>OY992888.1:71078579-71492145 GCA_963921405.1 Cepaea hortensis | reverse complement strand
AAACACAGAGAATTATTTATACACACTACAAACACAATTGAGTGATAGAAATGTTATAAATGTATGTCATTTATTTACATGCATCTTGACACTTCCTCAATCTTGTCACTGTCTTACTGTACACGTTTCACTGACCCCAGGTCAAATGAGAACTTACATACAGCAGGAACCAGTTGATACAAGGCGTACACAGTGTGATAAACTCTGACCACCCCAAATTAACCCAACACTAGATTAGAGAAAAGAGGAGGGGAGGGGAACTAGTTCCTACTTCATGAATTTAGATTTCTTCCGACCTACTTCTAGAATATTGTGTTGGGAAGATTGTATATGTTTATGTGAATCTTACACAGTGAAATCTTGGTGGCAACCCAGTTGGCAACCCACAACCATCCAGCTGGCAACCAACTGGCCAACCCACCAAACCAGATCCCAGAGAGAGAAAGAGATGACCCACATTTGAGATGGAAGAAGACTTGGTCATGGGCAGAACTGGAGTGGATCCATCAGTCAATGGACCCAGGCTTATCCAAATCTCCCATCACAAGGGTACCTTTCTTTTAGGAACACACAACACTCAGTTTCAGGAACTGATACATAAATGTTGATTTCACTATCACCACACTTAACATGTACAACATTCAATTGTTTACCATGTTTTCACACTTGTTGACATCATGTATATTGATGCTTATTTATTGATGGTTTGTAACATTGGTCTTATGTGCATTTTTCTAAATTATCTTGTATAAACCAACATAGAAAATGAATAACAGGCCAGAAGACACAGCACATTCAATAAATAATTAACTGTCACTGATCTTATGTTGATTATTGGTTCAACCTATCTGTGATTCTCCATCTTATGTGTGTACACCAAGTTGTCAAGATCTATTGTGATTGGTTATGTGTTTAATTGTTTAAAAACCACAGTAACTCATGAAGGAATATTAAATTGGGAGAGACTCAAGGTCTATCAACTGCTCAATATCCATGCTTTCTTCATATAAATCAAGCTGAGAGACTTCTCCAGACTTTCCTCAGATTTGATAAACTAAAAGGGGGGGGGGGGGAATCAAGAGCTATAAGTATCATTGGAGAAGGGGCAGAATCCCAGTTGGTATTTATTATTTTCACCAGGGCCATAATCTATATCTCCTAGACAAAATTAAATAAGACGAGGCCTGCAGATAACTCGAGGGTCATATTCTGGGGTTATTGAAGACAGAAGAGGATGGGGCCCAACTTCTTTGATTAGAAATGGGGCATGCACCACAGTGATTTCCCACTCCTTTCAAAAATATATGACACGAGGGACACTGGTAATAGGGAAAGCTAATTCTCACGTAAATATCAGTCCAGTGCACTGTAAGTCATAAAATTCAAATTTTTTTTGTTTATCACTCGAGCTCTCACTTTGTCGAGCTTCACTCAAATTAACTCAGAGAGCGTAATCCTGAGTAAATTGTTGTCAAAGGTCACGACACTCAAACTTGAATAACTCCTCTTAGAATTGAGACACATGCACCATTGAGGTACCGTTAGATTTGGCTTTTCGAGGGCTATCTTTGTGTGGTACCTCATTAGTAAATACCCGATTTGAAAATCGTGACCAGAATAATACTATTAATACATTACTTATTACTTACACTGAAAGTGAGGACGTAAAGTGGTTTGAATTGGTTCACGCATTGTTTGATACACTTGTAAACTGTAAATCCATATGCCATATATGTATAGATTACACTTGAGTTCTTCTTCTTCTTCTTCGTTCATCCGGAGTTTTTTTTCGGACGTGATTGCGTTGTGCCTGTTTACAGCAGAGCTGCGTTCTTGCGCCGTTAGGCCGACACATCCGACTTCTGCGGGCATTTGTTGACCGGGTTAACCTTCCCGGGGACACTTGAGTTCAACGCGAGTGAACTAAAAAAAAAAAAAAAAAACAGAAATAAATTATCTTCTAAAATGTTATATCCAAAGTCTCCAAATTACTTCAGTGTTCTGTTTGTCCAAATTTTCCTCTTCAACGTTTGCAAAAATAGGAAACTATGATAACATATACGTCACTACAGGAACGATGCGTGTAAGTTTCGTGGATTCCGTAGTGTAGTGGTTATCACATCCGCATAACACGCAGAAGGTCCTGGGTTCAAGCCCCAGCGGAAACAATTTATTTTTAAAATTAAATAATTTGTGAAATAGTTGAAAGATAGTTCAGCTACACTATATCTGCAAAGAGGTCACCGTGGCTGGAAGGTTTGATGTCTAGATACACTTCCTGTGCTCTGAGGTATGTAGTCGATTCGTCCCACACCGGTCTGCTGGACACGTTGAATTCTAGTTCAGAAAGCTATGTAGACCACAGGGTGTTATTGCCTAGCAAAACAATCTTGGTTTGATCGCAACGTCCTGCAATGGACATAGACAATTTTAACTTAATATATACATGAATAGTTTTCATGTTGGGACATTTCTCTTAAGCATTGGGATATTTATATTAAGCATAAGAAGAATCATATATATATACATATATGACACAAAGTGAATGTTGACTTAGTGACAGATAGAGTGGCTATGGTTGTGTCTAGGGAAATGTCAGTGTATATGGTATGTTGAACAACCGATCAACCACGATGCATCACACCCAAACACCAGTCAGTGAACAAGCGTTAATTTGCGCACATAATATTCCTTTAATTCTGAATTAACACAGACACACATAACATATAAATCCAGGAAAAATAATTCTCTCAGAATATATCTCCATCCCAATCGAACACTTCGAATAACACTGCCTCTCAAGGCCTACTAAATCTCATCCCACACGACAGGTATACTAGCCTCTCTCTAGGCCCGATTCAAAGTAACCCACTCTGGGTCTCGAATTCCACTCACTATCCCTGGAACCCACAGTGCGAAGTCTCTTCCTAACTCCGTCACAATTCTCCACTTTCTCCGACCACGACCTCCTCCTAGTCCGGTCTCAACTCAACTCTCCCCCGTCAATGTTTGTCCCTGTCTTTTAAACCATTCTATCCCTCACAATGCTCCACACAAACCCCATCTCACTGCTCCAACTGTCTGCCTCACAATTATCCTAGCCAGCTGATCTCTTCTCAGCTCCCCCTCCAATCACTGTCCTGTCATTTTCCCCCTCTGGGGGTCTTACTACCCGCCCTATTTTATCTTGTGAACTAGTTTATGTGTATCCTTGCTATCCAGGACACTGATCTTAATGTCAGTGACCCCAGGCATGTGTCACTACCCCCTCCTCAAAAGAAAACATCGTTTTCAAATGATGGGAGACCAACCCCTATCAAATATGTGACACAGACACATTGCCTGGGTAGCCCTAAGTATGACTTCATCTCACTTTAGGTACCACCTTAGAAACTATATCAAATACTCATAGTAAATTCCCATATTCCCCACACATCAATACGAACCACTTTCCATCTTGTGGACCCATCCATCCATCCATCATGTGCCATGCCGGTAAGCGTGGGCGGTCATGTTCTGCCATCTCACTCGATCACCAGAGTCGTGGATCAGCTCCGTGTTTCTGTCTCGACCATGCCACAAGGCCAAGCCATCCAGGTACTTGCTTCTAGGTCTTCCCCTTGGTCTGTTCCCCTCGATCTTACCAGTTGTCACCAAATTCTCCAATCCATTTCTTCTCATAACATGTGGACCCATAGATGAACTAATAACTCACATAATAATCCATATAACATAGAAAAGCATTATAAATATGTACCCGCAGATCTAATTAATATCTTCAATAACACACACAAACCATGTAACTTTGCTAATAATGGTCCATGAATAACTGTCGAGGTACTGCATTGTCTCTGTCTTCCATCAACTATCTGGAGAGTTTGTGTATCGACTATATATCAGGTGGTTCTTTTCTTGCATCAACCAACCTCTGATTCCTGTCGATGCTGTGTCTACCCTTCATGTACCCATGCCTCATGTTTCCTATATCTTTAAAACATCTTTTTGCTAATCCTAATCCTGATTCAGTGATGTCGTTAACACTCTTTTGAACTGCCTTAACTTTGCTATCTGCATATTGTATCGTTACACTGGAGTCTCTGTTTAGTCTGACCTCTTTATTAAATCCTGGCCAATATACCTGGCATCCTGCTCTATGCTGCTTACGCCTTACTCCTATGTGCCCTGCACATGCCCTATCCTGAGCTGTTCTAGTATATCGGTCTCTATGTGCTAACGGTACTATTACTTGCCCACGTGCAGTTCCGCCATCTGAAAACTGGTGAGTGAGACCCTTGTTCTTCCTTTTGAAGCACCATCCACCCTTCTTTGATTGTCTATGTCTCACTTTACTACACCCTTGAAAACATTTGTCGAGAGTAGTATCTTGTCTCTGGGATTCCCTAAAGCTATATTTGAGATCCATTCTCACCTGCTCAGCTGTCCTATCCTTGTCCTCTGTGTCTACTTCCCGTGCCTCTTTTATATATATATATTTTATATATTATTCTATACTCTCTAATTTAGGTTTTCTTTTGGTAACTACCTCGTTACTACTTAACCTATGTTTCTGGTCCCAATAAACTACTTCTTCTTCTGTACAATCTTTAACTCCTGGCACGTTTCCGATGATCACATCTGCCACTGGTGAGTCTAGAACACACGCTACCACTCTCCCTATGATATATGGTGTTTTTACTGCTATCACGGCTAATGGGTAGAATTCTACTGTCCCATTAAAAGTTATGCATCTAATCTTTTTCCCTGTGTAATCCGAGGGATGCACTAAACTCTTTTTAACCCCGATGGATGTACATCCGGAATCCATCATTGTTAACGCTGGCCTATCATTAACGAAACCATGGTGCATCTTCATGCTTCCACCTTCATGGACTGCTGATCCTGCTTTCACTGTATGGCCACACACTAAGACTGGCTGACCGTCTTTTTCAAAAAGAGGTTTGCACCCACTACAATCTTCATTGTTGATATTCTCAATCACTTGTGCTGCATTAGAATGCTCCGTTTCTCTCATCCTACATTGATGGCTGACGTGCCCCTTTTTGCCACATTTGAAACAGAAGATCTCCTTCCTTACGTTGTTCGTTGTCTCACTGGATGGTTGTACATCACACTGTGCTGCTTTGTGTCTCCAGCTCCCACAATTCCAGCATCCGGCATAACTATTTGGACGTCTCTGAAAATTCCCCCTTTTGTATGGGTACCGTCCTACTCTGCCAAAATGGTTGCCACGGAAACCATTATCTTGAGACTCTTGTTGTTCATACTTCTGTGCTGAATCCACACTTTTCGCCCTTGGTCTGATAACTGGATTCTGGCCCTGTTTCGTATAAGCTGCACAGACTATTTCCTCATCAATCTGTCTGCCTATAGAACTGTTTGGATGTGCAGTCATATAATGTTGCCCTAACTGGGACATTGTGTCCATTTCCTTTGGCGTACGTTCTTCGAAGAAAGCCACTAAATTAGTATTGCACGATGATAACACCTTGTCTCTAAGCATTAAATCCACTAATTTATTAAAATCTTTTCCTACCTCTGCCAGCTCCATCCACTTATTAAATGTGTTCTTCACTGTATTTACAAAATCTGTAAAATCCTGATTTGTCTCTGGCACTAATTGTCTAAACTTTGTTCTGTATCCATGCTCAGTTAGTTGGAACTTTGTAAGCAAACGTTGACGCAGAATCGTATAATTATTTCTTTCTTCTACAGGTAAATTAAACATAGTATCTAGGGCCTTTCTCGTTAGAAACTCACCTAGTCTAATAGCATACTGTTCTTCTGGGATGCCTGACACTTTCACTGATGCCTCGAATCTCGACAAATAAGCTTCAAGACTGTCCCGGTCCGTAAAGTATGGCAGTTTTAGTCTCTGTGAGGGATGGGAAGGTCTTCTGCTTTCCTCACTTTGACCCTTCGAAGATAGTTCTAATTTTTTCAACTCAATTTCAGTTTCTCTCATGAGCTTTTCTTTCTCAATTTCTATTTTCATTTGTGTCTCTTCGTGTAAGCGCTTTTCTTCCTGTAGACGCTTGGCTTCCATTTCAGCAAACTTTACTTCTGTAGGTGTTTTTGTTGTTCCATTTCTAGTTTCAATTGTGTCTCTTTCTCTTCCTGTAGGCGTTTTGCCTCGCGTTCATTATGCCTCTCCTCTCTTTTCCAGTGTTGAACTTCTTTCAATTTTGCTTCTGCAAACTCCTGTAACTCTTTTCCCTTCAGGCCTAACCGTTCACCTGCTTCAATATAGTCAATTAAAGTAGGCATCTTGTACTTGTGGACACGTTGCTGTCTGTCAACCCACTATAAATGTAAAGACTCTGCTGCTAGTCTTTGTGTACATTCCCTAAGTACACCTCCACTCAAACTGTACGTAGATTCGTAGTACTAATAATATCACTCTGTCCTCACACAGTAAGCACTAGGTAGTGAGGGGGGAATATTACCTATACTCCCTTGTATATATATATATATATAACAAATAGCTATAGAAAAATTCCTGGAAATAGTTTTAAACATACATATAAATACACAAATGAATGATACCCACTAAGTGCCAAATATTAGACGCTAGACGCATAGGCTGGTGAAACGCAGACGGTTGATTACATAGAAATAAAAACCACTGACATAAACATGCCCATGAAAGACCATACCATGCGCATAATATAAACTGACAGATACCATCTAGATAGAAGCTGTTTTAACATAAGAATTACAACAATACCATATATCCAAAGAAATCAAATATCATATGTAACAGTAAAGAGAAAACAGTAAAAAGAACAAATATAAAATGAATAATGTACATATATCTGACGATAGACACTTGGACACCGTGTATAATGTCGAGACGACCCAATGCTCAACCGCACAAAACAAACTGACTCGTCAGCTGCCTCTCAACAACATACAATGTGCACCTAGACAATTTACCTTTACTTTGTCTCCCGCACGTCGCGAAACACTGCAAAAATATCCTACTTATTACGACCACTGGACCACATACAAATAATTACGTAACGCACAACAACAATACTTAGGACGATGAGAGAAATAGAAGCAAGAAAGGGAAGCCAACAACAAAGCGATGGTAGAATCTCGCAAAAGTCCTTAGTTTGTTTTCACTAGTCTCCGAAACTCGCCTAGAAATGTCTGTCGGTTACTGTTTTGAAAAGATTACGACGTTAGATTCCAACAATGAATTCCTGTTCTGATGCATTGTCACTTTTTACGTGATGATAACGATTTTCGACTGTCGTAAAAATTGAAGATGATAATAATTATCCCAACGCCTTGTCTCTACACAGTCCGTAACGTTTTTGTAACCCTCCCTGTTGAGTTGGCACTTGCTTGTATAATGTATGTTATAGCTCTTGTTTTGCCAGAAATGTAGGGTTTTCGTTGCGTTTTGGGGAGACGACAATATCGTTAAAGTCAATGAATGTTTAACTGCGTAGTCGCTGTCGCTTTGAAATGATGGTATGGCTCCACTGTTGCCGACCAGGTTAAAGCAACGAATGGCAGTAAATGATACAGCGCTTTAAATCCGTTTTGCAAGTTATTTTAGTAAAGAAATGCGCCCATACTTGCGATGACGGCACCTGAATGACTGTTGTGGATTGTTTCCCGATGACCCGATGATGACACACACACACACAAACGTTAAGAACAATGACCGTAACTCCTGGTTTCGGAGCAAAAACAACTTGTTATTCTCAATGAAAATTTTTCCGCCCCATTCCCTGGTACATGGCCTTGGCTCGAAAGGTCATCTCACTTAGTACCTCAGTTTTTCTTTATCACAAATCCACGCACCGACACTGGCCGCGAACAAAGTAATGTCCGGAAATATTCCGTTATCCACAAATACTTCGCTGTCCTCGTAAACAGCATTGACCCTCTTGTCAACCTAATTTGTCCGTGGAGACTCACAATTTCCACCGTCCTCACCCGTCGTGTTCCCTGTGGTGAAATTCTTAACCTGTCTACCTGCAACCACAGCGTGCGTTGTCCTCAACACACACACACACAAAATGTCTCACCACGCACAGAACTTCGCAACGAAATTGCTCACTTTCTGTTATCTTTGGTTTCTAATTTTGTCTTTATCTCTGCGAGCAATCCTGTCCACTTGAACTGTCTGTTGTGTATTTGCCGCGCGCTGGCTGTTTTTAGATGTACTGTGGTGGCATTTCGTGAACTCTTTGCTAGCCAGTTCCCGCACAGGAGAAATCCCAGTGTTTATACAATGGACACCCTTTCCCCGTCCACTCTCCCCACTCCGAGTGAGAAATGATATTTTTACCTGGCTTCTCGTGGACTCTGTATTAATTCTCCGACACTTTTGAAATGCGTTGTCTACTGAAAATGGTGTTTATTCTTGACCGTACGGCTCTCATAAATCTTGTTCTTGATCGGACGGCCCTCATAAATCTTATAAGCAAATACACTCAGATGTTCGTGCTGTCATTACGGACTTCCAGCGACGAGTCTCCATAAATCTTCTCTGACACAAAGTGAATGTTGACTTTTTGATAGATAGAGTGGCTATGGTTGTGTCTAGGGAAATGTCAGTGTATATGGTATGTTGAACAACCGATCAACCACGATGCATCACACCCAAACACCAGTCAGTGAACAAGCGTTAATTTGCGCAAATAATATTCCTTTAATTCTGAATTAACACAGACACACATAACATATAAATCCAGGAAAAATAATTCTCTCAGAATATATCTCCATCCCAATCGAACACTTCGAATAACACTACCTCTCAAGGCCTACTAAATCTCATCCCACACGACAGGTATATTAGCCTCTCTCTAGGCCCGACTCAAAGTAACCCACTCTGGGTCTCGAATTCCACTCACTATCCCTGGAACCCACAGTGCGGAGTCTCTTCCTAACTCCGTCACAATTCTCCACTTTCTCCGACCACGACCTCCTCCTAGTCCGGTCTCAACTCAACTCTCCCCCGTCAATGTTTGTCCCTGTCTTTTAAACCATTCTATCCCTCACAATGCTCCACACAAACCTCATCTCACTGCTCTAACTGTCTGCCTCACAATTATCCTAGCCAACTGACCTCTTCTCAGCTCCCCTTTCAATCACCGTCCTGTCATTTTCCCCCTTTGGGGGTCTTACTACCCGCCCTATTTTATCTTGTGAACTAGTTTATGTGTATCCTTGCTATCCAGGACACTGATCTTAATGTCAATGGAGGAGTGCAATTGAGAGGGTACACACCTTAAATACAAAATAGTTCGCAACTGCGGAGCGCTATCGAGAATACGTCACCTGACCTGTTCAAGAAACGGGGGAGATACGGGGGAGAAAATGGCACGTTCCAAGCCTAAAACCAGAAGACACCCGACATTCAATATGAGCAGCGTAGAAGCCGCCAAGACCGTAAAAAAGAAGAGAGGAGAGAACCTGCCTGCAAACTGAAACAAAGCGCCAAAACCTCAAATAACCTGAAATAAAGCTACTACGAGGAAGGGATACGACAACCCACGACAGACAAGATCCAAGACTACTGAGAAGCAGAGAGAGGAGACAGACACCAGAGTCGGAAACACCGACTTACAGACGATCAGATGGGTTATCAAACGCATCCAAGTGGAGCTCACAGATGACCAGATACTGAAGCGACTACAACAAGAAAATCTCTATATCCGAATCTTGAAGGCGGACCGGATTCTGGCATACTCCAAGATTCCCACAACTCTAGCGGTGGTGACAACAGAGTGGAGCGAGATGCCAAGCCAAGTGTAGATGAACAAGAAAGCTCAACAGCCCGAACGATTTATCCCGAGAATCACACAATGCACAAGGTGCCACAGCAAAACAACATGCCGTGGCAAGACATAGATCTGCCGATACTACGCCGAATACCAAGCTTTCAAGGAATGTCCGTTGGCCAAACAGGACAAGGACTTCCGAAAGCCCAATATGAAGAGAAATTGCGCCAACTGCCTTGGCAAACATGGAGCAAGATACCCGGGATGCCAGTACCTCCAAAGACACAGAGCCGTCTTAAAAATCGCCATAACCACAAAGACACCATACAAGGAAGCGATGCGGAGGTGCGAGACAGCCACGGGCATCCCACAAGCTGATAATTCCAAGCAACAAGGGCAGATTTACGAGCTGAAGAACGAACAAAAGAACAAACGAACGAACTTTATTTTCAAATGGTTACAAATTGGGCACGCAGGCCCGTCTTACATTCGGTCCTTCCAATCACTCATCTTTCATTTATCAATTGTGCCTGTTACATTAACATAGGGGAAAAAACATTGTCAAATTGATGTTGTAAACATAAACAATGCATATTACCATGTTATGAGACAGGCAGACACACGAACACACGTTCATTCATAAACACACAAGCATACCTACATATATACTTGCATCATTTGCACAAACTCTCACATTTATGCACACTCAATAACATGCAAACACACACTCCCTCGCATACACTGCATGCGTGCACACAAACATACACATACACGAACACACACACACTTACACACACATGCACACAGATACACATCGCACACATACACACACAAACACATACATAACACCCATATACACACAAACACACATGTACACACATAAACACACATACACACACAGGCATGTCAAGCAACTTCTGACACCGACACCAAACGGCGGCAACGAAAAACTACTGGATGACATGAAGCATCCAGCAAGAAGTGGAACGCATGACACAGATAAAGAAGGAGAACGAAGAAATCCCACAAACCATCAAATCAGAGAGAGAGAGAGAGAGAGAGAGAGAGAGAGAGAGAGAGAGAGAGAGAGAGAGAGAGAGAGAGAGAGAGAGAACTGCTAAAAGCTGAAAGGGAGCTAACCAAAAACAAGCCAACAGAAGCCATGCGAAAGACCGCAGAGAAGCCACAAGCTGAAGCCAAACCAATGACCAATCAGAAACCACAAGCTAAAGCCAGCAGCCCTATCACGACGTCCAAGAAATTCAAGGGGAAACCAGTATCCCGCCAGACCTCTGAAAAAAAGCCTAGAGGGGGAATCTGACACATATGAATCTGAGTGGAACATAGATGAGGATTTTGGAAGGACGAACAGTACATTTTCGTGAAGAAGCTAAGGCAAAGGAGCTTCAAAAGGTTGCACGTGATATGCCGTAATAATTACTGCAATGAAACCTAACATAAACATCAACTAAAGAGTCCTTATACGGACTGCGTCATATAAAAAACAGACGAGTCAGAAACCAACACTGACTAAAGAAACCACCAGAGGAGACGGACACAAAGGAAAACCCACCGGCCAATCCCCCAGTTGGAGTCAAGGCATAAATACTCCAAAATCGAAAAGCCAGCTAACACGGTCGCAGAAAACGAGGCAAAGTTAACCCGCACCATGAACCACCACAACTATAACCAACGCCACAGAGACTGGTTGAACGTGGTGGACAGTGTTTTTCTTCTTCTACAAATGGGTGGTTGGATACATGTCATGGCAGGCAGACCAGGCCCTAAGCCTTGGTCGGTAACTGGTCTAGGATCGAAGTTCCAACATGTGGACAGTTAGAGCATTGCTTGGTTGATCCTGCAGCTTCTGCAGCTTGTCTTGTTCCAGGTGTACTGGTGTTACCTTTCCTCTGGAATAAACTAGGCAGTCCGATAGATAGATCATACTCTATGGCAGGGGGAGGGGGAAGTTGAGGGTTTCTGGGGGTGGGAGGAATTAAGATTATTTGAAGAATGTTAATTCAAGATCCGATCACTTGATATTGTTTTTCTCTCCTTACTTTAGGGTTCCGTACTTCTCGCCTTTCTGAAAGTCGTTTTATAATGTAAGAAGACCCGCAAATCACGTTTTATGTAGGCGTCTATACTTGTTCTACTATGTGTTATTAAATTTAGCTTCCATTTTTACGTATACGGTGTAGGAGGGATATATATATATATATATATATATATATATATATATATATATATATATATATATATATATATATATATATATATATATGTATGTATATGTATATATATATATATATATATATATATATATATATATATATATATATATATATATATATCTTATATATAAAAAAAGACTTGTGCGTCCGTATTTATGTATCTCTGTATGTATGTATATATCTATGTATGTCCTTTATCCGTTCGCGAACGGCCCATCCGATTGAGATGAAATTTTCTACACGCCTTCCTTTCATTCCAGAGCTGTCAACTGTGATATTTTGTTAGTGTGAAATCGCCTGCTTACTCAGTATTATTTCATTTTTCATTTTTCATCATAATTTCATATATCTCAGGGGACCTAACTCTGTAAAAGTTATTTCAAGGGGCATAACTTTTCTGTATAACTTATAGTCATATTGTGGCATCGTTTTCAAAGATTTATAAACTCTTTGTCCATAGTTATGTACCGGCATATGAGTTATAATAAATAATGATACAATCTGTAAGGCATTTTCAAAGTTTTCATAAAAATGATGCACAATGCATAACATTGTAACTCATCTTTTTTTGCTTAAGAAGTTACTGTAGTCATGCAGGTGATTAGAAAGAGTTTTCATTAAAAATAATGGATGGTGTGTGGTAGAACGTTCTTTTAAGTTACATTTTTTTTGTTGTATGAATTTAATGAAGCCGGACAGGGTCAGGCAGACAGATAGACAGACAGATAGACAGTCGGGAACAGGAACTTATATGACTACTTATATAAATTAAATGAGATGCTTCACACCAGGAGCTGGGCGATGTCGGGCCGGGTCAGACAGACAGACAGACAGACAGACAGATAGTCGGTAACGGGAACGGGAACTTATATGACTACTTATATGAATTAAATGAGATGCTCCCCACCAGGGACTGGGCGAAGCCGGGCAGGGTCAGCTAGTATCCAATAAATACTGGGATTGATTACGGTAAAAGGATATTTAAATAACTGTAAGGAGAATATTGCAATGGAAGATCTTGATACGATATTTGTTTTCAGTATGTGTGGTGGAATGAGCTTTCTTTATGTGGTTTCCGTAGTGTAGCGGTTATCACATCCGCCTAACACGCGGAAGGTTTTCCGGTTCCAGGGTCTTCCAGGTTTTCCGGTTTCAAGATGGCGACGGACGGTCGTGTTGTTTGTTCGTTAACTTTTTCGCGTAGGGGATGGATTTATTCATCTCTTGCGTGTAATTGGTGTGCCATGATGTAAAACCAGGAGTTTCTACTCAAGATCTGCGCGGGTGCTACGGAGTTCGTGCATCGAGCGAAGCCTTCCTTGAGTGAATTTTCAGCAACGTGTGTGGTTCTCAGCAGTCTGTGTTTACGTTTTTTCAACATGGCGGAACAACGTGTGTTTTCCGAGGGTTCAGCAGTCAACATAACGAAGCGGCGTGGTAGCCGCGCAGGGAGGAAGAAACAAGGTACGCGCGGTGGTTTGAGACGTTTTAGACTCAAGTGTCACCGTCTAGGACTCAGGAACATCCGTATTCTATATTGGAACTGTGCCAGTGTAAAACAACGGGGCTCTATTTTAGAAACCCTAGTTTACAGGAACGACATTGTAGCACTCCAGGAGACGAGACTGGGCGATCAGCCACTCCGAATTGCCGGCTTCAAATGTTTCTACAACAGACGACATCTGGGAACGGCGATTCTCGTTCGCGACAGCATGGTGGCGTCAGAGCTAGACATGTCCAGTTGGGACAGTGACGATATACAAATACAGGCGTTGAGAGTTCATTCCAGTATACCATTCGTGTTGGTTAATGTTTATGCCCGCAATGCCAGTGTGGACGCACAGAAGTGGCAGTGCTTAAGTGGCATATTAGGATACGAGAGAAATGTTATTTTCTGTGGTGACTTCAACGCTAAAGGCAGATCATGGGGAAACACTTCCCCCAATACACAAGGGGAGGAGCTCGAGACTGCACTGGAAACCATCGACCAGGTTTGTATCAACTGTGGCTGTGTCATCAGGACAGCAAGCCGTCCAGGCGATGAGGACAGTGCTATTGATCTGGCGCTAGTTTCACCTTTACTCACTACAGTGTGTAGATGGGGTGTCCTAGGACACCATGGCAGCGACCACCACCCTTGCATCATATTGGTGGAGAAAGGCAGAACCAGGTAGCACAAGCTAAATGTAAAGACGTACGTGACAAGCGCAGAACGTTACAGGGCAGGAAAAAAAGCTGGGAGTAGCCACCGTGGTGGAGTTTCGAGGTGGAGAAGGCTTGGGTGGATAAGCGTAGTGCTGTAAGGAGATGGCAAAATGTCAAGAAGAACAGAGCTGGTCATCCTAGTCCCTGCTTGCACTTAGAAAGAGAGATGCACACAAAGGTAAGCTATTTAAAAAAACTGGTCACGGTGGTTAAAAGCGAAAAATGGGCAGAGGTGTGTCAAAGAGTAAGCACAGACAAGTCACTGAAATTGTTCTGGCGACTACATAAAAGCATGAGTGGTGTAGTCAAGAATAAGAGCATTTCTGACTTCCAAGGTGCTGACCTCATCTGGCAGAGGACTGACGAGGACAAGGGCAAAGCCCTCTTTGAACGTTACCTTGAGCAGAGCAACCAGACAGACATGGGAGGTCGAAATCTGGCCAAGGAGGTCACCTCAGACAGATGCAAGGCCCAGAACACTTCGGATGAAGACACAGTGACAGTGAAAGAAATTAAGGCTGTGCTTCGACGATCAAAAAACAGTGCTCCAGGTCCTGATGGCATAAGATACGACGACATAAATAGGTGTACCGACAATGAGCTAGAGAAACTAGCAGACATGTACAACAACAGTATAGGGAGTGCTAGCATGAAGGAGGAATGGTTACACAGCTATCTGATTCCCTTGCCGAAGCCTGACAAAGACCACAAAAAAATTCAGGGATATCGAATTATAACCATGCAGAATACAATAGGCAAGCTGCTGGAGAAGGTAATTGCCAGGAAAATATCAAGCCAACTAGAGAGGCAATGTGTTTTCCCACCTACCCTGGTGTGGGATGTGGATTTTAATTCCTGAGAATAATTCGTTAAAATGTCTAGGGGGTATTATTGATTCTCTGTCACTGGTAAGAATGCAGGGTGATCAGGGATATTTACCACAAATCCCAGGAGGAAAGAGTTCCATCCTTGAAACAATGGCATCTGTGTGTAGGTTTCCCTTCCCACTTCATCACCCTTAAATTAACTATAGATGCTAGAAGGATATTGATTGCTCACAACATATAAACAACCACTTGTTGGACACCACATTTACTTGATGTACACAACACTTTTGGACACACAGTTCAGGTATTAACTCAAGATCTGCAGTTACATATATATATATAGGTGTAATAAACACTATGCATTTTCAGACAGGCATGGGAATGATATGCAGTATTACAACATAGTACCCAGTGACCCCAGAAAAAAACAAGGTTATTACAAACAACACAACAACCACAAATTGGTTCTGCTAACTTGACTCATTGTACCTAGATAAAATCACATTGGTCTAGGTGCAGAAACCCAACATACATACATTTCTGACACCATGTACAATTCTCATATTTAAAAATAATGAGTGGGTGTCAAAATATTATACATATATGTCATAACATAACCCTTTAGGTGTACACCATTACCATGTAAAACAATCTTTACCCTTTTCCTGTCATTGAAGAAAACCACCCTCATGAAAACAGTTGATACTAATAATTAAATTAATTAATTATAGTGTTCATTTAGGCGTTGCGGATGGGCATTCTTCTCCAGTGCATAGCAGTTAATGTCCATAATTATCCGTGCAGAATTATACTCACAGTCATTTTCTACTCACCGTATGTCCACCGAAGTTGGCTGGCGAATGTTTCTAATCCATAATCCAAGAATAGAATTATACATAAGCACATATTCTCTCCATGAGACTGAATTTAAGAATACTCGGTTGCCATTTGGGTTGTGTTCCAATTGAAATTGATGCCTAGGTCTGTCATACTTTCAGGAGATGCAACTTAAGCTCTGCAGAAGGTTCTTCCCTATATCATCTTATCGATGAAAAGATGACGACTGTCCAACAGCTCGGTTTATGTTAACCGTTTCCCAATTTAGTTCAAAAGGCTTTGTCACACACCCGGTTCATGTTGATAGGCCATCCCACACTTGATGATGGGCAGTTAGGCTGACATGGGACCAGCATAGAGTTCTCATTCATTCCATTTCTGTGTAGAACATACAGTGGTGAATCATTCATTTGGTTTCATCTGAAGATTCTGCTGCAGGCATGTAACTGAAGAATATTACTCCACCACATATCCAGGTTTGCAAGCCATCAGGTGATTCCTTTGGTTGCAGGCGTAAAGGCATTTACTCATCTAGCTGCTTTCATATGGTTCTTTTGATGGTGTTCAGGTTTGGGACCTTGAGGTAATCTGGTGTAGTTATGGTTCAGATGTTCTGAAGTTGGTACATTTGTTTGTATTGGCTATAATGTTGTTTCAGTGTCTCTTCCCATTTGTTTGAGTTGGTGTTCATAGCTAGAACTTGGTGTTTCATGGCTGGAACCTTATGTTTGACTTTTGCAGCTGTGAGATGTTCTTTCGAAGACTTATCCATTGTGGATATTAACTTGGTAATCCAACCAACAGTTGAAGGTTACTCACTGTTGTTAGTTTTAGTAACTTGAAGAAGGATTGTCCCAGTTTCACTGACTTGGTTGAATGATGAGGCCATTGGTGATACTTCTCAGAAGTAACGCAAACGATACACTGTTGTCAGTACTCTGATGATCTTCATCTTTGTAGATTATTAGATCTTGAAGTCCATCCTGGATATTCCTACTAAAATAGGACTTAATCACTCACCCAGTCAGTTGTCTTCTAATTTATCTGTTGCTCGCTATGGAGCTATTGAGTGCCGCAGTAAACATTGAGGTATTGCTAGATCCAGACTATGGTTTGGACATTCACTTTATGGCTGTTTACCCAGGATCCAGTGTTAGTGATATAGTCCCACCAAATTCAACCACCACCTGCTTCTCTTCTATAGAAAAGGGATGACAAGAATACAACACAAGCATTAACCTACTGTGTTATGGTAAAAGGTTTACAACACAATTACAAACACAAATACAAAACACCAAGGGGAGAAGGGGAAAGGAGTGGGTGTCCATGTTCCACTGTCCCTCATTGCTGAGTAGAGCCATTCTGACTCTTCATAGTGAGTAAGGTATTTTCTCACTTATATTTTGTTCTGTTGTTACTGGGACTATTGGATGGGTGAAGTCATTCTGTCCATCCAACATGTTGATATTGTCTCTCTCATTACTTGAAGAGAATAGCCTATACAGAATCCCTGTGGTTTCTAATGCCGCGTCTTCATTTCGGCACTATAATCATCACTAGGTCAAGACTATTCACTATTGGCTTCTTAAGTACTGACATACATATGTATTCTTACATCAACATCCTCTAATCCCAAGGTGCAACATTAAAATGTATATTCCCACAGTAAAAAGTAACAATCAGAACAAAGAAAATTCTCATACCAGAAAAAGACATACATGTACATTTCTCTGATATTAAGTACATGATACTCATACATAATAATTAATCATAATGATGATGCAGGGAGCCTAGGTTTTTGAATTATCTTCATGAACTAAAACATCCATTGTTTTCCCCCACTGCGTACAGCACATGAGGATAGTAATCGCTGTGATATGTTTTGCCAATGACTGCTATTATTCGGAGGGTATTTATAAGAATAACTTATGCCGCATGGTCCAGTCTTCTGAATATTGCAAGCAATTTATTCACATCAATCTTCGCTTCTGTTTCTACTACGGTGAGGCGATGCGGTGTGAATCCTATCCGAACATACATTTACATCACGCGTTTAATTGTTCATGAATTTATATTCAAACATGGCCTGTCCCTAACACTATTTTATGAAATGATTATATGTTCAACCTCATATGGAGTGGTTACTAATCTGTTAACAAAAGAATGGTACTAAAATTTAGCACTATATTTCCAAGTTACAGATTATAATGTGGCAAAATATTTTATCCCCTGACTAAGTACGAGTCAGGAATATGCGTAATCATTTGTATGTCCCCGCATGGATAAAATTTCCTTTCTATAGTCCATAGATTATTAGCAGATTTCTAAGCATAGATATTGAGATATATTTCACAATGCATAGAAGTTTTTATTCATATGAAATTGACAGACACTAGTTCTTTACTATGAAGTATGAATCAAGAGTCTTTCCTAAATTGAAAAGAGTTTCTGACATGAGAGTTGATACTCTGTGTACTACAGTACACATACTATTCATAGGTTATAAACACCATTTAGTTAGATATAAGTTCATAATGCCTATACAAGATATTAACATATGGATTTGAAATTGTAAGACATAGGAAAAATTACAGCGTGGCGCCCACCTGTGTTTCCTTAGTAAACATCATCCAGCCTGGTTTAAGAGAATTGTAACTAATTCTTAATTAAACATACTGGTTTATGTAATACATAAATATATCTTAATATATGTAGATAACATACCAATAGCTTGAAGAGAATCATGGTTTTAAAACAAACTACCTTCTCCCCGAAGGGAAAGGTCGACTTTCTTGTCTGTTCTCTTGACTAGAAATGGCCGCTTCAGTCTTTGTTTTCCCCCTCGCCAGGATTGGCCAGATACGGGAGAGAAAACAAGCCAAACTAAATTTAGCTGTGCCACGGTCAGTCTATCGCTGTTTTATTTTCTCCTACATTAAGTAAGTTACTTAATCAGTAATTGTAAGGGTTTGTTTATTTTTAAGGGAGTCCATAAATAGGAAAGGGTAGAGACGTTTTTATTATATTACACGCCTCCCCCATTTAAGACATTTATTTCTTTCAGAAATTAAATGGTCAAGAAGTACTCTACAATTTCCGTCTTTACATTGACTCACCTAGTATCCATCCCTTATTACTTTACTACTGCCTTATGTTATATAATCAGAGCCACGTCCATTTTCTTTTAGTCACGACAACTGGCATAACCTTAAAGGATTATTTCTCTTTTAGTGAAAGAGTGTAGCACCCTCTCCACTGTTGTCAGCTATTGTTTGAAATATGAGTGGTTATCTGATAATTTGTTACTTTCCAGTACTGGTTTGTCTGCATCAAACCGACTTTTTGAAGCAATTGAGATATCATTAAGCTTGATTTCTCTCTCATTAGATTATCAATCTTGAGATTATGTTAAAACCGACGGTTAATTCTGCGTCTACTGATAGCCTATTAAACTCGCCCGTCTAGACAGTTAGACGTTTGTTTTTACTATAGATCTGATATTTAAAGGAAGCTAAAGATGGTTCCTGTTGAAATACATTTTCATCCAACACATCATGTGTTTGGGTTATAAGTCGAGTTATGGGATTTTCCGATCAGTTTTGATAACTACTGATTAGAGTGGTGTCCCTTTCTCTTGCGGGTTTACCCGGAGAATCTCGCCTAACATGTAAACAAGGTCCAACTTTTCTAGATTTCCGCTCTGAACCGAATTTTCCGGGGAACATGAATCTATCAGAAATGAAGTAATTCTTAGCTTACTTTCTCTGCTATTCCTTCTAATCGAGATCTATTTTACGCTAGAATCCTTATTAGTAATTCTAACTGATGTGTTTGAGTTTCACTCTGTATTTGTTGCTTTGGTGTTGAATTACGAGCAATTTTGCGTCGCTTGGCGTACATTGATCGTCGTCTGCCTCCCTCCAGGTTTTTAGACTATTTTCAACTTAGCAACATACATTGTTATGTAGGTTCAGACGTATTGTCTCCTACCATATATAATCAGTTCAGTGAGAAGTTAAAAGCCCCTTTTTGTGATACCTTTGATAGTCTTCCAGACAATCAAGTTGCTGGTTCACTTTCCAGTTATGGATGTGGATTACTAGTTTTTGTAAAATTACTATTACATCTGTATATCCCTCTAATACTGGCGTCTCCTGAGTTGTGTCCTCAAGATAACAGGTAAGGTACTCTTAATGTTTCTCTCCAGTTTTGTTTTCATCCGTTTAATACGTGGAAACTCTGGATTTATTTAGATTGACTAAGGTCTATCTTTGAACTGTTATATAATTTACTAGCTGGATCCCTGATTGAAATTCCTACTCTAGTAAATATCAAGCAATTCTTCAGCTATCTGCTCCAATTTGCTTGGTTTTTACACAGCTATATTCCATTTTTCTAGCATGGGTTCACTGTATAAGTTTTAGGCGTTTCCCCTGTCTTCACGTCAAGGAGTTCGTCCTATTTATAAACAGCATCTATTCCAAGAGTTGTTTATTTAATTGTTGCTTTTACTGATTCGTATCAGTTATTTAAGCTAATCTCTGTTAGTCTGGATCTGCTTTCACATATTTAATGCTGGCATATAATCCTAGTCAGAACTGAGATGTAGAAATCTGTTTCGTCTTGCGACTGATTTCTGATTAATCTACCTTTTAGTAGGCTTCGAGCATTATCTAGAATTTAGTTACTCGGTTAGTTTTAAAGAAAATACAATTGAGTCGCGCGCCTCTATTGTACCCCTTATTTTTGCCATTCTTAATTCTTCCCTTATGAGAATATTAATGTTAGTTAGGCAATTATTGAAATAACTTTATGTAAGCTAATCGCTAACTAAAAGCTGTTTCACTCCTCTTTTTGATGAGGACTACTCATAGTGAACATTTCACTTAATGAGATTAAACTGTAAATTTCAAAGCTAAGGAGCCAATTTTCTGAAATGTTTAGTCTCTTACTAGAGACTAGCACAGATTTTTTCCGGTATCTCCTGAAGTTCATTTGAAATTCCAATTGATATAGTTAATTCTTTAATTATACCTTTTACATACCTATACGGTCTGTTTCCTCTACCATTAATAATGGGATCGGGGTGGATAATTTAAAGAAATACCTTATATTCTGTTGGGTCAGTAAGTGAGTTGATCAGTTTCACTTACATCACCAGGTGAATATTTTGGTTTTGACCCTCATTAACATATGGGCCATCTGAGTTAGTTATTAATAACTACTCATATCACCGGTGGAGTAGAATAAGTGTCGGTATGGCTTTTCTTCCTAAGTATCCATCATTTATTCACTTTACTTTACTACCGGTGTTGTAGAACATGTTATGTCATATGAAAAAAAGGATTAAATTAGGGTGCCCCTAAATACTGCAAATTCTTACAATATTCCTTCCCTTCCATTAACTATGTCTACATTTTTGCAAGTGGTGGTTTTGGCCTTACCATTAGTTCATTTACTTTAGTTACTGCTATTTTCCCCTGGTTTAATTTATCTCTCAGGTATTATTTCCTTTCCTACTGAATCATCATTTGTTGATTAAATTTTTCCCTTAAAAAACATTTATTGGATTTCTAACTTATCTGTCCTAATTATCTATAAAATTGTCTATCACTCTCTGCTGCCTTGGTAACTTTTCAATATTACATATTACAAGCAGATCAAGCATGAAAATACAATGATAATCAATGACAAAATAATTAATTAACACATGATTCATATGTAGGAACATAAACCTTATGGATACATAATATAGTAGTGTGTTCATGAGTACACCACTTTTAAACCATTTAAAGAGAATATCAGAGTAGCAGAACCATACCTCAAACGGGAATGACTATGAATTCTAAACATTCACTGAATTACCTATCTTATGTGAGTTTACCATCAATAAGATATAAAATATGAGTTTAAAAAAAAAATCTCATATCCAACAACCAACTACCTGATGCATCTGCCAGAATCAAGATATTACCTGTGAACAGTTTTGTACCAAAAAAAAACCTATATTTGTCTGAGCCATTATGGGTTCATATAACACTTGACTCAGCTCATACTAATGAGTGATTAGGTCTGTTACTAACACTATAACATTCTGAAGTGACTTGGTTTACCTGCGAGAGGTTTTCCCTGAATTCATATACTCACAATAATACACCAATTGTGATGTTTACCATGAGTTTTAAATTCACGGACTACTCCACTACTAGGTGAAGTCCGTACCGGGCGGGACCACACATGTGGGATGTGGATTTTAATTCCTGAGAATAATTCGTTAAAATGTCTAGGGGGTATTATTGATTCTCTGTCACTGGTAAGAATGCAGGGTGATCAGGGATATTTACCACAAATCCCAGGAGGAAAGAGTTCCATCCTTGAAACAATGGCATCTGTGTGTAGGTTTCCCTTCCCACTTCATCACCCTTAAATTAACTATAGATGCTAGAAGGATATTGATTGCTCACAACATATAAACAACCACTTGTTGGACACCACATTTACTTGATGTACACAACACTTTTGGACACACAGTTCAGGTATTAACTCAAGATCTGCAGTTACATATATATATATAGGTGTAATAAACACTATGCATTTTCAGACAGGCATGGGAATGATATGCAGTATTACAACATAGTACCCAGTGACCCCAGAAAAAAACAAGGTTATTACAAACAACACAACAACCACAAATTGGTTCTGCTAACTTGACTCATTGTACCTAGATAAAATCACATTGGTCTAGGTGCAGAAACCCAACATACATACATTTATTTCTGACACCATGTACAATTCTCATATTTAAAAATAATGAGTGGGTGTCAAAATATTATACATATATGTCATAACATAACCCTTTAGGTGTACACCATTACCATGTAAAACAATCTTTACCCTTTTCCTGTCATTGAAGAAAACCACCCTCATGAAAACAGTTGATACTAATAATTAAATTAATTAATTATAGTGTTCATTTAGGCGTTGCGGATGGGCATTCTTCTCCAGTGCATAGCAGTTAATGTCCATAATTATCCGTGCAGAATTATACTCACAGTCATTTTCTACTCACCGTATGTCCACCGAAGTTGGCTGGCGAATGTTTCTAATCCATAATCCAAGAATAGAATTATACATAAGCACATATTCTCTCCATGAGACTGAATTTAAGAATACTCGGTTGCCATTTGGGTTGTGTTCCAATTGAAATTGATGCCTAGGTCTGTCATACTTTCAGGAGATGCAACTTAAGCTCTGCAGAAGGTTCTTCCCTATATCATCTTATCGATGAAAAGATGACGACTGTCCAACAGCTCGGTTTATGTTAACCGTTTCCCAATTTAGTTCAAAAGGCTTTGTCACACACCCGGTTCATGTTGATAGGCCATCCCACACTTGATGATGGGCAGTTAGGCTGACATGGGACCAGCATAGAGTTCTCATTCATTCCATTTCTGTGTAGAACATACAGTGGTGAATCATTCATTTGGTTTCATCTGAAGATTCTGCTGCAGGCATGTAACTGAAGAATATTACTCCACCACATATCCAGGTTTGCAAGCCATCAGGTGATTCCTTTGGTTGCAGGCGTAAAGGCATTTACTCATCTAGCTGCTTTCATATGGTTCTTTTGATGGTGTTCAGGTTTGGGACCTTGAGGTAATCTGGTGTAGTTATGGTTCAGATGTTCTGAAGTTGGTACATTTGTTTGTATTGGCTATAATGTTGTTTCAGTGTCTCTTCCCATTTGTTTGAGTTGGTGTTCATAGCTAGAACTTGGTGTTTCATGGCTGGAACCTTATGTTTGACTTTTGCAGCTGTGAGATGTTCTTTCGAAGACTTATCCATTGTGGATATTAACTTGGTAATCCAACCAACAGTTGAAGGTTACTCACTGTTGTTAGTTTTAGTAACTTGAAGAAGGATTGTCCCAGTTTCACTGACTTGGTTGAATGATGAGGCCATTGGTGATACTTCTCAGAAGTAACGCAAACGATACACTGTTGTCAGTACTCTGATGATCTTCATCTTTGTAGATTATTAGATCTTGAAGTCCATCCTGGATATTCCTACTAAAATAGGACTTAATCACTCACCCAGTCAGTTGTCTTCTAATTTATCTGTTGCTCGCTATGGAGCTATTGAGTGCCGCAGTAAACATTGAGGTATTGCTAGATCCAGACTATGGTTTGGACATTCACTTTATGGCTGTTTACCCAGGATCCAGTGTTAGTGATATAGTCCCACCAAATTCAACCACCACCTGCTTCTCTTCTATAGAAAAGGGATGACAAGAATACAACACAAGCATTAACCTACTGTGTTATGGTAAAAGGTTTACAACACAATTACAAACACAAATACAAAACACCAAGGGGAGAAGGGGAAAGGAGTGGGTGTCCATGTTCCACTGTCCCTCATTGCTGAGTAGAGCCATTCTGACTCTTCATAGTGAGTAAGGTATTTTCTCACTTATATTTTGTTCTGTTGTTACTGGGACTATTGGATGGGTGAAGTCATTCTGTCCATCCAACATGTTGATATTGTCTCTCTCATTACTTGAAGAGAATAGCCTATACAGAATCCCTGTGGTTTCTAATGCCGCGTCTTCATTTCGGCACTATAATCATCACTAGGTCAAGACTATTCACTATTGGCTTCTTAAGTACTGACATACATATGTATTCTTACATCAACATCCTCTAATCCCAAGGTGCAACATTAAAATGTATATTCCCACAGTAAAAAGTAACAATCAGAACAAAGAAAATTCTCATACCAGAAAAAGACATACATGTACATTTCTCTGATATTAAGTACATGATACTCATACATAATAATTAATCATAATGATGATGCAGGGAGCCTAGGTTTTTGAATTATCTTCATGAACTAAAACATCCATTGTTTTCCCCCACTGCGTACAGCACATGAGGATAGTAATCGCTGTGATATGTTTTGCCAATGACTGCTATTATTCGGAGGGTATTTATAAGAATAACTTATGCCGCATGGTCCAGTCTTCTGAATATTGCAAGCAATTTATTCACATCAATCTTCGCTTCTGTTTCTACTACGGTGAGGCGATGCGGAGTGAATCCTATCCGAACATACATTTACATCACGCGTTTAATTGTTCATGAATTTATATTCAAACATGGCCTGTCCCTAACACTATTTTATGAAATGATTATATGTTCAACCTCATATGGAGTGGTTACTAATCTGTTAACAAAAGAATGGTACTAAAATTTAGCACTATATTTCCAAGTTACAGATTATAATGTGGCAAAATATTTTATCCCCTGACTAAGTACGAGTCAGGAATATGCGTAATCATTTGTATGTCCCCGCATGGATAAAATTTCCTTTCTATAGTCCATAGATTATTAGCAGATTTCTAAGCATAGATATTGAGATATATTTCACAATGCATAGAAGTTTTTATTCATATGAAATTGACAGACACTAGTTCTTTACTATGAAGTATGAATCAAGAGTCTTTCCTAAATTGAAAAGAGTTTCTGACATGAGAGTTGATACTCTGTGTACTACAGTACACATACTATTCATAGGTTATAAACACCATTTAGTTAGATATAAGTTCATAATGCCTATACAAGATATTAACATATGGATTTGAAATTGTAAGACATAGGAAAAATTACAGCGTGGCGCCCACCTGTGTTTCCTTAGTAAACATCATCCAGCCTGGTTTAAGAGAATTGTAACTAATTCTTAATTAAACATACTGGTTTATGTAATACATAAATATATCTTAATATATGTAGATAACATACCAATAGCTTGAAGAGAATCATGGTTTTAAAACAAACTACCTTCTCCCCGAAGGGAAAGGTCGACTTTCTTGTCTGTTCTCTTGACTAGAAATGGCCGCTTCAGTCTTTGTTTTCCCCCTCGCCAGGATTGGCCAGATACGGGAGAGAAAACAAGCCAAACTAAATTTAGCTGCCACGGTCAGTCTAT
The DNA here is from genome assembly GCA_963921405.1 of Cepaea hortensis. Taxonomy (NCBI): domain Eukaryota; kingdom Metazoa; phylum Mollusca; class Gastropoda; order Stylommatophora; family Helicidae; genus Cepaea; species Cepaea hortensis. Next base: position 71,466,297 of record OY992888.1, on the reverse strand, counting down.
CGCTGTTTTATTTTCTCCTACATTAAGTAAGTTACTTAATCAGTAATTGTAAGGGTTTGTTTATTTTTAAGGGAGTCCATAAATAGGAAAGGGTAGAGACGTTTTTATTATATTACACCTGGGTGGGTACCGTCCAAAAAGAGAAACCTGGACCAATGCAGCAGTCTTTGCCCATGATGTCTATGAAGGTTTCCACTCAGGCACTGAAACCGTTGCTGCAGCGATTGATCTTGAGGACGCATACAACAGAGTACCACTGGATTTTTTAATGTTTCAGCTTCTTGAACTAAACGTAAGTCCATTCCTCCTTAGTTGGATCGCTGCAGCCCTCTTCCAACGGAAAGTAGTTTTTAGATGTGGCAGTTGGACTTCGGAACCAACAACAATATATCCTGGCCTACCACAGGGATCACCATTATCTCCGGTACTGTTCAACGCCTACACAGTGAGAATCACCAGTGAGCAGATCACTGGACCTGGCAGGACATTGTCATATGCCGATGATGTTTTAGTGTATCGTCAGGGTAAGGATAGAGAGGAGGTTGCTGGGGAACTACAAACCGAACTCAATCGCATAAGTACTTGGTGTGATGAAGCTGGGGCAATGGTCAACCCAACAAAGGCAACAGTGACTTGGTTCTCGTTGAATAATCATATTGTCAACAATCCAACACCAACTGTAATGCTGTGTTCAGAGACGGTGGAAAGAACGCAGGCAATGAATTACCTGGGGATACGGTTTGATCGAAGCCTTGCTTATAATGTGCACATAGACCAGGTGATAACAAAGGCCAAGCGGGGTTTGGCAGCGATGCGGGTGATGGCGGCAGCAAACTGTGAGCAGCGCCATCTATGTCTTCTGTACGAGGGGCTGGTCATATCTGTTTTGGAGTATGCAATGGCAATCTTGACTCTCAGCCATAAGCAGATAGAAAGGATGGAAAGGATACAGAATGAAGCTATGCGCATTATTCTTGGATGTACAAGAGATACAGCATGCAGGGCGATGCGCTACCTTCTTGATTTTCCAACCATTGAAGAGAGAATACAAGTTTGCAGGGCACGCGCCTACCCCAGAATTAACGCAAACACACAACATCCACTGCATAGTGAAATTAGGAAGGTGAAGGGCAGCAGGTTAAAAAGAGGACGGTCGTGGATGGGTCAAGCCGAAGACATTCTTCAACAGGTGTGTTCACTTGAGGACTTAGAACCTGGCGAGGAGTGGGTGCAAGTGCCAACAGACTTCTGCACATCCTTTTCAGTTTGCATCCAACTAGATAGAAAATGCAAACAAGAAAATCCGGCTGCTGTTGAGGCTGAAGTACAAGCGTTGATTTTCGAGAATTCGCTAGACGGTGACGCGGTCATCTACACAGATGGGTCGGTCGTCCGACATGTGAGAAGCTCATGGGCCTTTACAGCTCGGGCCGGAGGGAGAATTGTGAAGGAGGACTCTGGTGCTTTCACTGAAACCACAAGTAGCCTGACCATGGAAGTCATGGCAGTAAGTAAAGCAATAACATGGCTCGAGACACAGACATTCACCAGGGCTTGTTTCCTTAGCGACTCAATGAACATGATCAAGAGGATAGAGGAGGGGTCGATCCGAAGAGAATGGTTGCTGCCTCTGAAGCGGTCTCGGCTGGCAAAGATTAGTTTCATCTTCGTGCCATGGCATGCGGGAGTACAAGGAAATGAGCGGGCTGACAAGCTCGCAGGTGAGGCTACTGTGGAGGGCGGTCGCGCCATGGACCAGGCTGACATTCTGAATGCTCTACGTGATGTGAGACTTTTGCGAGAACCAAGTGATGACTGAATCTACAACAATGGCCAGACTGCTAGAGCAGCAAATTAAAAGAGGGGTGGCCAAACAAGAACACTACGCAGGAAGCTAAAGAAGATTGATAAACCAACACAGAACTGGCGTCGTTAGCCGCTACACGCTGCGGGATTTGCTGAGGAGGGGATCCGAGCACTTATGGACTGGATGGTTCGATGTGCAACAAGGATGATCTGTCGACTAACTAACTAACTAACTAACGCGGAAGGTCCTGGGTTCAAGCCCCAGCGGAAACACTTTTTTTTTCCTTCTAACTTTGGGAAACATAGTGTCCCTGAAAGTTTAGTTGTATATTTCGTGCGCTCGCTGTGAACTCTAGCGGAGTCCACACACGTACTGCTACTTAATTTCATGTGTGGATTAGCTTTCTCTATTACCACTGTTTGTTCGTAATCCTGTATACTCTCGTATGAAACACAGCTACGCGAGATTCGCCAGTGGATCGCGTCGCGCTGGTTACTTACGGAGGTATGTGAGCAGGTTGTTCAGAAGACAATGGCAAACTACTGAACGTAAAATTTGCCAAGACATCAATAGCAGCTGAAAAATGCTTGTGCTGACTGCAATGTCCTGTAAATGATATGGGGAAAATAATTACCACTGTCCCTCGTCATCAGGTGAACCCACATCGACTTCAGTGGTACTTGTAATGTACGTCCCCAAGCCAAGAAAGAAAAGTCAACATTTAAGTCTAACTGACCTGTGTGTGGAAAGGAACTACTTTTTGTTTGCCACTGAATATATTAAAACATATGTGCGTCCTGGGACATTCAAGTCAAGACAATATCACGGATCGACGCCACGTTACAAATGGCGGCACCACGAATTGGAAATTTCCCAGTAAAATTGATAGTTTTCACGATGACAGGATGGTTTATCAGACAGCGGTATGCACGGCCGAACTCGTAGCAATAAGGGCTACGCCCGGAACCGCATGGAGCTGTCACTGACAGACTGGGAAGCATAGTGGAAACCGTACCAGCTGACGTCACAGGTATGAAATCTACCACATGAGAAAACAGAATTTAAACAACGCAAAAGGAAAGAATATAGGATCGCAAAACCCGTACCTCAATAATAACCAACGCCGCATAAGGAAGGTTGAACGAGGTCGAATTTTTAAAGTTTGTTTTTTCTTAAACGAACGAATAAAAGAAAATGTTGCAACCAGGTCCTTATTTTTAATTCTTTTTTTAATTTTTATTATTTTGCATATCCATTTTACAGGACATCGCAGTCAACACCAGCATTTCTGCCGCTGTGATCTCTTGGCAAGTTTATGTTCAGTAGTTTGCCATTGCCATCGCTTTCTGAACGACCGTCACCGATACCAATGCAAAACCAACGCAACGCGGTCTGATGTCAAATCGCGCTCAGCTGTGTTTCGAACGCGGGTATATGGGATTACGAACCGCGCCCGTAACCTCTTCGCCACGGAGACCAGCAGGTCCTTATTAAGTGGTAGGAAACAGTCCACTGACTGTAGCTGACGGAACGTGGCACACACTAAACAGAGGGTTCTGGGGTTGTCCACCTTCCATCCGATGTCGTCCTCTTGCGGTTTGATTCACGTGGAGGATCATGACATGAAATTCTTGGATCCAGTTCCATCGTCTTGGAGAAGATGAGGACCGTCTGTGAACAGATCGCTGTCCTATCTACGCCCTACCATCCCCTACACTTCTTCGGGACAGCCGTAGTCTGACACAAAGCGGTGGTCAACATCTTCAGGTTGCTTGCTTGTGTTCGCTGGCTGTGATCTCCAGCGTGAAGTCCTGTATGTCGGATGAAGACATCCTGTTGTCCAACATCAGTGTGATGTCATACCGGACCTGAGGTTTGCGTGAGTATCCGTTATCCCATGTCTGGCTTATTGGTGTGCAGACTGGTGGTTCCTCGCCGTGCAGGCAGATACTCTCCGACTTCGAAAGAATCAGCAATCCTACTACGTTAGCCAGGACCCTGAAGGGACCTGTTGCCCAGGACGTACGACTAGGACGTGTTAGTAGGTCTTGGCCAGTATAGAACCTGGCCCTGGTGCCTTGGGAACACCTCTGCGTCCCACATCTTCAGGTGACAGGAGACTCTGGTACCAGGATCAAGATGGTCACAAGTCTAGTCCACCGTGACAAACCTGCAGCCTTGGCCCAGGCAGTAACTCCAGCTTTAGATGTCGAACCTGGCCATCACGCCCACGCCGTTTTCGAGGGCGAGCGAGAGAGGAAACATTACAACCAACTCCTCATGTAAACAGGGAGTAGAGACACTTTGAGATGGCTGCTGTATCAAGCAAGTGAGCACGCATGTGAATTCCAAAAGTGCGGGTAGCCGATCGTGATAATATAACATGACATGCCATAACGTAAAGTAGCATAATGTAAAGTAACGCAACATAATATAATATAATATAATATAATATAATATAATATAATATAATATAATATAATATAATATAATATAATATAATATAATATAACATAATATAACATAACAACGTGATATAACAACATAACATAACTTGTGTTTTAAATATTGCCCAGCTATCTGTCTCATCCGGACATCCCAGCAGGTTTTCTCAAGGTACTTCTGTTACACAAGATGAGCTGGTTCTGATGAATCTTGACAAGGCCGAGTTTGTCCTTGGTAGTAATAGTAGAATATCTTCTCATACAGAAGAATATTTAAAGATTGAGCACAACACACTACTGGCAACGCTGATCGTATTCCGGCACGAACCTAAGGCCTTGTCCACGTCAGATTGGAAGCAATAGACTCGAGTTTCACTCTCGTTTGAGCTCGTCATAAGTGGGACCTGGGATCGAACTCTGGATCACTGGCGTGTGACGCGGGTGTGTAACCACTTGACCACGAGGCTCGCGCTAGACGCGACCAAATTATCACACTAGAATATCACAACGTCACCCATCGTGGGCTGTCAGAGAACATGTCATATTTCATGAAAACAAAACAATCAAATACAGAGGTTCTATAACAACTGGAGTTTTTTTTTTTTCAACTTTGTTTTCACCTGTGTATGATGGAGTTCTTTGTAAGGTGTGTACATTGTGCCTGTGTTTAGAATGTCTCTTCTTTTCGCAGGAGCTAAATACACCTAATTGTTTGCAACTCATATCGTTATATCTTGCTGCAGCCGCTGCTTTTGCCTTTTCTTTTGTTCTTTAAAAACTGGGAATGAAAAGAGAGATGGTGAAAGAAATTAAAAAGAGGCAAGTAAAACATTTCGGCCACGTTAAAGGACATGACCCTCTTATAAAAACCATACTGGAGGGCAAGGTTGATGGCAAGCGAGGTAACCAACGATACAAGTGGGAAGATAGCATCACTAGATGAATGAACATCAATCTGACAGAATGTACTGTTAGGGCGAGAGACTGACAGTGTTGGAGATCCATTGCAGCCAACATTCATTGTGGAGACGGCACCAAATTGATTGATTGAGTAATATAGTAGTAGTTATTGTAGTACTTTTAGTAGTAACAGTAACAGATATAGTTTTGGTGGTGGTAGTAGTAGTAGCAGAAATACTACTATGTCGTTGAGTGGTAAAAGAAGTAGTTGTTGTAGCAGTACTGTTAGTGGTAGTAGTAACAGTAGTTGTTCTAGTGGTGGTGGTAATAGTAGTGACAGTAGTAGTGTAGCAATGGTATAAATAGTGATGATAGAGGCAGTGGTAGTAATAGTGGTGGTAATAGTACTGGTGGTAGATGCTTAGTATTAATATAGTAGTAGTAGTAGAAGTAGTAGTAGTAGTAGTAGTAGTAGTAGTAGTAGTAGTAGTAGTAGTAGTAGTAGTAGCAGCAGCAGCAGTAGTAATAGTAATAGTAATAGTAGTAGTAATAGTAGTAGTACTACTAGTAGTAGTATTGATATTAGTAGTAGCAGTACCAGTAATGCACAACAGCAGCAGTAGTAGTAGTAGTAGTGGTAGTAGTGGTAATAGTAGTGGTAGTAGTGGTAATAGTAGTGGTAGTAGTGGTAATAGTAGGAGTAGTAGTAGTAGTAGTAGTAGTAGTAGTAGTAGTAGTAGTAGTAGTAGTAGTAGTATTGGTGGCAGTAATATAGTAGTTTTGACAGTTTTGTGGAAGAAGTAGTAGTTGTTATGGTAGTAGTAGTACTAGTAGTAACAGTAGTAGTGGTAGCATTAATAGCAGACTACTACTAGTGGTGATGGTAGCAGTAATTCAGTAGTAGTACTAGTAGTAATATCAGTGCCGGTCTCACTGGCCTAGGAGTTAGCGACGTTCTCCGTAATCCCGCATATCCACGCGAGGAACGTAACTTGCGCGTGAATCGATAGCGGTTCTCGCCGCATTGGTAACTTACGGATACGGGGTATGTGAGCCGGCCGCTCAGAAAGTAATGGCAGGGAAAGATGCTGATGTTGACAGCGATGTCCTGTAAAGGTTATGCGAAAAATAAAAATTTAAAAAAAAACGTAGTAGCTCTGTAAAGTTCATGCAACATAATAGGTAAATACAAAACTTGGACTGGCAATATTTTGAAACACTGCACAATCATTAAAAACACACCCGGTAGTAATGTAGCCGAAGTTATTGGTTTTCAAAGAATAAGACGAAGCAGAAGAAATTTAGTTAAATATTTTGTATCGTTTCCGTAATGTAGTTGTTATCACATCCGTCTAACACGCGGAAGGTCCTGGGTTCAAGCCCCAGCGGAAACATTTTTTTTTTTCTTTACGCGAAAATGTGATCGGAAAGTAGAATGAATGGCTCGGTCATTCGAGGTTTTTAAGGAGTTTTTTTTTAACTCTTTCAGTCGCAAACAATGTTATGTGCTATTTGCTCGTCTCGTTTAATGCCGGTAAAGTTGAGTTGAGTTGAGCTAAGAATTGACATCACTGCACTCATGACATTCCCATACGTGCTACGTCCCCTCTGACCGTTTCCACCGCTATCTGTTATTAATATTATATGAATGTATTTCAAACTATTTCTCACAGACATTTATGATTTTATATCTTCATGCCACGAGATATTTTATTTAACAACAGCATTCTGTTACATAAGAAGGTCAAGTAATAACATCAGGGCGTTAGGGAGATAACAAACACGGACAACATACGGATTGTTGCTTGACAGTAAACTGAAACTCTCAGAGAAACCCGCCGTCCTTCATGACAGCTTGCATAGTGACAAGCAGGGTTGCCACTTTTTGTGTGTGGACCAAACAACATCCCAAACAACATCCATAAATATCTAGATTTCGTTGTAAAGTATCTAGGAAAAATATCCAGATTGAGAAAGTCAGAAAATACATATGTATTGATGTGACTGCCGCCCTCCCTGGCGAAGAAGTTTACGGCTTTCGCAGTAACCCCGTATATTATATTCTCGTGAGTAACGCATCACATCACAGACCTACATCATGTGATGGTTCTATCACATCACAGACCTACATCATGTGATGGTTCTCTCACATCACAGACCTACACTACATCATGTGATGGATCTATCACATCACAGACTCAAAGCGGGTTCCTGCTTCGGGACATGTTTTCACTTTTAATTTACAACAAAAGTTAGTTGCATATCCTTTACAGGATGTCGCAGCCAACCCCAGCATTTTGTTATTTCTTGGCAAGTTTACATTCAGTAGTTTGCCACTGCTTTCTGAATGACCAGCACTCATAGTGACTCATACTCATAAATGCTAGTGTAGGGATTGAATGCCCCGCCTCGCCATCAGTGCACTAGAAGTGTAAGAGCGATCACTTTTATCCTGTCGACCATGTAGAATTCTGTGTCAAACCTGGGGCAACCTGTATTTGTAAATAATTATTTTATCACTCAAGCATGACATTATGTATTGAAGCACTTCTGCCAACATCATCGTGTGCCATGCTGTTAGGGGGTAATGTTTTGAAACATGTGCCATGCTGACAGACAATGACGGTTCGCAAACTCACTTGATCACCAGAGGCTTGGATTACATCAAGTTTGCCAGCTGTCACTAAGTTTTCAAGTTATCATGTACAAAAGATTAATAATTAATTTATAATATTCACTGCTACTGAATTTATTATTACTTGATTTCTTTCTTACACAAATGAAAACTTTATTACTAACTGATCAGTACCATTTGTATGTATACACGTAAGTAATAAATTTGTTAGTTAGTTAGTTAGTCGACAGATCATCCTCATTGCACATCGAACCATTCAGTCCATAAGTGCTCGGATCCCCTCCTCAGCAAATCCCGCAGCGTGTAGCGGCTAACGACGCCAGTTCTGTGTTGGTTTATCAATCTTCTTTGGCTTCCTGCGTAGTGTTCTTGTTTGGCCACCCCTCTTTTAATTTGCTGTTCTCGCAGTCTGGCCATGGTTGTAGATTCACAGTCATTACTTGGTTCACGCAAAAGTCTTACTTCTCGTAGAGCATTCAGAATGTCAGCCTGGTCCATGGCGCGTCCGCCCTCCACCATAGCCTCACCTGCGAGCTCGTCAGCCCGCTCATATCCTTGTACCCCCGCATGCCCTGGCACGAATATGAAACTAATCTTTGCCAGCCGAGACTGCTCCAGAGACAAATGAATTTGTTAATATGTTCAATAACTTTAGCTGTTAAGCTACTAATTCTTGTCTTGTATACAGAATGGCCGAATTTATTAAAAATTCATCAATAACATATATAAGTTTATGAGCTATTGCAAATTTATAACAAATGCGGAATTAATTTGCTCCTAATTTAATTGTATATGTTATGTAAATTTAATTCTGTTTGTCAACAGCCATAATTAAGATAACAATATTTTTCTGAATATAAAAAAGTACCCACACACAAAACTATACGCCAACAAAAATCACAACCACCCACGGAGAAATTGAAAACATCACAAATTGTGAACATCTTGGCTCCACAATCAACAACCATGGGTACTGTTCACAAGAAGTCAGACATAAACTGGAAATAGCCATACAGGGATCAACAATAATAAGAGCCTATGGCACAACACCAGCAAACACATGCAAGTAAACTGTGTTAGAACAAGCACAGAGCTTGACATCTGACAATCGTTACATGGCTTGTCAAGGATTTCTTTTCTCAAAGTGATTTTGATTTTTTCAAAATTGTGTTGGGCATATACCACAATTTACATATAGACATGCACGAACACATAATTTTAAATATTTGCAGACAGTAGTAGACAGTAGTTGCTGTAGTAGCCATAGTGGTAACTGTAGTAGTAGTAGTAGTAGTAGTTGTAAAGGTAAAACGTGAAGTACCCTGATTTTCCATTTCATTAGGCACTGAGTATATGGTGAAAGAAAACATCACATTTTTGTAAAACAATTGGCACTCAATGGGTGATGTGGTCAATAGCGCACATTTCGCCTTTACTTTCCAGAACATTTCATGGTGCTTAGTTTCGGCTGAGTCAGCCCGGGAGCAATAGTGAGGATTCAATTACATGATCTACGGGCTAACCATTCGCTATCGCGCTCTCGGCGGCCTGCGCACTTGGTAAGCGAAATTTAAGGGGAAACAAATATCTCTTTTTCACGGGAACACAATACAGTATTCATTTTATTGTTTGCTAGGGACATAACTCGGCTGTAGTGTTTCCGGTTTCAAGATGGCGACGGACGGTCGTGTTGTTTTGTGTTCGTTAACTTTTTCGCGTAGGGGATGGATTTATTCATCTCTTGCGTGTAATTGGTGTGCCAGGATGTAAAACCAGGAGTTTATACTCAAGATCTGCGCGGGTGCTACGGAGTTCGTGCATCGAGCGAAGCCTTCCTTGAGTGAATTTTCAGCAGCGTGTGTGGTTCTCAGCAGTCTGTGTTTACGTTTTTTCAACATGGCGGAACAACGTGTGTTTTCCGAGGGTTCAGCAGTCAACATAACGAAGCGGCGTGGTAGCCGCGCAGGGAGGAAGAAACAAGGTAAGCGCGGTGGTTTGAGGCGTTTTAGACTCAAGTGTCACCGTCTAGGACTCAGGAACATCCGTATTCTATATTGGAACTGTGCCAGTGTAAAACAACGGGGCTCTATTTTAGAAACCCTAGTTTACAGGAACGACATTGTAGCACTCCAGGAGACGAGACTGGGCGATCAGCCACTCCGAATTGCCGGCTTCAAATGTTTCTACAACAGACGACATCTGGGAACGGCGATTCTCGTTCGCGACAGCATGGTGGCGTCAGAGCTAGACATGTCCAGTTGGGACAGTGACGATATACAAATACAGGCGTTGAGAGTTCATTCCAGTGTACCATTCGTGTTGGTGAATGTTTATGCCCGCAATGGGAGTATGGACGCCCAGAAGTGGCAGTGCTTAAGTGGCATATTAGGCCACGAGAGGAATGTTATTTTCTGTGGTGACTTCAACGCTAAAGGCAGATCATGGGGAAACACTTCCTCCAATACACAAGGGGAGGAGCTCGAGACTGCACTGGAAACCATCGACCTGGTTTGTATCAACAGTGGCTGTGTCACCAGGACAGCAAGCCGTCCAGGCGATGAGGACAGTGCTATTGATCTGGCGCTAGTTTCACCTTTACTCACTACAGTGTGTAGATGGGGTGTCCTAGGACACCATGGCAGCGACCACCACCCTTGCAGCATATTGGTGGAGAAAGGCAGAACCAGGCAGCACAAGCTAAAGGTAAAGACGTTCCAGTATGACAGTACAGGGCAAGATGTGGTGAGTAAAATAAGACGTGACAAGCGCAGAACGTTTCAGGGCAGGAAAAAAAGCTGGGAGCAGCCACCGTGGTGGAGTTTCGAGGTGGATAAGGCGTGGGTGGATAAGCGTAGTGCTGTAAGGAGATGGCAAAATGCCAAGAAGAACAGAGCTGGTCATCCTAGTCCCTGCTTGCACTTAGAAAGAGAGATGCACACAAAAGTAAGCTATTTCAAAAAAACTGGTCACGGTGGTTAAAAGGGAAAAATGGGCAGAGGTGTGTCAAAGGGTAAGCACAGACAAGTCACTGAAATTGTTCTGGCGACTACATAAAAGCATGAGTGGTGTAGTCAAGAATAAGAGCATTTCTGACTTCCAAGGTGCTGACCTCATCTGGCAGAGGACTGACGAAGACAAGGGCAAAGCCCTCTTTGAACGCTACCTTGAGCAGGGCAACCAGACAGACATGGGAGGTCGAAATCTGGCCAAGGAGGTCACCTCAGACAGATGCAAGGCCCAGAACACTCCGGATGAAGACACAGTGACAGTGAAAGAAATCAAGGATGTGCTTCGACGATCAAAAAACAGTGCTCCAGGTCCTGATGGCATAAGATACGACGACATAAATAGGTGTACCGACAATGAGCTAGAGAAACTAGCAGACATGTACAACAACAGTATAGGGAGTGCTAGCATCAAGGAGGAATGGTTACACAGCTATCTGATTCCCTTGCCGAAGCCTGACAAAGACCACAAAAAAATTCAGGGATATCGAATTATAACCATGCAGAATACAATAGGCAAGCTGCTGGAGAAGGTAATTGCCAGGAAAATATCAAGCCAACTAGAGAGGCAAGGTGTTTTCCCACCTACCCTGGGTGGGTACCGTCCAAAAAGAGAAACCTGGACCAATGCAGCAGTCTTTGCCCAGGATGTCTATGAAGGTTTCCACTCAGGCACTGAAACCGTTGCTGCAGCGATTGATCTTGAGGACGCATACAACAGAGTACCACTGGATTTTTTAATGTTTCAGCTTCTTGAACTAAACGTAAGTCCATTCCTCCTTAGTTGGATCGCTGCAGCCCTCTTCCAACGGAAAGTAGTTTTTAGATGTGGCAGTTGGACTTCGGAACCAACAACAATATATCCTGGCCTACCACAGGGATCACCATTATCTCCGGTACTGTTCAACGCCTACACAGTGAGAATCACCAGTGAGCAGATCACTGGACCTGGCAGGACATTGTCATATGCCGATGATGTTTTAGTGTATCGTCAGGGTAAGGATAGAGAGGAGGTTGCTGGGGAACTACAAACCGAACTCAATCGCATAAGTACTTGGTGTGATGAAGCTGGGGCAATGGTTAACCCAACAAAGGCAACAGTGACTTGGTTCTCGTTGAATAATCATATTGTCAACAATCCAACACCAACTGTAATGCTGTGTTCAGAGACGGTGGAAAGAACGCAGGCAATGAATTACCTGGGGATACGGTTTGATCGAAGCCTTGCTTATAATGTGCACATAGACCAGGTGATAACAAAGGCCAAGCGGGGTTTGGCAGCGATGCGGGTGATGGCGGCAGCAAACTGTGAGCAGCGCCATCTATGTCTTCTGTACGAGGGGCTGGTCATGTCTGTTTTGGAGTATGCAATGGCAATCTTGACTCTCAGCCATAAGCAGATAGAAAGGATGGAAAGGATACAGAATGAAGCTATGCGCATTATTCTTGGATGTACAAGAGATACAGCATGCAGGGCGATGCGCTACCTTCTTGATTTTCCAACCATTGAAGAGAGAATACAAGTTTGCAGGGCACGCGCCTACCTCAGAATTAACGCAAACACACAACATCCACTGCATAGTGAAATTAGGAAGGTGAAGGGCAGCAGGTTAAAAAGAGGACGGTCGTGGATGGGTCAAGCCGAAGACATTCTTCAACAGGTGTGTTCACTTGAGGACTTAGAACCTGGCGAGGAGTGGGTGCAAGTGCCAACAGACTTCTGCACATCCTTTTCAGTTTGCATCCAATTAGAAAGAAAATGCAGACAAGAAAATCCGGCTGCTGTTGAGGCTGAAGTACAAGCGTTGATTTTCGAGAAGTCGCTAGACGGTGACGCGGTCATCTACACAGATGGGTCGGTCGTCCGATATGTGAGAAGCTCATGGGCCTTTACAGCTCGGGCCGGAGGGAGAATTGTGAAGGAGGACTCTGGTGCTTTCACTGAAACCACAAGTAGCCTGACCATGGAAGTCATGGCAGTAAGTAAAGCAATAACATGGCTCGAGACACAGACATTCACCAGGGCTTGTTTCCTTAGCGACTCAATGAACATGATCAAGAGGATAGAGGAGGGGTCGATCCGAAGAGAATGGTTGCTGCCTCTGAAGCGGTCTCGGCTGGCAAAGATTAGTTTCATCTTCGTGCCAGGGCATGCGGGAGTACAAGGAAATGAGCGGGCTGACAAGCTCGCAGGTGAGGCTACTGTGGAGGGCGGACGCGCCTAACTGGCGTCGTTAGCCGCTACACGCTGCGGGATTTGCTGAGGAGGGGATCCGAGCACTTATGGACTGAATGGTTCGATGTGCAGCGAGGATGATCTGTCGACTAACTAACTAACTAACTATAACTCGCCAACGTTTTTCTAAAGAAGCAATTAGCTACATTAATTGTTAAATGTTTAAAATAAAGACACCACCTATTCACAGTTAACTCAAGAATTTGATATCCTTAAGTTTTAAATACTTTGACTGCTAAAAATAATAAATTGTACTTTGTAATGCAATATATACAATGTTTCAACACTGCAAGCTCCTTGCACGATGTTAACGACTGTCCCCCAATGGACGCCCTGACGTTGTTACTCTGGTTTCTCTTCACAACGTATAAATCTTTCGCCATCCGTTATAATCAGGGGCTAGGGACAGCCATTCTTCAAATTGTTTAGGAGGGTCCAGTACTGTCGCTAAATATATTATTTTGGGTAATATGTATGTGTTGACTATTGTGCTTCTACCAAATATTGTGGATGTCTTGTACCTATACCTGTGTAACATGTCTGTGATCTGTTCGGTCAGTGTTCGGTCAGTGCCATGTCTGTCTGTGTGTTTCTGTGGGATCACATGGAAATGTGATCCCATACAGCTTCATGGTGTCTGTGTGTTTCAGATCTGGAGGGAAATCAGCCTTTTGTTTCCACTTTCCCAGGCCCATTATCTGTGATTTCTGTACATTAATTTTGGCTCCACTGCCTTTTCCAAAATGGGTAAAGGTGTGGAGTATATTCCTTATTGATGTGTTGCTGGTGGGAAAGAAGGCAGTGTCATCTGCATAGGCGATGAGCTTCTGCTCTCCTATCCCATGCAGAAAGGTTCCTTTAATACTAGTGTCTTGCATTATCTTCTCTAATAAAGGTTCTAGGGTGAGCACATACAGGAGTGGTGATAAGGGACATCCCTGTCTTACAGATCTCGTGAGCCTGAAGCTGGCTGTCAGTGAATGGTTCACCAACACTTTGCTCTCAGGATTTTTATACAAGATCTGTATCCACTGCCTGTAGTATTCTCCTATGTTACAGTGTTCTAGTGTTCTATGCAGGTAAGTGTGGGAAATTCTGTCGAAGGCCTTCTCTTGATCCAAGGATAAGATGGAGGATGGACAGTCTTTTCCATGTGTGTAGTTAATAATGTCTCTAATGAGATGTGTGTGGTTGTGTATATTTCTGCCTTTGACACTGCACTGTTGGTCGGGGTGTATTAGTGTTGGCATGAAAGGTTTAAGTTTGTTGGTGAGTGATTTGGCGAGTATCTTGTAGTCTGTGTTGAGTAAGGAAATTGGTCTGTAGTTCTTCAGTTGTGTTTTGTCGGTTTTATCCTTGCATATGAGTGTAATGTAAGACATGTTGCAGCTGTCAGGAAGATTTTTTTTCTCAAAGGCTTCCTGATAGACTTTGAGGAGAAGATTGCCTAGAATAGGAAAGAAGTGTTGGTAGAATTCTACTGTCAAACCGTCTGGTCCTGGAGTTTTGTCTTTGTTTAGTGTGCTTAGTGCCTGTGTTATGTCTGTCAGTGTCAGTTCTGTGTCCAGTGTGTCTTTGTCTGTGTCAGATAATTTCTTTGTGTACTGTAAGAAGTTGTCTTGTATCTGTGTGTCGACTGTCTCCGCTGTGAATAGTTGTGTGTAGTGTTGTTGGAAAGCAGTCTCTATGTGTAGTGTTTCTGTCTGCATGTTTCCTTGCATGTCTGATATTTTGCTTATTTGTCTGTTACGTTGTACGTTCTGTTCTATTGCTAAATATTGCCTCGTAGCTGACTCTTGTGTAATTGTGTTGAGTTTTGTTCTGAGAAAAGCACCCAGATATCTGTGTTGTTGGTGTTCTTCTAGTTGTGCTTCTAATGTGTGTAAGTGATGTGCGTCTTTGTCTGTTTGTTTTGTTAGTCATATGGCTGTCTGTATGATGCGCTCCTGTCTTAGTCTGTCTTTGTGGATCATGGTTGCTAGATGTTGTGTTCTGCTTCGTATGGTGTTTTTCAATAAGTCCCAGTATTGTGTGATGTTCTCAGTCGGTATATTGTCTGTGTACGTGTGTATGAGCTGTGTCATATATTTTACATATTCTGAGTGTTCCAATAGTGAATTATTGTACTTCCAGTGAGGTGACCTTTTGTTTGGCTGCGTGTTTGTGCTGTTTGTGCTGATGTGTGCTAGTATTGCTTTGTGGTCTGTGTAATCTTAAGTTTCCCGTAGGTGTTTGGTTTGTATGATGTGATGTGTTGCGGGCGTATAAATCCGGTCTAATCTAGATGATCTGTTGTATGTTTTGTTTGTGTATGTCGTTTCTCTACTGTCAGGGTGTGTATGCCTGAATGCGTCTGTGAGGTTGTGTGTATCGATGATATTTCGTAGTGTGTCAAGTTGATGTAAGCTGCCCCTGCCGGCTCTCCTCAGCTGTGTTCTCACCTCCCCACCTACCACGTCTAAATCTTCAAGTACACAATTGTAATCACCGGCAAGAACAATATTTTGTCCCCTGTATGTCTGTGTTAGTAAGTCGTCTAAATGTTCATAAAAAAGAGGTTGATAATTGTAGTTAGGTGGTGCGTGTATGTTGACTATGACAAAGGAGTGTGTGTCGTTTTTAACTTGAACTGCGGAAATTCTACCATGTGGGTCTGTGTGTGTTCTAAAAATAGTCCACGTGTCGGAAATTTGAAGAATGGCTGTCCCTGACCCTACGTTATGTTTGGCCAAACTGAAACACGAATTTCTTAATCCTAAACGTGTTACAAGTTCTGCTGCTTGAAAGTCTGTTTTGATGTTAGTTTCTTGTAGTAAAATAAAATCGGGTTTGTGTTTGTGTATGAGTGTGACTATATGTTGTAATTTCATTTTCATACCACGAATATTCAAACTAATTAAACATAAGTTGTCTGCCATTTTTAAAATTAAATTTAAACAACATGGTGGTTAATTTAAGTGATTACTTTTATCTTTTCTGTGGTAATTCAAATGTGGGTCGTGTCTTCGGTTGTGATAATATGTTTGTGGTCTTCGTTCTCCTCGTGGTCTTCATCGGTGTCTTCATCAGTGTTTATAAAAAGTGGTCCTTCATTGTCGCTGTTTTCATGTTGTTTTGTAGCAGCTTTCTTGCATGGTTTGGAAGGGGAAGGGGAAGATCTTCCTTCCTCTTCTCTCATGTCTTTGTTGTTTGAGGAATTCCTTCTCTCTGTCCACTGTCTTTTTCTGCCGTAGTGGACGGTTTTGAAACCGTCGTCGTTGGTTTCTTGTGAAATTGTTTTTGTTTGGGTTTCTGCGGCTGTCTCCGTGGTCACCGGTCTGCCAGTTACCTCGACGTCATCTTGGACAGCGTTGTTTTTCTGTGTGTCGGCCTTACCGGTGATTGCCGGGAAATCCTCTTGTGTTGGTTCAGAAGTTTTCTTGTTATTGTCTTTCTTCTGCCGCCTTGTCGGGCATTTGTTTGACCAGTGGTCGTCTTGGCTGCAAAATGGACATTGGGTCCGGCGACCTGGTATAGTGAAAAGTATGCGGTGGTCGCCTGTTATTTTCCCTGGCGCCGTGATCTTTGCGTAGTGCGGCACCGGTTTTGTGGGGGCGCACAGCACGCCCCACTTGCCGCCACCGTATTGGATTCTGAAGACTTCCGCGTTTTCGTCTCCAATTGTCTTTTCGACTATGAACTTAACTCCCTGTGGAGAAATAGTTTTGGGAAGCCAATGAATTGTAACTCGGTCCCTTTCTCGTCCCAGGTGCTCTATTGATAGTCCCAGTCCCTCCGCCGGCAGCTTAACTGTTTTGCCAGGAAGGCCTTTGTACACTGCCACATGGGCCGCCTCGGTTAGGTTTACATACCACCGAGCAGGTACTTCGTACCGGTATACGTCAGTAATACCGCCATGTGGTACTCCACATGGGCCCAGCAGCGTGCTGTAGATTAAAGAAGGCGTGGCCTTGGCCGCAGCGCCAGGGCCAGTAAATGTAATTACCAACGTACCTTTGTTGTGTAGTGGTCTTCCTTCGAGAAAATGGTCGATGTCGAGTGAATCCATGCTCTTGACTGGTGCCATGTCTGCTGTAAAGAAATCCGGAAATATCACCACAATTAAAAATCTGAAACACGAAGGCGAAAGATTTATTCGTTTGTGAAGAGAAACCAGAGTAAACCATATCTATTATATTATTATTATTATTATTAATATTATTATTTTTTATTTTATTATTTATTAATATTTATTTTTACTACATTTATTATCATTATTATTATCATTATTATTATTACTATCCTTTATCTTACCCTTACTATCCTTAGTATCATTAATGTTATAAGTATTAGTGATATCATCATTATTATTTTACAACTTCATCTCCCCTGGTGCCCCCTTTTGCTTATGGTTTGTTGCCTTTGCTACTACCCCCACCGGTTTGGTTCAAACACTTCATCCTGCCTTTACCATCATTAAGAGTGGGCATGAGGCATTGGTGAAGTGAGATCAATTGGTGGGGGGGTGGCAAAGTAAACAAAAATGTAAAGTTTTCCCTTTCTCTTTGTCACCCCCTTTGAATCATGTGAGTGAGTGTTGAACAAATGAATACAAAATCACATATGGTTACCAAACCAATGATACTGTAAAATAAATATTTTTAAATACAAATGCTTTGGGAAATGAGGACAAAAACCAACTCCTTTAACTCCAATTATTATTAAAAACTGCAGTTTGCCTTTGTATGTACCTGCTATGCTATGTGAACACCATTCCAAAGAAAATCATCCTAGCAAATGGAATCACAATTTGTAAAAAATTTATCATTTTCATAACTATTATTACCATTGCTGGTTTTTATACTGGCTGTTATTACCCTCAGTATGTCTCTTCTTGTCGTTATTATTATTGTCATCATTAGTAATAAAACAAAAACCTTTTTCCCATGTGCCCCCCACCCCACGCTCATGGTTGTTGTTGCCTTTGCTGATACCCACACCGGTTTGGTTCAATATTTATCCTGCCTTTACCATCATTGCCCAGATAGTGGTGATTAGGGCATTGGTGGGTTGGAACAGATTGGTGAGAGGATGGCAAGGGAAACAAAAATGTAAAGATTTCCCCTTTTCCTTGTTTAATTTTTACATTTTAAGTCTTTACATTCACATGTAAATGAGTTCAAGAAATGAAACATGCAAATGGGTATCTTCCCATCCTATAACCACAAAATAACACAGATATCTCCAGAGTAAACACAAGTACTCTTCCTTAAGATATCAAATTTTAGTATACATGAGTGCGAAAAAGAAACAGGAAAAAGTGAGTGAATGTTGAAGGAATGAACACAAAACCACAGATGTTTACCAAACCAATGAGATTGTAAATATTTATGTTGATACAAATGCTTGTTTTATTTATTTTTATTTTTTTTTTTTTAAAGGGAATGGGAGAAAAATGAATGAACCCTTACATGAATGAGAAAAAATGAATGACCCCCCCCCCCCCCCCAAAAAAAAAGCAAGAAGAAAAAAGATAACCAACTCCTTTTACACCTACTATATTATTGAACAGTGCGGTTTGCAATTGTTATTGTTATGTACCTGCCATGTTTTAACACCATCCCTAAGAAAATCCTTTTAGCAAATAGAATCACATGTTTGGAAAATGTGATCATTATCATAACTATTTTTATCATTGCGTTTATTAGCATTGTTGTTATCACCCTTAGTAATTTTATTCTTCGTCATTATTATTACAGATGTAGTTCATGTAAACATTGCTGTTATTGTTATCACCCTTAGCAGTTTTATTCTTTGTCATTTTTATTATTTATGTAATTGGTTGTTTATTTGCATTATTATCATTGTAATCATTATTAATATATATGGCTTTGTAAACCCGTAAACTGTCACATCCCCCTTTCCCACCTTTTGGATACTGTGATTGTTGTTTTCTGCTGCCACCCTCACCGGTTGTTTGTAAACAGTTTTGCACCACCATGTTGCTTTTGCTACTAACCCCACTATTTGGTTTCAAACATTTGTCCAGCCTGTACCATCATAAAGAGTTGTCATGTCCCTTCCTCTCTTTGTCACCCCCTTTGAATCATGTGAGTGAGTGTTGAATGAATAAATACAAAATCACAAATGGTTACCAAACCAATGATACTGTAAACACTTGTGTCAATACAAATGCTTGGTTAAATTTTTATTTAAAAAAAAACAAAAGAAAGAGAGAACACAGAGGAAAATATGAATGAACCCCTACATTTAGAAAAAAAAAAAACAAGGAGGAAAATATAACCCACTCCTTTACTCCAAGTATTACTGAAAACTGCAGTTTGCAAGTGTATGTACCTGCTAGGCCATGTTAATACCATTCCAAAGGAAATCATCCTAGCAAATGGAATCACATATTGTAAAAATGTTATCATTTTCATAACTATTAGTACCCTTGCTGTTTTTTTATAATTGCTGTTATTACCCTCAGTATGCCTCTTCTTGCCATTATTATTATTGTCATCATTAGTAATAAACAAAATACCCTTTCCCATGTGCCCCCCTCCCCTTGCTCATGGTTTGTGTTTGCCTTTGCTGATATCCACACCGGTTTGGTTCAAATAATTATCCTGCCTTTACCATCATTGCCCAGATAAGGGTGATGAAGGCATTGGTGGAATGAAACAAATTGGTAAGGAGATGGCAAGGGAAACAAAAATGTAAAGATTGTAAAAAAAAGTTTGTGCTAATACTGATGCTTGTTTTACTTTTTACAAAAAGTAAAAAAAAAAAAAAAAAGGAAGGGAAAAAATGAATGAACCCTTACAAATATGACCAAAAATAAGCAAGGAGAAAAAGAAAACCAACTCCTTTTACTTCTACTATTATTGAACATTGCATGTTGCAATTTATATGTACCTACTATGCTATGCTAACACCATTCCTAGGAAAATCATTCTTGCAAATGGAATCACAGTTTTGGAAAGTGAGATCATTATCATAACTATTAAATTATCATCATTGCTGTTACTATCAGTACTGTTATCACCTTTAGTAGGTAAATGTTAGTCATCATTATTATTGATGTATTTTGGTTTTAGTTACATTATTATTATAGTAACCTTTATTAATATATAACCTCATCTCCCATGTGACCCCCCCCCCCCCCCTTCCCTCACTCATGGTTTTGTTTGTTGCCTTTGCTGACACCCTCACCCTTTGGTTCCAAAATTATCCTGCCTTTACCATCATTACCCATTAGTGTGGTGGGTCAAATGGGTGAGAGTGGGACTATCACTATTTTCATTGCGTATTTATCATTGCATTTATTAGCATTGCTGTTATCACCCTTAGTAGTTTTATTCTTTGTCATTATTACTGTAGATGCATTTCATGTAAACACCATTCCTAAGATAATCATTTTAGCAAATGGAACCACATGTTGAACTATTATTATCATTGCTGTTTATTATCATCGCTGTTATTGTTATCACCCTTAGCAGTCTTATTCTTTGTCTTTATTATTATAGATGAATTTCATGTAAACACCATTCCTAAGAAAATCATTTTAGCAAATGGAATCACATGTTTAACTATTATTATCATTGCTGTTTATTATCATTGCTGTTAGTGTTACTGTTATCACCCTTAGCAGTTTTATTCCTTGTCATTATTATTATAGATGTATTTCATGTAAACACCATTCCTAAGATAATCATTTTAGCAAATGGAATCACAGGTTTAACTATTATTATCATCGCTGTTTATTATCATTGCTGTTAGTTATTGTTATCAATCTTTAGCATTTTTAATTATTCCTTGTCATTATTAATATTATTTATGTAATTGGTTGTTATTTGCATTATTATAATTGTAATCACTATTAATATATATGGCTTTGTAAACCCGTAAACTGTCACATCCCCCTTTCCCACCTTTTTGATACTGTGATTGTTGTTTTCTGCTGCCGCCCTCACCGGTTGTTTGTAAACAGTTTTGCACCGCCATGTTTTATCATCACCGAGGGGTGGTGATGGTACTTGGTAGGAGTTTTGGAGCTGACAGGAGAGCGAGGCGGCAGGGGAAATAACAACGGCGCACTACCATCACGCGTTTTGTTTTGAAATAATTCCTTACAACAATGTCAATGAAGAAATGTTCAAATGTATAAAATGTTGGAAATTTTGCGCATATGTCACCTACACGTTCACATGCAACGCTCTGTAAAAACACGAACAATACAATTCGCAACGATTTTAACACTCAATAAAAGTTTTAAAAAAAAAAAAAAAAAAAAAAAATCCGTTATAATCATCCGGGTTGTTGTTTCCTTTCCTGATACCCACACCGGTTAGGTTCAAATATTTATCCTGCCTTTACCATCATTGCCCAGAGAGGAGTGGTAAAGGCATTGGTGGAGTGAAACCAAATTGGTGAGATGGTGGCAAGGCAAACAAAAATGTAAAGATTCCCCTTTTCCCTTTATCCTCCATTCACATGTAAATGTGTTCAAGAAATGGAATATGCTAATGGCAAATTTCCTATGTTGTAATCACAAAATATCACAGATATCCCCAGAGTAAACACAAGTACACTTCTTTATGATTGTAAAATTTAGTACACATGAGTGCGAGTAAGAAACAAGAAAATGTGAGTGAAAAATGAATGAATAAATACAAAACCACATATGTTTACCAAACCAATGAGATTGTAAAAATTTGTGCTGATTCAGATGCTTGTTTACTTTTTACACAAAAAAAAGGGGGAAAATAATGAATGAACCCTTACAAATAAGGGGGAAAAAATTAAGCAAGGAGAAAAAGATAAACAACTCCTTTCACTTTTACTATTATTGAACATTGCATGTTGCAATTATATGTACCTGCTATGCTATGCTAACACCATTCCTAGGAAAATCATCCTAGCAAATTGAATCAGTTTTGGAAAGTGGGATCATTATAACTATTATTATCATTTCTGTTACTATCAGTACTGTTTATCACCCTTAGTAGGTTAATGTTTGTCATCATTATTATTGATGTATTTGGTCTTATTTGCATTATTAGTATTATAGTTACCTTTATGAATATATAACCTCATCTCCCATGAGCCTCCCCCCCCCCCTTCCCTTGCTCATGGTTTTTTTTTTTTTGCCTTTGCTGAATACAATCACCCTTTGGTTCCAAAAATTATCCTGCCTTTACCATCATCACCAGAGAGTGGTGATGAAGAAACTAGAGTGGTAGGTCCCAATGAGTGACAGTGTGACAATGGAAACAAATAATGGAAAGGTTTATCCTTCTCCCTATCAACCCCCCTTCACATGTAAATATTCCCAATGAAAATAAAATATGCACACGTCACATACACGCCCACATGCAACGCTCCGTAAACACACCTACACAAATACTAAACACACAGAACGCACGTAACAACACAAACATTATAAATGCAACCACTACCCTTTCTGCCTTGTAAACCCCGACACTGTTTACACCTCCCAATCCCACCATCTTAACAAATTCAATGTAGAAATGTTAAAATGTATAGAATATATATATATTCTATATAGAATTTTTCATTTGAATCGTTCCAGATTAAACCCACAATCAGTACAATTTTATTACAATAGCTGCCAATAAGGGTATCTTACTCTTAATGAACCGACCAAGAAACAATCATGTTAAAAAATAAATATAAATTCCAAAAAAAAAAAAAAAAAATTGGATTTTCGCCGTTGTTTTCGCCTTCTGCTCCTTTTAAGATTGTTTTGTGGTTATTATTATATTTTGACAGGTGCATGAAATGTACCTAAAAAAAAAAAAATTCTTATCGGAGGCGCCGTACTCTCTGTCTTCGTTCCCAGATATTTCTTGTTACATCAACGATCCATAGCATTCCGTAGTATGATAACAAAGCAGGGATCCCTATTAGGAACCATAGGGGGATACACGACAATTGATAAGAATATGGCAACGGATTTATACGTTGTGAAGAGAAACCAGAGTCAAAAAAATATTGAACGTGGTACTTCAATCTTAATTCACCGCAAACAACCGCAAACAAAGAATAATCGACGAGAGTGAGGGCCCTACGGGCTCAAAACTAAAAAAAAAAACATCCATCGATCGGTCTAGCAGTCCACCGAACACTAAACCGGAAAATGATTGCCGGACCGATGCAAATGAGGCTCGAAGGGATTCTTCTTTGTTGCGGTGAATTAAAATTGAAGTACCTGGAACGCTCCGCGAATTTACGTGTCATCCTTGCGCAGGGGCCATGCTAATCTTCGCTGTATCGTTCCAATTTTAGTATATGTACTGCGTGAACAGTACCGCCTGTCAACTTGTATCTCAGAAGTGCATGGAGGACACAGCAATGACTACCGTCTGTTCCACGGGTCACACTATATCTAGCACTCACACGGTGGACTCTGGTTCTATTTACCATACCCTAACCAATTCTTTCAGGTTGACTAGGTCAGGTAGACAGGGATGTCCCTTGTCCCTATTACTGTACGTTGTCGCTCTAGAGCCACTTCTAGAAAAGATACGACAGGACGACAATGTCAGGGGTACGTTCATACCAGGGAAGGGTGAACAAAAGCTGCGTGCTTATGCGGACGATATCATTTTCTTTCCGACAACTGAAAAATCTGTATGGATCATTTTGGAGACGTTCTCGTTTTTCGGCAAAGGGAGTGGGGCAACATTAAACGTCCAAAAATCTACTATAATGGGCTTAGGCAAATGGAAAAATAAGGCGGATTTTCCATTTGACTTAACATCAAACAATCTTATAAAATTGTACGGAATAGTCTTCACGTGTCAACCAAATCAGACACACAAAGACACTTGGCAAAATCTAGAGAAGAAAATAACAGATATGTTACAGAGGTTAAAATGCAAAACAACTACCATATTTGGTAGAAGTACCATTGTTAATACATATATAATTCCAAAAATACTATATCTGTGCACAGTCCTAGATCCTCCACGTCAGACTGTCACAAACATAAACAAAGAGATTAGACGCTTTGTGTTTGGCAGCACCATCAACAGTATCAAACATACTACACTCATGCAAGACAAAAAAGATGGAGGTATCGCCATCCAAGACATAATAACCAAAATACAATCACTTAGGATCAAACACGTAGGTAAAATTATACAACACCCAGAAAAACACTCTTTAGCACACTATTACATTGGAATTAGGCTATCTTATGTAAAACCTATTAGGAACACATCCTCACATTACTTTGGCGCTCTCCCAACGTTCTACAAAACATGTATTTCAGCCATTAAAGGACACGAAAAATTATTACACAAGAAAACACATACAATCTACAAGCATTTAGTCAAATTACAAGCAACTCCGGTACATCTCAGAATTAAAAGAGGACATAGATATTTCATAAAAAATTATACCGAAATTTTCTCTAATATTCACAACAAGCAGATTACTCCAAAAGCAAAGGAAATTACATATAGGCTTGTTTACAGCATGACCCCAACAACAGAGAGAACAGCAAAAATAACTAAACAAATACTACAATGTCAGCTTTGTAGACGGAAAGTCCAAGAATCAGAAGAGCACATCTATTACGAATGCAAAAAAATCATGCCAACAAGAAATCTCCTACAAAACATCCTAAACACTCATACGAAACAAAGAACAGATGTTTACTAAGCAATCATGATAAATTCCATTCCTTACTCCACACAAGACATCCACACAAAGCTACTTGTTCTATTGGCAGAGTACAGAAATCTTATATGGACATTAAGAAACAAAGCACTATACAATTACAGAACAATCAACAAAAAAATTGTCCAACAACTTTATCAACAAAAAGTCGCAAACATTCTAATCTTAGCCCCACAAGCGCAAATCTCGTAAAAGATTTGGCTGAAGACAGCACATATTACAGAAGAAGCGAATAACTTGTTTTAAACAAAGGATACTACAACTGTAAATGTGTTTATTGATGGTATTAATAATCTTACAATTATATTATTACTAGCTGACCCGGCCCGGCTTCGCCCAGCCCCTCTCTGTCTGTCTGTCTGTCTGTCTGTCTGTCTGTCTGCCTGTCTGTCTGTCTGTCTGTCTGTCTGTCTGCTTGTCTGTCTGTCTGTCTGTCTGACCCGGCCCGGCTACACCCAGATCCTGGTGGGGAGCATCTAATTTAACTCATATAAGTAGTCATATAGCTCCCGTTCCCGTTCCCGACTATCTAACTGTCTGTCTGTCTATCTGTCTGTCTGTCTGACCCGGCCGGCTTCACCCAGTCCCTGGTGGGGAGCATCTCATTTAATTCATATAAGTAGTCATATAACACATTTTAATTAACAACAGAAATGCATCAAACATACAACAAGTCAGAAGTTATAGAGGAGCTGAGTGCCACAGTGACCACTTCCTCGTTGGAGCAAAATTTAAAATAAAACTTAAGAGAGCTTTCTATACTAAATTATAACGATTACACCCAACATATAACAGAGAAAAACTACAAGACATTACAGTCAAAGAGAAATTTACAGATGAAATAAAATGTAAACTTGAAACTCTGCAAAACTCTTCGGAGGAAAGCGTTGACCAAACTTGGTTGAACATCAAGAATACAATTCAATCTACCGCAGAAGAATGTCTCGGTGTGTTAACCACGCATAGAAAGAACAGATGGTTCAATCAAAAATGTGAAGAAGCAGTCATTAGGAAGAAGAATGCCAGACATGTATGGTTAAATGACATCAATAACATCCAAAAGGAAGAGCATTATAGAAATGACTGTAAAGAGGCTACAAAAATAGTCAGACAGCAGAAGCGAGAATATATGAGTAATATAATCAAAGATATGGAAACTAATCACCAGAAAAATGAATCCAGAAAATTTTTTAAAGAACTGAAGTCAATGAAACGAGGGCACCAACAAAACACATATGGTTTAAAAGACAAAAATTGGATTATGATAAATACCAATGAGGAAATGTGCAACACATGGAAAGAATATTTTATTGAATTACTAAATTGTGAAGCTCCAAGTAACATTTTCCCACTGGAAGAGGTTCTAACATGCGAACCACACATTGAAGAACCTACATTTGAAGAAATCCTATATGTAATCACACGACTTAAAAACAATAAGGCAACTGGGACTGATGGAATTGCTGCTGAATTTATAAAGGCAGGTGGCCATGCATTACATCTAAAGCTATACGAACTAATAATAAAAATCTGGAGGACAGAAGAATTACCCCATGACTGGAAAGAGTCATTATTGATACCTATCTTTAAGAAAGGAGACAAGTTCCAATGTGGAAATTATAGAGGAATATCACTACTGTCCACAAGCTATAAGATACTATCCGCAGTATTACTAAATAGACTAAAACCATATTCAGAAGACATATTAGGTGACTACCAGGCGGGTTTTAGACAAAACAGATCAACAATAGATCAGATATTTATCTTACGACAAATAGCCGAGAAACATTGGGAATATAAAAGAGATTTCCATAACATTTTTGTGGATTTTAAAAAGGCTTATGATAGTGTCCATAGGAATAGTCTATGGAATGCTATGCAGGAATTTGGAATACCAAGGAAGTTAATCAACATGACCAGACTATTCATGGAAGATACTTATAATATAGTAACATATAAAGGCAGGAAATCAGACCCCTTCCAAATAACATCTGGCTTGAAACAGGGTGATGCACTATCGCCACTACTCTTCAATATGGCTCTAGAGAAAGTTGTAAGGAAGATAAAGGAAGAATGTGATATTGGAGGAACATCCAAACTGCTTGGTTATGCAGATGATATAGATATTATAGGGCAAAGTGAACAAAAGACATTGGAAATATTGACTCACTTAAAGGAAAAAGCCCAACAGATGGGGCTGGTTATCAACCAAGATAAGACAGAATATATGGTAATTTCAAGAGATGGAATTGCTAAAAACTCTGGCCACATACAAATAGATAATATGACCATTAAAAGAACGGAAACATTCAAATACCTGGGTACAATCTTCAACTGCTCCAACATCATAAGGGAAGAAATACAAACTAGAATCAACTCTGGAAATAAGATATACTATGCACTACAACATCTACTAAAATCAAAGGCGCTATCTCGTAACACCAAAATCACAATATACAAAACACTGATCAGACCAGTTGTGCTGTATGGCTCTGAAACCTGTAGTACAACGAAAGGAGACGAAGCCTTGTTACAAACCTTTGAGAACAAAATTTTAAGACGCATCTTTGGACCCATTAGGGATACACAAAGTGGAGAGTGGAAAAGAAGAAGTAACAAAGACATTTATGATCTGTTTAAGTCCCCGTTAATCACTGGTATCATGAAGGCTAATAGACTACAATGGCTGGGGCATATAGAAAGAATGGAAGATAATAGGGAAACAAAACTCGCTTACACTCAGGAAATAAATGACCGTTGACCCCGAGGTAGACCAAGAAGACGGTGTAGAGATAATACATGTACAGACCTACAAGCACTTGGAATCAACGACTGGCAAGAGAAGTTCCACCAGAGAGACGAATGGAGACGGATTGTATTTGCAGCAAAGAACGTCAATGGCTCGGAAAGCTGAAAAAGAAGAAGAAGAAGAAGAAGAAGAAGAAGAAGAAGAAGAAGAAGAAGAAGAAGAAGAAGAAGAAGAAGAAGAAGAAGAAGAAGAAGAAGTGGTAGTCATATAAACTCCCGTTCCCGACTGTCTGTCTGTCTGTCTGTCTGTCTGTCTGTCTGTCTGTCTGACCCGGCCCGGCTTCGCCCAGCCTTTGGTGGGGAGCATCTAATTTAATTCATATAAGTAGTCATATAAGCTCCCGTTCCCGACTATCTGTCTGTCTGTCTATCTGTCTGACCAGGCGCGGCTTCCCCTAGCTCCTGGCGGAGAGCGTCTCATTAAATTCATATAACAAAAAAAAAAGTAACTTAAGAATGTCCTTCCACACACCATCCACATTATTTTTAATGAAAACTGTTTTTAATCACCTACATGACTGTAGATAACTTCTTTAAACATAAAAAGATGAGTTAGAAAATTTTCACTATTTAAATAGATGCATTATTTTTATGAAAACTTTGAAAATGCCTTAAAGATTATATCATTATTTATTATAACTCATATGCCTGTAAATAACTGTAGACAAAGAGTTTATAAATCTTTGAAAAGAATGCAAGAATCTATATATAAAATACATACAAAGCTATTAAAAGTTATGCCCCTTGAAATAACTTTTCTTAAGTTAAGTCCCCTCGCTATATAGAAATGATAACGTAAATTTATATATTAAACTTTAGTAATTAAATAGCTGATTGTACACTAAAAAAAACTATGACAGTTGGTTGCACAGAATGAGAAGAAGACGTGTAGAAAATTTCATCTCAATCGGATGGACCGTTCGCGAACGCATAAAGAACGGACACACATACATACATCGCCTTTTATAGATATAGATTATTAATAATAATACTACTGCTACTATTATTATTAATTTTCCCATTATTATATTTGAATGTGCAACATGAAATATATTGTGGATGGGTGTCTGTGCCGTTGGCAGTAACATATGTATGCGTCTGTGTGCGGATGCAGGTGTGTGCGCGTGTGTGTGTGTGTGTGTGTGTGTGTGTGTGTGTGTGTGGGTGTGGTGCATGAAATTTGCACGCGCATGTTTATGAGTGTGTGTGTGTATGTATTTGTGTGTGTGTGTGTGTGTGTGCGTGCGCGCGCGCGTGCGTGCGTGTAGCAGCATTTAAACCAAGGCGGTATCTCAAGTATTAAAATGATGTTATATGGTAATGATTTGTTTCAAAAGAAAAATATGTGGGGCTGGTCTGGTTCGCTAGATCAGTTCCGCGTCTAGCGTTCGTTGTCTCGGATGGCTGTGTGAGGTGCACCAAAATGGGATCTTCCCAGTCAATGTAAGTTAGTGAGGCAGGCGTTTCAAGAATGTAACCGCATCGTGCAGCCAGGGTCGTGGTTTGAGCGGGCAAAAGAGCAAAATTTGTACGACCGTTCGACAAAGTCTCGACAAGCGCCCACTCTCTCTCTCTCTCTCTCTCTCGATGAGTAGTGGGCCTGCAGTCAGTAAGCTGGTATAGCTTTTTTTTCGGTCAGTCCTGCCGGCGTAGCTTGAAATCTCGTCGGTAGGCGTCCAGTGGTTTTGCATGTATCACCTTGTACCGGGAGGGCGCGCTTTATCGATGCTACTCTTGGCTTGCGTGTGCGTGAATAGTCCGTCTGTCCGATAGATATCTGGTTGATCCTGCCAGTAGTCATATGCTTGTCTCAAAGATTAAGCCATGCATGTCTAAGTTCACACTGTCTGACGGTGAAACCGCGAATGGCTCATTAAATCAGTCGAGGTTCCTTAGATGACACGATCCTACTTGGATAACTGTGGCAATTCTAGAGCTAATACATGCTTACCAAGCTCCGACCCTCGCGGAAAGAGCGCTTTTATTAGTTGAAAACCAATCATCGTTGCCCTTCGCGAGGCGCGGCGTTCCCACTGGTGACTCTGAATAACTTTGTGCTGATCGCGGCCTTACGTGCCGGCGACGCATCTTTCAAATGTCTGCCCTATCAAATGTCGATGGCTTCCCCGATGTGTCTCCACCTTGCCGTGGTGGGGGAGGTTGCGTGTCCCATCGACCCTATTTGCTTGCCGATGGATGAAAAACTGCATATCGGACAGCTTATGGGATAGGGACCAGACTAAGAGAGACACAACCTGCTGCTCTGCAGGTTAGACTGAGGATAGCAGTCAAAAATTTAAATCAGGTGCACGAAGGCAATCAATTTGTTCTTGGTCCGGACAAAACTCTTAAGGCTCCCTGTCGAGGGCTGTGGCAGCCACAAACCCTCGGATCTGAGAGCCGTTCCGATACCCACCTACTGAAAAATAAGGGGCGAGATACTAAGCAAGCTACATGCTCAGGTCTGATACATGTTCGAAGGCTCTCAGCTGGGGGATATGAGGGATTCCCGGATGAGAGTGCCTGGCCGTTTCTCGTTCAGTGCTGCACGAAGGTAAGGTTCTGAGCCGGCAGCACATGTAGCCTACCTCGTGAGCGAGTACAAAATGTCAGAAATGTGCCCCAGTCGAAGGAAATAGTTACGAAAACTGTCTGTATCTAACTCATAGAGAGTGTAGACAAAAGTGGAAGAACGTCTCAATGACGCGAAATGGAACGCACGGCGAGCGAACCTATTGCGTGGTCCGAAGTAAAAAGCAAAAGCTTACCGAGTGGATGTCACTCGCAGTCTGACCGCTCCTGGTGTGTGCTTGAGCGATCAGTGGCAAGCGAGATTCCCAACACATGGAAGTGAGGAACTAAAGCAGTCATGAGCAGGACGTGGCAACTCCTTGGGTCAGCCCAGTCTCAGAGCAATATGTGCCGGCTCTGCAATTATTGAAGCCTCCTTGGATAGCGAGGGAATGCCCATGGTCTGCCCCTGCCTTCCCTTGAGGGCCGACCGCGATGTCGTTGATCGTACTATCTTGACCAGCTGAGATGTTGGCGACATCACAACAGGCTAACATGCCTCGAAACCAGAGGAAGGCTAACCTCATTAAAAAATGCCCGCCGGAAGTCGGAAGTGTCGTCCTACGGATGGCAAACTAAAAATTGACACTACGCAATTACGTCCGAGTGAAATGTCTCGTCCGAATGTCTCTCGTGCTAGGAACAGCTCTGACTACCTAGTTTCCGTATGCCGCCCTTTTTCGGAACAGCACTGACTAGGTAGTTTTCCGAATGTCTGTCGTGCCTGGAACAGCTGTGACGGGCGCAACGACCAGCACATGTCCGACCACTCGCTGAGTGGATACCGTCTGCAGACTTGTCTGGTTTGTGCGGGAATGGCCCGGGGCAAACGAAATGACCAATATACTGAAGTGAGGATTTAAAGCAGCCATGAGCAGGACTGACGATTCCCTCGGTGTGCCCAGAACCAGGGCGCTATGTGTCGGCCCTGCAACTATGGAAGCAACCATGGATGGCGGAAAATGCTATGGACTGTCCCTGCCTTCCTTTGAGGGATGACCGTTGTCTTCGACCGTTCAACCTTGGCCAGCTGGGCTGTAGATAGCACCACAAAAGTGAGTCTCCCAGGAATGCTACCTGGTCAAAAAAGCACGCTGTAGCCGGATGTGTTGGCCTACGGGTTTCGGCCCAAGGGCGCATAACAGACACACCGCAATCACATCTGAAAAAAAAAACACTCCGGAAGAACGAAAAGAAGAAGAAAAGAAAAATATGCACCACCATGTATAAACAAATTGAATGAGCCCTTTAAGTACCCAGTAAGCTAAGGTGGCTTTTAGTGGTCAGGTTTTAAGTACTTCCCATTGTATATGAAACCCAGACACTATCACAACTTTGGACCAATTATCTCCCTGGGGACAGGCCATGGACTCTAGTTGCTAGTAGTAAATCCCTGATTCTTGTCCCCCAAACAAAAGGTATCATGGACTAGAGCGTCACCCTGTAATTTGTCATCAGGCAACAACACCAACGAACTTCACATCGGTAGCTAAGTGACCCAGAAATTACAAAGAAGCCACATTTTAATGGAAATGATAGTTTAAAGTGTATTGTCCAAGCGCGGGGCATTTAATGTACTGTGGTCTCCAGAAAGCACGAGATTGTGTGTGAGTGTGTGTGTGTGTTTATGTGAGAGAGAGAGAGAGAGAGAGAGAGAGAGAGAGAGAGAGAGAGAGAGAGAGAGAGAGAGAGAGAGAGAGAGGAGAAGGAGAGATGGACGGGTTTTTCATGCATTCCGCTTGCGGATGTGGAAGTGAAGCATATGCAAGGAATGTGTATCTACATGCACTATGCCATAAATGTCATATCATAACTGTATATATGTATGTATTTGTTTTATTCACAATGTTACACTTAACACTAACAAACGGCAACGCTCTGTAATATACACAAACAAAAGAAACACACACTACAACTTGTAAATATACATTGCTTTAAATATTGAGCACAACCCACTACTGGCAACGCCGATCGCATTCTGGTATGAACCTAAGGCCTATCCACGTCAATATGGAAGCACTATACTCGAGTTTCGCCCTCATTTGAGCTCGTCAGTAGTGCATATCCCTGACCGGATCCGGAAACAGTCCCGGATCACGCGTGTGAAGCGGGTGTGTAACCACGCGGCACACACTGGACACACCAAATTATCACAACAGAACATCACAACGCTACCCATCGTAGGCTATGCTCAAGATTGCCCAATCGCCGCGACCGACGTCCGTCAATTGATGGGACCCGAACGATCAGGACTTCTCACTGGCAAGGAACACCAGGCCTCCTAAATCCAGTGAGCAATAATCAATTGATTATGTGGTTGTTTCGGGATTTGAAATTTAAATATTGAGCACAACCCACTACTGGAAACGCCGATCGCATTCTGGTATGAACCTAAGGCCTATCCACGTCAATATGGAAACACTATACTCGAGTTTCGCCCTCATTTGAGCTCGTCAGTAGTGCATATCCCTGACCGGATCCGGAAACAGTCTCGGATCACGCGTGTGAAGCGGGTGTGTAACCAATAAGTGTAATCAATTGATTATTGCTCACTGGATTTAGGAGGCCTGGTGTTCCTTGCCAGTGAGAAGTCCTGATCGTTCAATAAATTAGATGCGAAGGCCCAGGGGCCGAACGCATACTCTGTACGCTTAGAGAATGTATTTGAATGTATAATGACTACTTATATGAATTTAATGAGACGCTCCCCGCCAGGGCTGGGCGAAACCGGGCCGGGTCAGACAGACATACAGACAGACAGACAGACAGACAAGCAGACAGACAGATACATAGATAGATAGATAGATTCCCGCCAGAGCCTGGGCGAAGCCGGGCCTGGCAGCTAGTTTATATATATATATATATATATATATATATATATATATATATATATATATATATATATATATATATATATATATATATATATATATATTCCCCCCCCCCCACCACCTAAATGTTGAACGGATAGCACAGCGACCCGAATATTAGTCAATTCAGCTGTATTATATTTGTGTTTTCTTCTCTACACTAATCCAATGGCCATTGCGTACAAAACGTTTTCCTCAAAGCGCTCTTTCGATATTTATCGTTGAAATCAGTTGAATTGGGCCAAGACCGACACAACAGCGTTTTGGAATTCCCATGCATGCACATTCCCATCTCATCTCCAACAGCTAGCGAAGATCCTCAATTCTATCATACAAATAATATTCTACGTCTAGATGTGTGTTGTTGTTACAAGTCATCATCATCAAGTGCCGTGCCGGCTGGCTCTCCACAGATCTCGGTCTTTGGTGTTCTGGATCAACTCTGCTGATGATATTCCTCCATGCCACCGTCTAAATCCGTCCAGCATCATTTCTCTTGTTACAAGTACATTAATTAAATTACCTGCAATATCATGAATCCGTCTGCGTTGTTGGTATCCACTTCTCCACCACGCCGATACACTTCCCTCCTTAATATCTCTTCTAACAGTTCTAACAGTTTTTTTTTTTTCGCACATCTTTTACAGGACATCGCTGTCAACAACAGTATTTTACCGCTGTTGTTGATTTCTTGGCAAGATTACGCTCAGTAGTTTGACATTGCTTTCTCAGCGGCCGGCTTACATATCCCGTAAGTCACTAACGCGACGAGAACCGCTACCAATTCTCGCGCGCTGCGTTACCCTACGTGGATAAACGGTATTACTATTAAGGAGAAAGTAATTTAACTCCTAGGCCAGGGAGCCCGGCTCATGTCCTTCTAGATCTCCAAATTAATTGTTTGTCCTGACATCAATTATCTTTTCATCGTCAGGTTTGAGTTAGGAGGAGAACGGAGCACTTAATATAATAATTATGGTTGCACCCGTGTGCCGTGATGTTGATCCATCGACTAAACTAAACTAAACTAAACTAAACTAAACTAAACTAAACTAAACTAAACTAAACTAAACTAATATCAATCATCTTCAACTTTTGCAAAATAGGAAACTATGATACAATTTACACCACCATAGAAACACCCCATTAGTTTGTTGTGGTTATCACATCCGCCTAACACGCGGAAGGTCCTGGGTTCAAGCCCCAGCGGAAACATTTTTTTTATTTTTGCTCATTCTTGGCAGGAAAGCTGTGATCTGAAAATGTAAAACTCACTCAACTCATCATTCAGTGGCTTGCTGTGTGCAGAAGTTTACCCCTTAACAATCTTCCGACATTTCTATCAACACTTATATGATCTGCATCAGTTGCTATCATGCGTAAATTATTAATTATTTATCAGATCTTGAATTCATCCACGCTGTGGTTTCCCTCTTCTCCCTATCTGCCACGTAACGCCATCGTCACAACCAGCATCTCAATTGTCAGGCGGTTGGACATAATAGACCTACGTTCTTAACATGGCCCACTGGAAAGACTGTCCTTTAGATTTTACCCCCACGTCTCTTTCATGTTCAGTTTATTTTGAATAACGAAGACTCAAACAATAGATTGCACGATTTATTGCCTGGCATATTTCGCTGCATCTTGTCAGGTACATTCTGCAGAATTCACACAACTTACGTGAATTAACTAGATAAATCCTTCAAACTGAAATATACACATGTTCGTACAAGTTATGTCAATTGTCTACCACGGTAATTTTAAACTGACTAACATGTCTTTCTGTTTGCACAAAACCGGCTTATGTAGATTAATCATTTTTGCTTCTGCAAAATTTAACAAGCGACTATTTTGTATGTTAACCAACACGTGAAAAGCACTGTCTCTCTCAATCACATGGTCGCTTTCCAACATATGCTTCGCAATCGATGAAGCGTGAAGTTTCCGGTGTGACGGCCAGCCTCCCATCGCCTGTGAAATGTACCTGACGAGATGCAGAGAAATATGCCAAGCAATAAACTGTGCAATCTATTGTTTGTGTCTTCTTTATTCAAATTCACTACGGGAAAACATTGTTTTGATTTTCAGTGTAACAAATTCAGTGACAAACAAACAATAGGTTTGGACCTCACAAAACTTGAATGCGGAAGGTGGTAAGTAATAGTTATGACTTCAAAGTTGTTAATATGGTAGCAGACATATAGTATTATATATCAAATTAAAGGGGTTTGCATAAGAAAACTACTGTATGTAGGCCCGTGGCAAGAACGGGAAGTGGTCTAAGACGATGAATCATCCCATGACAATTAATTAGTTAATGGTGTCTGTAGTGGTTAGATTAGTGAGGATCATCATCATCACACCCCAAACAGGTTCACAGGTGCTTCGATCTCCTTAACATCCCCGCCAGTATATAGCGACTGTTAGCACCCGTTCTGGTTGGTTAATTACATGTCTAGTGCTCTTTCTTGACACATTGTTCACATCTGGTGGCTGGCTGCTCATAACACACACCCACATCCCTCGCTCTTGGATGCTGTCCGTTTGCTTCTCACCTCCCTTACTCTTGGCGACTGTCTGTTTGCTTCTCTCCTCCCTCACTCTTGGCGATTGTCCGTTTGCTTCCCTCATCCCTCACTCTTGGCGGCTGTCTGTTTGCTTCCCTCATCCCTCACTCTTGGCGGCTGTCCGATGCTTCCCTCATCCCTCTCTTGGCGGCTGTCCATTTGCTTCCCTCATGGTGTTTGGCCCATTCAGTGAGTGCTCTTCCCGCCTCGATCACCACCATGTTCGCCAACTGACAGACACGCTCGTAGCCCCAGTACATAGATTAACTGATTCAGTGCCAAAAGACAAGAAAGATAGGACCAGACATGATATACAATGAAATAGTTAGTTAGTCTTAGTTAGTCTTTCCTCTTGAGCCAAAGGCGGCGCATAGGGCAGA
This sequence comes from Cepaea hortensis, assembly GCA_963921405.1. NCBI lineage: Eukaryota > Metazoa > Mollusca > Gastropoda > Stylommatophora > Helicidae > Cepaea > Cepaea hortensis. The sequence goes on along the minus strand of OY992888.1, from coordinate 71,430,383 downwards.
AGTCCTGACTCTCCATGTCTGGCGGTTCGCTGCTACCTGTTGTAGATCCTGGATGTTCACTTGGCCGTTGAATGAGCCTTCTCTGATGATGGTTCTACGCAGAGTCTCTCTTGGTCTTCCCCGTTTTATTTTCCCTACTGGTGACCATATGAGGGCTTGGTAGGGGAGTCTTGTCTTGTCCATTCTGAGTACATGGCCGATGTAGTTCCAACGGCGTTTTCTTATAAAATTGGATACAATATCTTGCTTAGTCTCTTGTCTTATTTGCGCATTGGTTTTGAAATCTGTCCACTGGATGTTTAGAATTCTTCTAAGACATTTATTCTCAAAATTGTCTAATTTTTTATCTAAAGCTACCGTTGATTTCCAACTCTCACATCCATATATTAGCACTGGAATCACACAAGAATTGAAGATTTTATGTTTCGTATGTTGGCTGAGTGACTTTGACTTCCAGATGTTTAACAATGAAATAAACAAGTATTATGTGTAAATTTCCGTTCACTGAACATTGAAACAGCGGAATATACGACGAAACAAAAGAAATAATACGATGACCCTAATGTGGCGATATATCGCCCTTCTGTTCAAATGAAAGGTCACAGGTGAATATGTATTATCCTTCGGCATTTAACCACAATATAGGAATCTATGATAACATTTATGTTACTATAGGAACGATGCGTTTACATTATGTGGTTTCCGTAGTGAAGTGGTTATCACATCCGCCTAACACGCGGAAGGTCCTGGGTTCAAGCCCCAGCGGAAACATAAGTTTTATTTTATTTTCTCTCTAATTGTTAGAATTAAAATTACAGTGACCCCAACATATGAGAGTTCAGATTTATTATACAGTTGTACCTCGGGTTACGAACTTAATTCGTTCCAGAACTCGGTTCGTAACCCGAAACATTGAAATCAATGAAATAAAGACAATCCGTTTCAAGATGAAAGAATCGTCCCTTTTTTTATTAACATCAGGTCGTTTACCTGACAAAACGCAAATAATGCGTGTACTTCACGTATTAAATAAAGAGAAAGAAAACAACCAAATGAATTAAATGTAAAATTTAAAAAACAAAGATTTAGTCTATCTTTATTACCAAGAAAACGAGCATGGGAAATTTGTCACTTTCTTATTATTTTTAATCATTAGTTTCAGGAGTATCTTGTCGCTGTTTCTTGGCAGCGGATGGGAATCTTTTTGCACCAAGAAATTATCAAGGGAAATTTGTCGCTTCCTTTACTGGAGAATGTTTCTGAAATGGGCCACCGTGTTATCATCCATCACATTGGCATAGGGCTTGTTAGCAACAAGTTTGTTTGGATGATGGTTCACAATGAAGTCTTCGACGTCTGCCCACTTGCTGAATATGTCTTTAATCCTGGCAGTTGAAACGGTCACTGACTCCTCATCATCGGACGACTGCTCCTCCTTTAATGTCTTTAGCTGTTCATTCTGAAGATCCACAAGGTCATCTGTAGTACTGTTTGTACTGTACTCGATCGTTTGTCTCCAACGTTACACCTTGCTCTCTCTCTCTCTCACTCTTTCTCTCTCTCTCTCTTTCTCTCTCTCTCTCTCTCTCTCTCTCTCTCTCTCTCTCTCTCTCTCTCTCTCTCTCTCTCTCTCTCTTTCTCTTTCTCTTTCTCTCTCTCGCCTTCGTTCGTAACCCGAAGCACTGTTCGTTACCCGAGACATACAATTTTCGAAGTTGTTGTTCGTAACCTGAATTTTCGTGACCGGAGGCGATCGTAACCGAGGTACCGCTGTATTTGCATTGCTTTAAAAAGTCGCTTAAAAGTCGACAGGGTCGACTTCATTTCACCGGGTTTTATCCCATATGGCTCGGTCTCTTTCCACAGCACCGAAAGCGTCGCACAAAGCACGAACTCCGTAGCTTTTGGCGACGACCCACAGGAGTCTCCGAAACATTTAACTCGTAAACCGAAGGACGCGGCCCGGAATCGAACTCACAACCTTCGGAGCACGAGTCAAACGGCTTGACTACTTCGCCACAGAGACTCCCTTTCTTTACACTAATCCAATGGCCCGTTGTGTGTGAAACGTTTTTCCCAAAAGCAGTCTTTCGACTTTTCTCTTTGAATTTAGTTAAGCCAAGAACTCACATCACAACACTTGGAACGCATTTCCGGATTCAACAACCGGCGAAGACTCCACTATCATAACTGACTAAGTACAATGGGATGATTAATCGTCTTAGGCGAATCCTCGTATCTGCCATGGGCTTATATGCAGCGATTTTCCTTATACAACGCCCTTTAATTTGATATATAAAACAACATGTCTGCTACCATATTAACAACTTAAAGGCCATAATTGTGACACACCCTTACTTCCTATAACCCACCATCCATTTTTGTTAGGTCCAAACGTACGTTTTGTTTGGCTCTGAATCTGATAAGTTAGGTGTTTGCTGCCGCTTCGCGGCATTTTGGCTAAGATCAAAGTATAGATTTATCTGCACTTGATCTGGCCAGAGAGCAGAGGCGGTCATCCAAACTGCAATTCAAATGGTCAAATCACTTCCGGTCCATATGGCGGAAAGGCGGTTGAGCTGTTCAGGTTTCTGGAGTGTTTTTGTTTGTGGCTACGGCTTTCTCATGAATTGTCCACACGTTGGAATGGTAGTGCATTGTTCCGTCGCCCACAACTATTGCGTTAAGTGCTTGGAGAGACACAGTGAGCTGTGAATTTCGTGTGGAGTGCTTTTATATCTGTCCGCGTTTTTTTTTATTGTGAACTGCATGTTCAGAAAATGGCGGTGGCTGGTTGTTGAACTAGCTAGCTTTGCATTATGCAGTAATGTTTGTGAAGATGCTGCTTTTCTAGTGACTGTCGCTTCCATCGACGATGAACTGGAATTTTAGTGGCGGACTGTTGTTTTGGCATTCTAACAGCGGCTTCATGCATATGCTTGCCTGTACGTGCTGTTGGTTTATCGGTACTGCTGTGTGAACGTCCAAAGTACGGCAGGTGTGGGGTCAAGAGTTTTAATCAAAATGTCCAGCAAACAAGATTGTCCCAGGAGACAAGAGATCGGATGACAAGAGAGTGTCCACATAAATCAGAGGGCAAGCGGGTAGAAGATGTCAATGAGGCAGTTAACAAATTGAAATCTAAAATGTAGTGTAGCGAAGAGTCGTGGGAATCCTTAGTTAACTGGTCAAGAGTTAACTGGATTCTCACGGGAGTATCTAACTGTCCCAGTATATACAGGAGGGGCAGACTGGTGAGGGCAATGAGTCTCAGGCAAGTTATAGAAACAGAGCCCGGAGTGAGACGTGGGCACGTGAGGAAATACATGGCCCAGGGTAGATATTCAAGTGAGTTGTTTATTCTCTGATTAATGGAGAGTCCGGTGTAAAAGTTTATTTCGCAGTATTATACAGGCCTTTAGAAGGCAGTGTTATATGCAGGAGTAATGCAAGAAGAAAGATTTAAATTGTTCATCGAAAATTCCTGGAATCATGTTATGTCGTTTCACCGTGTTCATCAAGAATTAAACCTGTTTTCTGTGTGGAACCCGGTGTTCTCCAGTGCCTACTAGTTCATAAGTAGTCCTGCATAGTGTTATTACAAACATACTCTAGACACAACCACAGCCAATTCTCACTGTTACAAAGGATTGTGACATGCTGTTTGTTCCAATTTTCACATGGGGTGGTGAAGAGCATTGTGTGTGATATTAACTTTCACAGAAACGGAGCATTATGGGGTGACTCTTTGCTATGAAGTTGGAACCACGACTAACTAACCAACCAACCATCCAACCAACCCACCCACCCACTCACTCACTCACTCACTCACTCACTCACGCCGCACACACGCACGCACGCATGCACTCACGCACTCACTCACTCACTCGCTCGCTCGCTCACTCACTCACTCACTCACATCACAAAATTACTGTCCACGAACACTGGCAGACCACCCTTGATGGACCACAATGGGCCAAAAGACACATAATGGGACTAAGAGGCCTTAAAAAAACATAGATGTTTGTTGCTGTCATGAGTACATTAATTTACCTGTCGCATATTGAACCCGGCTACATCGTGGGTATGCTCTTCTCCACCACGCTGATACACTTCCCTCCATAATTATCTCTTCTAAAGGAGGTCAGCATGGCCGAATAGATAAGAACTTTCACTCTTAAACTTCCGGTGTGCTGATGTCGAGGTAGCGGGTTCAACCCATACACCGGTCAGTTTGACTAAAATGTTGACTTGTCGTCTTTGACTTGGGGACGTAAATTACAATCACCTCATAATTTGGAGTGATGGCGAGGGACACTGGTAATATGGAAAGATAATTCTCACGTAAATATCAGTACAGTGCACTGTAAGTCATAAGATGCAAATTTGTTTTTCTTTTTTTTATCATTCGAGCTATCACTTTGTCGAGCCTCACTCAAATTAACTCAGAGAGCGGAATCCTGAGTAAATTGTTGTCAAAGGTCTCGACACACAAACTTGAATAACTCCTCTTAGAATTGAGATACATGCACCATTCAGGTACCGTTAGATTTGGCTTTTCGAGGGCTATCTATGTGTGATATCTCATTAGTAAATACCCAATTTGAAAATCATGACCAGAATACCTTACTTATTATTTACACTGTAAGTAAGTACGCAAAGTGGTTTGAATTGGTTCACGCATTAAATTGTTTGATACAGTGTAAACTGTAAATCCATATGCCATATGTATAGACTACACTTGAGTTCAAAGCGAGCGACCTAAATAAAAACATAAATAAATTATCTTCTAAAATTTTATATCCAAAGTCTCCAAATTACTTCAGTATTCTGTTTGTTTGTCCAAATTACAATCCTCTTCAACGTTTGCAAAATAGGAAACTATGATAACATATATGTCACTACGGACGCTGCATGTAAGATATGTGGTTTCCGTAGTGTAGTGGTTATCACATCCGCCTAACACGCGGAAGGTCCTGGGTTCAAGCCCCAGCGGAAACATTTAAAAAAAATATAATTTGTGAAATGTTTGAAAGATAGTTCAGCTACACTATATCTGCAACGATGTCACCGTGGCTGGAAGGTTTGATGTCTAGATACACTTCCTGTGCTCTGAGGTATGTAGTCGATTCGTTCCACACCGGTCTGCTGGACACGTTGAATTCTCGTTCAGAAAGCTATGTAGACCACAGGGTGTTATTGCATAGCAAAACAATCTGGGTTTGATCGCGACGTCCTGCAATGGACATCGACAATTTTAACTTAATGTATACATGAATACAGTTTTCATGTTGGGACATTTCTCTTAAGCATTGGGATATTTATCTTAAGCATAAGAAGTATCATATATATATATATATATATATATATATATATATATATATATATATATATATATATATATATATATATATATATATATATACAAACACACGTTAATATTGTCGCTGCTGACAATAATAATAATAATAATAATAATAATAATAATAATAATAATAATAATAATAATAGTAATAATAATAATAATAATAATAATAATAATAATAATAATAATAATAAAACTGTCAGTTATTGGTCAGATATGACTGAGCTACCATATGGATGTAGACGGTAGGCCTAGCATCTGTTCTGTTAACTCCGAATGTTGGGCGACCCCTCACCAAACCCGACACCCCACATTGTGCCAATGGCTTCGGGCGGAGGAGCGCAATCAGAAGGGTACACACCTTAAATACAACCTAAAGACTACATGTCATAGTTCGCAACTGCGGTGCGCTATCGAGAATACGTCACCTGACCTGCTCAAGAAACGGGGGAGATAACGGGGGAGAAAATGGCACGTTCCAAGTCTAAAACCAGAAGACACCCGACATTCAATATGAGCAGCGTAGAAGCCGCCAAGACCGTAAAAATGAAGAGAGGAGAGAACCTGGCTGCGAGCTGAAACAAAGCGCCAAAACCTCAAGTAACCTGAAATAAAGCTACTACGAGGAAGGGCGACGTCAACCCATGACAGACAAGATCCAAGATTATTGAGAATCAGAGAGAGGAGAAAGACACCAGAGTCGGAAACACCGACTTACAGACGATCAGATGGGTTATCAAACGCATCCAATTGACCAGATACCGAAGCAGCTACAACAAGAAAATCTCTATAACCGAATCTTGAAGGCGGAGCGGATTCTGGCATACTCCAAGATTCCCACAACTCTAGCGGTGGTGACAACAGAGTGGAGCGAGATGCCAAGCCAAGTGTAGATGAACAAGAAAGCTCAACAGCCCGAACGATTCATCCCGAGAATCACACAATGCTCACGGTGCCAGAGAGCCGGCCACAGGAAAACAACATGCCGCGGCAAGACATAGATCTGCCGATACTACGCCGAATACCAAGCATTCAAGGAATGTCCGTTGGCCAAACAGGACAAGGACTTCCGGAAGCCCAATATGAAGAGAAATTGCGCCAACTGCCTTAGAAAACATGGAGCAAGATACCCGGGCTGCCAGTACCTCCAAAGACACAGAGCCGTCTTAAAGATCGCCATAACCACAAAGACACCATACAAGGAAGCGATGCGGAGGTGCGAGACAGCCACGGGCATCTCACAAGCTGATAAGTCCAAGCAACAGGGGCAGATTTACGAGCTGAAGAACGAACGAACGAACAAACTTTATTTTCAAATGGTTACAAATTAGTCATGCAGGCCCGTCTTACATTCTGCCCTTCCAATCACTCATCTTTCATTTATCAAATGTGCATGATACATTCACATAGGGAAAAAAAAGCATTGTCAAATGGATTTTGTAAACATAAACAATGCATATTACCATGTTATGAGACAGGCAGACACACGTACACACGTTCATTCATAAACACACATGCACACATGCATACTTACATATATACTTGCATCATTTGCACAAACTCTCACATTTATGTACACTCAATAACATGCAAACACACACTCCCTCGCATACACTGCATGCATGCACACATACACACACATACAAGAATATACACACACTTAGACACACGCACGCACATACACACAGATATACATCGCACACATACGCACATATACACACACATAACACCCATATACACACATACACACATAAACACACATACACACTGGCATGTCAAGCAACTTCTGACACCGACACCAAACGGCGGCAAGGAAAAACTACTGGATGACATGAAGCATCCAGCAAGAGGTGGAACGCATGACACAGATAAAGAAGGAGAACGAAGAAATCCCACAAACCATCAAATCAGAGAGAGAGAGAGAGAGAGAGAGAGAGAGAGAGAGAGAGAGAGAGAGAGAGAGAGAGAGAGAGAGAGAGAGAGAGAACTGCTAAAAGCTGAAAGGGAGCTAACCAAAAACAAGCCAACAGATGCCTTGCGAAAGACCGCAGAAAAGCCACAAGCTGAAGCCAAACCAAAGACCAATCAGAAACCACAAGCTAAAGCCAGCAGCCCTACCACGACGTCCAAGAAACTCAAAGGGAAACCAATATCCCGCCAGACCTCTGAAAAAAAGCCTACAGTACAGGAGGAATCTGACACACATGAATCTGAGTGGAACATACATGAGGACTTCGGAAGGACGTAATAATTACTGCACTGAAACCTAACATAAACATCAACTAAAGAGTCCTTATACGGACTGCGTCATATCAAAAACAAACGAGCCAGAAACCAACACTGACTAAAGAAACCACCAGAGGAGACGGACACAAAGGAGAACCCACCGGCCAATCCCCCAGCTGGAGTCAAGGCATAAATACTCCAAAATCGAAAAGCCAGCTAACACGGGCGCATAAAACGAGACAAAGTTAACCCGCACCATGAACCACCACAACTATAACTATAACCAAGTCCACAGAGACTGGTTGAACGTGGTGGACAGTGCTTTTCTTCTTCTACAAATGGATGGCTGAATACATGTCATGGCAGGCAGACCAGGCCTTAAGCCTTGGTCGGTAAGTGGTCTAGGATCGAAGTTCCAACATGTGGACAGTTACAGCATTGCTTGGCTGATCCTTCAGCTTCTGCAGCTTGTCTTGTTCCAGATGTACTGGTGTTACCTTTCCTCTGGAATCCTTTGGGGAGCTTCGTGGTCTCGAGGTATGGCGTCCGCCTCGAGTGCTGGAGGTCCCGGGTTCAAGCCCCGGTGAGGGACTTCTAGTAACAAAATTTCCCCTGGTCTCTGGGTAGTGAGATCGGATGTCCGTGTGTATTGTTGCGCACGTAAAAAATCCCTTGGCAGTTGGAAATCGAAAAAGAGTAGCCTAACGGCGCTGCCCGGGCAAAATGTCGAGTTAAAAATCTACCCAAAGTATTTCAGGATCCTCGCCGGTGCTAGGACTGAGCTGGGATTCTCCAGACTCAGGCTTGAGTTAGGAGTAGAACGGAGCACTTATGGGTTACAGCCGTGTGCCATGATGTTGATCTGTCGACTAAACTAAACTAAACTAAACTAAACTAAACTAAACTCTGGAATATAAACTAGGAAGTCCGATAGATAGATCATATTCTATGGCAGGGGGAGGGGGGGGGTAGGGTTTCTGGGGGTGTGGGGGGGGGGGGAGTATTAAGATTATTTGAAGAACGTTAATTCAAGATCTGATCACTTGATATTGTTTTTCTCTCCTTACTTTAGGGTTCCGTACTTCTCGCCCCTCTGAAAGTCGTTTTCATTATAAAACGGTTTTATAATGTAAGTAGATACGCAAATCACGTTTTATGTAGGCGTCTATACTGGTTCTAGTATGTGTTATTAAATTTAGCTTCCATTTTTACGTATACGGTGTAGGAGAGGGAGAGAGAGATATATATATCCAATAAATGCTGGGGTTGATTACGGTAAAAGGACATTCAAATAACTGTAAGGAGAATATTGCAATATGGAAGATCTTGATACGATATTTCTTTTCAGTATGTGTGGTGGAATGAGTTTTGTTTATGTGGTTTCCGTAGTGTAGCGGTTATCACATCCGCCTAACACGCGGAAGGTCCTGGGTTCAAGCCCCAGCGGAAACACTTTTTTTCCCCTTCTAACTTTGGGAATAGTGTCCCTGAAAGTTTAGTTGTATATTTCGTGCGCTCGCTGTGAACTCTAGCGGAGTCCACACACGTACTGCTACTTAATTTCGTGTGTGGATTAGCTTTCTCTATTACCACTGTTTGTTCGTAATCCCGTATACTCTCGTATGAAACACAGCTGCGCGAGATTCGCCAGTGGATCGCGTTGCGCTGGTTACTTAAGAGGTATGTGAGCCGGTTGTTCAGAAAGCAATGGCAAACTAAATAAATAATCTTTTGCATATCCTTTACAGGACATCGCTGTCAACATCAGCATCTTTCAGCTGTATGTTGATTTCTTGGCAAGATTACGCTCAGTAGTTTGCCATTGCTTTCTGAGCGGCGGCTCATTATCCCGCAAGTCACGAGCGCGGGTCGAACCGCTTCCAATTCTCGCCTCGCTGCGAGACCCTGCGTGGATAAACGGGATTACGGAGAAAGTGGTGTAACCCCTCAGCCAGAGAGACCGGCAATGGCCAACTACTGAACGTAAAATTTGCCAAGACATCAATAGCAGCTGAAAAATACTTGTGGTGACTGCAATGTCCTGTAAATGATATGGGGGAAAAAAATTACCACTGTCCCTCGTCATCAGGTGAACCCACATCGACTTCAGAGGTACTTGTAATGTAAGTCTCCAAGCCAAGAACGAAAAGTCAACATTTAAGTCTAACTGACCTGTGTGTGGAAAGGAACTACTTTTTGCTTGCCACTGAATATATTACAACATATGTGCGTCCTGGGACATCCAAGTCAAGACAATATCATGGATCGACGCCAGGTTACAAATGGCGGCACCCACGAATTGGAAATTTCCCAGTAAAATTGATAGTTTTCACGATGACAGGATGGTTTATCAGACAACGGTATGCACGGCCGAACTCGTAGCAATAAGGGCTACGCCCGGAACCGCATGGAGCTGTCACTGACAGACTGGGAAGCACAGTGGAAACCGTACCAGCTGACGTCACAGGTATGAAATCTACCACATGAGAAAACAGAATTTAAACAACGCAAAAGGAAAGAATATAGGATCGCAAAACCCGTACCTCAATAATAACCAACGCCGCATAAGGCAGGTTGAACGAGGTCGAATTTTTAAAGTTTGTTTTTTCTTAAACGAACGAATAAAATAAAATGTTGCAACCAGATCCTTATTTTTATTCTTTTTTTAATTTTTATTATTTTGCATATCCATTTTACAGGACATCGCAGTCAACACCAGCATTTCTGCCGCTGTGATCTCTTGGCAAGTTTACGATCAGTAGTTTGCCATTGCCATCGCTTTCTGAACGACCGTCACCGATACCAATGCAAAACAAACGCAACGCGGTCTGGTGTCAAATCGCGCTCAGCTGTGTTTCGAACGCGGGTATATGAGATTACGAACCGCGCCCGTAACCTCTTCGCCACGGAGACCAGCAGGTCCTTATTAAGTGGTAGGAAACAGTCCACTGACTGTAGCTGACTGAACGTGGCACACACTAAACAGAGGGTTCTGTGGTTGTCCACCTTCCATCCGATGTCGTACTCTTGCGGTTTGATTCACGTGGAGAATCATGACATGAAATTCTTTGATCCAGTTCCATCGTCTTGGAGAAGATGAGGACAGCCTGTAAACAGATCGCTGTCCTATCTACGCCCTACCATCCCCTACACTTCTTCGGGACAGCCGTAGTCTGACACAAAGCGGTGGTCAACATCTTCAGGTTGCTTGCTTGTGTTCGCTGGCTGTGATCTCCAGCGTGAAGCCCTGTATGTCGGATGAAGACATCCTGTTGTCCAACATCAGTGTGATGTCATACCGGACCTGAGGTTTGCGTGAGTATCCGTTGTCCCATGTCTGGCTTATTGGTGTGCAGACTGGTGGTTCCTCGCCGTGCAGGCAGATACTCTCCGACTTCGAAAGAATCGGCAATCCTACTACGTTAGCCAGGACCCCGAAGGGACCTGTTGCCCAGGACGTACGACTAGGACGTGTTAGTAGGTCTTGGCCAGTATAGAACCTGGCCCTGGTGCCTTGGGAACACCTCTGCGCCCCATATCTTCAGGTGACAAGAGACTCTGGTACCAGGATCAAGACCGTCACAAGTCCAGTCCACCGTGACAAACCTGCAGCCTTGGCCCAGGCAGTAACTACAGCTTTAGATGTCGAACCTCGCCATCATGCCAACGCCGTTTTCGAGGGCGAGCGAGAGAGGAAACATTACAACCAACTCCTCATGTAAACAGGGAGTAGAGACACTTTGAGATGGCTGATGTATCAAGCAAGTGAGCACGCATGTGAATTCCAAAAGTGCGGGTAGCCGATCGTGATAATATAACATGACATGCCATAACGTAAAGTAGCATAATGTAAAGTAACGCAACATAATATAACATAATATAATATAATATAATATAATATAATATAATATAATATAACATAATATAACATAACAACGTGATATAACAACATAACATAACTTGTGTTTTAAATATTGCCCAGCAATCTGTCTCATCCGGACATCATAGCAGGTTTTCTCAAGGTACTTCTGTTACACAAGATGAGCTGGTTCTGATGAATCTTGACAAGGCCGAGTTTGTCCTTGGTAGTAATAGTAGAATATCTTCTCATACAGAAGAATATTTAAAGATTGAGCACAACCCACTACTGGCAACGCTGATCGTATTCCGGCACGAACCTAAGGCCTTGTCCACGTCAGATTGGAAGCAATAGACTCGAGTTTCACTCTCGTTTGAGCTCGTCATAAGTGGGACCTGGGATCGAACTCTGGATCACTGGCGTGTGACGCGGGTGTGTAACCACTTGACCACGAGGCTCGCGCTAGACGCGACCAAATTATCACACTAGAATATCACAACGTCACCCATCGTGGGCTGTCAGAGAACATGTCGTATTTCATGGAAACAAAACAATCAAATACAGAGGTTCTATAACAACTGGAGTTTTTTTTTCAACTTTGTTTTCACCTGTGTATGATGGAGTTCTTTGTAAGGTGTGTACATTGTGCCTGTGTTTAGAATGTCTCTTCTTTTCGCAGGAGCTAAATACACCTAATTGTTTGCAACTCATATCGTTATATCTTGCTGCAGCCGCTGCTTTTGCCTTTTCTTTTGTTCTTTAAAAACTGGGAATGAAAAGAGAGATCTTCTTCTTCTTCTTCAGCGTTCCGAGCCATTGAGGTTCTTTGCTGCAAATACAATCCGTCTCCATTCGTCTCTCTGGTGGACCTTCTCTTGCCAGTCGTTGATTCCAAGTGCTTGTAGGTCTGTACATGTATTATCTCTCCACCGCCTTCTTGGTCTACCTCGGGGTCTACGGTCATTTATTTCCTGAGTGTAAGCGAGTTTTGTTTCCCTATTATCTTCCATTCTTTCTATATGCCCCAGCCATTGTAGTCTATTAGCCTTTATGATACCAGTGATTAGCGGGGGCTTAAACAGATCATAAATGTCTTTGTTACTTCTTCTTTTTCACTCTCCACTTTGTGTATCCCTAATGGGTCCAAAGATGCGTCTTAAAATTTTGTTCTCAAAGGTTTGTAACAAGGCTTCGTCTCCTTTCGTTGTACTCCAGGTTTCAGAGCCATACAGATGGTGAAAGAAATTAAAAAGAGGCAAGTAAAACATTTCGGCCACGTTAAAAGACATGACCCTCTTATAAAAAACCATACTGGAGGGCAAGGTTGATGGCAAGCGAGGTAACCAACGATACAAGTGGGAAGATAGCATCACGAGATGAACGAACATCAATCTGACAGAATGTACTGTTAGGGCGAGAGACTGACAGTGTTGGAGATCCATTGCAGCCAACATTCATTGTGGAGACGGCACCAAATTGATTGATTGAGTAATATAGTAGTAGTTATTGTAGTACTTTTAGTAGTAACAGTAACATATATAGTTTTGGTGGTGGTAGTAGTAGTAGCAGAAATACTACTATGTCGTTGAGTGGTAAAAGAAGTAGTTGTTGTAGCAGTACTGTTAGTGGTAGTAGTAACAGTAGTTGTTCTAGTGGTGGTGGTAATAGTAGTGACAGTAGTAGTGTAGCAATGGTATAAATAGTGATGATAGAGGCAGTGGTAGTAATAGTGGTGGTAATAGTACTGGTGGTAGATGCTTAGTATTAATATAGTAGTAGTAGTAGTAGAAGTAGTAGTAGTAGTAGTAGTAGTAGTAGTAGTAGTAGTAGTAGTAGCAGCAGCAGCAGCAGTAGTAATAGTAATAGTAATAGTAGTAGTACTACTAGTAGTAGTATTGATATTAGTAGTAGCAGTACCAGTAATGCACAACAGCAGCAGCAGTAGTAGTAGTAGTAGTAGTAGTAGTAGTAGTAGTAGTAGTAGTAGTAGTAGTAGTAGTAGTAGTAGTAGTAGTAGTAGTAGTAGTAGTAGTAGTAGTAGTAGTAGTAGTAGTAGTAGTAGTAGTAGTAGTAGTAGTATTGGTGGCAGTAATATAGTAGTTTTGACAGTTTTGTGGAAGAAGTAGTAGTTGTTATGGTAGTAGTAGTACTAGTAGTAACAGCAGTAGTGGTAGCATTAATAGCAGACTACTACTAGTGGTGATGGTAGCAGTAATTCAGTAGTAGTACTAGTAGTAATATCAGTGCCGGTCTCACTGGCCTAGGAGTTAGCGACGTTCTCCGTAATCCCGCATATCCACGCGAGGAACGTAACTTGCGCGAGAATCGATAGCGGTTCTCGCCGCATTGGTAACTTACGGATACGGGGTATGTGAGCCGGCCGCTCAGAAAGTAATGGCAAGAAAGATGCTGATGTTGACAGCGATGTCCTGTAAAGGTTATGCGAAAAATAAAAATTTAAAAAAAAACGTAGTAGCTCTGTAAAGTTCATGCAACATAATAGGTAAATACAAAACTTGGACTGGCAATATTTTGAAACACTGCACAATCATTAAAAACACACCCGGTAGTAATGTAGCCTAAGTTATTGGTTTTCAAAGAATAAGACGAAGCAGAAGAAATTTAGTTAAATATTTTGTATCGTTTCCGTAATGTAGTTGTTATCACATCCGTCTAACACGCGGAAGGTCCTGGGTTCAATCCCCAGCGGAAACATTTTTTTTTTCTTTACGCGAAAATGTGATCGGAAAGTAGAATGAATGGCTCGGTCATTCGAGGTTTTTAAGGAGTTTTTTTTAAAACTCTTTCAGTCGCAAACAATGTTATGTGCTATTTGCTTGTCTCGTTTAATGCCGGTAAAGTTGAGTTGAGTTGAGCTAAGAATTGACATCACTGCACTCATGACATTCCCATACGTGCTACGTCCCCTCTGACCGTTTCCACCGCTATCTGTTATTAATATTATATGAATGTATTTCAAACTATTTCTCACAGACATTTATGATTTTATATCTTCATGCCACGAGATATTTTATTTAACAACAGCATTCTGTTACATAAGAAGGTCAAGTAATAACATCAGGGCGTTAGGGAGATAACAAACACGGACAACATACGGATTGTTGCTTGACAGAAAACTGAAACTCTCAGAGAAACCCGCCGTCCTTCATGACAGCTTGCATAGTGACAAGCAGGGTTGCCACTTTTTGTGTGTGGACCAAACAACATCCATAAATATCTAGATTTCGTTGTAAAGTATCTAGGAAAAATATCCAGATTGAGAAAGTCAGAAAATACATATGTGACTGCCGACCTCCCTGGCGAAGAAGTTTACGGCTTTCGCAGTAACCCCGTATATTATATTCTCGTGAGTAACGCATAACATCACAGACCTATATCATGTGATGGTTCTATCACATCACAGACCTACATCATGTGATGGTTCTCTCACATCACAGACCTACACTACATCATGTGATGGATCTATCACATCACAGACTCAAAGCGGGTTCCTGCTTCGGGACATGTTTTCACTTTTAATTTACAACAAAAGTTAGTTGCATATCCTTTACAGGATGTCGCAGCCAACCCCAGCATTTTGTGATTTCTTGGCAAGTTTACATTCAGTAGTTTGCCACTGCTTTCTGAATGACCAGCACTCATAGTGACTCATACTCATAAATGCTAGTGTAGGGATTGAATGCCCCGCCTCGCCATCAGTGCACTAGAAGTGTAAGAGCGATCACTTTTATCCTGTCGACCATGTAGAATTCTGTGTCAAACCTGGGGCAACCTGTATTTGTAAATAATTATTTTATCACTCAAGCATGACATTATGTATTGAAGCACTTCTGCCAACATCATCGTGTGCCATGCTGTTAGGGAGTAATGTTTTGAAACATGTGCCATGCTGACAGACAATGACGGTTCGCAAACTCACATGATCACCAGAGGCTTGGATTACATCAAGTTTGCCAGCTGTCACTAAGTTTTCAAGTTATCATGTACAAAAGATTAATAATTAATTTATAATATTCACTGCTACTGAATTTATTATTACTTGATTTCTTTCTTACACAAATGAAAACTTTATTACTAACTGATCAGTACCATTTGTATGTATACACGTAAGTAATAAATTTGTTAGTTAGTTAGTTAGTCGACAGATCATCCTCATTGCACATCGAACCATTCAGTCCATAAGTGCTCGGATCCCCTCCTCAGCACATCCCGCAGCGTGTAGCGGCTAACGACACCAGTTCTGTGTTGGTGTATCAATCTTCTTTGGCTTTCTGCGTAGTGTTTGGCCACCCCTCTTTTAATTTGCTGTTCTCGCAGTCTGGCCATGGTTGTAGATTCACAGTCATCACTTGGTTCACGCAAAAGTCTGACTTCTCGTAGAGCATTCAGAATGTCAGCCTGGTCCATGGCGCGCCCGCCCTCCACAGTAGCCTCACCTGCGAGCTCGTCAGCCCGCTCATATCCTTGTACCCCCGCATGCCCTGGCACGAATATGAAACTAATCTTTGCCAGCCGAGACTGCTCCAGAGACAAATGAATTTGTTAATATGTTCAATAACTTTAGCTGTTAAGCTACTAATTCTTGTCTTGTATACAGAATGGCCGAATTTATTAAAAATTCATCAATAACATATATAAGTTTATGAGCTATTGCAAATTTATAACAAATGCGGAATTAATTTGCTCCTAATTTAATTGTATATGTTATGTAAATTGAATTCTGTTTGTCAACAGCCATAATTAAGATAACAATATTTTTCTGAATATAAAAAAGTACCCACACACAAAACTATACGCCAACAAAAATCACAACCACCCACGGAGAAATTGAAAACATCACAAATTGTGAACATCTTGGCTCCACAATCAACAACCGTGGGTACTGTTCACAAGAAGTCAGACATAAACTGGCCATAGCCATACAGGGATCAACAATAATAAGAGCCTATGGCACAACACCAGCAAACACATGCAAGTAAACTGTGTTAGAACAAGCACAGAGCTTGACATCTGACAATCGTTACATGGCTTGTCAAGGATTTCTTTTCTCAAAGTGATTTTGATTTTTTCAAAATTGTGTTGGGCATATACCACAATTTACATATAGACATGCACGAACACATAATTTTAAATATTTGCAGACAGTAGTAGACAGTAGTTGCTGTAGTAGCCATAGTGGTAACTGTAGTAGTAGTAGTAGTTGTAAAGGTAAAAAGTGAAGTACCCTGATTTT
Organism: Cepaea hortensis; assembly: GCA_963921405.1. Classification (NCBI taxonomy): domain Eukaryota; kingdom Metazoa; phylum Mollusca; class Gastropoda; order Stylommatophora; family Helicidae; genus Cepaea; species Cepaea hortensis. The sequence continues at coordinate 71,413,679 of OY992888.1, read as the reverse complement.
CCATTTCATTAGGCACTGAGTATATGGTGAAAGAAAACATCACATTTTTGTAAAACAATTGGCACTCAATGGGTGATGTGGTCAATAGCGCACATTTCGCCTTTACTTTCCAGAACATTTCATGGTGCTTAGTTTCGGCTGAGTCAGCCCGGGAGCAATAGTGAGGATTCAATTACATGATCTACGGGCTAACCATTCGCTATCGCGCTCTCGGCGGCCTGCGCACTTGGTAAGCGAAATTTAAGGGGAAACAAATATCTCTTTTTCACGGGAACACAATACAGTATTCATTTTATTGTTTGCTAGGGACACAACTCGCCAACGTTTTTCTAAAGAAGCAATTAGCTACATTAATTGTTAAATGTTTAAAATAAAGACACCACCTATTCACAGTTAACTCAAGAATTTGATATCCTAAAGTTTTAAATACTTTGACTGCTAAATATAATAATAAATTGTACTTTGTAATGCAATATATACAATGTTTCAACACTGCAAGCTCCTTGCACGATGTTAACGACTGTCCCCCAATGGACGCCCTGACGTTGTTACTCTGGTTTCTCTTCACAACGTATAAATCGTTCGCCATCCGTTATAATCGTTTCCACACTTTTTTCATTAAGATAATAAATGCCACAATCACAAACATCACAAACGCTGCAATAGCAAAACATACTGTGTAATACATGATGCTGTGCTCACAGTGGCAATTTTCAGACCTACATGTTCGGTCCTTGGTCTCGTCGACAATAATCATGCAAACAAACTTGCCAAAAGTACTCCAAACGTAGACTGGAACAGAAAAAAGAAAATACAGGATTGTATATAAAAAAAAAAAAAAAAAAATCCGTTATAATCAGGGGCCAGGGACAGCCATGGGATCATCGCTTGACAGCACTTCTCAGCGCTATCAAGCCGAGACGCCTTATAATTTCAAGCTACCTGATACGGGGGAGAATGGTACGCAAAAACAACAATAAAAAGCCACAGCCAAGCAAGAGGGGCAGCAAGGGAGCCGCCAAGCCTGCACAGAGGACGAATGTGGAGAACCTGCCTGCTAGCTGCAGTAAAGACCATTTAGCTACAGTCAAATCAAGTGATGCTGCCACGAGAAAGACGGATGTCAGCCCACCACAGACAAGAGCCAAGACAGCCGCGAAGAAGGAGGAGAAAGGCAACAGAGCCGGTAAAACCGATCTCAAGACAGTCAGATGGGTTGTAAAACGTGTTCAAGTGGAGCTGTCAGATGACGAAATCATGAAACAGCTACAGGAGGAAAACCTACACATGAGAATTCTGAAGGCACAGCGAATCTTGACATACTCAAAGATACCAACCTCACTGGCGGTGGTGACGACTGAGGGCAACGAGATTCCACACCAGGTGTCAATGAACAACATAACTCAACAGCCTGATTGGTTTATACCAAGAATCAACCAATGTTCTAGATGCCAGAGGGCCGGCCACAGTCGAACAAACTGCCGCAGTAAGATTGAAATCTGCCGTTACTGTGCCGATCACCACGCATTCAGGGAGTGTCCGCTGGCAAAACAGGACACCGACTTCAGAGCACCCAATAACAAGAGGAAATGCGCCAACTGCATGGGCAATCATGGAGCAAGGTACCTGGGCTGTCCGTACCTCCAAAGACATAGAGATATATTAAAGATCGCCATAACGACGAAAACACCATTCAAAGAAGCAATACGGAGGTGCGAGACAGCACCATGCATCTCGCAAGCGGAAAAAATCAATGTTGCAAAGCCAGATTGACGAATTAAAAAGTCAGATCATGCTGCTCCTAACACCGTCACAAACCAGTGACAATGAAATACTGCTTGCGGAAATGAAGGAGATACAGCAAAGCATCAAACAAGAGATGGAGCGGATGGCCGAATTGAAGAAGGAGAACGACGAAATCTTACAAACTATCAAGACCGAAAGAGAATTGCACAGAGCTGAAATGAAAGTAATGCAAAACAAGTTAGATGAACCCATTAAAAAGAACGAAGAGACACCGCCAGATGTAACTCAACTGGAAAACATCGACAAACTGATGACGACAATCCACAAGAAAGAAGACAAGAAGATGCAAGATGAAGCCAACACCATGCCCAAGCAAAAACAGCAATCTAAGGATGCCAGCCCAGCCAAGATGCCCAAAAAGAGTCAGGGGAAACCAGAAATCAACCAGACTCAACAAGAAAGTACGAAGAAAACCTCCGACAAACCGGAAGAAGACTGGGGCATATACAAGAAAGGAGCATCAAGAGCTGAACATGTCAAGGTGTGGAATATTGTCGAAAGACGGAACGAACCAAAAGTCAGAGCAGCAATGAAGGAGCCTCTAGACAGCCCCACATGGTTCAAAGAATATAAAAGGGGAATGAATAACCTCAGACAGAAAATGAGAGAAGAACGACAAAAACAAAAAGATGCATGGTCCACCAACAGCTCCAGCTCAGAGGATGACTAACCCATAACCTCACAAGAAGCCAATATGATGACAGCACCCTAGCACAGCAGACGAGCCAGAAGCCAACACTGCCAGAAGAAACTGCCTAAAAACACACAAAAGGAAAACTTGCCGGCCTACGAATCCCCCTTGATGACGTCACAGACATAAGATAAGCCAGCTTTTACTGGCACACAGAGAAACTAACAATCCACGCACCATGAACCACCGCTATTATAACCGATGCCACACGGGCTGGTTGAAACAAGGTGGAAAGTTTTGTTTTTTTTCCAAATTGGACGGACGGACGGACGGACAGCCATTCTTCAAATTTCCGACACGTGGACTATTTTTAGAACACACACAGACCCACATGGTAGAATTTCCACAGTTCAAGTTAAAAACGACACACACTCCTTTGTCATAGTCAACATACAAGCACCACCTAACTACAATTATCAACCTCTTTTTTATGAACATTTAGACGACTTACTAACACAGACATACAGGGGACAAAATATTGTTCTTGCCGGTGATTACAATTGTGTTCTTGAAGATTTAGACTTGGTGGGTGGGGAGGTGAGAACACAGCTGAGGAGAGCCGGCAGGGACAGCTTACATCAACTTGACACACTACGAAATATCATCGACACACACAACCTCACAGACGCATTCAGGCATACACACCCCGACAGTAGAGAAACGACATACACAAACAAAACACACAACAGATCATCTAGATTAGACCGGATTTATACGCCCGCAACACATCACATCATACAAACCAAACACCTACGGGAAACTTAAGATTACACAGACCACAAAGCAATACTAGCACACATCAGCACAAACAGCACAAACACGCAGCCAAACAAAAGGTCACCTCACTGGAAGTACAATAATTCACTATTGGAACACTCAGAATATGTAAAATATATGACACAGCTCATACACACGTACACAGACAATATACCGAAATTTGAAGAATGGCTGTCCCTGACCCTACGTTATGTTTGGCCAAACTGAAACACGAATTTCTTAATCCTAAACGTGTTACAAGTTCTGCTGCTTGAAAGTCTGTTTTAATGTTTGTTTCTTGTAGTAAAATAAATTCGGGTTTGTGTTTGTGTATGAGTGTGACTCTATGTTGTAATTTCATTTTCATACCACGAATATTCAAACTAATTAAACATAAGTTGTCTGCCATTTTTAAAATTAAATTTAAACAACATGGTGGTTAATTTAAGTGATTACCTTTATCTTTTCTGTGGTAATTTAATTCTGGGTCGTGTCTTCGGTTGTGATAATATTTTTGTGGTCTTCGTTCTCCTCGTGGTCTTCATCGGTGTCTTCATCAGTGTTTATAAAAAGTGGTCCTTCATTGTCGCTGTTTTCATGCTGTTTTGTAGCAGCTTTCTTGCATGGTTTGGAAGGGGAAGGGGAAGATCTTCCTTCCTCTTCTCTCATGTCTTTGTTGTTTGAGGAATTCCTTCTCTCTGTCCACTGTCTTTTTCTGCCGTAGTGGACGGTTTTGAAACCGTCGTCGTTGGCTTCTTGTGAAATTGTTTTTGTTTGGGTTTCTGCGGCTGTCTCCGTGGTCACCGGTCTGCCAGTTACCTCGACGTCATCTTGGACAGCGTTGTTTTTCTGTGTGTCGGCCTTACCGGTGATTGCCGGGAAATCCTCTTGTGTTGGTTCAGAAGTTTTCTTGTTATTGTCTTTCTTCTGCCGCCTTGTCGGGCATTTGTTTGACCAGTGGTCGTCTTGGCTGCAAAATGGACATTGGGTCCGGCGACCTGGTATAGTGAAAAGTATGCGGTGGTCGCCTGTTATTTTCCCTGGCGCCGTGATCTTTGCGTAGTGCGGCACCGGTTTTGTGGGGGCGCACAGCACGCCCCACTTGCCGCCACCGTATTGGATTCTGAAGACTTCCGCGTTTTCGTCTCCAATTGTCTTTTCGACTATGAACTTAACTCCCTGTGGAGAAATAGTGTTGGGAAGCCAATGAATTGTAACTCGGTCCCTTTCTCGTTCCAGGTGCTCTATTGATAGTTCCAGTCCCTCCGCCGGCAGCTTAACTGTTTTGCCATGAAGGCCTTTGTACACTGCCATATGGGCCGCCTGGGTTAGGTTTACATACCACCGAGTAGGTTCTTCGTACCGGTATACGTCAGTAATACCGCCATGTGGTACTCCACATGGGCCCAGCAGCGTGCTGTAGATTAAAGAAGGCGTGGCCTTGGCCGCAGCGCCAGGGCCAGTAAATGTAATTACCAACGTACCTTTGTTGTGTAGTGGTCTTCCTTCGAGAAAATGGTCGATGTCGAGTCAATCCATGCTCTTGACTGGTGCCATGTCTGCTGTAAAGAAATCCGGAAATATCACCACAATAAAAAATCTGAAACACGATGGCGAAAGATTTATTCGTTTGTGAAGAGAAACCAGAGTAAACCATATCTATTATATTATTATTATTATTATTAATATTATTATTTTTTATTTTATTATTTATTAATATTTATTTTTACTACATTTATTATCATTATTATTATCATTATTATTATTACTATCCTTTATCTTACCCTTACTATCCTTAGTATCATTAATGTTATAAGTATTAGTGATATCATCATTATTATTTTACAACTTCATTTCCCCTGATGCCCCCTTTTGCTTATGGTTTGTTGCCTTTGCTACTACCCCCACCGGTTTGGTTCAAACACTTCATCCTGCCTTTACCATCATTAAGAGTGGGCATGAGGCATTGGTGAAGTGAGATCAATTGGTGGGGGGTGGCAAAGTAAACAAAAATGTAAAGTTTTCCCTTTCTCTTTGTCACCCCCTTTGAATCATGTGAGTGAGTGTTGAACAAATGAATACAAAATCACATATGGTTACCAAACCAATGATACTGTAAAAAATATATTTTTAAATACAAATGCTTTGGGAAATGAGGACAAAAACCAACTCCTTTAACTCCAATTATTATTACAAACTGCAGTTTGCCTTTGTATGTACCTGCTATGCTATGTGAACACCATTCCAAAGAAAATCATCCTAGCAAATGGAATCACAATTTGTAAAAATTTTATCATTTTCATAACTATTATTACCATTGCTGGTTTTTATACTGGCTGTTATTACCCTCAGTATGTCTCTTCTTGTCATTATTATTATTGTCATCATTAGTAATAAAACAAAAACCTTTTTCCCATGTGCCCCCCTCCCCACGCTCATGATTGTTGTTGCCTTTGCTGATACCCACACCGGTTTGGTTCAATATTTATCCTGCCTTTACCATCATTGCCCAGATAGTGGTGATTAAGGCATTGGTGGGTTGGAACAGATTGGTGAGAGGATGGCAAGGGAAACAAAAATGTAAAGATTTCCCCTTTTCCTTGTTTAATTTTTACATTTTAAGTTTTTACATTCACATGTAAATGAGTTCAAGAAATGAAACATGCAAATGGGTATCTTCCCATCCTATAACCACAAAATATCACAGATATCTCCAGAGTAAACACAAGTACTCTTCCTTAAGATATCAAATTTTAGTATACATGAGTGCGAAAAAGAAACAGGAAAAAGTGAGTGAATGTTGAAGGAATGAACACAAAATCACAGATGTTTACCAAACCAATGAGATTGTAAATATTTATGTTGATACAAATGCTTGTTTTATTTTTTTTTATTTATTTTTTTTTTTTTAAAGGGAATGGGAGAAAAATGAATGAACCCTTACATGAATGGGAAAAATGAAAGACCAAAAAAAAAAAAAAAAAAAAAAAAAAAAGCAAGAAGAAAAAAGATAACCAACTCCTTTTACACCTACTATATTATTGAACAGTGCGGTTTGCAATTGTTATTATTATGTACCTGCCATGTTTTAACACCATCCCTAAGAAATTCCTTTTAGCAAATAGAATCACATGTTTGGAAAATGTGATCATGATCATAACTATTTTTATCATTGCGTTTATTAGCATTGCTGTTATCACCTTTAGTAATTTTATTCTTCGTCATTATTATTACAGATGTAGTTCATGTAAACATTGCTGTTATTGTTATCACCCTTAGCAGTTTTATTCTTTGTCATTTTTATTATTTATGTAATTGGTTGTTTATTTGCATTATTATCATTGTAATCATTATTAATATATATGGCTTTGTAAACCCGTAAACTGTCACATCCCCCTTTCCCACCTTTTGGATACTGGGATTGTTGTTTTCTGCTGCCGCCCTCACCGGTTGTTTGTAAACAGTTTTGCACCACCATGTTTCATCATCACCGAGGGGTGGTGATGGTATTTGGTAGGAGTTTTGGAGCTGACAGGAGAGCGAGGCGGCAGGGGAAATAACAACGGCGCACTACCATCATGCGTTTTGTTTTTGAAATATTTCCTTACAACAATGTCAATGAAGAAATGTTCAAATGTATAAAATGTTGTAAAAATGTGCGCAAATGTCACCTACACTTCCACATGGAACGCTCTGTAACAACACGAACAATACAAATGCAAATGTTTCTTAACACTCAATAAAGGTTGTTTTTTTTTTAAATAAAAAAAAAAATCCGTTATAATCAAAACTACTTGTAGCACTTTCTTACTACAGACAACTTATATGGACCTGCAGAAATTTTGCCAGATACAAACACCACACATATAACACACATTTAATTTCCTTTATGTACACACACAAGATATCACAACTATTTCCAGAGTAAATCATATGTACTCTTCCTTATTTTATTACAAATTTGGTATACATGAGGGCGAGAAAGAAAGTAGAAACTGTGAGTGAATGGTGAGTGAATGATTAAAATTGATCACATATGGTCAAAAGACCAATGGAAAATTCCTTATGTAAAGAATAGTGGAAGTATAAATGCTTGTTTTATCTGCTTCAAAATGATGGTTTCAACCCTTATAGATAAGGGGAAAAGAAAAAAGGAGAAAAGAAAATCAACTCCTCCCATTCCAAATTACTATTTATGGAATGTTTTGCTTTAAATGCACTTGTTGTGCTATACCACCACCACTACTAAGATTATCACTTTAGTAAATAAAATCACATATCTGTTATACTATTTATTATTATTATAATAATTATTATTACTATTATTATTAATATATGTTTGTTGTTATTTATTATTTTTATTATTATGAAAATGTCTACTATTATCATGATCATGATTATTATTACTATCATTACCTCACCCTTATTATCTTTAGTATCATTATTTTGAAAAGTATTAAGGATATGCTTGCTTGTGTTCGTTGGCTTGAGCTTCAACGCAAAGTCCTGTATATCGGATGAAGGCATCCTGTTGTCCAACATCAGTGTGATGTCATACAGGACCTGAGGTTTGCGTGAGTATCCGTTGTCCCATGTCTGGCTTATTGGTGTGCAGACTGGTGGTTCCTCGCCGTACAGGCAGACACTCTCCGACTTCGGAGGAATCGGCGATCCTATTGACTTTAGTCAGGAACCCGAAGGGACCTGTTGCCCAGGACGCTCGACGAGGACGCGTCAATAGGTCTTGGCCAGTATATAACCCGGCCCTGGTGCCTTGGAAACACCTCTGCGTCCCTATTAAGGATATCATCATTATTAATTTACAACTTCATCTCCCATGTTCCCCCCCCCCCACCTTTGCTTAAGGTTTGTTGCTTTTGCTACTACCCCCACTATTTTGTTTCAAACATTTGTCCAGCCTGTACCATCATAAAGAGTTGTCATGTCCCTTCCTCTCTTTGTCACCCCCTTTGAATCATGTGAGTGAGTGTTGAATGAATAAATACAAAATCACAAATGGTTACCAAACCAATGATACTGTAAACACTTGTGTCAATACAAATGCTTGGTTAAATTTTTATTTTAAAAAAACAAAAGAAAGAGAGAACACAGAGGAAAATATGAATGAACCCCTACATTTAGAGGGAAAAAAAACAAGGAGGAAAATATAACCCACTCCTTTACTCCAAGTATTACTGAAAACTGCAGTTTGCAAGTGTATGTACCTGCTAGGCCATGTTAACATCATTCCAAAGGAAATCATCCTAGCAAATGGAATCACATATTGTAAAAATGTTATCATTTTCATAACTATTAGTACCCTTGCTGTTTTTTTATAATTGCTGTTATTACCCTCAGTATGCCTCTTCTTGCCATTATTATTATTGTCATCATTAGTAATAAACAAAAAACCCTTTCCCATGTGCCCCCCCTCCCCTTGCTCATGGTTTGTGTTTGCCTTTGCTGATACCCACACCGGTTTGGTTCAAATAATTATCCTGCCTTTACCATCATTGCCCAGATAAGGGTGATGAAGGCATTGGTGGAATGAAACAAATTGGTAAGGAGATGGCAAGGGAAACAAAAATGTAAAGATTGTAAAAAAAAGTTTGTGCTAATACTGATGCTTGTTTTACTTTTTACAAAAAGTAAAAAAAAAAAAAAAGGAAGGGAAAAAATGAATGAACCCTTACAAATATGACCAAAAATAAGCAAGGAGAAAAAGAAAACCAACTCCTTTTACTTCTACTATTATTGAACATTGCATGTTGCAATTTATATGTACCTACTATGCTATGCTAACACCATTCCTAGGAAAATCATTCTAGCAAATGGAATCACAATTTTGGAAAGTGAGATCATTATCGTAACTATTAAATTATCATCATTGCTGTTACTATCAGTACTGTTATCACCTTTAGTAGGTAAATGTTAGTCATCATTATTATTGATGTATTTGGTTTTAGTTGCATTATTATTATAGTAACATTTATTAATATATAACCTCATCTCCCATGTGACCCCCCCCCCCCCTTCCCTCACTCATGGTTTTGTTTGTTGCCTTTGCTGACACCCTCACCCTTTGGTTCCAAAATTATCCTGCCTTTACCATCATTACCCATTAGTGTGGTGGGTCAAATGGGTGAGAGTGGGACTATCACTATTTCCATTGCGTATTTATCATTGCATTTATTAGCATTGCTGTTATCACCCTTAGTAGTTTTATTCTTTGTCATTATTACTGTAGTTGCATTTCATGTCAACACCATTCCTAAGATAATCATTTTAGCAAATGGAATCACATGTTTAACTATTATTATAATTGCTGTTTATTATCATTGCTGTTATTGTTATCACCCTTAGCAGTTTTATTCTTTGTCATTATTATTATAGATGTATTTCATGTAAACACCATTCCAAAGAAAATCATTTTAGCAAATGGAATCACATGTTTAACTATTATTATCATTGCTGTTTATTATCATTGCTGTTACTGTTACCACCCTTAGCAGTTTTAGTCTTTGTCATTATTATTATAGATGTATTTCATGTAAACACCATTCCTAGGATAATCATTTTAGCAAATGGAACCACATGTTTAACTATTATTATCATTGCTGTTTATTATCATTGCTGTTAGTGTTACTGTTATCACCCTTAGCAGTTTTATTCCTTGTCATTATTATTATAGATGTATTTCATGTAAACACCATTCATAAGATAATCATTTTAGCAAATGGAATCACAGGTTTAACTATTATTATCATCGCTGTTTATTATCATTGCTGTTAGTTATTGTTATCACTCTTTAGCATTTTTAATTATTCCTTGTCATTATTAATATTATTTATGTAATTGGTTGTTATTTGCATTATTATCATTGTAATCACTATTAATATATATGGCTTTGTAAACCCGTAAACTGTCTCATCCCCCTTTCCCACCTTTTTGATACTGTGATTGTTGTTTTCTGCTGCCGCCCTCACTGGTTGTTTGTAAACAGTTTTGCACCGCCATGTTTTATCATCACCGAGGGGTGGTGATGGTACTTGGTAGGAGTTTTGGAGCTGACAGGAGAGCGAGGCGGCAGGGGAAATAACAACGGCGCACTACCATCACGCGTTTTGTTTTGAAATAATTCCTTACAACAATGTCAATGAAGAAATGATCAAATGTATAAAATGTAGGAAATTTTGCGCATATGTCACCTACACGTTCACATGCAACGCTCTGTAAAAACACGAACAATACAATTCGCAACGATTTTAACACTCAATAAAAGTTTAAAAAAAAAATAAAAAAATCCGTTATAATCATCCGGGTTGTTGTTTCCTTTCCTGATACCCACACCGGTTTGGTTCAAATATTTATCCTGCCTTTACCATCATTGCCCAGAGAGGAGTGGTAAAGGCATTGGTGGAGTGAAACCAAATTGGTAAGATGGTGGCAAGGCAAACAAAAATGTAAAGATTCCCCTTTTCCCTTTATCCTCCATTCACATGTAAATGTGTTCAAGAAATGGAATATGCTAATGGCAAATTTCCTATGTTGTAATCACAAAATATCACAGATATCCCCAGAGTAAACACAAGTACACTTCTTTATGATTGTAAAATTTAGTACACATGAGTGCGAGTAAGAAACAAGAAAATGTGAGTGAATAATGAATGAATGAATACAAAACCACATATGTTTACCAAACCAATGAGATTGTAAAAATTTGTGCTAATTCAGATGCTTGTTTACTTTTTTACACACAAAAAAGGGGGAAAATAATGAATGAACCCTTACAAATAAGGGGGAAAAAATTAAGCAAGCAGAAAAAGATAACCAACTCCTTTTACTTTTACTATTATTGAACATTGCATGTTGCAATTATATGTACCTGCTATGCTATGCTAACACCATTCCTAGGAAAATCATCCTAGCAAATTGAATCAGTTTTGGAAAGTGGGATCATTATCATAACTATTATTATCATTTCTGTTACTATCAGTACTGTTTATCACCCTTAGTAGGTTAATGTTTGTCATCATTATTATTGATGTATTTGGTCTTATTTGCATTATTAGTATTATAGTTACCTTTATGAATATATAACCTCATCTCCCATGTGCCTCCCCCCCCCCCTTCCCTTGCTCATGGTTTTTTTTTTTTTTTTGCCTTTGCTGAATACAATCACCCTTTGGTTCCAAAAATTATCCTGCCTTTACCATCATCACCAGAGAGTGGTGATGAAGAAACTAGAGTGGTAGGTCCCAATGAGTGAGAGTGTGACAATGGAAACAAATAATGGAAAGGTTTATCCTTCTCCCTATCAACCCCCCTTCACATGTAAATATGCCCAATGAAAATAAAATATGCACACGTCACATACACGCCCACATGCAACGCTCCGTAAACACACCTACACAAATACTAAACACACAGAACGCATGTAACAACACAAACATTATAAATGCAACCACTACCCTTTCTGCCTTGTAAACCCCGACACTGTTTACACCTCCCAATCCCACCATCTTAACAAATTCAATGTAGAAATGTTAAAATGTATAGAATATATATATTCTATATAGAATTTTTCATTTGAATCGTTCCAGATTAAACCCACAATCAGTACAATTTTATTACAATAGCTGCCAATAAGTGTATCTTACTCTTAATGAACCGACCAAGAAACAATCATGTTAAAAAATAAATATAAATTCCACAAAAAAAAAAAAAAAAACTATTAGATTTTCGCCGTTGTTTTCGCCTTCTGCTCCTTTTAAGATTGTTTTGTGGTTATTATTATATTTTGACAGGTGTATGAAATGTACCTAAAAAAAAAAAATTCTTATCGGAGGCGCCGTCCTCTCTGTCTTCGTTCCCAGATATTTCTTGTTACATCAACGATCCATAGCATTCCGTAGTATGATAACAAAGCAGGGATCCCTATTAGGAACCATAGGGGAATACACGACAATTGATAAGAATATGGCAACGGATTTATACGTTGTGAAGAGAAACCAGAGTTTAAAAAATATTGAACGCGGTACTTCAATTTTAATTCACCGCAAACAACCGCAAACAAAGAATAATCGACGAGAGTGAGGGCCCTACGGGCTCAAAACTAAAAAAAAAAAACATCCATCGATCGGTCTAGCAGTCCACCGAACACTAAACCGGAAAATGATTGCCGGACCGATGCAAATGAGGCTCGAAGGGATTCTTCTTTGTTGCGGTGAATTAAAATTGAAGTACCTGGAACGCTTCACGAATTTACGTGTCATCCTTGCGCAGGGGCCATGCAAATCTTCCCTGTATCGTTCCAATTTTAGTATATGTACTGCGTGAACAGTACCGCCTGTCAACTTGTATCTCAGAAGTGCATGGAGGACACAGCAATGACTACCGTCTGTTCCACAGGTCACACTATATCTAGCACTCACACGGTGGACTCTGGTTCTATTTACCATACCCTAACCAATTCTTTCAGGTTGACTAGGTCAGGTAGACAGGGATGTCCCTTGTCCCTATTACTGTACGTTGTCGCTCTAGAGCCACTTCTAGAAAAGATACGACAGGACGACAATGTCAGGGGTACGTTCATACCAGGGAAGGATGAACAAAAGCTGCGTGCTTATGCGGACGATATCATTTTCTTTCCGACAACTGAAAAATCTGTACGGATCATTTTGGAAACGTTCTGGTTTTTCGGCAAAGGGAGTGGGGCAACATTAAACGTCCAAAAATCTACTATAATGGGCTTAGGCAAATGGAAAAATAAGGCGGATTTTCCATTTGACTTAACATCAAACAATCTTATAAAATTGTACGGAATAGTCTTCACATGTCAACCAAATCAGACACACAAAGACACTTGGCAAAATCTAGAGAAGAAAATAACAGATATGTTACAGAGGTTAAAATGCAAAACAACTACCATATTTGGTAGAAGTACCACTGTTAATACATATATAATTCCAAAAATACTATATCTGTGCACAGTCCTAGATCCTCCACGTCAGACTGTCACAAACATAAACAAAGAGATTAGACGCTTTGTGTTTGGCAGCACCATCAACAGTATCAAACATACTACACTCATGCAAGACAAAAAAGATGGAGGTATCGCCATCCAAGACATAATAACCAAAATACAATCACTTAGGATCAAACACGTAGGTGAAATTATACAACACCCAGAAAAACACTCTTTAGCACACTATTACATTGGAATTAGGCTATCTTATGTAAACCCTATTAGGAACACATCCTCACATTACTTTGGCGCTCTCCCAACGTTCTACAAAACATGTATTTCAGCCATTAAAGGACACGAAAAATTATTACACAAGAAAACACATACAATCTACAGGCATTTAGTCAAATTACAAGCAACTCCGGTACATCTCAGAATTAAAAGAGGACATAGATATTTCATTAAAAATTAGACCGAAATTTTCTCTAATATTCACAACAAGCAGATTACTCCAAAAGCAAAGGAAATTACATATAGGCTTGTTTACAGCATGACCCCAACAACAGAGAGAACAGCAAAAATAACTAAACAAATACTACAATGTCAGCTTTGTAGACGGAAAGTCCAAGAATCAGAAGAGCACATCTATTACGAATGCAAAACAATCATGCCAACAAGAAATCTTCTACAAAACATCCTAAACACTCATACGAAACAAAGAACAGATGTTTACAAAGCAATCATGATAAATTCCATTCCTTACTCCACACAAGACATCCACACAAAGCTACTTGTTCTATTGGCAGAGTACAGAAATCTGCGTGCCCAATTTGTAACCATTTGAAAATAAAGTTTGTTCGTTCGTTCGTTCTTCAGCTCGTAAATCTGCCCCTGTTGCTTGGACTTATCAGCTTGTGAGATGCCCGTGGCTGTCTCGCACCTCCGCATCGCTTCCTTGTATGGTGTCTTTGTGGTTATGGCGATCTTTAAGACGACTCTGTGTCTTTGGAGGTACTGGCAGCCCGGGTATCTTGCTCCATGTTTTCCAAGGCAGTTGGCGCAATTTCTCTTCATATTGGGCTTCCGGAAGTCCTTGTCCTGTTTGGCCAACGGACATTCCTTGAATGCTTGGTATTCGGCGTAGTATCGGCAGATCTATGTCTTGCCGCGGCATGTTGTTTTCCTGTGGCCGGCTCTCTAGCACCGTGAGCATTGTGTGATTCTCGGGATGAATCGTTCGGGCTGTTGAGCTTTCTTGTTCATCTACACTTGGCTTGGCATCTCGCTCCACTCTGTTGTCACCACCGCTAGAGTTGTGGGAATCTTGGAGTATGCCAGAATCCGCTCCGCCTTCAAGATTCGGTTATAGAGATTTTCTTGTTGTAGCTGCTTCGGTATCTGGTCACTTGGATGCGTTTGATAACCCATCTGATCGTCTGTAAGTCGGTGTTTCCGACTCTGGTGTCTTTCTCCTCTCTCTGATTCTCAATAATCTTGGATCTTGTCTGTCATGGGTTGACGTCGCCCTTCCTCGTAGTAGCTTTATTTCAGGTTACTTGAGGTTTTGGCGCTTTGTTTCAGCTCGCAGCCAGGTTCTCTCCTCTCTTCATTTTTACGGTCTTGGCGGCTTCTACGCTGCGCATATTGAATGTCGGGTGTCTTCTGGTTTTAGACTTGGAACGTGCCACGAAAAACTACTGGATGACATGAAGCATCCAGCAAGAGGTGGAACGCATGACACAGATAAAGAAGGAGAACGAAGAAATCCCACAAACCATCAAATCAGAGAGAGAGAGAGAGAGAGAGAGAGAGAGAGAGAGAGAGAGAGAGAGAGAGAGAGAGAGAACTGCTAAAAGCTGAAAGGGAGCTAACCAAAAACAAGCCAACAGATGCCTTGCGAAAGACCGCAGAAAAGCCACAAGCTGAAGCCAAACCAAAGACCAATCAGAAACCACAAGCTAAAGCCAGCAGCCCTATCACGACGTCCAAGAAACTCAAGGGAAAACCAGTATCCCGCCAGACCTCTGAAAAAAAGCCTACAGTACAGGAGGAATCTGACACACATGAATCTGAGTGGAACATGCATGAGGACTTCGGAAGGACGTAATAATTACTGCAATGAAACCTAACATAAACATCAACTAAAGAGTCCTTATACGGACTGCGTCATATCAAAAACAGACGAGCCAGAAACCAACACTGACTAAAGAAACCACCAGAGGAGACGGACACAAAGGAGAACCCGCCGGCCAATCCCCCAGCTGGATTCAAGGCATAAATACTCCAAAATCGAAAAGCCAGCTAACACGGGCGCAGAAAACGAGACAAAGTTAATCCGCACCATGAACCACCACAACTATAACTATAACCAAGTCCACAGAGACTGGTTGAACGTGGTGGACAGTGCTTTTCTTCTTCTACAAATGGATGGCTGAATACATGTCATGGCAGGCAGACCAGGCCCTAAGCCTTGGTCGGTAACTGGTCTAGGATCGAAGTTCCAACATGTGGACAGTTACAGCATTGCTTGGCTGATCCTGCAGCTTCTGCAGCTTGTCTTGTTCCAGATGTACTAGTGTTACCTTTCCCCTGGAACAGTGGTTCCCAAGCTTTTCAAGCAGAGGGCCATATCTACTATTTTCGGTAGTTAAGCGGGCCACAACGTTATAAAATTATAAAAGTCGTGCAATATCATTCTTACCTTTCTTAACTTTCGTCAACAAAATTCTAAAACTTTAAAGGCGGTCAATGTCAGTATTACACTGCGGTCATTTTTTTTTTTTTTTTTTGGTTTAAAATCAAAAGTTCATTTCACAATAGATTTTTAATCAGTTTCGAAAATCGCTATAAGTGCAATTAATTTACAATTGTAATTGTTCTTCATAACCCGTTACTTAAGTTCAGATGCCAGTTATTCAATGTCTGGGTACAAATCTGTCGTGCCCAAAGTCATAAGCACAGCTAGATTACTGTCGATGAGTCTGGAACGTTGCTTGTTTTTTTTTTTTTTAATAACGGTCATTGCGGAAAATGACCTCTCGCATTTGTAAGTCGAACCGAAACGACAAACGCATCTCTGGGTGAATGAAGGCAAGTGCTCAAATTGTTCGCCAGGCAAACATCGCCAGAATTAAATCATATGACCAGATGAAGGTTAAGCAGGCAGCTCCAGAAATTTATATCTCAGTGCAGAACTGCATTTTAAATCAATTACTTCGTGCTGAAGGTTTTGCTTCAATTGACAGAGTTTGGCGTAAGGAAATACGACCGGATTTATGAAGAGGGCAACATTATCCTCCTCAGTTGTGAACTCTTGAAATTTCGACTGAAAGATATCCAGAAGACTTTCAACTTTTACTTTGTACTGTAACAAGTCACATTTCTTGTCCACCACAAGCGTCTTCAGAGTTGGAAACGCCTCTAAAGTCCTTTCAGTCAGCTGTCCCTTAAACAGTCGAAGTCTCATTTTAAATGAAGAAATGTCATCACACAAGTTTGTGAATAGTTTATTTTTCCCTGGATGCTCGCATTTAAAGAGCTTAAATGAGACGTGATATCCACCAAAAATGCCAAGTCATTAAGCCAGTCATCATTCAGCAGACATTCTCGTTCTGTAGGCACTTCATTTATTTCAGACAGAAATAGATAGACACTATTTTTCAGTGCCCAGAAACGTGACAGAACTTTCCCGTTAGATAGCCATCTAACATCAAAGACACCACCAGTCATTATACATACATTCGTAACCTGTTTGAACACTACCCCAGTACAGACTACATTCCCCCATAAACAAAAACACAAAAAGACAATAATGGTAACTTATCTCAAACGACAACTAGCCAAAAAACATTCCCTTATGTATGGCACGTTACACCCTCCTTAGGTATTTATACTGCCCATGTTAAACACTGCCTCAGTGAGTCATTTGTTATTGATTATTTTTCATGCGTTTTAATGCTATTGTTCTTTTATTGTCAAAATTTGTTTCATAAGTGATGTTGAATGAAAGAATGTATGAGAGGAAATAGAGAAGAAGGGCAGAATGTCAGACGGACCTGCGTGCCCAATTCTTAACCCTTTGAAAATAAAGACTTTCGTTCGTTTGTTCGTTCATTCGTTCGTTCGTTCATTCGTTCGTTCGTTCGTTCGTTCGTTCATTCGTTCGTTCGTGTAACAGTAGCTCACCGTATTTCTCGTTCAGGTCTGATAGAAACTGTCTGAACTCACGCCAGATCAACACTCATGTTTATAGGCTTTAACGGTAAATTTGTATATGAAAAAATTTAATTTCAACGCAATACTACCGACTCTGCTAAAACAGTTGTAACAGACGGCAGCAAGGATTCTTGCGCACTCTGATTGGTCGAAAAGGCTGGGATATGGGAACTTCATAACATTTCGTTGCGAATTGAACAGGCGCATTCGATAATATCTGAGCATAACAACCACGAGCAGAGTAAATTATCGCACGCTGACGGGACGCTACGAGTGCATTTTTGAAATTATTAAAATATATTATATTAAATAACGAGACCTCGCGTGCCACTTTCTGACAGCTGGCGGGCCGCGGGCCGTGGTTTGGGAACCTCTGCTCTGGAATAAACTAGGCAGTCCGATAGATAGATCATACTCTATGGCAGGGGGAGGGAGGAAGTTTAGTGTTTCTGGGGAGGGGGGGATTAAGATTATTTGAAGAACGTTAATTCAAGATCCGATCACTTGATATTGTTTTTCTCTTCTTACTTTAGGGTTCCGTTCTTCTCGCCCTTCTGAAAGTCGTTTTATAATGTAAGAAGACCCGCAAATCACGTTTTATGTAGGTGTCTATACTTGTTCTAGCATGTGTTAGCTTCCATGTTTACGTATACGGTGTAGGAGGTCTTTGAGCGTGAAGAATTAAGGCCGGCTGGCTAGTGCAGTCGCCTGGAACCACTGCTCGAAGCAATCAGACAGGACACGAACATCAAAGGCATTTTTATTCCTGGGGGAGGAGAGAGGAAGTTTCTTCCCCATCAACAACAAATCCATCACAAATATACTCCACACCTTTACACGTTTTGGTAAGGGGAATGGAGCAAAATTAAAAATACACAAATCACACATAATGGGTCTCGGTAAGTGGCGGAACAAAGCAGACTTTCCTCCCGACTTAACAGCGACAGACAACATCAGACTTTATGAGATAACATTCCCTAACAACTCCCGACAAATACATGCACATACATGGCAAAATCTCACACAACAAATTATAGACATGCTGCACAGATACAAGTATAAGACATCCACAATATTTGGTAGGAGCATTATATTTAACACATTAATCATTCCCAAAATTATATATTTAGTCACAGTGCTAGACCCTCCTAAACAGACAATCACAGACATCAACAAACACATCAGACGTTTCATCTTTGGCAGCACAATCTATTGCATACAACATAAGACACTCATACAGGACAAAAGACAAGGGGGATAGCACTACAAGACATACACACCAAAATACAGTCGCTTAGAATCCAACACATAGGACATATCCTCAATCAACCAGAACAGCACCCACTAGCACTCTATTACATAGAACTCAGTCTACAACACCTTAGAAGAATGCAACTCAATTCTCCACACCATTTTGGAACACTACCATCTTTCTACAAGACATGTATGAATGCACTACACCTAATACACAGACAACACATCAGATTTACAAATATCTAGTCAAACAACAAGCACCCCCACCACGACTTAGAATAAAAAGAGGACAAAAATACTACATACAAGACTACACATGTACGTTCTCTAATCTTCACAACCCACCCAAAGCCAGAGAAATTATGTATCGTTTAATCTTTAACATGACACCAACTAGGGAAAAACAAGCACACATGTCAAAACAAATAGCACAATGTCAACTTTGCAGGAATAACATACAGGAAACTGAAGATCACATTTATTACACATGTCCAACAGTCCAAGCCGCACTAGACACTCTTAGACAACTCATTGAAAAATTCACTAAAAAGAAAACAGATATGTATAAAGCAATCTTTTTAAATACTATTCCGGAAACTACCAAGGACAACCACACGAAATTGCTAATTTCACTGGCAGAATACAGGTACCTAGTGTGGTCCTGTAGAAATGCAGCTTCATATAAATTTAAAACGTACAATTCACTTTTAATACTGCACATGTTTCAAAACAAAATTACACAAATATTTACAGACACATTGACATAATCTGCATCGCTTCCTAGGCTACTGACACCCACACCGTTATGACGCGTGTGGACGGCGAGAGGTGAACTGTTTTGTGGTTCCACCTTAGACACCAACTTCTCATTTTATGGGTATATATTAGTATGAGGGTATGGTAAGATGTTAAGAGTGAGGAAAGGAGATTTTTAGGGTGTGTGAGGGAAGAAATCATCAACTCAAAAAAAAAAAAAAAAAAACTCCTTTTGTGCTATCCCAAGACCTCACTTGAACATCACTATTCACATTTTTAATGAGAATTTTGATGTCTCTCCTCCGTGGAGAGCAAAGGATAATACCTGGGGTAGGGGCGTATTCCAACGCGCCCCTTACACAGCGGTTGTTTTGATGCTGCTACCGCCCTCGCTGGTTGGTTCTATCAATTGGCTGCCACTGCCATCATTACCGAAAAGGTGGCGATGGTATTGGTGGCTTTGGAGCCGGCTGGAGATGGTGGTGACAGGGGAAACAATCACGGTAATAAATAAAAATTTGGGTTCCCCCCCCCCCCGACATGTAAATATGCAAATGAATTAATTGTTGTAATATTACTCATATGTCACCTACACGCCCAGACGCAATGATCCGTAAATACACGCACACAAATACTGAACACACAGTACGCATGTAACAACACGAACAATACAAATGCAACAACTACCTTTTCTGCATTGTAAACTAGTATACCACTTGACAACCCCCCCCCCCTCCCTTTTCCCCACCTTTTCGATGCTGTTGTTTTTGATGCTGCTGCTGCCTCACCGGTTGGTTCTAACAAGTTTACTGCCATTTTCCTCATTACCAAGTGGTGATTATGGTATTGGTGGGGTTGGGGCTGACAAGTGAAAGGGTGGCAGAGGAAAAAAAAAATGGTATACTATCGTCTTGTTGTTGTTTATACTCGTTTTACGTTACCCCCCCCCCCCCCATTTCAAATGTAAAAATGTTGATATAAATGTTGTAAAAATTTGCGCATATGTCACCTACACTTCCACATGCAACGCTCTGTAACAACACGAACAATACACCTTGCAAAGTTTGTTAACACTTAATAAAAGTTAAAAAAAAAAAAAAATACTCATTTTGGCCTATCCAAAGGCCTCACTTGGATATCACTATTCCCATTTCGATGAGAATTTTGATGGCCCTCCTCTGAAGGGCAAAGGCTAATATCCGGGGTAGGGGCCTATTCCCTCACATCGGCCTACCCCTACACACACACACACACAAACACACACACACACACACACACACAGACTGGTACTTGAACCCAGGTGCCCGGCGACTAGTTGTTCTACTTATCAATATAAGTATTCAACATGCCCGGGGCTTGCCTCGCTGTCTTTGAATGGTCTCGGAAGCGGTCGGGATAAGCCGAGACGGCCGGCAAGGGCATCTGTGGGCGGGGCGGTCGATAGGGGGTACTCAGGAATCTGAAGTAGTCAGCAGGACAACCGGAAGTAGTCACCCAGACCCAAGAAAATACCCGCCAAAATTTGAAAATGAGGTCCGGTTTTGTGACGAAAGAAGATGGCGGGATAACCCCGTAAAGAAGCATTTATCGGGGTTGCAAACCCTATTTACTAACCAAATACAACATTGTATGCTACTCACGTGGCCAAGCCATCCAGGTATTTACTTCTAGGTCTTCCCCTTGGTCTGTTCCCTTCGATCGTACCAGTTGTCGCCAAGTTCTCCAATTCATTTCTTCTCATAACATGCCCAAAAATGTTGACTGTCTACGTCTAATGTTTCTAATCAGTTTGCGATCTTCATTTGTTTCTTGAAGGACTTGTTCATTGGTCTTTCTGGCTGTCCATGGTATTCTTTGCATTTTCCTCAGAAACCACATTTCTACAGCCATCAGATGTTTTTCAGCTTGACTGTATGAAATCTACCACACGAGAAAACAGAATTTAAACAACGACAAGGAAAGAATATAGGATCGCAAAACCCGTACCTCAATAATAACCAACGCCGCATAAGGCAGGTTGAACGAGGTCGAATTTTTAAAGTTTGTTTTTCTCAAACGAACGAACGAAAGAAAATGTCGCAATCAGGTCATTATTTTTGATTGATTTTTTTTCTTTGCATATCCGTTTTACA
Organism: Cepaea hortensis; assembly: GCA_963921405.1. Classification (NCBI taxonomy): domain Eukaryota; kingdom Metazoa; phylum Mollusca; class Gastropoda; order Stylommatophora; family Helicidae; genus Cepaea; species Cepaea hortensis. The sequence continues at coordinate 71,392,102 of OY992888.1, read as the reverse complement.
GGACCAGGTCATTATTTTTGATTGATGTTTTTTTTTCTTTGCATATCCGTTTTACAGGACAACGCACTAAACACCAGCATTTCTGCCGTTGTGATCTCTTGGCAAGTTTACATTCAGTAGTTTGCCATTGCTTTCTGAACGACCGGCACCGAAACCAATGCAAAACCAACGCACCACGGTCTGGTGTCAAATCGCGCTCAGCTGTGTTTCGAACGCAGGTATATGGGATTACGAACCGCGCCCGTAACCTCTTCGCCACGGAGAGCGGCAGGTCCTTATTAAGTGGTACGAAACAGTCCACCGACTGTAGCTGACGGAACGTGGCACACACTAAACAGAGGGTTCTGTGGTTGTCCACCTTCCATCTGATGTCGTCCTCTTGCGGTTTGATTCACGTGGAGGATCATGACTTCAAATTCTTGGATCCAGTTCCATCGTCTTGGAGAAGATGAGGACCGTCTGTGAACAGATCGCTGTCCAATCTACATCCTACCATCCCCTGCACTTCTTCGGGACAGCCGTAGTCTGACACAAAGCGGTGGTCAACATCTTCAGGTTGCTTGCTTGTGTTCGATGGCTGTGATCTCCAGCGTGAAGCCCTGTATGTCGGATGAAGACATCCTGTTGTCCAACATCAGTGTGATGGCATACCGGACCTGAGGTTTGCGTGAGTATCCGTTGTTCCATTTTGGCTTATTGGTGTGCAGACTGCAGGTAGTAGTAGTACTAGTAGTAGTAGTAGTAGTAGTAGTAGTAGTAGTAGTAGTAGTAGTAGTATTGGTAGTAGTAATAGTGGTAGTAGTAGTGGTAGTAGTAGTAGTGGTAGTAGTAGTAGTGGTAGTAGTAGTGGTAGCAATAGTAGTAGTAGTAGTAGTGGTAGTATAGTAGTAGTAGTAGTAGTGGTAGTATAGTAGTAGTAGTAGTAGTAGTAGTAGTAGTAGTAGTAGTAGTAGTAGTAGTAGTAGTAGTAGTGGTAGTAGGTAGTAGTAGTAGTAGTAGTAGTAGTAGTAGTAGTAGTAGTAGTAGTAGTAGTAGTAGTAGTAGTAGTAGTAGTAGTAGTAGTAGTAGTAGTAGTAGTAGTTCCTCGCCGTGCAGGCAGATACTCTACGACTTCGGAAGAATCAGCGATCCTACTACGTTAGCCAGGACCCCGAAGGGACCTGTTGCCCAGGACGTACGACTAGGACGTGTTAGTAGGTCTTGGCCAGTATAGAACCTGGCCCTGGAGCCTTGGGAACACCTCTGCGTCCAACATCTTCAGGTGACAGGAGACTCTGGTACCAGGATCAAGATCGTCACAAGTCCAGTCCACCGTGACAAATCTGCAGCCTTGGCCCAGGCAGTAACTACAGCTTTAGATGTCGAACCTCGCCATCACGCCCACGCCGTTTTCGAGGGCGAGCGAGAGAGGAAACATTACAACCAACTCCTCATGTAAACAGGGAGTAGAGACACTTTGAGATGGCTGATGTATCAAGCAAGTGAGCACGAATGTGAATTCCAAAAGTGCGGGTAGCCGATCGTGATAATATAACATGACATGCCATAAGGTAAAGTAGCATAATGTAAAGTAACGCAATATAATATAATATAATATAATATAATATAATATAATATAATATAATATAATATAATATAATATAACATAATATAACATAACAACGTGATATAACAACATAACATAACTTGTGTTTTAAATATTGCCCAGCAATCTGTCTCATCCGGACATCCCAGCAGGTTTTCTCAAGGTACACACAAGATGAGCTGGTTCTGATGAATCTTGACAAGGCCGAGTTTGTCCTTGGTAGTAATAGTAGAATATCTTCTCATACAGAAGAATATTTAAAGATTGAGCACAACCCACTACTGGCAACGCTGATCGTATTCCGGCACGAACCTAAGGCCTTGTCCACGTCAGATTGGAAGCAATAGACTCGAGTTTCACTCTCGTTTGAGCTCGTCATAAGTGGGACCTGGGATCGAACTCTGGATCACTGGCGTGTGACGCGGGTGTGTAACTACTTGACCACGAGGCTCGCGCTAGACGCGACCAAATTATCACACTAGAACATCACAACGTCACCCATCGTGGGCTGTCAGAGAACATGTCGTATTTCATGGAAACAAAAACAATCAAATACAGAGGTTCTATAACAACTGGAGTTTTTTTTTTTTCCAACTTTGTTTTCACCTGTGTATGATGGAGTTCTTTGTAAGGTGTGTACATTGTACCTGTGTTTAGAATGTCTCTTCTTTTCGCAGGAGCTAAATATACCTAATTGTTTGCAACTCATATCGTTATATCTTGCTGCAGCCGCTGCTTTTGCCTTTTCTTTTGTTCTTTAAAAACTGGGAATGAAAAGAGAGATGGTGAAAGAAATTAAAAAGAGGCAAGTAAAACATTTCGGCCACGTTAAAGGACATGACCCTCTTATAAAAACCATACTGGAGGGCAAGGTTGATGGCAAGCGAGGTAACCAACGATACAAGTGGGAAGATAGCATCAAGAGATGAACGAACATCAATCTGACAGAATGTACTGTTAGGGCGAGAGACTGCCAGTGTTGGAGATCCATTGCAGCCAACATTCATTGTGGAGACGGCACCAAATTAATTAATTGAGTAATAGTAGTAGTTATTGTAGTACTTTTAGTAGTAACAGTAACAGATATAGTTTTGGTGGTGGTAGTAGTAGTAGCAGAAATACTACTATGTCGTTGAGTGGTAAAAGAAGTAGTTGTTGTAGCAGTACTGTTAGTGGTAGTAGTAACAGTAGTTGTTCTAGTGGTGGTGGTAATAGTAGTGACAGTAGTAGTGTAGCAATGGTATAAATAGTAATGATAGAGGCAGTGGTAGTAATAGTAGTGGTAATAGTACTGGTGGTAGATGCTTAGTAGTAATACAGTAGTAGTAGTAGTAGAAGAAGAAGTAGTAGTAGTAGTAGTAGTAGTAGTAGTAGTAGTAGTAGTAGTAGTAGTAGTAGTAGTAGTAGTAGTAGTAGTAGTAGTAGTAGTAGTAGTAGTAGTAGTAGCAGTATTAATAGTAATAGTAATAGTAGTAGTAATAGTAGTAGTACTACTAGTAGTAGTATTGATATTAGTAGTAGCAGTACCAGTAATGCACAACAGCAGTAGTAGTAGTAGTAGTAGTAGTAGTGGTAGTAGTGGTAATAGTAGTAGTAGTAGTAGTAGTAGTAGTAGTAGTAGTAGTAGTAGTAGTAGTAGTAGTAGTAGTAATAGTAGTAGTAGTAATAGTAGTAGCAGTAGTATAGTAGTAGTAGTAGTAGTAGTAGTAGTAGTAGTAGTAGTAGTAGTAGTAGTAGTAGTAGTAGTAGTAGTAGTAGTAGTAGTAGTAGTAGTAGTAGTAGTGGCAGTAATATAGTAGTTTTGACAGTTTTGTGGAAGAAGTAGTAGTTGTTATGGTAGTAGTAGTACTAGTAGTAACAGCAGTAGTAGCATTAATAGCAGACTACTACTAGTGGTGATGGTAGCAGTAATTCAGTAGTAGTACTAGTAGTAATATCAGTGCCGGTCTCACTGGCCTAGGAGTTAGCGACGTTCTCCGTAATCCCGTATATCCACGCGAGGAACGTAACTTGTGCGAGAATCGGTAGCGGTTCTCGCCGCATTGGTAACTTACGGATACGGGGTATGTGAGCCGGCCGCTCAGAAAGTAATGGCAAGAAAGATGCTGATGTTGACAGCGATGTCCTGTAAAGGATATGCGAAAAATAAAAATTTAAAAAAAAACGTAGTAGCTCTGTAAAGTTCATGCAACATAATAGGTAAATACAAAACTTGGACTGGCAATATTTTGAAACACTGCACAGTCATTAAAAACACCCGGTAGTAATGTAGCCGAAGTTATTGGTTTTCAAAGAATAAGACGAAGCAGAAGAAATTTAGTTAAATATTTTGTATCGTTTCCGTAATGTAGTGGTTATCACATCCGCCTAACACGCGGAAGGTCCTGGGTTCAAGCCCACATTTATGTTTTCTTTACGCGAAAATGTGATCGGAAAGTAGAATGAATGGCTCGGTCATTCGAGGTTTTTAGGGAGTTTTTTTTTAACTCTTTCAGTCGCAAACAATGTTATGTGCTATTTGCTCGTCTCGTTTAATGCCGGTAAAGTTGAGTTGAGTTGAGCTAAGAATTGACATCACTGCACTCATGACATTCCCATACGTGCTACGTCCCCTCTGACCGTTTCCACCGCTATCTGTTATTAATATTATATGAATGTATTTCAAACTATTTCTCACAGACATTTATGATTTTATATCTTCATGCCACGAGATATTTTATTTAACAACAGCATTCTGTTACATAAGAAGGTCAAGTAATAACATCAGGGCGTTAGGGAGATAACAAACACGGACAACATACGGATTGTTGCTTGACAGTAAACTGAAACTCTCAGAGAAACCCGCCGTCCTTCATGACAGCTTGCATAGTGACAAGCAGGGTTGCCACTTTTTTTTTTGACCAAACAACATCCATAAATATCTAGATTTCAATGTAAAGTATCTAGGAAAAATATCCAGATTGAGAAAGTAAGTAAATACATATGTATTGATGTGACTGCCGACCTCCCTGGCGAAGAAGTTTACGGCTTTCGCAGTAACCCTGTATATTATATTCTCGTGAGTAACGCATCACATCACAGACCTACATCATGTGATGGTTCTATCACATCACAGACCTACATCATGTGATGGTTCTATCACATCACAGACCTACACTACATCATGTGATGGATCTATCACATCACAGACTCACAGCGGGTTCCTGCTTCGGGACATGTTTTCACTTTTAATTTACAACAAAAGTTAGTTGCATATCCTTTACAGGATGTCGCAGCCAACCCCAGCATTTTGTGATTTCTTGGCAAGTTTACATTCAGTAGTTTGCCACTGCTTTCTGAATGACCAGCACTCATAGTGACTCATACTCATAAATGCTAGTGTAGGGATTGAATACCCCGCCTCGCCATCAGCGCACTAGAAGTGTAAGAGCGATCACTTTTATCCTGTCGACCATGTAGAATTCTGTGTCAAACCTGGGGCAACCTGTATTTGTAAATAATTATTTTATCATTCAAGCATGACATTATGTATTGAAGCAAAACTCAGGTCCTGTATGACATCACACTGATGTTGGACAACAGGATGCCTTCATTCGACATACAGGACTTTGTGTTGGAGCTCAAGCCAACGAACACAAGCAAGCAAGCAAGCAGCATGTATTGAAGCTCTTCTGCTAACATCATCGTGTGCCCATCTGTTAGGTGGTAATGTTTTGAAACATGTGCCATGCTGACAGACAATGACGGTTCGCAAACTCACATGATCACCAGAGGCTTGGATTACATCAAGTTTGCCAGCTGTCACTAAGTTTTCAAGTTATCATGTACAAAAGATTAATAATTAATTTATAATATTCACTGCTACTGAATTTATTATTACTTGATTTCTTTCTTACACAAATGAAAACTTTATTACTAACTGATCAGTACCATTTGTATGTATACACGTAAGTAATAAATTTGTTAGTTAGTTAGTCGACAGATCATCCTCATTGCACATCGAACCATTCAGTCCATAAGTGCTCGGATCCCCTCCTCAGCAGTTCCCGCAGCGTGTAGCGGCTAACGACACCAGTTCTGTGTTGGTGTATCAATCTTCTTTGGCTTCCTGCGTAGTGTTTGGCCACCCCTCTTTTAATTTGCTGTTCTCGCAGTCTGGCCAAGGTTGTAGATTCACAATCATCACTTGGTTCACGCAAAAGTCTTACTTCTCGTAGAGCATTCAGAATGTCAGCCTGGTCCATGGCGCGTCCGCCTTCCACCGTAGCCTCACCTGTGAGCTTGTCAGCCCGCTCATTTCATTGTACTCCCGCATGCCCTGGCACGAAGATGAAACTAATCTTTGCCAGCCGAGACTGCTCCAGAGACAAACGAATTTGTTAATATGTTCAATTACTTTAGCTGTTAAGCTACTAATTCTTGTCTTGTATACAGAATGGCCGAATTTATTAAAAATTCATCAATAACATATATAAGTTTATGAGCTATTGCAAATTTATAACAAATGCGGAATTAATTTGCTCCTAATTTAATTGCATATGTTATGTAAATTTAATTCTGTTTGTCAAAAACCATAATTAAGATAACAATATTTTTCTGAATATAAAAAAGTACAGACACACAAAACTACACGCCAACAAAAATCACAACCACCCACGGAGAAATTGAAAACATCACAAACTGTGAACATCTTGGCTTCACAATCAACAACCATGGGGACTGTTCACAAGAAGCCAGACATAAACTGGCCATAGCCATAAAGGGATAAACAATAATAAGGGCCTATGGCACAACACCAGCAAACACATGCAAGTAAACTGTGTTAGAACAAGCATAGAGCTTGACATCTGACAATCGTTACATGGCTTGTCAAGGATTTCTTTTCTCAAAGTGATTTTGATTTTTTCAAAATTGTGTTGGGCATATACCACAATTTACATATAGACATGCACGAACACATAATTTTAAATATTTGCAGACAGTAGTAGATAGTAGTTGCTGTGGTAGACATGGTGGTAACTGTAGTAGTAGCAGTTGTAAAGGTAAAAAGTGAAGTACCCTGCTTTTCCATTTCATTAGGCACTGAGTATATGGTGAAAGAAAACAGCACATTTTTGTAAAACAATTGACACTCAATGGGTGATGTGGTCAATAGCGCACATTTCGCCTTTACTTTCCAGAACATTTCATGGTGCTTAGTTTCGGCTGAGTCAGCCCGGGAGCAATAGTGAGGATTCAATTACATGATCTACGGGCTAACCATTCGCTATCGCGCTCTTGGCGGCCTGCGCACTTGCTAAGCGAAATTTAAGGGGAAACAAATATCTCTTTTTCACGGGAACACAATACAGTATTCATTTTATTGTTTGCTAGGGACATAACTCGCCAACGTTTTTCTAAAGAAGCAATTAGCTACATTAATTGTTAAATGTTTAAAATAAAAACACCAACTTTTCACAGTTAACTAAAGAATTTGATATTCTAAAGTTTTAAATACTTTGACTGCTAAAAATAATAAATTGTACTTTGTTATACAATGTTTCAACACTGCAAGCTCCTTGCATGATGTTAACGACTGTCTCCCCATGGACTCCCTGACGTTGTTACCCTGGTTTCTCTTCACAAAGGAACAAATCTTTCGCCTTTTAGATTTTTCATTGTGGTTATATTTCCGGAACTTCATCAACAGCAGACATGGCACCAGTCAAGAGCATGGATTCACTCGACATCGACCATTTTCTCGAAGGAAGACCACTACACAACAAAGGTACGTTGGTAATTACATTTACTGGCCCTGGCGCCGCGGCCAAGGCCACGCCTTCGTTAATCTACAGCACGCTGCTGGGCCCATGTGGAGTACCACATGGCGGTATTGCCGACGTATACCGGTACGAAGTACCTACTCGGTGGTACGTAAACCTAACCCAGGCGGCCCATGTGGCAGTGTACAAAGGCCTTCATGGCAAAACAGTTAAGCTGCCGGCGGAGGGACTGGAGCTATCAATAGAGCACCTGGAACGAGAAAGGGACCGAGTTACGATTCATTGGCTTCCCAACACTATTTCTCCACAGGGAGTAAAGTTCATAGTCGAAAAGACAATTGGAGACGAAAACGCGGAAGTCTTCAGAATCCAATACGGTGGCGGCAAGTGGGGCGTGCTGTGCACCCCCACAAAACCGGTGCCGCACTACGCAAAGATCACGGCGCCAGGGAAAATAACAGGCGACCACCGCATACTTTTCACTATACCAGGTCGCCGGACCCAATGTCCATTTTGCAGCCAAGACGACCACTGGTCAAACAAATGCCCGACAAGGCGGCAGAAGAAAGACAATAACAAGAAAACTTCCGAACCAACACAAGAGGATTTCCCGGCAATCACCGGTAAGGCCGACACAAAGAAAAACAACGCTGTCCAAGATGACGTCGAGGTAACTGGCAGAACGGTGACCACGGAGACAGCCGCAGAAACCCAAACAAAAACAATTTCACAAGAAACCAACGACGACGGTTTCAAAACCGTCCACTACGGCAGAAAAAGACAGTGGGCAGAGAGGAGAAATTCCTCAGGCAACAACGACATGAGAGAAGAGGAAGAAAGACTTTCCCCTTCTCCTTCTAAACCATGCAAGAAACCTGCTACAAAGCAGGATGAAAACAGCGACAACGAAGGACCACTTTTTATAAACACTGACGAAGACACCGACGAAGAACACGAGGAAAACGAAAACTACAAACATACCATCAAACCCGAAGACACAACCCAGAATTAAATTACTACAGGAAAGATAAAGGTAATCACTTATTTTAACCACCATGTTGTTTTATTTTATTTTAAAAATGGCAGACAACTTATGTTTAATTAGTTTGAATATTCGTGGTATGACAATGAAATTACAACATATAGTCACACTCATACACAAACACAAACCCGATTTTATTTTACTACAAGAAACAAACATTAAAACAGACTTTCAAGCAGCAGAACTTGTAACACGGCTAGGATTAAGAAATTCGTGTTTCAGTTTGGCAAAACATAACGTAGGGTCAGGGACAGCCATTCTTCAAATTTCCGACACGTGGCCTATTTTTAGAACACACACAGACCCACATGGTAGAATTTCCGCAGTTCAAGTTAAAAACGACACACACTCCTTTGTCATAGTCAACATACACGCACCACCTAACTACAATTATCAACCTCTTTTTTGTGAACATTTAGACGACTTACTAACACAGACATACAGAGGACAAAATATTGTTCTTGCCGGTGATTACAATTGTGTTCTTAAAGATTTAGACTTGGTGGGTGGGGAGGTGAAAAAACAGCTGAGGAGAGCCGGCAGGGACAGCTTACATCAACTTGACACACTACGAAATATCATCGACACACACAACCTCACAGACGCATTCAGGCATACACACCCCGACAGTAGAGAAACGACATACACAAACAAAACACACTCATCTAGATCATCTAGATTAGACCGGATTTATACGCCCGCAACACATCACATCATACAAACCAAACACCTACGGGAAACTTTAGATTACACAGACCACAAAGCAATACTAGCACACATCAGCACAAACAGCACAAACACGCATCCAAACAAAAGGTCACCTCACTGGAAGTATAATAATTCACTATTGGAACACTCAGAATATGTAAAATATATGACACAGCTCATACACACGTACACAGACAATATACCGACTGAGAACATCACACAATACTGGGACTTATTGAAAAACACCATACGAAGCAGAACACAACATCTAGCAACCATGATCCACAAAGACAGACTAAGACAAGAGCGCATCATACAGACAGCCATACGACTAACAAAACAAACAGACAGAGACGCACATCACTTACACACATTAGAAGCACAACTAGAAGAACACCAACAACACAGATATCTGGGTGCTCTTCTCAGAACAAAACTCAACACAATTACACAAGAGTCAGCTACGAGGCAATATTTAGCAATAGAACAGAACGTACAACGTAACAGACAAATAAGCAAAATATCAGACATGCAAGGAAACATGCAGACAGAAACACCACACATAGAGACTGCTTTCCAACAACACTACACACAACTATTCACAGCAGAGACAGTCGACACACAGATACAAGACAACTTCTTACAGTACACAAAGAAATTATCTGACACAGACAAAGACACACTGGACACAGATCTGACACTGACAGACATAGCACAGGCACTAAACACACTAAACAAAGACAAAACTCCAGGACCAGACGGTTTGACAGTAGAATTCTACCAACACTTCTTTCCTATTCTAGGCAATCTTCTCCTCAAAGTCTATCAGGAAGCCTTTGACAAAAAAAATCTTCCGGACAGCTGCAACATGTCTTACATTACACTCATATGCAAAGATAAAACTGACAAAACACAACTGAAAAATTACAGACCAATTTCCTTACTCAACACAGACTACAAGATACTCGCCAAAACACTCACCAACAAACTTAAACCCTTCATGCCAAAACTCATACACCCCGACCAACAGTGCAGTGTCAAAGACAGAAATATACACAACCACACACATCTCATTAGAGACATTATTAACTACACACATGGAAAAGACTGTCCATCCTCCATCTTATCCTTGGATCAAGAGAAGGCCTTCGACAGAATTTCCCACACTTACCTACATAGGACACTAGAACACTGTAACATAGGAGAGTACTACAGGCAGTGGATACAGATCTTGTACAAAAATCCTGAGAGCAGAGTGTTGGTGAACCATTCACTGACAGCTAGCTTCAGGCTCACGAGATCTGTAAGACAAGGATGTCCCTTATCACCACTCCTGTATGTGCTCACTCTAGAACCCTTATTAGAGAAGATAAGGCAAGACACTAGTATTAAAGGAACCTTCCTGCATGGGATAGGAGAGCAGAAGCTCATCGCCTATGCAGATGACACTGCCTTCTTTCCCACCAGCAACACATCAATAAGGAATATACTCCACACCTTTACCCATTTTGGAAAAGGCAGTGGAGCCAAAGTAAATATACAGAAGTCACAGATAATGGGCCTGGGAAAGTGGAAACAAAAGGCTGATTTCCCTCCAGATCTGAAACACATAGACACCATGAAGCTGTATGGGATCACATTTCCATGTGATCCCACAAAAACACACAGACAGACATGGCACGCACTGACTGAACAGATCATAGACATGTTACATAGGTATAGGTACAAGACATCCACAATATTTGGTAGAAGCACAATAGTCAACACATACATAATACCCAAAATATTATACTTAGTGACAGTACTAGACCCTCCCAAACAGACCGTCACAAACATAAACATACAAATCAGACGCTTCATCTTCACCAACACAATACACAGCATCAAGCACAAAACTCTCATACAAGACAGGAAACAAGGCGGGATTGGACTACAGGACATCCAGATAAAAATACTGTCACTTAGAATCAGTCACATAGGTAAAATCATCAGACACCCAGAACAGAACAGACTAGCACTATACTACATAGGCCACAACATCAAACATCTCACACCTCTTAACAATGCAACTGCACACTACCAGGGAAGACTGCCAACATTCTATCAGACATGCATACAGGCAATAAAAGGACATGAACAGGTAATACAACAAACAACACACACAATATACAAACATTTAGTTAGAGAGCAAGCACCATCACTAAGACTTAGGATTAAAAGAGGACACAAATACTTCATGACTGACTTCACATGCACCTTTTCAAACCTACACAACAAACACATAACACCAAAAGCTAGGGAGATCACATATAGACTGTTATACAGTATGACCCCCACAACACAGGTAGAAGCATACATATCCAAACAATGTCAATTATGTAGAAACAACACACAAGAGACAGAGGAACACATTTATTATACATGTCCAACAATTACTGCCACACGCGCAACACTCAAACACCTCATACAAACACACACAGGCAAACAAACCGACATATATAAAGCAATTTTTCTCAATACTGTACCACAAACAGCTAAGGACATACATACAAAACTACTTGTAGCACTTTCTTACTACAGACAACTTATATGGACCTGCAGAAATTTTGCCAGATACAAACACCACACATATAACACACATTTAATTTCCTTTATGTACACACACAAGATATCACAACTATTTCCAGAGTAAATCATATGTACTCTTCCTTATTTTATTACAAATTTGGTATACACGAGGGCGAGAAAGAAAGTAGAAACTGTGAGTGAATGATTAAAAAAGATCACATATGGTCAAAAGACCAATGGAAAATCCCTTATGTAAAGAATAGTGGAAGTATAAATGCTTGTTTTATTTGCTTCAAAATGATGGTTTCAACCCTTATAGATAAGGGGAAAAGAAAAAAGGAGAAAAGAAAATCAACTCCTCCCATTCCAAATTACTATTTATGGAATGGTTTGCTTTAAATGCACTTGTTGTGCTATACCACCACCACTACTAAGATTATCACTTTAGTAAATAAAATCACATATCTGTTATACTATTTATTATTATTATTATTACTATTATTATTAATATATGTTTGTTGTTTATTTATTATTTTTATTATTATGGAAATGTCTACTATTATTATGATCATTATTAATATTACTATCATTACCTTACCCTTATTATCTTTAGTATCTTTAATTTGAAAAGTATTAAGAATATCATCATTATAAATTTACAACTTCATCTCCCATGTTCACCCCCCCCCCCCACCTTTGCTTAAGGTTTGTTGCTTTTGCTACTACCCCCACTATTTTGTTTTCAAACATGTGTCCAGCCTGTACCATCATAAAGAGTGGTCATGTCCCTTTGAATCATGTGAGGGAGTGTTGAATGAATGAATACAAAATCACAAATGGTTACCAAACCAATGATACTGTAAACACTTGTGTCAATACAAATGCTTGGTTAAATTTGTATTTAAAAAACAAAAGAAAGAGAGAACACAGAGGAAAATATGAATGAACCCCTACATTTAGGAAAAAAACAAGTAGGAAAATATAACCCACTCCTTTACTCCAAGTATTACTAAAAACTGCAGTTTGCAAGTGTATGTACCTGCTAGGCTATGTTAACACCATTCCAAAGAAAATCATCCTAGCAAATGGAATCACATATTGTAAAAATGTTATCATTCTCATAACTATTAGCACCCTTGCTGTTTTTTATAATTGCTGTTATTACCCTCAGTATGCCTCTTCTTGCCTTTATTATTATTGTCATCATTAGTAATAAACAAAAACCTCTTTCCCATGTGCCCCCCTCCCCTTGCTCATGGTCTGTGTTTGCCTTTGCTGATACCCACACCGGTTTGGTTCAAATAATTGCCCTGCCTTTACCATCATTGCCCGGATAAGGTTGGTGAAGGCATTGGTGGAATGAAACAAATTGGTGAGGAGATGGCAAGGGAAACAAAAATGTAAAGATTGTAAAAAAGTTTGTGCTAACACTGATGCTTGTTTTACTTTTTACAAAAAGTATTTTAAAAAAAAGAGGAAGGGAAAAAATGAATGAACCCTTACAAATATGACCAAAAAATAAGCAAGGAGAAAAAGAAAACCAACTCCTTTTAGACTTTTACTTCTACTATTATTGAACATTGCATGCATATGGAAAAAAAAAAAAAAAACAATAAGCAAGGAGAAAAAAGATAACCAACTCCTTTTTACACCTACTATATTATTTAACAGTGCAGGATGCAATTGTTATTGTATGTACCTGCCATGTTTTAACACCATTCCTAAGAAAATCATTTAGCCAATGGAATCACATGTTTGGAAAATGTGATCATTATCAAAACAAATCCTACCATTGTGTTTATTAATATTAGCATTGCTGTCATCACCCTTAGTAGTTTTTTATTCCTTGTCATTATTATTATAAGATGTATTTCATGTAAACACCATTCCTAAGGTAATCAATTTAGCACATAAAATCACATGTTAAAACTATTATTTATTAATATTATCATTGAGTCTATCACTAGTCTCAGCACTGTTATTCCTTGTCACTATGATATTTATTTATGTATTTGGTTGTTACTTTGCATTATTATCATTGTAATCACTATTAATATATATGGCTTTGTAAACGCGTATACTATCACATCCCCCTTTCCCACCCTTTTGATACTGTGATTGTTGTCTCTGCTGCCACCCTCACCGTTTTGTTTCAGTTCTGCACCGCCATGTTTTATCATCACCGAGGGTGATGGTACTTGGTAGGAGTTTTTGGAGCTGACAGGAGGGCGGGGCGGCAGGGGAATTAATAACAGCCCGCTACCATCACGCTTTTGATTTAAAATAATTCCTTACAACAATGTCAATGGAGAAATGTTTAAATGTATAAAATATTTGTAATTTTTTGCGCATATGTCACCTACACGCCCACATGCAACGCTCTGTAAAAACACGCACACAAATACTGAACACACAGTACGCATGTAACAACACATACAATACAAATGCAACAACTACCCCTCCTGCATTGTAAACTAGGAAACTCCTTGACAACCCCCCCCCCCCCCTTCCCCCCCCCCACCTTTTCGATACTGTTCGTTTTGATGCTGCTGCTGCCTTCACCGGTCGGTTTTAACAAGTTTTACTGCCCTTTTCCTCATTACCAAGTGGTGATGATGGTATTTGGTAGGGTTGGAGCTGACAGGTGAAAGGGTGGCAGAAAGAAAATAATGGTATACTACCGTCTTGTTGTTGTTTGTACTGGTTTTCCGTTACCCTTCATTTCAAATGTAAAAATGTTGAAATAAATGTTGTAAAAATTTGCGCATATGTCACCTACACTTCCACATGCAACGCTCTGTAACAACACAAACAATACAAATGCAAAGTTTTCTTTAACACTCAATAAAAGTTTAAAAAAAAAAAAAATCCGTTATAATAAAAAAAACACACAAGAGGAAGGGAAAAAATGAATGAACCCTTACAAATAAGACCAAAAAAATAAGCAAGGAGGAAAAGAAAACCAACTCCTTTTACTTCTACTATGTTGCAATTTATATGTACCTACTATGCTATGCTAACACCATTCCTAGGAAAATCATTCTAGCAAATGGAATCACAGTTTTGGAAAGTGGGATCATTATCATAACTATTATCATCATTGCTGTTACTATCAGTACTGTTATCACCCTTAGTAGGTAAATGTTAGTCATCATTATTATTGATGTATTTGGTTTTAGTTGCATTATTATTATAGTAACCTTTATTAATATATAACCTCATCTCCCATGAGACCCCCCCCCCCTTCCCTCACTCATGGTTTGTTTGTTGCCTTTGCTGACACCCTCACCTTTTGGTTCCAAAAATTATCCTGCCTTTACCAGCATTACCCATTAGTGTGGTGGGTCAAATGGGTGAGAGTGGGACTATCACTATTTTCATTGCATTTATTAGCATTGCTGTTATCACCCTTAGTAGTTTATTCTTTGTCATTATTATTGTAGATGCATTTCATGTAAACACCATTCCTAAGATAATCATTTTAGCAAATAGAATCACATGTTTAACTATTATTATCATTGCTGTTTATTATCATCGCTGTTATTGTTATCACCCTTAGCAGTCTTATTCCTTGTCTTTATTATTATAGATGAATTTCATGTAAACACCATTCCTAAGATAATCATTTTAGCAAAGGAAGCACATGTTTAACTATTATTATCATTGCTGTTTATTATCATTGCTGTTACTGTTATCACCCTTAGCAGTTTTAGTCCTTGTCATTATTATCATAGATGTATTTCATGTAAACACCATTCCTAGGATAATCATTTCAGCAAATGGAATCACATGGTTAACTATTATTATCATTGCTGTTTATTATCATTGCTGTTACTGTTATCACCCTTAGCTGTTTTATTCTCTGTCATTATTATTATAGATGTATTTCATGTAAACACCATTCCTAAGATAATCATTTTAGCAAATGGAATCACAGGTTTAACTATTATTATCATCGCTGTTTATTATCATTGCTGTTTAACAATAACAGTGTTATTGTTATCACCCTTAGCATTTTTAATTATTCCTTGCCATTATTAATATTATTATTTATGTATTTGGTTGTTATTTGCATTATTATCATTGTAATCATTATAAATATATATGGCTTTGTAAACCCGTAAACTGTACATCCCCATTTCCCACCTTTTTTGATACTGTGATTGTTGTCTTTGCTGCCACCCTCGCCGGTTGGTTCTAAACAGTTTTTGCACCGCCATGTTTATCATCACCAGGGATGGTGATGGTATTTGGTAGGAGTTTTTTGGAGCTGACAGGAGAGCGGGGCGGCAAGGGAAATAATAACAGCCCACTACCATCACGCTGTTGATTTAAAATATTTCCTTACAACAATGTCAATGGAGGAATGGTTAAATGTATAAAATATTTGTAATTTTTGCGCATATGTCACCTGCACGCCCACATGCAACGCTCTGTAAAAACACAAACAATACACTTTGCAACGATTTTAACACTCAATAAAAGTTTTAAAAAAAAAATAAATCCGTTATAATCATCCGGGTTGTTGTTTCCTTTCCTGATACCCACACCGGTTTGGTTCAAATATTTATCCTGCCTTTACCATCATTGCCCAGAGAGGAGTGGTAAAGGCATTGGTGGAGTGAAACCAAATTGGTGAGATGGTGGCAAGGCAAACAAAAATGTAAAGATTCCCCTTTTCCCTTTATCCTCCATTCACATGTAAGTGTGTTCAAGAAATGGAATATGCTAATGGCAAATTTCCTATGTTGTAATCACAAAATATCACAGATATCCCCAGAGTAAACACAAGTACACTTCCTTATGATTGTAAAATTTAGTACACATGAGTGCGAGTAAGAAACAGGAAAATGTGAGTGAAACATGAATGAATGAATACAAAACCACATATGTTTACCAAACCAATGAAATTGTAAAAATGTGTGCTAATTCAGATGCTTGTTTACTTTTTACACAAAAAAAGGGGGGGGGGATGAATGAACCCTTACAAATAAGGGGAAAAAAATAAGCAAGGAGAAAAAGATAACCAACTCCTTTTACTTCTACTATTATTGAACATTGCCTGTTGCAATTATATGTACCTGCTATGCTATGCTAACACCATTCCTAGGAAAATCATCCTAGCAAATGGAATCAGTTTTGGAAAGTGGGATCATTATCATAACTATTATTATCATTTCTGTTACTATCAGTACTGTTTATCACCCTTAGTAGGTTAATGTTTGTCATCATTATTATTGATGTATTTGGTCTTATTTGCATTATTAGTATTATAGTTACCTTTATTAATATATAACCTCATCTCCCATGTGACCCCCCCCCCCTTCCCTTGCTCATGGTTTTTTTTTTATTGCCTTTGCTGATACAATCACCCTTTGGTTCCAAAAATTATCCTGCCTTTACCATCATCACCAGAGAGTGGTGATGAAGAAACTAGAGTGGTAGGTCCCAATGGGTGAGAGTGTGACAATGGAAACAAATAATGGAAAGGTTTATCCTTCTCCCTATCAACCCCCCCCCCCTTCACATGTAAATATATCATATTGTATAACAGTCTATATGTGATCTCTCTAGCTTTTGGTGTTATGTGTTTGTTGTGTAGGTTTGAAAAGGTGCATGTGAAGTCAGACATGAAGTATTTGTGTCCTCTTTTAATCCTAAGTTTGAGTGATGGTGCTTGCTCTCTAACTAAATGTTTGTATATTTTGTGTGTTGTTTGCTGTATTAACTGTTCATGTCCTTGTATTGCCTGTATACATGTCTGGTAGAATGTTGGCAGTGTTCCCTGGTAGTGTGCAGTTGCATTGTTAAGAGGTGTGAGGTGTTTTATGTTATGTGCTATATAATATAAGGCTAATCTATGTTGTTCTGGATGTCTGATGATTTTACCTATGTGACTGATTCTAAGTGACAGTATTTTTGTGTGGATGTCCTGTAGTGCAATTCCTCCCTGTAGTTTGTCCTGTATGAGTGTTTTGTGGTGTATGCTGTGTATTGTATTGGTGAAGATGAAGCGTCTGATTTGTATGTTTATGTCTGTGACGGTCTGTTTGGGAGGGTCTAGTACTGTCGCTAAGTATAATATTTTGGGTATTATGTATGTGTTGACTATTGTGCTTCTACCAAATATTGTGGATGTTTTATACCTATACCTGTGTAACATGTCTGTGATCTGTTCAGTCAATGTGTGCCATGTCTGTTTGTGTGTTTTTGTGGGTTCACATGGGAATATGATCCCATACAGCTTCATGGTGTCTGTGTGTTTCAGGTCTGGAGGGAAATCAGACTTTTGTTTCCACTTTCCTAGTCCCATTATCTGTGATTTCTGTATATTTACTTTGGCTCCACTGCCTTTTCCAAAATGGGTAAAGGTGTGGAGTATGTTCCTTATTGAGATGTTGCTAGTGGGGAAGAAGGCAGTGTCATCTGCATAAGCGACAAGCTTCTGCTCTCCTATCCCATGTAGGAAGGTTCCTTTAATACTAGTGTCTTGTCTTATCTTCTCTAGTAAAGGCTCTAAGGTGAGCACATACAGGAGTGGTGATAAGGGACATCCCTGTCTTACAGATCTAGTGAGCCTGAAGCTATCTGTCAGTGAGTGGTTCACCAACACTTTGCTCTCAGGGTTTTTGTACAAGATCTGTATCCACTGCCTGTAGTACTCTCCTATGTTACAGTGTTCTAGTGTCCTATGCAGGTAAGTGTGGGAAATTCTGTCGAAAGCCTTCTCTTGATCCTGATATTGGCACCTGATATTGTCTTTTCGACAGGTTCGCATGAACAAAGAAATAGCAACACTCCTGAAAAGAAATAATGGACTCTAATCTGGTACAGTGATAAATATCGGCCAGATTGAAGTCTGATATCCTACATACAGGTCAGCATGTTCTAGAATTTACGGATACCTATAAGGCATTCTGACTAAGAGACTTACAGAAGAATAAAGTCAACTCCACATAGAACGGATTAGCAATATGGTTCACAGGACCATAAGATAAATACAAACAAACTGTAATACCAGAACTTCTCCTACGAGGAATAGAACATTCTTGAACTTTTATACAAACAGTGTGTCAGTGGAATATATACGCAGGGTTGTGATTAGTCCTACATCCACAGACACTAATTCATTAACTATATCGGATGTGTAAACATTCCCTGGATTTTAAGAAAAACATTCATAATATTGGATATTTCACAAGGAAAGACACTATCTACTAAAAATACGCAGTGGTGAACAATCTGTTTAATTCTAACGTTGTCAAGGATATTGTGAATTCACCAACATCGTTCAGAGAGACACTATACTGGGTGAGCGTAAACAAGTTCTGTGCTGTGGTGACAATATATGCCGTTATGTGATGAGCACTGTGAGAGGAATCTTGGACTGTCAATCTTATCTCACCTACACGATAGAACACACCAACAACGTCTTTACATACACTCTATACACACCCATGACACTTTTTATTCAATAAATATGTTAGTATTTATTGGAGGACAATGTTGTGTGGGTATGTTCTGAAGGAAAGGGAAGAGGGGTATGGTATTGCGATAATAGAGAGAGAGAGACAGAGAGAGAGAGAGAGAGAGAGAGAGAGAGAGAGAGAGAGAGAGAGAGAGAGAGAGTGAATAGAAGACTGGAACGGGGGTGTGTAGACAAAGGTCTGGCAATAGACCCAACATTGGAAAAAGGGAAGTTGAAGTGTGCTTGTTGATTCTACTGCCCCCCCCCCCCCCAGAGACGACAAGCGACAGCACGCCACGACTTTCTGAGCGGCCGGCTGCATACTCTCATAAGTCACTAGAGTGACGCGAACCATAACCACTTCTAATTCTCGTCCGCTCACGTTGACTACGAGAGTATTCGGGATTAACGGAGAAAGCTGCTAACCCCTCGGCCAGGCTGTCCGTCGCCATATTCTTATCAGCAATTGTCGTGTATCCCCCTATGGTTCCTAATAGGGATCCCTGCTTTGTTATCATACTACGGAATGCTATGGATCGTTGATGTAACAAGAAATATCTGGGAACGAAGACAGAGAGGACGGCGCCTCCGCCCAGTTCCTGGTCGCCGATATCAGCGGCCATGAAACTGATATATTTTTTTTTAAATAAAAGGTACACGAGTGTACCTGCCAAAAATAATGGATTTACAGTTTATTTCACAAATGAAACTGATATTTTTTTTAAAAACTTTTATTGAGTGTTAAAATCGTTGCAAAGTGTATTGTTTGTGTTTTTACAGAGCGTTGCATGTGGGCATGTAGGTGACATATGCGCAAAAAATACAAATATTTTATACATTTTAACATTTCTACATTGAATTTATTGTAGGGTAAAAACCTTACAGAAACAACAGCATGATGATAGTGCACCGATATTATTTCCCCTGCCGCCTCCCTCTCCTGTCGGCTCTAAAACCTCCAATTTCATCACCACCACCCGGTAATGATGAAACTGGCAGTATAAAATGTCTGAACCGATCGGAGATGGCGGCAGCAGAATCAACAAACAAACAGTATCAAGATGGTGGGATTAGGAGGTGTAAACAGTGTCGGGGTTTACAAGGCAGAAAGGGTAGTGGTTGCATTTATAATGTTTGTGTTGTTACATGCGTTCTGTGTGTTTAGTATTTGTGTAGGTGTGTTTACGGAGCGTTGCATGTGGGCGTGTATGTAACCGTACGTGTGCATATTTTAATCTCATTGGGCATATTTTCATGTGAAAGGGGGGGGGGGGGGGTTGATAGGGAGAAGGATAAACCTTTCCATTATTTGTTTCCATTGTCACACTCTCGCCCATTGGGACCTACCACTCTAGTTTCTTCATCACCACTCTCTGGTGATGATGGTAAAGGCAGGATAATTTTTGGAACCAAAGGGTGATTGTATCAGCAAAGGCAATAAAAAAAAACCATGAGCAAGGGAAGGGGGGGGGGGGGGTCACATGGGAGATGAGGTTATATATTAATAAAGGTAACTATAATACTAATAATGCAAATAAGACCAAATACATCAATAATAATGATGACAAACATTAACCTACTAAGGGTGATAAACAGTACTGATAGTAACAGAAATGATAATAATAGTTATGATAATGATCCCACTTTCCAAAACTGATTCCATTTGCTAGGATGATTTTCCTAGGAATGATGTTAGCATAGCATAGCAGGTACATATAATTGCAACAGGCAATGTTCAATAATAGTAGAAGTAAAAGGAGTTGGTTATCTTTTTCTCCTTGCTTATTTTTTTCCCCTTATTTGTAAGGGTTCATTCATTCCCCCCCCCCCTTTTTTGTGTAAAAAGTAAACAAGCATCTGTATTAGCACACATTTTTACAATTTCATTGGTTTGGTAAACATATGTGGTTTTGTATTCATTCATTCATGTTTCACTCACATGTTCTTGTTTCTTACTCGCACTCATGTGTACTAAATTTTACAATCATAAGGAAGTGTACTTGTGTTTACTCTGGGGATATCTGTGATATTTTGTGATTACAACATAGGAAATTTGCAATTAGCATATTCCATTTCTTGAACACACTTACATGTGAATGGAGGATAAAGGGAAAAGGGGAATCTTTACATTTTTGTTTGCCTTGCCACCATCTCACCAATTTGGTTTCACTCCACCAATGCCTTTACCACTCCTCTCTGGGCAATGATGGTAAAGGCAGGATAAATATTTGAACCAAACCGGTGTGGGTATCAGGAAAGGAAACAACAACCCGGATGATTATAACGGATTTTTTTTTTTTTTAAACTTTTATTGAGTGTTAAAATCGTTGCGAATTGTATTGTTTGTGTTTTTACAGAGCGTTGCATGTGGGCGTGTAGGTGACATATGCGCAAAAATTACAAATATTTTATACATTTAACCATTCCTCCATTGACATTGTTGTAAGGAAATATTTTAAATCAACAGCGTGATGGTAGTGGGCTGTTATTATTTCCCTTGCCGCCCCGCTCTCCTGTCAGCTCCAAAAAACTCCTACCAAATACCATCACCATCCCTGGTGATGATAAACATGGCGGTGCAAAAACTGTTTAGAACCAACCGGCGAGGGTGGCAGCAAAGACAACAATCACAGTATCAAAAAAGGTGGGAAATGGGGATGTACAGTTTACGGGTGTACAAAGCCATATATATTTATAATGATTACAATGATAATAATGCAAATAACAACCAAATACATAAATAATAATATTAATAATGACAAGGAATAATTAAAAATGCTAAGGGTGATAACAATAACACTGTTATTGTTAAACAGCAATGATAATAAACAGCGATGATAATAATAGTTAAACCTGTGATTCCATTTGCTAAAATGATTATCTTAGGAATGGTGTTTACATGAAATACATCTATAATAATAATGACAGAGAATAAAACTGCTAAGGGTGATAACAGTAACAGCAATGATAATAAACAGCAATGATAATAATAGTTAACCATGTGATTCCATTTGCTGAAATGATTATCCTAGGAATGGTGTTTACATGAAATACATCTATGATAATAATGACAAGGACTAAAACTGCTAAGGGTGATAACAGTAACAGCAATGATAATAAACAGCAATGATAATAATAGTTAAACATGTGCTTCCTTTGCTAAAATGATTATCTTAGGAATGGTGTTTACATGAAATTCATCTATAATAATAAAGACAAGGAATAAGACTGCTAAGGGTGATAACAATAACAGCGATGATAATAAACAGCAATGATAATAATAGTTAAACATGTGATTCTATTTGCTAAAATGATTATCTTAGGAATGGTGTTTACATGAAATGCATCTACAATAATAATGACAAAGAATAAACTACTAAGGGTGATAACAGCAATGCTAATAAATGCAATGAAAATAGTGATAGTCCCACTCTCACCCATTTGACCCACCACACTAATGGGTAATGCTGGTAAAGGCAGGATAATTTTTGGAACCAAAAGGTGAGGGTGTCAGCAAAGGCAACAAACAAACCATGAGTGAGGGAAGGGGGGGGGGGGGGGTCTCATGGGAGATGAGGTTATATATTAATAAAGGTTACTATAATAATAATGCAACTAAAACCAAATACATCAATAATAATGATGACTAACATTTACCTACTAAGGGTGATAACAGTACTGATAGTAACAGCAATGATGATAATAGTTATGATAATGATCCCACTTTCCAAAACTGTGATTCCATTTGCTAGAATGATTTTCCTAGGAATGGTGTTAGCATAGCATAGTAGGTACATATAAATTGCAACATAGTAGAAGTAAAAGGAGTTGGTTTTCTTTTCCTCCTTGCTTATTTTTTTGGTCTTATTTGTAAGGGTTCATTCATTTTTTCCCTTCCTCTTGTGTGTTTTTTTTATTATAACGGATTTTTTTTTTTTTTTTTAAAACTTTTATTGAGTGTTAAGAAACATTTGCATTTGTATTGTTCGTGTTGTTACAGAGCGTTGCATGTGGAAGTGTAGGTGACATATGCGCAAATTTTTACAACATTTATTTCAACATTTTTACATTTGAAATGGGGGGTAACGAAAAACGAGTACAAACAACAACAAGACGGTAGTATACCATTATTTTCTTTCTGCCACCCTTTCACCTGTCAGCTCCAACCCTACCAAATACCATCATCACCACTTGGTAATGAGGAAAAGGGCAGTAAAACTTGTTAAAACCGACCGGTGAAGGCAGCAGCAGCATCAAAACGAACAGTATCGAAAAGGTGGGGGGGGGGGAGGGGGGGGGGTTGTCAAGGAGTTTCCTAGTTTACAATGCAGGAGGGGTAGTTGTTGCATTTGTATTGTATGTGTTGTTACATGCGTACTGTGTGTTCAGTATTTGTGTGCGTGTTTTTACAGAGCGTTGCATGTGGGCGTGTAGGTGACATATGCGCAAAAAATTACAAATATTTTATACATTTAAACATTTCTCCATTGACATTGTTGTAAGGAAATATTTTAAATCAAAAGCGTGATGGTAGCGGGCTGTTATTAATTCCCCTGCCGCCCCGCTCTCCTGTCAGCTCCAAAAACCCCTACCAAGTACCATCACCCTCGGTGATGATAAACATGGCGGTGCAGAACTGAAACAAAACGGTGAGGGTGGCAGCAGAGACAACAATCACAGTATCAAAAGGGTGGGAAAGGGGGATGTGATAGTATACGCGTTTACAAAGCCATATATATTAATAGTGATTACAATGATAATAATGCAAAGTAACAACTAAATACATAAATAAATATCATAGTGACAAGGAATAACAGTGCTGAGACTAGTGATAGACTCAATGATAATAAATAATAGTTTTAACATGTGATTTTATGTGCTAAATTTATTACCTTAGGAATGGTGTTTACATGAAATACATTTTATAATAATAATGTCAAGGAATAAAAGACTACTAAGGGTGATGACAGCAATGCTAATATTAATAAACACAATGGTAGGATTTGTTTTGATAATGATCACATTTTCCAAACATGTGATTCCATTGGCTAAATGATTTTCTTAGGAATGGTGTTAAAACATGGCAGGTACATACAATAACAATTGCATCCTGCACTGTTAAATAATATAGTAGGTGTAAAAAGGAGTTGGTTATCTTTTTCCTCCTTGCTTATTGTTTTTTTTTTTTTTTTTTTTTTTTTTTTTTTTTTTTACATATGCATGCAATGTTCAATAATAGTAGAAGTAAAAGGAGTTGGTTTTCTTTTTCTCCTTGCTTATTTTTTGGTCATATTTGTAAGGGTTCATTCATTTTTTCCCTTCCTCTTTTTTTTTTTTTTTTACTTTTTGTAAAAAGTAAAACAAGCATTCGTATTAGCACAAACTTTTTTTTTACAATCTTTACATTTTTGTTTCCCTTGCCATCTCCTCACCAATTTGTTTCATTCCACCAATGCCTTCATCAACCTTATCCGGGCAATGATGGTAAAGGCAGGGTAATTATTTGAACCAAACCGGTGTGGGTATCAGCAAAGGCAAACACAGACCATGAGCAAGGGGAGGGGGGCACATGGGAAAGGGTTTTTTGTTTATTACTAATGATGACAATAATAATAAAGGCAAGAAGAGGCATACTGAGGGTAATAACAGCAATTATAAAAAACAGCAAGGGTACTAATAGTTATGAGAATGATAACATTTTTACAATATGTGATTCCATTTGCTAGGATGATTTTCTTTGGAATGGCGTTAACATAGCCTAGCAGGTACATACACTTGCAAACTGCAGTTTTTAGTAATACTTGGAGTAAAGGAGTGGGTTATATTTTCCTACTTGTTTTTTTTCCTAAATGTAGGGGTTCATTCATATTTTCCTCTGTGTTCTCTCTTTCTTTTGTTTTTTAAATAAAAATTTAACCAAGCATTTGTATTGACACAAGTGTTTACAGTATCATTGGTTTGGTAACCATTTGTTATTTTGTATTCATTCATTCAACACTCACTCACATGATTCAAAGGGGGTGACAAAGAGAGGAAGGGACATGACCACTCTTTATGATGGTACAGGCTGGACAAATGTTTGAAAACAAAATAGTGGGGGTAGTAGCAAAAGCAAACAAACCTTAAGCAAAGGTGGGGGGGGGGGGGGGAACATGGGAGATGAAGTTGTAAATTTATATTGATGATATTCTTAATACTTTTCAAATTAATGATACTAAAGATAATAAGGGTAAGGTAATGATAGTAATAATAATAATAATCATAATAATAGTAGACATTTCCATAATAATAAAAATAATAAATAAACAACAAACATATATTAATAATAATAGTAATAATAATAATAATAAATAGTATAACAGATATGTGATTTTATTTACTAAAGTGATAATCTTAGTAGTGGTGGTGGTATAGCACAACAAGTGCATTTAAAGCAAACCATTCCATAAATAGTAATTTGGAATGGGAGGAGTTGATTTTCTTTTCTCCTTTTTTCTTTTCCCCTTATCTATAAGGGTTGAAACCATCATTTTGAAGCAAATAAAACAAGCATTTATACTTCCACTATTCTTTACATAAGGGATTTTCCATTGGTCTTTTGACCATATGTGATCTTTTTTAATCATTCACTCACCATTCACTCACAGTTTCTACTTTCTTTCTCGCCCTCATGTATACCAAATTTGTAATAAAATAAGGAAGAGTACATATGATTTACTCTGGAAATAGTTGTGATATCTTGTGTGTGTACATAAAGGAAATTAAATGTGTGTTATATGTGTGGTGTTTGTATCTGGCAAAATTTCTGCAGGTCCATATAAGTTGTCTGTAGTAAGAAAGTGCTACAAGTAGTTTTGTATGTATGTCCTTAGCTGTCTGTGGTATAGTATTGAGAAAAATTGCTTTATATATGTCGGTTTGTTTGCCTGTGTGTGTTTGTATGAGGTGTTTGAGTGTTGCGCGTGTGGCAGTAATTGTTGGACATGTATAATAAATGTGTTCCTCTGTCTCTTGTGTGTTGTTTCTACATAATTGACATTGTTTGGATATGTATGCTTCTACCTGTGTTGTGGGGGTCATACTGTATAACAGTCTATATGTGATCTCCCTAGCTTTTGGTGTTATGTGTTTGTTGTGTAGGTTTGAAAAGGTGCATGTGAAGTCAGTCATGAAGTATTTGTGTCCTCTTTTAATCCTAAGTCTTAGTGATGGTGCTTGCTCTCTAACTAAATGTTTGTATATTGTGTGTGTTGTTTGTTGTATTACCTGTTCATGTCCTTTTATTGCCTGTATGCATGTCTGATAGAATGTTGGCAGTCTTCCCTGGTAGTGTGCAGTTGCATTGTTAAGAGGTGTGAGATGTTTGATGTTGTGGCCTATGTAGTATAGTGCTAGTCTGTTCTGTTCTGGGTGTCTGATGATTTTACCTATGTGACTGATTCTAAGTGACAGTATTTTTGTCTGGATGTCCTGTAGTCCAATCCCGCCTTGTTTCCTGTCTTGTATGAGAGTTTTGTGCTTGATGCTGTGTATTGTGTTGGTGAAGATGAAGCGTCTGATTTGTATGTTTATGTTTGTGACGGTCTGTTTGGGAGGGTCTAGTACTGTTGCTAAGTATAATATTTTGGGTATTATGTATGTGTTGACTATTGTGCTTCTACCAAATATTGTGGATGTTTTGTACCTGTACCTATGTAACATGTCTATGATCTGTTCAGTCAGTGAGTGCCATGTCTGTTTGTGTGTTTTTGTGGGATCACATGGAAATGTGATCCCATACAGCTTCATGGTGTCTGTGTGTCTCAGGTCTGGAGGGAAATCAGACTTTTGTTTCCACTTTCCTAGGCCCATTATCTGTGACTTCTGTATATTTACTTTGGCTCCACTGCCTTTTCCAAAATGGGTAAAGGTGTGGAGTATATTCCTTATTGATGTGTTGCTGGTGGGAAAGAAGGCAGTGTCATCTGCATAAGCGATGAGCTTCTGCTCTCCTATCCCATGCAGGAAGGTTCCTTTAATACTAGTGTCTTGCCTTATCTTCTCTAATAAGGGTTCTAGAGTGAGCACATACAAGAGTGGTGATAAGGGACATCCTTGTCTTACAGATCTCGTGAGCCTGAAGCTAGCTGTCAGTGAATGGTTCACCAACACTCTGCTCTCGGGATTTTTGTACAAGATCTGTATCCACTGCCTGTAGTACTCTCCTATGTTACAGTGTTCTAGTGTCCTATGTAGGTAAGTGTGGGAAATTCTGTCGAAGGACTTCTCTTGATCCAAGGATAAGATGGAGGATGGACAGTCTTTTCCATGTGTGTAGTTAATAATGTCCCTAATGAGGTGTGTGTGGGTGTGTATATTTCTGTCTTTGACACTGCACTGTTGGTCTGGGTGTATTAGTGTTGGCATGAAAGGTTTAAGTTTGTTGGTGAGTGATTTGGCGAGTATCTTGTAGTCTGTGTTGAGTAAGGAAATTGGTCTGTAGTTCTTCAGTTGTGTTTTGTCAGTTTTATCCTTGCATATGAGTGTAATGTAAGACATGTTGCAGCTGTCCGGAAGATTTTTTTTGTCAAAGGCTTCCTGATAGACTTTGAGGAGAAGATTGCCTAGAATAGGAAAGAAGTGTTGGTAGAATTCTACTGTCAAACCGTCTGGTCCTGGAGTTTTGTCTTTGTTTAGTGTGCTTAGTGCCTTTGTTATGTCTGTCAGTGTCAGTTCTGTGTCCAGTGTGTCTTTGTCTGTGTCAGATAGTTTCTTTGTGTACTGTAAGAAGTTGTCTTGTATCTGTGTGTCGATTGTCTCTGCTGTGAATAGTTGTGTGTAGTGTTGTTGGAAAGCAGTCTCTATGTGTGGTGTTTCTGTCTGCATGTTTCCTTGCATGTCTGATATTTTGCTTATTTGTCTGTTACGTTGTACGTTCTGTTCTATTGCTAAATATTGCCTCGTAGCTGACTCTTGTGTAATTGTGTTGAGTTTTGTTCTGAGAAGAGCATCCAGATATCTGTGTTGTTGGTGTTCTTCTAGTTGTGCTTCTAATGTGTGTAAGTGATGTGCATCTCTGTCTGTTTGTTTTGTTAGTCGTATGGCTGTCTGTATGATGTGCTCCTGTCTTAGTCTGTCTTTGTGGATCATGGTTGCTAGATGTTGTGTTCTGCTTCGTATGGTGTTTTTCAATAAGTCCCAGTATTGTGTGATGTTCTCAGTCGGTATATTGTCTGTGTACGTGTGTATGAGCTGTGTCATATATTTTACATATTCTGTGTGTTCCAATAATAAATTATTGAACTTCCAGTGAGGTGACCTTTTGTTTGGCTGCGTGTTTGTGCTGTTTGTGCTGATGTGTACTAGTATTGCTTTGTGGTCTGTGTAATCTAATGTTTCCCGTAGGTGTTTGGTTTGTATGATGTGATGTGTTGCGGGCGTGTAAATCCGGTCTAATCTAGATGATCTGTTGTGTGTTTTGTTTGTGTATGTCGTTTCTCTACTGTCGGGGTGTGTATGCCTGAATGCGTCTGTGAGGTTGTGTGTATCGATTATATTTCGTAGTGTGTCAAGTTGATGTAAACTGTCCCTGCCGGCTCTCCTCAGCTGTTTTCCCACCTCCCCACCTACCACGTCTAAATCTTCAAGTACACAATTGTAATCGCCGGCAAGAACAATATTTTGTCCCCTGTATGTCTGTGTTAGTAAGTCGTCTAAATGTTCATAAAATAGAGGTTGATAATTGTAGTTAGGTGGTGCGTGTATGTTCACAATGACAAATGAGTGTGTGTCGTTTTTAACTTGAACTGTGGAAATTCTACCATGTGCGTCTGTGTGTGTTCTAAAAATAGTCCACGTGTCGGAAATTTGGAGAATGGCTGTCCCTGACCCTACGTTATGTTTCGCCAAACTGAAACACGAGTTTCTTAATCCTAAACGTGTCACTAATTCTGCTGCTTCAAAGTCTGTTTTGATGTTAGTTTCTTGTAATAAAAGAAAATCTGGCTTGTGTTTGTGTATGAGTGTGACTATATGTTGTAATTTCATTTTCATCCCACGGATATTTAAACTAACTAAACATAAATTGTCAGCCATTTATAAATAAAAAAAAAAAAAACAACGAATTAATGTGTAGTTTAAGAGTTAGTACCTTTGTCTGTCTTGTCTTTAGTTTTGGGTTTTATCTCCCTCTGTGGTGTTTCCTTTGTTATTATAACGGATTTTTTTTTTTTTTTTTTTTTTGGGTTTGGCTGTCATCCCAGACTAGCTGGTTCCCCGCCTCCCCTGTTTTTGGCGTGGACCCTTAGTCCCACTGTGAGCTATTGCCCACAGTGGTCCACCGGGCCCACATTTAAAGTGATGCTTATGTGAGGTTTTTTTTTCTTTTTGGATCACCCGGCCCCTGACCAGACCAGGCTGTTATTATAACGGATGGCGAACGATTTATACGTTGTGAAGAGAAACCAGAGTAACGTCAGGGAGTCCATGGGGGGACAGTCGTTAACATCATGCAAGGAGCTTGCAGTGTTGAAACATTGTATATATTGCATTACAAAGTACAATTTATTATTTTTAGCAGTCAAAGTATTTAAAACTTTAGAATATCAAATTCTTGAGTTAACTGTGAAAAGTTGGTGTTTTTATTTTAAACATTTAACAATTAATGTAGCTAATTGCTTCTTTAGAAAAACGTTGGCGAGTTATGTCCCTAGCAAACAATAAAATGAATACTGTATTGTGTTCCCGTGAAAAAGAGATATTTGTTTCCCCTTAAATTTCGCTTAGCAAGTGCGCAGGCCGCCAAGAGCGCGATAGCGAATGGTTAGCCCGTAGATCATGTAATTGAATCCTCACTATTGCTCCCGGGCTGACTCAGCCGAAACTAAGCACCATGAATTGTTCTGGAAAGTAAAGGCGAAATGTGCGCTATTGACCACATCACCCATTGAGTGTCAATTGTTTTACAAAAATGTGCTGTTTTCTTTCACCATATACTCAGTGCCTAATGAAATGGAAAAGCAGGGTACTTCACTTTTTACCTTTACAACTGCTACTACTACAGTTACCACCATGTCTACCACAGCAACTACTATCTACTACTGTCTGCAAATATTTAAAATTATGTGTTCGTGCATGTCTATATGTAAATTGTGGTATATGCCCAACACAATTTTGAAAAAATCAAAATCACTTTGAGAAAAGAAATCCTTGACAAGCCATGTAACGATTGTCAGATGTCAAGCTCTATGCTTGTTCTAACACAGTTTACTTGCATGTGTTTGCTGGTGTTGTGCCATAGGCCCTTATTATTGTTTATCCCTGTATGGCTATGGCCAGTTTATGTCTGTCTTCTTGTGAACAGTCCCCATGGTTGTTGATTGTGAAGCCAAGATGTTCACAGTTTGTGATGTTTTCAATTTCTCCGTGGGTGGTTGTGATTTTTGTTGGCGTGTAGTTTTGTGTGTGGGTACTTTTTTATATTCAGAAAAATATTGTTATCTTAATTATGGTTTATGACAAACAGAATTAAATTTACATAACATATGCAATTAAATTAGGAGCAAATTAATTCCGCATTTGTTATAAATTTGCAATAGCTCATAAACTTATATATGTTATTGATGAATTTTTAATAAATTCGGCCATTCTGTATACAAGACAAGAATTAGTAGCTTAACAGCTAAAGTAATTGAACATATTAACAAATTCATTTGTCTCTGGAGCAGTCTCGGCTGGCAAAGATAAGTTTCATCTTCGTGCCAGGGCATGCGGGAGTACAATGAAATGAGCGGGCTGACAAGCTCACAGGTGAGGCTACGGTGGAAGGCGGACGCGCCATGGACCAGGCTGACATTCTGAATGCTCTACGAGAAGTAAGACTTTTGCGTGAACCAAGTGATGATTGTGAATCTACAACCTTGGCCAGACTGCGAGAACAGCAAATTAAAAGAGGGGTGGCCAAACACTACGCAGGAAGCCAAAGAAGATTGATACACCAACACAGAACTGGTGTCGTTAGCCGCTACACGCTGCGGGAACTGCTGAGAAGGGGATCCGAGCACTTATGGACTGAATGGTTCGATATGCAATGAGGATGATCTGTCGACTAACTAACTAACAAATTTATTACTTACGTGTATACATACAAATGGTACTGATCAGTTAGTAATAAAGTTTTCATTTGTGTAAGAAAGAAATCAAGTAATAATAAATTCAGTAGCAGTGAATATTATAAATTAATTATTAATCTTTTGTACATCATAACTTGAAAACTTAGTGACAGCTGGCAAACTTGATGTAATCCAAGCCTCTGGTGATCATGTGAGTTTGCGAAAACCGTCATTGTCTGTCAGCATGGCACATGTTTCAAAACATTACCACCTAACAGATGGGCACACGATGATGTTAGCAGAAGAGCTTCAATACATGCTGCTTGCTTGCTTGCTTGCTTGTGTTCGTTGGCTTGAGCTCCAACACAAAGTCCTGTATGTCGGATGAAGGCATCCTGTTGTCCAACATCAGTGTGATGTCATACAGGACCTGAGTTTTGCTTCAATACATAATGTCATGCTTGAATGATAAAATAATTATTTACAAATACAGGTTGCCCCAGGTTTGACACAGAATTCTACATGGTCGACAGGATAAAAGTGATCGCTCTTACACTTCTAGTGCGCTGATGGCGAGGCGGGGTATTCAATCCCTACACTAGCATTTATGAGTATGAGTCACTATGAGTGCTGGTCATTCAGAAAGCAGTGGCAAACTACTGAATGTAAACTTGCCAAGAAATCACAAAATGCTGGGGTTGGCTGCGACATCCTGTAAAGGATATGCAACTAACTTTTGTTGTAAATTAAAAGTGAAAACATGTCCCGAAGCAGGAACCCGCTGTGAGTCTGTGATGTGATAGATCCATCACATGATGTAGTGTAGGTCTGTGATGTGATAGAACCATCACATGATGTAGGTCTGTGATGTGATAGAACCATCACATGATGTAGGTCTGTGATGTGATGCGTTACTCACGAGAATATAATATACGGGGTTACTGCGAAAGCCGTAAACTTCTTCGCCAAGGAGGTCGGCAGTCACATCAATACATATGTATTTACTTACTTTCTCAATCTGGATATGTTTCCTAGATACTTTACAACGAAATCTAGATATTTATGGATGTTGTTTGGTCAAAAAAAAAAGTGGCAACCCTGCTTGTCACTATGCAAGCTGTCATGAAGGACGGCGGGTTTCTCTGAGAGTTTCAGTTTACTGTCAAGCAACAATCCGTATGGTGTTCGTGTTTGTTATCTCCCTAACGCCCTGATGTTATTACTTGACCTTCTTATGTAACAGAATGCTGTTGTTAAATAAAATATCTCGTGGCATGAAGATATAAAATCATAAATGTCTGTGAGAAATAGTTTGAAATACATTCATATAATATTAATAACAGATAGCGGTGGAAACGGTCAGAGGGGACGTAGCACGTATGGGAATGTCATGAGTGCAGTGATGTCAATTCTTAGCTCAACTCAACTCAACTTTACCGGCATTAAACGAGACAAGCAAATAGCACATAACATTGTTTGCGACTGAAAGAGTTAAAAAAAAACTCCTTAAAAACCTCGAATGACCGAGCCATTCATTCTACTTTCCGATCACATTTTCGCGTAAAGAAAAAATAAATGTTGGCTTGAATCCAGGACCTTCCGCGTGTTAGGCGGATGTGATAACCACTACATTACGGAAACGATACAAAATATTTAACTAAATTTCTTCTGCTTCGTCTTATTCTTTGAAAACCAATAACTTCGGCTACATTACTACCGGGTGTTTTTAATGACTGTGCAGTGTTTCAAAATATTGCCAGTCCAAGTTTTGTATTTACCTATTATGTTGCATGAACTTTACAGAGCTACTACGTTTTTTTTTTAATTTTTATTTTTCGCATATCCTTTACAGGACATCGCTGTAAACATCAGCATCTTTCTTGCCATTACTTTCTGAGCGGCCGGCTCACATACCCCGTATCCGTAAGTTACAAATGCGGCGAGAACCGCTACCGATTCTCGCACAAGTTACGTTCCTCGCGTGGATATACGGGATTACGGAGAACGTCGCTAACTCCTAGGCCAGTGAGACCGGCACTGATATTACTACTAGTACTACTACTGAATTACTGCTACCATCACCACTAGTAGTAGTCTGCTATTAATGCTACCACTACTGCTGTTACTACTAGTACTACTACTACCATAACAACTACTACTTCTTCCACAAAACTGTCAAAACTACTATATTACTGCCACTACTACTACTACTACTACTACTACTACTACTACTACTACTACTACTACTACTACTACTACTACTACTACTACTACCACTACTACTACCACTACTACTACTACTACTACTACTACTATACTACTACTATTACTACTACTACTATTACTACTACTACTACTACTACTACTACTACTACTACTACTACTACTACTACTACTACTACTACTATTACCACTACTACCACTACTACTACTACTACTAACTACTACTGCTGCTGCTGTTGTGCATTACTGGTACTGCTACTACTAATATCAATACTACTACTAGTAGTACTACTACTATTACTACTACTATTACTATTACTATTACTACTGCTGCTACTACTATTACTACTACTACTACTACTACTACTACTACTACTACTACTACTACTACTACTACTACTACTACTACTTCTACTTCTTCTACTACTATATTACTACTAAGCATCTACCACCAGTACTATTACCACTACTATTACTACCACTGCCTCTATCATTACTATTTATACCATTGCTACACTACTACTGTCACTACTATTACCACCACCACTAGAACAACTACTGTTACTACTACCACTAACAGTACTGCTACAACAACTACTTCTTTTACCACTCAACGACATAATAGTATTTCTGCTACTACTACTACCACCACCAAAACTATATCTGTAACTGTTACTACTAAAAGTACTACAATAACTACTACTATTACTCAATCAATCAATTTGGTGCCGTCTCCACAATGAATGTTGGCTGCAATGGATCTCCAACACTGTCAGTCTCTCGCCCTAACAGTACATTCTGTCAGATTGATGTTCGTTCATCTCTTGATGCTATCTTCCCACTTGTATCGTTGGTTAACTCGCTTGCCATCAACCTTGCCCTCCAGTATGGTTTTTATAAGAGGGTCATGTCCTTTAACGTGGCCGAAATGTTTTACTTGCCTCTTTTTAATTTCTTTCACCATCTCTCTTTTCATTCCCAGTTTTTAAAGAACAAAAGAAAAGGCAAAAGCAGCGGCTGCAGCAAGATATAACGATATGAGTTGCAAACAATTAGGTATATTTAGCTCCTGCGAAAAGAAGAGACATTCTAAACACAGGTACAATGTACACACCTTACAAAGAACTCCATCATACACAGGTGAAAACAAAGTTGGAAAAAAAAAAACTCCAGTTGTTATAGAACCTCTGTATTTGATTGTTTTTGTTTCCATGAAATACGACATGTTCTCTGACAGCCCACGATGGGTGACGTTGTGATGTTCTAGTGTGATAATTTGGTCGCGTCTAGCGCGAGCCTCGTGGTCAAGTGGTTACACACCCGCGTCACACGCCAGTGATCCAGAGTTCGATCCCAGGTCCCACTTATGACGAGCTCAAACGAGAGTGAAACTCGAGTCTATTGCTTCCAATCTGACGTGGACAAGGCCTTAGGTTCGTGCCGGAATACGATCAGCGTTGCCAGTAGTGGGTTGTGCTCAATCTTTAAATATTCTTCTGTATGAGAAGATATTCTACTATTACTACCAAGGACAAACTCGGCCTTGTCAAGATTCATCAGAACCAGCTCATCTTGTGTGTACCTTGAGAAAACCTGCTGGGATGTCCGGATGAGACAGATTGCTGGGCAATATTTAAAACACAAGTTATGTTATGTTATTATATCACGTTGTTATGTTATATTATGTTATATTATATTATATTATATTATATTATATTATATTATATTATATTATATTATATTATATTGCGTTACTTTACATTATGCTACTTTACGTTATGGCATGTCATGTTATATTATCACGATCGGCTACCCGCACTTTTGGAATTCACATGCGTGCTCACTTGCTTGATACATCAGCCATCTCAAAGTGTCTCTACTCCCTGTTTACATGAGGAGTTGGTTGTAATGTTTCCTCTCTCGCTCGCCCTCGAAAACGGCGTGGGCGTGATGGCGAGGTTCGACATCTAAAGCTGTAGTTACTGCCTGGGCCAAGGCTGCAGGTTTGTCACGGTGGACTGGACTTGTGACGATCTTGATCCTGGTACCAGAGTCTCCTGTCACCTGAAGATGTGGGACGCAGAGGTGTTCCCAAGGCTCCAGGGCCAGGTTCTATACTCGCCAAGACCTACTAACACGTCCTAGTCGTACGTCCTGGGCAACAGGTCCCTTCGGGGTCCTGGCTAACGTAGTAGGATCGCTGATTCTTCCGAAGTCGTAGAGTATCTGCCTGCACGGCGAGGAACTACTACTACTACTACTACTACTACTACTACTACTACTACTACTACTACTACTACTACTACTACTACTACCTACTACCACTACTACTACTACTACTACTACTACTACTACTACTATACTACCACTACTACTACTACTATACTACCACTACTACTACTACTACTACTATTGCTACCACTACTACTACCACTACTACTACTACCACTACTACTACCACTATTACTACTACCAATACTACTACTACTACTACTACTACCTGCAGTCTGCACACCAATAAGCCAAAATGGAACAACGGATACTCACGCAAACCTCAGGTCCGGTATGCCATCACACTGATGTTGGACAACAGGATATCTTCATCCGACATACAGGGCTTCACGCTGGAGATCACAGCCAGCGAACACAAGCAAGCAACCTGAAGATGTTGACCACCGCTTTGTGTCAGACTACGGCTGTCCCGAAGAAGTGCAGGGGATGGTCGGGTGTAGATTGGACAGCGATCTGTTCACAGACGGTCCTCATCTTCTCCAAGACGATGGAACTGGATCCAAGAATTTGAAGTCATGATCCTCCACGTGAATCAAACCGCAAGAGGACGACATCGGATGGAAGGTGGACAACCACAGAACCCTCTGTTTAGAAAAACACTGAACAGCGTCTCCCTCAAGACAACGAGTCATCGCGTCGCCATTGTACCGGAAGTCTCACTAAGTTTCACTACATTATTAATGTTTGGGGAAATGTTACTGTGTCCTAGGTGGTGTAGTGGCTAGTGTTTCCTCATACTGCTGTGGAGACTGGGGTTCAACTATCCGCCGGCGTTTTTTTTTAAATTTTTAAATGTTTAATAAACAAAATATTAAACATTATGAACTACAATATAGAACTGAGAAACTCGACGCTTGAACAAGAATCGCTTGGGTTTCTTTGGTTTTCTGGATCAACTCTGCTGCTGATATTCCTCCATGCCACCATCTCAATCCACCCAGCATCATTTCTCTTGGTCTGCCTCTGCCTCTCTTCCCCTCGATCTTTCCAGTTGTTACGATGTTCTCCAATGCCTCTCTTCTCATCACGTGACCGAAGAAAGATGTTTGTCTCTGTCTTATTGTTGTATATAATGTTCTAGTTTCATTAGCCTGTTTCAGGCAGTCGTCATTGGTTACTCTGGCAGTCCAAGGAATTCGCAACATTCGTCTCAGGAACCACATCTCTGTTGCTTCTAATTTCTTCTTAATTTGTTCATTTACATTCCACGATTCACTGCCATACAGCAAAACTGGTTCTACATAGCATTTCAGCACTCTCTTTCTTACATTCAGTGATAGTGACTTATTGCACAAGATATTCTTCATTTTCTGAAATGCGGCTTTTGCCTGCCCTATTCTACTCCTAATCTCTGTTGTACATCTTCCATCTGATGTTATAAATGCCCCTAGGTATCTAAAATTATCCACTTGGTTAAGGATTTTCCCTTCTATTTCTATGTCACATTTTGGTGTCACCATTTTCTTTGATATGACCATTGTTACTGTTTTCTTTATATTCAAGGAGAGTCCTTTCCTTGCACTCCCTGTTACTACAACATCTAATAATTGTTGTAGGTCTGTTGAATTGTCCGCCACCAATACTGTGTCATCTGCATAGCGTATATTATTTATATTATAACCTCCAACTAGTATTCCTGGCATCTCTTTGATTTCTCTCATTATTACTTCGCTATACAGGGAGAAAAGATCTGGTGACAAGACACACCCTTGTCGTACTCCTACGAAAAATGAAAAACATACTGACCAATAAAAAGATGTCAATTGAAACGAGAAAAAATAGTGTTGAGGTGCTACATAGAACCTGTACTTTTATATGGATGTGAAGCTTGGAAAATAAGCAGTCAAGCTGAAAAACATCTGATGGCTGTAGAAAAGTGGTTTCTGGGGAAAATGCAAAGAATACCATGGACAGCCAGAAAAACCAATGAACAAAGTACTTCAAGATACAAATGTAGATCGTAAACTGATTGGAGTCATTAGACATAGTCAACATTTTTTGGGCATGTTATGAGAAGAAATGAATTGGAGAACTTGGTGACAACTGGCAAGATTGAAGGTAACAGACCAAGGGGAAGGCCTAGACGTAAATACCTGGACGAGATTGGCAGCGGATTGCGTCGCGCTGGTTACTTACGGAGGTACGTGAGCCGGTCGCTCAGAAAGCAATTGCACACTACTGGACGTAAAACTTGCTGCAACAGCAATAGCAGCTGGAAAAATGCTGGTATTGACTGCAATGTCCTAAAAAAAAAAAAAAAGAAGAGTACTCAACAAATAATTTAACCCTGTGTGAACTTTGTCACCTTTGAACCCTCACTTCGGAGTTCATAAAACAAAGGGACTGGGAGAGTTTATACCGCGATAGCTCGGAATAGACAGAGTAGTTTATACCGCGCTGGCTCGGAATAGACAGAGTAGTTTATACCGAGCTGGCTTGGAATAAACGGAGTAGTTTATACCGAGCTGAAGTATGAAGCTGTTTAAATATCAAGAATAATTTTCCAGATTGGTATCCCCAATAAAAATAATTGTGTCCCCATGCGAGTTAAAGAATTGTTAACTTGCGTTTCTGTACTCTTACTGTTTACAGGCTTCCATCTTTGTTTACATTACCGACCTACTATTTCCTGCTATTGATGTCCTCATCATAGTTGCCATTCTAGATATTTTATATTCAGATCTAGAGGTTTTTGCCGGCATCTGGATACCGTTTTCTGACGTTTGGATGATGGATGCAATTCTAGATACTTTTCATTTGGAGTCGGATATTTTGAATACTTTCTAGATTTTACTTTTCTTACGGTGTCATTTACCCATTTTATGTTCGGTCTGGACGCGCGTAAATTATGGTAACTGCCATTATTTAAACTTTGAACTGACTTGGGTCAACGCTCAACTATCTGGCAACCCTCTCTTCTCCCCCCCCCCCCCCCCCCCGGTAATGAGTGAAATGTCGCATAAGGGCACTGAAGAAACTTTTGGTCAGTAAACATTTAAACTTAAAGAATTTGGCTGCAATTGGAACCGATAATGCATCGGTAATGGTCGGTATCAACCATGGCGTGTATGCAAAATTGAAGGAAGATATCCCATATTTAATCCTCATGAAATGTGTATGTCATTCCTTGCAGCTAGCATTATCACAAGCCTCATCAGTCAGAATGTTTACCAAGGAATTTGGAATTCCTTATTGCTGAAGCCATCGGCTTATTACAGCCATCGGCTGGATGGACGCATCCCAGATTGTTGATTAGTTGGCATTCAATTTTGTAACCTAACGCAGATATTTGAGTAGCAGGTTTTCAATGTGGTGACACATACATCGTCGACTCCATTATGGTTGGAGGAATTGAAATGGTTGGGGACAGGTTTGTCAGCGCCTTGATTGATGTCTCTGAGGTGTTCTCTAAAAAGATCCGCAAGACGTCTGCCCGTTTGGCCAATGTATTTCATGTCACATCGTTTGCAGATGATAACATAAATCATATTGCGGGATGTACAAGTGAAAGAATCTTTCAAGGAGAAGGTGCCTAGGGAAAATGCGATCTCCGGTGTCTGAACAACGTATGGGCATGTCAGACAGTTCTTACGATGGCATTCGAATGTGCCCACAGATGAACTAACGGTGGGGAGGGACTATGCACAAGGTGGTCTCTGAGGCTCTGGTTACGGCGGAAAATTACCCTAGGGCCATTGGAGAATACCTCACGAGTGGTTGGATCGGATTCCAAGATGGACCAGTGTCTCATGAAAATATGCTTGATGGCATAGGCATGTGGATGGAAGGTGAGGATGAGCTTAGGTGCATTGTTAGGAGGTCGCGTTTGATTGACGAGGGACATTTCCCGCGAGACTTGGGTTATGCGACAGAAAGCTGTGGACCTCTGGGTAGGACCGTTTGCGGAAAAAGTCTAGCATTTCATGGGCTCTCTCGAGGAAGTCATTATTATCCTGACAGATACGACAAAGACGGAGTAGCTGGGAATATGGGATGGAATCTTTGCAGCTTTTGGGGTGGGATGAGCTGTACAGGAGGAAACCGTGAGCATCAGTAGGTTTGTAGTACACAGAGTTCGTGAGGCCTGTAGGGTTTAATTTAATAGTGGTGTCAAGGAAATTGACAGAGGTGGTGGAAATTTCTGTGGTGAATTTGATCGATGGATGGAAGTCATTGACATAATTGATGAAGCGGTTCAGTTCCGCCTCTGCCATGTCAGTGAGACCTATGCCGTCATCGATGTAGCGTCGGTAAAAAGAAGGGAGAAGACCATCATAGCTGAGTTCAATCTGGTGTTCCAGATGTCCCATAAATAAACATGCGTAGCTGGGTCCCATTTTCATGCCCATGGCGACACCGCTGATTTGTTCAAAGTAGTGGCCATTGAATTCAAAGGAATTGAAGAGGGCCAATTCAGCGAGTCTCACAAGTGAGCGAGTAGGGATGGCTTGATCTGTGCGTTGATCCAGAAAGAACTGTAGCGCCCTGAGGCCATCTGCGTGAGGAATGGAGGTATAGAGGGAACATACATCCATTAGGAATAGTCTGTATGTGTTCCCAGGAGTCAGTTGGAGGGAGTTGAATGAGAGTAACGCATGCGTTGTATCCTTGATGTATGACGGGAGATTCGCAACTAGAGGTTGGAAAATCCTGTCAAGAAACGTTATAATGTTGAATGATGGAGGTGATCAAATGGAAAGCAAGCTGGTTGTTGAACGTCAGTAGATGCAGAGTCCGGTACAGGTTGTGCTTGGTGTCCTTCAGTTCGGAGATATATCGTTGATGCACAGTCACTGCCAGCTTCATGTACTTGACAGACTGCTCCTGTGCCAGGCGATTGAAGAGTCGTGTCTCCGCAGGAACCAGTTTGCCCAACGAGAGATGAATATTGCTCCGGAAGCCTTTAGGTGTAACCTTGAGCCGGAGACAGTTGTTCAGGAAATTCAAATGGCAAGAAAAGCGAGTGATGTTAAAAATAGTACGCGCGAGGCTAATAGCTGCACGGGACATGTCCTGGGGTATGAGGGCAAATATGTCGGAGATGGTGAGGTGGAGAGATGACCTAGTCCGTCTGTCAGCAGGCATGATCGGCTACAGGCCGGTAAACATAAACTAATGGATATATAAACTAAAATACGACAGTAGAAAGCACAGTACGAAGCATGAGAGTTTTGTTTGTTTTGTGCCTGTGTGTATCTATGTCTTGTCGAGTATCCCATTCACATTTCAATTCATTCGCTTGCAATACTGTTCTATTGTAGTATAGTAACCAAATGTATATTCAAGTAGATGTGAAAATACTAATTCATGGTTAATTCCGATGTCTCATGATATTTGGGAGAAGCTATCTGTATTGACAGGGCCTTCTCTCTTATCACTTTAGCAACGCTCTCACAGAAAAGTCAATGTTCACTTTAGCAACGCTCACACAGACAAGTTAATGTTCACTTGAGCAACTTTCGCACGAACAAGTCACTGTTCACTTTAGAAACGCTCGCACTTCTATACTTCCTGAAGTAACACAAATTATATAATGCATTGTAACAAACGTCTTTCTCCGTAATCCCGTATGTTCTCGTGAGTAACTCAGCTGCGCGAGAATCGGAAGCGGTTCACGCCGCGCTGGTAACTTAGGGGGTATGTGAGCCGGTCGCTCAGAAAGCAATGGCAAACTCCTGAAAGTAATCTTGTCTAGTACATCAACAGCAGCTGAAAAATGCTGATGTTGACTGCAACGTCCTGTAAGGGATTTTTGTTTAAATTGTTGCGTATCCCTTGCGTATCGAGAACATCAAGGACTGAGGTATGTGAGATATATGGACGCCTGCAACATTTTGCAGGACACAATATGGTGATGACGGTATGTATAACTAATGGAACTTTCCCAAGAACTTAAACATGAAGAAAAGAACGGAGGGTGCCCATGGATTTAACTGAAATGTTGAAACGAATAGACGAATGTGGAAGAAATGGGGGTGGCAAGCAAGCTGAAATAATGCCAAAGCGACCTCTGAGATCATAGACAAAGGCAGGGCAAAGGGTCACGTTATATCTCTATACTGTTACACGGCTCTGACTGATATCTTGTACTTTGATTACCGGGTCTTTGTGACATAAGCACAAAACGTCTTCGTGCAGTTTCTGGTGTTTACGCCTTTCTAGGTATTCAAATATTTGCAATAAATGTCGCTTTCTCTTAACTTCTTTCTTCTCTCTAATTGCTTTATTTGCACACACGCTCTTTCCATGTTTGTTGCTGACTTTATTTATCAACTTCATCATCCAAGCTAAGTGCATCTTGTGAGACAGGCATCAGTGAAGATGAAGACATGATTCTATAGGTAAGTCACATCAATTTCCCGGGAAGGTTAACCCGGTCAACAAATGCCCGCAGAAGTCGGATGTGTCGGCCTAACGGCGCAAGAACGCAGCTCTGCTGTAAACAGGCACAACGCAATTACGTCCGAAAAAAAAAAACTCCGGATGAACGAAGAAGAAGAAGTCACATAAATTTTCTTTTTAATGTTGCATATCCCTTACAGGATGGTGCAGTCAACATCATAATTTTTCAGCTGCTGTTGATGTACAAGGCAAGATTACGCTCAGTAGTTTGCCATTGCTTTCTGAGCGACCGGCAAGTTACCAGCGCGACTCGAACCGCTTCCGATTCTCGCGCAGCTGAGTTACTCACGAGAATATACGGGATAACGGCGACAGCCGTAAATTTTTCGCCAGGGAGAGCGGCAGTCACAGCAATACATATGTAATTTCTTACTTTCTAAATCTGGATATTTTTCCTAGATACTTTGCTACGAAATCTAGATATTTATGGATGTTGTTTGGGCCATTTCTAGATACTTTTGGTCAAAAAAAAGTGGCAACCCTGGCCTCATAATTCCGGTCCAAGCTGACAGTAATATGCGTTGCTTCAGAAAGACATGATTAGGCAATTCAAACACCAGGCTTCCGACTTACTGGCCTGATGAATTAACAAATAAACAAGGAAATGCTACGCACATAAAGTGCAGCAAAACCTGGTATATGTGAAGCAGGTTGAAAAGAGAGGCTAGTGTGAGAGACACAGAGATATGAGAAAGATGTGTTGAAAGACATAAAAAAGTGATAACTTTTATATAATATAAATAAGATAATATAAGTGACAAAACATCTGTTCATAATCATAGTTCCTAATATTTTTTTTATTAAAAAGTCGCTTGCACCCAATTAATTGCTGAAATATTAAAAAAAAAAAGTGTCCAGCAGGGAATCGAACCAACAGCTCCCACTTATCA
The DNA here is from genome assembly GCA_963921405.1 of Cepaea hortensis. Classification (NCBI taxonomy): domain Eukaryota; kingdom Metazoa; phylum Mollusca; class Gastropoda; order Stylommatophora; family Helicidae; genus Cepaea; species Cepaea hortensis. Next base: position 71,349,073 of record OY992888.1, on the reverse strand, counting down.
GGCAGAGACACTTACCACTGTGCTACTGAAGATATGATTTTGAATCAACAAAAGTATATAACATAGCCACGCTCATGTTCCGATGACGTCACATACGTTAAGTCACGTGACTAGGCACGACCACCCGGGGTTTCCGGGACCGGGAAAAATCACGTGATAGTTTAGCTCTGAATAAACGGAGTAGTTTAGTAGTTTATACCGAGCTGGCTCGGAATAGACGGAGTAGTTTATTCCGAGCTGTCGCGGAATAGACACTTCCTAAAACAAATGTTGCAGTGGTATCTACAGGCTTACTTTCATCTCATGCGTACGCAAATTCAACGTTAAGAAGTAAGTAACGTATCTAGGCATTAACTGAGATATGAACATTAAAGTTTTATGGAATAAACTAATGTATGTTGTTGAAATTCAAAAAGAGCTTGAAAACAAAAGACAGACTAGCAGACGGCGGTAGTAATTTACGTCACTTGACCAGACGTTTGGGAATATTGTACGGAATTATTATCAAACGCTTGGTAATAAAACCTCTCGGCACTCTTAAACCTCTCATTATTACCAAACGTTTGGTAATAAAGTCTGTAATAAAAAAATTAAAAAAACGTAGTAGATCTGTAAAGTTCATGCAACATAATAGGTAAATACAAAACTTGGACTGGCAATATTTTGAAACACTGCACAGTCATTAAAAATACCCCCGGTAGTAATGTAGCCGAAGTTATTAGTTTTCAAAGAAGAAGACCAAGCAGAAGAAATTTAGTTAAATCTTCTGTATGTTTCCGTAGTGTAGTGGTTATCACATCCGCCTAACACGCGGAAGGTCCTGGGTTCAAGCCCCAGCGGAAACAATTTTTTTTTTCTTTATACAAAATTGTGATCGGAGTGTAGAATGAATGACTCGGTCATTCGTGGTTTTTAAAGAGTTTGTTAGAACTCTTTTAGTCGCAAACAATGTTATGTGCTATTTGCTCGTTTAGTTTAATGCCGGCAAAGTTGACTTGAGTTGAGCTAAGAACTGACATCACTGCACTCAGGACATTCCCATACGTGCTCCGTCCCCTCTGATGGTTTCCACCGCTATCTGATTGAAAGTTCTCCTGGTCTTCCCTTTCAGTTTTGAGATTCTACCAGAACCCCCGCCAATCCTCTGCAATCTCACCCTTTCCATATATGGGTTCTCAGTCTCTTCCCCCACCTGGTCCCACAAGCGCACGACCACCTCCCACTTGTCCATATACAATGTAAATAAATCTTACATCTACCACCAAGAGGTCAAGGTGCATTCCCTGCCAGCCCATCAGATAGATTTTTTTTTTGATAAAAGGGCGATATATATATCACCCATTTATTCTAATTGCATTTGGCAACATATTATCCTTTGACACTGATTCACTTAATGCAACACAAACATTCTTCTTCGCCCTGGGCAAAGAATTTCAAGGTTTTGCCTTCAGCAGGGAAAGGTATGCTTTTGGATTTCAAAGGCTGGCAGTTATCCCATTTCCAGAAGACAAGACTGAAATACATACTATGTAGACTATGTAGGAAATACTATGTAGGAAATGTAAATAATATAAAATAACACAAAGAAATGCATCTTTACAGAACACAATTACGGAAAACGTGGGGTGTTGCGGTGACCAGTCTAAATTAGGAAACAAATACACGACATATAAACAGGAGGAAGACATTACAGTGACTATATTAAGGCATAATAAATGAATGAGACGAATGGAATCAATCTAATAGAGTATCATAGCCTGGGATTCTCAGATAATTAGAACATAGTTATCAGTTTCTTTTCATTGTTCTCTTTCTTCCCCATCTTTCCATTCTTCTCTTTCTGTTCTCATACCTAATGTAGACACTTAGTGTCTTCAATGTGCTGCATTGTACCTATTTACAGCAGAGCTGTGATACTTGCGCCTTTACGCAGACACATCAAACTTCTGCGGGCATTTGTTGACCGGGCTAAGTTCCCGGCTTCATGTTATTCTATATTTTTTACTACGCAGACTAAGAGGCACCCTGCTCCTTCACGACAGTGCCAGACCCCATACGGCCTTGATTAACCCATGAACAAACTGCTAAATATGGTGGAAACTTCTTGAACATCCAGTTTACACCCCATGTCTATTTCCACCTCATTGGTCCACTAAATAAAATCACCTTGGTGGCAAATGATTTGCTGATGATGAAGAAGCATGAGGTACAAATGTGCCACACTTAAAAATTCAGTTACATATCCTTTACAGGACATTGTAGTCAACCCCACTGTTTTTTTTGCAGTTCATGATTTCTTGGCAAGTTTACATTCAATACTTTGCCATTGCTTTGCGAATGATTGGCACTCATACCATTGTATGGGAAACCAACGCAAGATGGCCTGCTTCCAAATCGTCTACAGCTGTGTTTCAAACATGGTTTGTGGGATTACAAATTGTGTCAGTAACCCCTTTGCCACAGATCAGATGTCCAAAGACTTGTATGCTGCAGGTATGGGGGGGGGGGGGGGCAATGAAGAGTGGATAATGATCAAACAAGCTGGAAAAAAACATCCGATGGCTGTGGAAATGTAGTTTCTGAGGACAATGCACAGAATACCATAAACAGACATTAAAAAACTAAGGACCAAATACTACGAGGGTAAGTTAATAAGTAAGTCACAAATGGCTGTAGAAAAAATAACTAAATATAAAAACTTGAAACCAGTTTATCTTTATACATACATTGTCCCTTTATTTCTCAACATAATTTCCACCAACATTGATGCACTTATTCGATAGATTTATCAGTCCTCCCAACCCGGCTGCATAGAACTGTGTGCTTTGTTTTCATTTACTGGCCATCCCACAGAACTGTGTGACTTACTTATTGACTCACCCTCGTAACCTTTTTCTACCCAGCTTTGCACTGCTTTACGAGACAAACATTTGTCAGCATAAACACTGACAACCCACCTTGGCGGGAGACATTTCACGAATGACGCCAAAGTTGAATGTGAAGTGAAAACGTGGTTTAGACAACAGAGCATGCAGTTCTATGCAGCCAGTTTGGGAGAACTGATAAAACGATGGGATAAGTGCATCAATGTTGGTGGAAATTATGTTGAGAAATAAAGGGATAATGTATGTATAAAAATAAACTGGTTTCAAGTTGTTATCATATTTAGTTATTTTTCTACAGCCATTTGTGACTTATTTATTAACTTACCCCGTACTAGCAATTCTCCCAAAACCTGAGACAACCAAAATTCCGAGAAGATTGCACCCGTGAACCAAATGACATAGCCCAATATCAAACCCACCACCTTCAGAACACCAAGCCCAGGAAGGCTAACCCGTAAAAATGCCTGCTGAAGTCGGATGTGCTGGCCTACGGTTGCAAATAAATCAGGCACAACGCAAAAAACGTCAGAGTGAAATTTCTTTTGTGCTAGGAACAGCTCTGACCACCTAGGCTCCGAATGTCGCTCTTGTTCGGAACAGCTCTGACTAGGCAGTTTTCCGAATGTCCGTCGTGCATGGAACAGCTCTGATGGGCACAAAGACAGGCACATATCCGAACCGAAAACTCGCTGAGTGGATGTCACCGTCCTAGATACCTAGGGGAATGAAACTCGGGCTCATACAGGCAACAAACTCCGTTCAGATACAATCTAACATCATTTATTTATATTATGTTACATTAAGCTGGCGAAGAAAGGTTTTCGCAGCCAGAAACCCTCGAGTTGCGTATCACAGGAGTTTACAATAAAGCAACAATACATGATTATTACAACAACTCTATCAGCTATCTAACGTATGCGTAAGACCCCTAAATACACTTGGGTTTTAAGCTATCAAGTCCCCCTTAAGGTAAGCCCTGTTGCTCCTTCGATGTCCAGTCCGTGTCTGCCTTTTCACACGTGTCGCAATCCGACACGGGTGGTAACTCTCTCCGAGTTTCTCGTGGACCCTGCAATCGGCGGGCTCCATCGGTGTCCACGGGGCTGTGGACACGCTGACCGGTCCTTCGAGAAGGCTCTGGTTTATTCGAGCCTTCGAGTGACTCGGTTCTTTCCCTTTAGCTGGAGTTCGATCCCTTCTCCACTCTCTATTATCTTTATGTTAATACCGCCCTCATGTGAGACTGTGACAGGAGTTCCCCCCCCTCCCCCCTGCTTTGATGGGTTATTATATGGTAATTAGTTTTATACTAATTCTGTCACAGGATCACATGAAGTAGGTGTTTGTAGTTTGGTGGATAGTAACTTGGTAACCTATATATCTGCATCAACAACTCATGTATTCTTCCATACAGCACTTCAAGATGATTGCTGAAGAGGTCTCCTCTCTCTTCTATGTTCCTAAACATGCTTATCTGACCGAAGTTCCGTGACGTTTCCAGTTGTTTTTGCAACCGCGCCCTTCTCAAGTATCCATATGATACCAAGATATAAAACTCTGTGTAAGAGAGTTTTAACAAGACAAATTGTCTTGGCTTATTTAAGTACACTTGCAAATCTTGTCCTGCATGTGTATTTCGATAAATTTTTACTTCCGTATGTTGTATACTGCTGAATATATAGTTATACTGTTGTTTTATCCCATCTTACTACGTATGTTCTTGTTTGCTTGTTAGTGTATTGACTGGTATGTTGCTTTCTATAATAAACTGACTGTGTTTTAATTGTTAGTGTTCAGTTTTGAGTATGTCTTAGCTCATGTATACAGTGTGTGCTCAATGTGTGTATGTGATGTGTGGTTTACTTCTAAGCTTCACGAGTTGGAATATCCTTTGTCATGAATTACCCAATCTGTGTAATGCATGATCAGTGCATTCAAACAGTGATACTTAGATTTAGTGTATTTAATACTAAACATGTATCAACAATTTAGACAGGTAGTACATTTTTACATAAAAAACGCAGACAAATTAAAATAAATACGTTTTGCGTACAATTTGTCCGCTCAGTATATCGCTCTCTCATTTAATTCATTCGCTCTCTCATTCGTACATCTTTCATCCAAAATACAATTTTGTTAAAATATACAAATAAAGTTGAGGTAAGTCTTACTGCCCTTAGAAAAACGGATTAGGCGATATGTTCCCTTTACGGTAGCAAGTACTTTTTGTACTTGTAATCAAAAAATGGTTTATAACTTAAATAGAAATATTGTATTGGAAGAATATTTCAACTATGAGTGAAAATGTTTGTAATATATTATGGTAGAAAATATACAAGTTACGTGTTGACATATTTTATATATATATATAATCAAATACAAGTGTAATACATATTAACTAATAGTAAATTAATTAAATCCAACGACGATGTGTGTGTTGTCCTCCTGTTGTCCGTGTGTTGTTCCACCAATGTTAACAGTTCGTATAGCTGTCTTTTGTATGTTGTAATAGTCGTAGTTCTATTCCGGTAGTTTGCGAAGTTCCTTGAAATAGTGAGTATGCAGAGTTCTTAATCTTTACACGATGACTTTAAGTTCCTTGGTTGATGAAATAACTTCACAGATATTATATATCGCTCGGATTGTTTTTAAAGCCTTGCCAATTGCTAATATGGCTTAATACAATATAGGGTTCTCAAAGTTTCATGTCCGTGAATGTTATAAGTAGATTATTCACTTAGGCGTTGATACTTCTGAATCACAGTTCTACAGTAAGTGTAAAGGTACACTGTTCTATGCAACAGACTAAAATATCACAGCTTATTATATGGCGACTAATTAATGTGAATAGTGTTAGTCTGCTGGTGCATTAGTTTGCCGTGATAATAGGTCAGCAATGATATTATCGGTACCCTTGATGTGACGGATTTCAAAGTCGAAATCCTGAAGTAGAAGACACCATCTTGCTAATCGATGATTCTTTGGGGTGCCTTGTTTAAATACCAGCAGTGGCGCATTATCGGTCAAAACAACAAAATGGGAACCTAAGAGGAACTTAGATAAACGACGCATACAAAAAAGTAGACTTAATGCCTCCAACTCAACTGTGGAATAACGGATTTCTGCCTTTTTAAGCTTGCGGCTGACATAGAGTATTGGATGTCTCACGCCTTGATACTCCTGCATCAGGCATCCTCCAATTGCGATAGCACTCGAATCTGTGGTCAGAATAAAAGGTATATCTATGTTTGGTAATCTCAATACGGGTGGGTTAGAAAAAATTGATTTCAATTTGCACATTACATCCTCTAAGCGGATACTCTTAAAAAATTTCTCTGGTTGATCTTTTGTCAACATATTAGAAAAAACTGATGTGAGTTCTGCCCAGTTTGGTATAAACTTGGCATAATAGTTTATGAGACCTAAAAGGCTTCTGACCTGTTTCTTTGTAGTTGGAACTTGCAGGTTCAGAATTTTGGATACGATTCTATCATCTGTCAATAGTTTCCCTTCGGAAATCCTATGACCTAAGAAGTCTATCTGTTTATAGCCTATTTCAACCTTGGAAGGTTTGATAGTAAGTCCAAAAAGAAGGATTTTATTAAAGACTTGTTGGAGTGTAAGTAAGTGAGAAGTCATGTCTGAAGAATGGACACATATATCATCAATATATGATTGCACGTCCTTGATGCCGTGCAATAATAGTCTAGTTAACCTGACAAATGTAGCGGGAGCGTTCTTTAAGCCAAAAGGAAGATATCTCCATTCATATAGGCCAAGCGGTGTAGAGAATGCGGTTATATGCCTTGAAGAGGGAGATAGTGGTACTTGCCAGTAACCTTTTGCTAAATCAAGTTTCGAAAAAATGGATGATTGAGACATATTCAAAATGAGGTCTTCACAGCTGTACATTGGCTCAGCATCTGTCGTGGTTATAGTATTTAATTTCCTGTAATCTATGCATAAACGAATGGTTTGGTCCTTCTTTCTCACCAGAACAATTGGCGAAGAGTACTGGGACACAGATTTCTGTATTATTTTATATTTTTCTAAGTCTAAAATTTCTTTATCCAAATTTGCCCTATAATGTAATGGAATTGAATATGGTCTACATTTGATAGGTGTTAGATCTGTCAAAATAATGGAATGTGTTATTTTGTCAGTCTGTCCAGGTTTGTTTGAGAAGATAGTTTTATAGTCGTTAAGAAGAGACAAAATGTCTTGTCGCTGCTGTTGTGTCAAAGTGTCAGAGATTTGTATGTCCTTCATCGTACTTTCATCGTTCATGATTGGTACTGGAATTTCCATATTGTCTACGTCCGTCTGATTTATTACTGACGCTACTGTTTGTAAATTGTCTTCAATGTCATTGTAGTCATCGTCCAGACTAATTGTTGCTAATGTGTCGTTAAATTCGTCGTATTTGTCGTTCTCACATATTGTCGGTACTGTGAATATGTTTTCGTCGTCTTCGTTGTCACAAGAATGAGTCGTTAATGATGCTTCGTTTAGATCTTCGTTTGTCGAGGTGTTCTTCAGTCGGCTAGTTGTCGTCTCGTTTTCGTTGTCATTCTTGTCAGTCTGGTTAGTGTCATCTGTTTCCTGCGTCTGCTTGTTCATGTCACTGTCATTTCTAGAATAGTATGGTTTAAACATATTTACATGGAATATTTTCAACTTGCCATTCAAAGAGATTTCGTAGTCAACTTCCGAAATCCTTCTTACAACTTTAAATGGTCCCTGCCAAGAGGTTGATAGTAAATCTCTCTTGTCAGGTAGTAATAGTAAAATATCTTGATTTGGTTGTAATACAATCGTTTTTGCCCCTTTGTTGGCGTACTGCCTGTACCTAAAACCTTTCTCCTGTAACGATGTTCTGGCTAGTATACAGGATCTAATGATTTTGTCTCTGGTGTCAGTGACCAAATCATAGGTGGAAACTGGTAATTGGGTGTTTACGGGTTGTGATATCATATCTTTGTACATAGCGAAAGGTCCTCTTGGGTTCGCTCCATATACTAATTCAAACGGAGAGAACCCTGTGCTTGACTGTGGGACTTCTCTGTATGCGAACAGCACCGTTGGGAGAAGTATATCCCAATCGGCTGTATTTTCAGCTGTCACTTTGGATAACATATGTTTTAGGTCCCCATTTAATTTTTTGCAAATTCCGTTTGCGGACGGTCGATAGGGGCTTGTAAAACATTGTTTTACGCCTAGTAGCTTAGTTACCGATTGGGTGGCATTAGATATGAATTGCGTTCCTCTATCCGATATTATCTTCTCCGGAAAGCCAAAACGGGAGAATATTTGTAATAATACGTCCGTCACACCCTTAGAGGAGATAGATTTTTATGGAATCATTTCTGCCCACCTTGAACACAGATCGTCCTAAGAAACCCCCGGGAAGGTTAACCCAGTTAACAAATGCCCGCAGAAGTCGGATGTGTCGGCCTAACGGCGCAAGAACGCAGCTCTGCTGTAAACAGGCACAACGCAATCACATCCGGAAAAAAAAACTCCGGATGAACGAAGAAGAAGAAGAAGAAGAACACAGATCAACGAGTGTAAAGATGTACCTATTTCCTTTGTTTGAGATGTGGTTTAAAGGACCCACTAAATCAACCGCTACGATTTGAAATGGTCTCGAGGCAGTTGTGGTTGATTGAATTTCTGTCGTAGGGTTTTTACCTTTCTTAATTAGTTTTTGACAGATATCACATGATTTACAATAGGTTTTTATGTCTTGGCAAAATTTAGGCCAATAAAATTGGCTCAGGACTCTGGCCCTGGTTTTCTCATAACCCATATGACCTCCGAAAGGTGAATCATGGGCTATCTGAAGTACTTTATCGCGATGTAACTGAGGTAGAATCACTTGCTGTATCGTGGTTTGATCTCTGGTATATAGCCTCGTTAAAATATTGTTATTTAATCTGAATGTCCATTAATTTAGGCTTCATTCCTACTAGTCGAAAGTAGTGTGATAGGGTTGGATCTGTTTTCTGTTCTTAGATAAACTTGGTGGTGGTAGTATTGGGTGCAATGATTTGAAGCGACTCGTGCAGTTGGTCATTGTGGGTTTTGTGTGTCATTTGTCTTGTCACTATATTAGCGTATTGTGTCTGTTGTTGCACATTTACAGGCTCAATATTTTGTGGATCGGTGGCGTCCTCAGTTGGAGGTGTTAATTTGATGGTGTCATTGAAAGATTCAACCGCCTCTGTGTTCTGCACCTCTGTGAATTCGTTTCGAATTCTGTCATCGGTTGCCTCCCTTGTGCTTTTGGCAGTTTGAGACATGCAAGTGTGTTTTTTAATTCTGGAATCGCTGTTTGCTTTTTGGATACAGTTTTTCTGTTCCCATTCTCTGATTTCTTCTTCAGAGCAGGATCTTATGTTAGGAAGATTCCCAAGGATAATTTCCGTGCAAGGATTTTCCAGTACTGCGCATAGCACTTGTCCTGATATAAAAGGTGTACGAATTTCGGCAAGTGCTAGGGGGTATCTTTCGATGGTGCCTGCGAATGTGCAACATGTTACGTGTTTGTGTGTGTAGTCTTTGTCATTAATTAATGTTCTTTTAATTCCACAAAGAGTCGCTCCGCTATCCCGTATTAGTGTACATTGTTTGTTATTAACAAAACCTGTCGCAAATTTTAACTTGCCTGTTGATGTTAAGGCTGCGTTGGCCATTTCGTTAGACACTGGGATTGTGTGGCCGCATAACAAAGTGGTATCAAGCTGAAATTTTCTGCAGGTGTTACATGTGTTATCAGTTATGGTGTTAATGATCTCTACCGCATTACTTAACTCACTCGAACTTTCATTCTGGATGTCGCATTCGTTGTGTTGTTCAGTTTCTTCATCTGAAGATGTATCTATTAATGCGGCATTGGCCTACTTCATCATCTTTTGCCCTTCACAACGTCCTGAGAAATGCCCATAACTGGCGCAAAAAAACAACAACATTTAACTGCTCTCTGATATGCGTTCCTTTTGTTTTGTTTTTTTTGTTTTTCCACTATCATTTGGAGATGATGTGGATAATTCAGTGATTTGTCACACATCGCGTACTGTTCGTGTGTCAGATGACAATACTGATACAGGACTGGTTTTGTGAACTTAGAGCGTTGTTTGAACCTATTTTCATTTGGTTTTGAATATTTGGTGTTTGTAACCGCTGCTGTTTCATTTTGGCTCATATTTAACTGAAAAATATCGTGATTAGCTGTAAAATATGCGCTCCCCTTATTTTCTATTTCTTGGATAGTCTTACAATCATTTTGCCTTAGAAATTTAGAAAAAGGGGTTGGTATTGTGCTAATGATTTTATCAATTATAATTAGCTCCTTTAGTTTATCATGGCTGTTATTTGTTTTTGCTGAGGTTATCCATTTTGTACAAATATCTTGGACTGTAGACACGTAGTCTATGAAAGTTTGGTTAGGTGATGGGGCTAATTTTGAGAACTGTAGTTGATAGCCTGCTGTGTCTAGGGAAAAATGTTGGAGTATTCTTTGTTTCAAATAGTTGTAATCTTTCCTCATGTCTTGTGGAATTGTCTCTATCACTTTTAAGGGCTCTAATGCTAAATTTCTCATCAGAATAAATGCCCAGTTGACTTTTATAACGTTATGGTAAGTCATCAAACACTCGAAGTTCTCTAAATATGCGCTTATTGAATCTCCTGAACAAAAGGGCTTGACTAAGCCTTTATATTTGTTGTATTTTCGTTCCTCTTCCTTACTTCTAATTTTGTTTACTGAAATTTCTAAATTGGAGTCTATTTCCATTTGTTTCAGTTTTATCTGTGTTTCTGCATTTAATTGGGCTTGCTTGGTCGCAGCTTCGAGCTCCATTTGCATCTTCTTCTCTTGAGCCTGCAGTTGCATTTTCTTTTCTTCAGCCTCCATTTGCATCTTTTTCTCTTCTCTTTCCGCTTGCATCTTTTTCTCTTCTCTTTCCACTTGCATCTTTTTCTCTTCTCTTTCTGCTGCTCTGTCTTCTCGTGCAATATTTTCTGAATGCGTCTTTTGTGCCCATTCTGAAAGTTTCTCGGCAGTATACCCTAACTTAATTCCTAATTCAATGCACTGTTCTAATGTTGACATCTTGTATTTTAGTTAGTGTTCACTTTATCGAAATTAAGTCCCTTTGAACTTAGTTTTGGGTGTACAAAGTTTGGTTATCCCCCTTAATGTTTACATTCAACTTTCTACGAGCACGTTCACTTGGTTAAGAGATTAGCATATACATGAAAAGCAATGCAAAGAAAAAATGTTACATCAATGAACATGAATGAGTATCGCTTGGGTATCTAATGAGCATGAAATGGGACTCATCTTATTTTACTGGTTTCTTGACTGTAGTGTTGTTTGGTTCTCCTGTTTTCTCGCCACTGCTGGAGGACAGTTTACATACACACGATCTTTCGCGGAACAATCTGATGTTGGAATCAAAAAAAAATTTGTAATTGTCCAGTCATGTCAATGTCAAATTTCATGAACATCATAATTTAATTACTTTTGTAGAGGGACTACAATAGCTCATTAACAGATGATACGCTAGTAGCTGCAAAGTTCTATACTTTTTTATGTATGAAAGTTGATATTTTTACTTGGCAAAACCAAGAGCTGTCTGGAAAGTAAAGCTTGTGCTTGCCAAAACCGGCTTGGAGCCCCCAAATAGCCTGTCACCGTCCTAGATACATAGGGGAATGAAACTCGGGCTCATACAGGCAACAAACTCCGTTCAGATACAATCTAACATCATTTATTTATATTATGTTACATTAAGCTGGCGAAGAAAGGCTTTCGCAGCCAGCAACCCTCGAGTTGCGTATCACAGGAGTTTACAATAAAGCAACAATACATGATTATTACAACAACTCTATCAGCTATCTAACGTATGCGTAAGACCCCTAAATACACTTGGGTTTTAAGCTATCAAGTCCCCCTTAAGGTAAGCCCTGTTGCTCCTTCGATGTACAGTCCGTGTCTGCCTTTTCACACGTGTCGCAATCCGACACGGGTGGTAACTCTCTCTGAGTTTCTCGTGGACCCTGCAATAGGCGGGCTCCAACGGTGTCCACGGGGCTGTGGACACGCTGACCGGTCCTTCGAGAAGGCTCTGGTTTATTCGAGCCTTCGAGTGACTCGGTTCTTTCCCATTAGCTGGAGTTCTATCCCTTCTCCACTCTCTATTATCTTTATGTTAATACCGCCCTCATGTGAGACTGTGACAGTGGATACTGTCTGCAGACCGGTCTGGTTTGTGCGGGAACGGCCCGTGGTGAAGGAGATGCCCAATATATTGAAGTGAGGATTTAAAGCAGCCATGAGCAGGACGTGATGATTCCCTCGGTGAGCCCAGCACCAGGGCGCTATGTGTCGGCCCTGCAACTATGGAAGCAACTTTGGATGGCGGAAAATGCTATGGACTGTCCCTGCCTTCCCTTGACGGATGACCAAAAACTTTGACTGTTCCTACTTGACCAGCTGGGATGTGGACGGTACCACAAAAGTGAGAGTCTCTCAGGAATGCTAACCTGGTCAAAACAGCATGCTAAAAGTCGGATGTGTTGGCCTGAGGGTTTCGACCCAAGGGTGCCTAACTAGACACACCGCAATCACATCTGAAAATACACTCCGGATGAACGCAAAGAAGAAGAAAAAGAAGAACACAAAGCAGGTGGTGTGACCACTTCATCACAGAGACTTCATTGAGAAATAAGAAGAGAAAGTTAGTATGTTAGTGGCGGTTCCAACTCCACGGCAAAGATTCCTGTGCCAGTGAATATCACACAAAATGCTCCCCACTGTCCAATGTGAAAAGTGGAACAGACAGGAGTCTCGACAAACCAACAGCCAGCGCAGATATACTATGCATAATACCGCTGCCAGAATGCCAACACTAAATTCCGCCACAAAACATAGTTCATCAGAAAACACATCAGCCACACATTACTGCATAAGGCAACCCAGTGAGTTCAGCGATCGGCCGGCCGTGATTTTTCTGAACATGCAGTTACGCTACAAACAACTGCGGGCAGATGTAAAAGCACTCCATACAAAATTCACAGCTCACAATGTCGCTACACGCACTCAACTCAGTAGCAGGGCGACGGGACCATAAGGAGAGAACGTACAAACAATAAACGCTTACCAAGTTCACATATATTGATTTTATTTGCTAATTTCTAACTTACTGGCTTATCTTTGTATTTCATCTTACAACACACCTAAAACACCTTGATTATATACGTCTAATTTCTCTAATTAATTCACAGTTTTTCATTTGTTTCTTCAAGGATTATCTCATTTTTTTTTATTTTCGTCGATGGCATTCTTTGTATTTTTCTTTGAAATCACATTTCTGCTGCCAGCAGATGTGTCTCAGGTAATTGTCCATGTTTCACATGCATCCAACAGAATATGTTCTACCGGGTGTTTGTAAAGTCTTACTATATTTTGTATGTAGAACAAATTTGAAAAAAGATTCTTTCTTCCCTTGATAACACCATTCTGTTTGGAGTGCAAAGAATTACTCAAGCAGACGACAGCCATTCGCTGCATCACGATGGACTGCGGAGCACATTTTTTGATGACATCATGTACTTCATTTTTTCAAATTGCTTCTACATACAGATTGTTATGAGATTTCACAAACACCTGGTATATAGTACTTTGCCATTCTTTTTCTGACTGGAATTGATGGTGTTATATTACTGAGTATGTTTTCTATCTTGAAAAAGGCTATTTTTGGCATGGAGATTCTTGTTCTAACTTCTACCTGGCATGACCTGGTTACATACTAATATGCTTATCCAAAGATATGGGGTTTTAATACCTCTCTTGCACACCTTGCTGTCCCTGAACTAGGAGAAGGGAAAGAGAATTGTGCAATACACATGGTACTATGTTACTAGATCGGAAAAAAGTCTACACCTTAACTCTGGAGATGATACTTTGGTTATTGGTACCTTGCCGTTTTGACAGATGATAGTACATTGTGCTTAAAAAAATAAGACATAATAACTACAGCCCATGGTGGGGACCAAGGATGAAGTTATACCTCTCCATAGCACAAAGCCTGAGCTGAATTGTAGAGACCATGTGTAACCCATGCAGCATGATCCCTCTCTTGGTCTGCCTAGTTTACTCCAGAGGAAAGGTAACACCAATACATCTGGAACAAGACAAGCTGCAGAAGCTGCCAGATTAGCAAAGCAGTGCTCTAAGTGTACGGCTGTTGGAGATTCGAATCTAAACCAGTTGCAAACTAAGGTTTAGGGCCTGGTACTTTGGTACTAGGTCGGAAAAAAAAGGAGATAGAACTTTTGGTACCAGGTTGGGAAAAGTCTATATAACAACCCTGGAGATGGTACTGTGGTACCACCATCATCATCATTAAGTGCCCTGCCAGCTGACGTAGGCGTTCATGACTCTCCACAGATCTCTGTCTTTGGTGGTCTGGATCAACTCTGCTGATGATATTCCTCCATGTCACCGCTTTAATCCATCCAGCATCATTTCTCTTGGTCTCCCTCTGCCTCTCTTCCCCTCATTCTTTCCAGTTGCCACGATGTTCTCCACTGTCTCTCTTCTCATCACATGACCAAAGCCCCAGAAGGTTAACCTAGTCAACAAACGCCCACAGAAGTTGGATGTGTCAGCCTAAAGGCGCAGTATCACAGCTCCGCTGTAAACAGGCACAACGCAATGACATCTGAAAAAAGACTCCACATGAACGCAGAAGAAGAGGAAGAAGAATATGACCAAAGAATGCTGTTTGTCTCTTTCTTATTGTTGAATATAATGTTCTAGTTTCATTAGCTTCTTTCAGGCAATTTTTGTTAGTTACTCTGGCAGTCCAAGGAATTCACAACATTCGTCTCATGAATCACATCCCTGTTGCTTCCAAGTTCTTCCTAATTTGTTCATTTACATTCCAAGATTCACTGACATTCAGCAAAACAGGTTCTATATAGCATTTCAGCACTCTCTTTCTTACATTCAGTGATAGTGACTTATTGCATAAGATACTCTTAATTTTCTGAAATGCAGCTTTTGCTTGCCCTATTCTGCTGTTAATTTCTGTTGTGCACGTTCTGTCTGATGTTATAAATGCCCCTAGGTATTTAAAATTATCCACTTGGTTAAGAATTTTCCTGTCATTTCTATGTCACATTTCAGTGTCACCATTTTCTTTGATATCACCATTGTTACTTTGATACCTGGTCATTAAAAAGGTTTCTACACCAACCCCGGATATGGTACTTTGGTACTAGGTAACTTAAGCAAAAAGGTTTCTACACCAACCCCGGATATGGTACTTTGTTATTAGGTAACTTATACAAAAAGGTTTCTACACCAACCCCAGATATGGTACCTTGTTACTAGGTAACTTAAGCAAAAAGGTTTCTACAGCAACCCCGGATATGGTACTCTGTAACTAGGTAACTTAAACAAAAAGGTTTCTACACCAACCCCGGATATGGTACTCTGTTACTAGGTAACTTAAACAAAAAGGTTTCTACACCAACCCCGGATATGGTACTTTGGTACTAGGTAACTTAAACAAAAAGGTTTCTACACCAACCCCGGATATGGTACTCTGTTACTAGGTAACTTAAACAAAAAGGTTTCTACACCAACCCCGGATATGGTACTTTGTTACTAGGTAACTTAAACAAAGGTTTCTACAACAACCCTGGAAATGGTACAGAGTCACGGACCATGCCAATGTGGTCAAGCCATCCAGACATTTACTTCTCTGCCTACCCCTTGTTCTTTTCTTCTCAACTCAATCTTGCCAGTTGTCACCAAGTTCTCTACATGTGCCCCAAAAATATTGACTGTCTAATTCAACTGTCAACTTTTCTAATCAGTTTGCAGCTTTCATTTGCCTCTTGTAAGACTTGCTCATTGGTTTTTCTGTCTGTCCATGGTATTCTTGGCATTTTCCTTAGAAACCACATTTCCATTGCCATTATATATTTTTCAGCTTGTCTGCTCATCGTCCACGTTTTACATCCATACAAAAGGTTTTATGTAGCACTTCAACATTCTTTTTCTAGAATACGGTCCACAGAAATTGCCACTAGTAGTAAATGAGTTAAAAATGACTGGTTAAAATGTAAAAACATCAAATAAATTGATTCTCTATATCAAATTAGAATCCTTGATTCATCTCAGTCACAGCCTTTTGAATCTCTGATCTTAGAGAGTTCAAACCTTCTTTAAACTTGGCTGGGACTCCTGACCCTCTGTTGGCAGCAACAGCAGCAAGTAAGGCGCCCAGTGCTGCTCCACGGTGGCAGTTTTCACCTAGGGCAAAATCACATTAGAAATACAAGTATTATTGTTACCTGAATTCATGTGAACAATAAGCAGACAAGCTGAAAAACACCTAAAGGCAGTGGAGAAACAGTTTCTGAGGAAAATGCAAAGAATACCATGGACAGACAGAAAAGAAAACAAGCAATTACTACAAGAAACAAATGAAAACTATAAACTCACTGATCACAGAAATTAGATGTAGACAATAAAGATATTTGGACACATTATGAGAAGAAATAAACTGGAGAACCTAGAGACAACTGGCAAGATTGAGGAAAAAAAACACAAGGGGGAGGCAGAGAGGTTATGCCACATGGCATAATTGAGACAAAAGCACAGAGCTGATCCATGACTCATGATCATGAAATATGACTGCCCATGCTTAATGACATGACACATGATGATGATATTCACAAACACTATTATTATAATTGCTTCCTCGTCTACTTCAGAATTTAGGTAATTCATCTTCCTTCTTTGTCTGTCTTTCATCTTCCTTCTGCATCTGTCTTTCATCTTCATTCTTCATCTACCTTTCATCTTTCAATGACGCATAGCTCTCAAGCAATTTACACCAAGCCCATTGTGGATTTTACAGATACAGTTTTCTATGGAATGATGTAACTGGTCTCATACTAACCGTCTTTAGTCGCCTTTAATTATTTGCAAGGTAGGTTCTATTGTTCAATCAATTAATCAATCAATCAATCAGTCAATCAATCAGGTTTCATCTCCACAACAAAGTTTGGTTTGTATTGGATCTGAGGGGATCCGAGCACTTATGGACTGAATGGTTCGATGTGCAATGAGGATGATCTGTTGACTAACTAACTAACTAACTAACCACCCCAATTAAGTAACCAACTAACTAACTAACTAAGTAACCAACTAACTAACCAACCAACTAACTAACTAACTACCTACCTGCCTACCTACCTAACTAACTAACTAAAAACAAACAACTAACATCTCTTGATGTTATCTTCCCATTTGTACCTCTTCTCATGCCCAGTTTTTCTAGAACCTATGTATTTTATTGTTCTTGTTTCCATGAAATACGACCAAGTCTTCTGTATATCCACACCTCCAGGGCCTCTACTCGACTTTCTAATTGCTTGTTCATTGTCCAGACTTCTGCATCATATAGTAATGTTTAATATATATAACATTTGACAATTTTCATTTTTAACTTGTTAATCTCTCTAGATGTTAATACTGATTTCATGTTGTTGAAAACATTTTTGGCCATTCCTATTTTCTTTTTGAGTTCTGTTTCATGTCTGCCATCATCTGTTATTACATGTCCAAGACATGAGAAACGTGTTAGTTGTTCTATCTCCCCATTTGCTGTGATGTTCATTGATACCTTTCCTTTTCACTGCTTCTTCTTCTTCTGCGTTCATCCGGAGTTTTTTTTCCGGACGTGATTGCGTTGTGCCAGTTTACAGCAGAGCTGCATTCTTGTGCCGTTAGGCAGACACATCCGACTTCTGCGGGCATTTGTTGACCGGGTTAACCTTCCCAGGGGTTTCTTCGGACGTTTGACTCTCACTGTTGTGGTGTTATCCCCCATCCCAGCTGGCCCATATAGAACAGCCAAAGGCATCCTGGTCAGCCCTCAAGGGAAGGCAGGGGCAGGCCACGGGCATTCCCCGCCATCCAAGGAGGCTTCCATAATTGCAGAGCCAACACACAGCGCTCTGGTACTGGGCTCACTCAAGAAATCGTCACGTCCTGCACATGGCTGCTTAGCCTCACTTCAGTATATTGGGCCTTCCGTTCACCATAGGCTGTTCTTCCGGAAACCAGAAGAATGCAGTCTGCAGATGACATCCACACAGTGAGCCCTCGATAAGGACTTTCCACGTAATGGATTTGCTATCCAAGCAATATTCCATTTCGTGCCACTAGGACACTTTTTTCACCTTTTATGAAGCCCACACAGTGAGCTTTTGATTCAGACTTTCCACGTAATGGATTTGCTATCCAAGCAATATTCCATTTCATGCCTCTGGGAGGCTTGTGTAACCGACATGCCTGTGGTATGAAGTGTGGCAGTCTAAATACTTCTTCATGGACCTTTAAATGTCAACCTGAATGTAGTTAAAGTAAGCTGCAGTTAACTTGAGCTGGTTGATATGTCCATAGAGCTTGTCCTCAAATGAAGCAGGTGTGGCCCAAAATATCTTTCTCTGTTCTGCATATACTGGGCACTCCTGCAGCAAATGTTTAGCTGTCATTTTACCAGTTCCACAATTACATTCATCGGTATCTCCTATCTTTAGTTTATTGAACAAGTGGTATTTCAGCCTGTTATGTCCTGTGCGGAGTCTGAAGATTGCTACTTGTTCTCTTCAGTCGAGTTTGTAATATGCATCATCCTTCCGGTGGCCTGGATGTTCTGATTCCCATTTGGCTCTATAAGTGCTTTTTATAAACCTCTTTGCCTCATTATAGGTTATGTCTATGTCAGGCTGTGGTAGTCGTCCGCCCTCTTTTGCTAGTCTGTCAGCCTCTTCATTTCCAGGTATACTGCAATGTGATGGGATCCACTGTATTACAACTTTTTTGGATTTCTGGCACAGACCATGGAATGCTGCTCTTAGGTCAGCTAGTTCAGTGCTGTTTTTGCTCTTCAGTATTGAGACAGCTGACTTTGCATATGTGAAGATAGCTACTTGCTTCTCTTTATTTTCCTCCATCAAGAGCATTTCTGCTGCAGTTTTCAAAGCCTCTACCTCCGCTTTGAAGTTACTTGAAAATTTTCCAGTTGCCACTGACTGTGTTTTTTTCATTTCATTTTTTAAATTTAGGAGAATTCCTCCTCCTCCATTTTCTATTGCATTTTTGGCTGATCCATCTGTATATGCATGGGTCCAATTGCTGTTTGGGTAATGTTCTTTTATGTAGTTTAGGGTTATTTTTCTTCTTTCTGTTTCATTCTGAGTGTTCTTTTTCTCAATACCAGGAATGTTTTCTATCATCTCAGGCAGTTGCTGCTGTCTCCAAGCTGGGAAGTTGTGAGCATTGTAAATGGGCTTAACTGTTGATATGTTAAGTATGGGATCTGCCCTAATCTTTCGTTTTGCAGTTTCTACAAAGTTGTTATGCTTCAGTCTTCCTTTTCCAAAACCATTAAACCTGTTATACATAGGGTGGTCTGTCAATCTTCTAAATTTTTCTGCTTGTTGCTGGGCTCTGCTATCTCTTCTGTCCTGCATTGGTTGTAAACAAGTGATCTTTTCTAGTTCATTAATAGGCGTTGTCTTCAGGCTTCCAGTTATGATTCGCATTCCTTGGTTTTGGACTCTACTTATTTTGTTAAAGTTTGACTTAACTGCTGTTGACCAAGCTGCAATGCCATATTCTAGTACTGGCCTCACCCGTCCAGTATATAGCTTCTTGAGAACTTTCTCATCTGCTCCCCACGTTGTACCAGCAAGCTTTTTCATGATTGCCATTCTCTGCCTTGCTCTTGTTCGATTTTTCTCAACCTGTGTCTTCCATGTCAGGCGACGATCAAAGGTGACTCCCAGATAGTTTGGATTTTCTTCATGGCACAATATTTTTCCATTCAATACCAGCTTAGGTTGCTGAGTTTTATTTGAGAGGGAGAACACAGTGCATGTTGTTTTCTCCTCACTTATCTTCACTAGCCATGATTTTGACCAGTCCTCTAGCGCTAATAAGGCTTGCTGTATTCTGCTGTTAGCTGTACTAATATATTCTTCAGATGTCCATATGGCTAGGTCATCTGCAAAGGAGGATGTGTGTACTCTGGCTGGAAAATTTTCTGTGATGTCATTTATATATGCTAGGAATAATGTTGGTGAAAGAATTCCTCCTTGGGGGACACCTTGCTCCAACAGCATCATTTTGCTGGTTTGTCCTTGTACTTTTGTCCTGGCAGTTCTGTTCTCAAGGTAGTGGCTGATCCATTTATACATTTTCCCACAAACATGCATTCTTTGCAGTTTTACTTTCAGTCCTTCCTTCCATACTTTATCAAATGCTTTTTCTAAATCTATCCAGACCACTAGTGTGTGTTTTTTCTCTTGGAAGGCATCCTCTATTTCCTGAGCTATATAGGTTATTTGATCTTCAGTGGATCTGTACTTTCTGAATCCTGCTTGGTGTGGTGTTAAGAGTTTGTTTTCTTCCAGGTGCCATGTTAGCCTGCCATTGATAATGCGTTCCATTAATTTTCCTACACAGCTAAGTAGACTGATAGGTCGATAGCCATTTGGTTCTTCCAGGTCTTTTCCTTTCTTTGGGACTGGTATTAGTATAGCTTCCTTCCATGCCTGTGGGACTATTCCTCTCTTCCAGCTGTAATTTAGGACTGCTAGTAGTTTCTTTTTTGCCTTAGTGCCTAGTCCTATTAGCATTTCATTTGTGATTCCATCCTTTCCTGGTGATTTCTTCTTTTTTAGGGTATCCATTGCCTGTTCCATTTCTTCCATTGTTAGATTTGCCATCATATATTCTGCTTCTGTCTCTGTATTTCTATGATGTATCTGTTTGTCTTTGATTGCTTTCTTCTGTTCGGTTGTAATATCAATGTGGTTGGCACTGGCATAGTGTTCCATTAGTGCATTTGCAGCCTTTTTTCCTGTAAGCAAGGCATTTCCTTGTTTAATTGTTATTTGTTTGTTTCTAGGTCCTTCATTATTCATGGCTTTCACTAGTTTCCATAGTTTGTTTCCATCCCTGTCAAAATTCAGGTTTTCTGTTTTTTCCCTCCAACAATCTCTTGTTGTTTGATTTACTGTTCTTTTATATTTTGCTGAGATGGCTTTGAGAGATATGTTCGCTTCAGTTGTTTGTTCTCTCTCTGCTGTCTTCCTGGCATCTTCAACTTTGTCCTCCTTTGTCCTTGTAGTTCTTCAGTCCAGCATGGTTTGTAATTTTTCCTCGCTCCTCTAGGAATAGACTCAGTGGCCGCCTGTATTATTGCTCTGTTTAGACTTTCTACCATTTGCTTCATGTTGCCATATCGTGTATTTATGTTTTCACAATATTTTCTGTTAGTATGGCAAATCTGTCCCAATCTGCTTGTTTGTAATTCCAGCGGGGCAAAGGCTTTTGCTCCTGTGGAACATACTCCATATTCATTACAAGCTTGATTGGTCTGTGGTCACTTCCTGCTAATTGGTCAAGCACATGGCGATCGATTTTGTGGAGGATGTCTCCTGTGCAGAAAGCTAAGTCTGGAGTAGAAGTGGTAATCCATCTTCTGGAGTAGAAGCTCAGTGTGTCATCCGCTTTGTTGAGTAGATGGAGATTTGAGTCTATTTCCCAGTCCTCCACTTCATCTCCTCTTTTGTCAGTATCTGGGTATCCCCATCTTTCTGAATGGCTATTAAAGTCTCCGACAATTATGCAGTTTGTGTCAGTTATTTTCATGTTTGAGAGTGTAAGGTCCTTATCTGCTGGGCTATACAGATTGTAAATTCTTATTTTCACATCCTTTATCATTATATCAACACCTATAATTTCCATTTGGTTGTCAGCGATCACAGATACTTCGCTGCAAGGTATTGTATTTCATGTAAGTATTAGAACTCCTCCTTTGTGTCCGCGGTCAAAACGTGTAGCCTGATATCCTCTGACTGAGAATTTGCAATTGGCATTGAGGTGTGTCTCTTGAATACATGCCACATCTATTCTGTCTTTATGAAGACGCTGTGTTAGGGAGACTTTCTTGTTATAAACTCCTTCGGCATTCCACTGTAGTATGTTGAGTGTCCGGGGTGTCTGGTCAATAGCTCTTAACCTACTCCTCTGTGCCTTGACTCCACAGCACAGGGGAAGGTGACCACCAGTAGTCATTGGTGGACCCCCTCGAGGCAGGGGGCCCGGCACTATCACCGCCTTATGGGACTTCGCGGGATTAGCACCATAACGATTAATTTTAAATTGTGACATCATGAATCAAGTTACGTTGCACTGCTTTGTCAAGCCTGTGGCTCAGTACATCCGATTTCGACAAGCATATTTAGGGGTGCTTTCCCTAGCCTTTGACTGTTCCCAGTCTACCTACAAGGCAGCAGGTTTGTGTGTCGCTTGGTCTAGTCCCTTTCCCTTGACCTGTCCGACATGGGTGACCCTACCAGTAGCTGTGCTACCGTTGGCATAGCTCTTGGGGTCATTGGAACGTGCAAGCCCCTCTACCTCATCACGGTGGACACACAGCAGAGGGGCTTTTCACTGCTAATTATCATAGTTTTCATTTTTTTTATTTTTTTGGATGTTAATATCTAAGCCACATTCTGCACTATAACTGTTTACTTGTTTCACTAAGTTCTGTAACTCTTGCTCACTTTCTGCTAGTAACACTGTATCATCAGTATACCTAAGATTGTGTATGATTCTTCCATTGATATTAAGATCAGATAGTTTGCTTTTTTAAAACTTCTTTCTGTGTATAAGTTGAGGAGGCTTGGGGACAACACACATCGCTGTCATACTCCTCTTTATTTCTATTTTTAAAAAAGTTAGATGCATATCCTTTACAGGACATTGCAGTCAACACCGGCATTGTTTGCTGTTGCGATGTCTTGGTACATTTAAGTTCAGTAGTTTGCCATTGCTTTCTGAACGACCAGCACCCATACCATTTCTTTAAAAAAAATCAATGCAATGCGCTGTAGAGGTCTCAGAGGATAGAGTGTAGATGAGCTGTAGATGTGACAGAGGAGAGATGGTAGATAAGCTGTAGATGTGACAAAGGAGAGATGGTAGATGTGCTGTAGAGGTGACAGAGGAGAGAGTGTAGATGAGCTGTAGATGTGACACAGGAGATATGGCAGATGGGTTGAAGATGTGACAGAGAAGAGATGGTAGATGAGCTGTAGATGTGACAGAGGAGATATGGCAGATGAGTTGTAGAGGTGACAGAGGAGAAATGGTAGATGTACTGTAGATGTGACAGAGGAGAGAGTGTAGATGAGCTGTAGAGGTGACAGAGGAGAGATGGTAGATGAGTTGTAGAGGTGACAGAGGAGAGATGGTAGATGTGCTGTAGATGTGACAGAGGAGAAATGGTAGATGAGCTGTAGATGTGACAGAGGAGAGATGGTAGATGAGCTGTAGACGTGACAGAGGAGAGATGGTAGATGAGCTGTAGAGGTGACAGAGGACAGATGGTAGATAAGTTGTAGAGGTGATAGAGGAGAGATGGTAGATGAGCTGTAGATTTGACAGAGGAGAGATGATAGATGAGCTGTAGATGTGACAGAGGAGAGATGATAGATAAGCTGTAGATGTGACAGAGAAGAGAGTGTAAAAAAAAAAACCAGGTAAATAGTGATAAGGGATAGAGACCCCACAAAACTGGAGGTGAACAAAATGATTACCTCCACAGTTTGCATTGGCCAAAACTCCAGCCTCAAAATCATCGTGAAACTGAAGGGCCAAGAACAGCAAGGAGTTTAGAGCACCCTCAATATAGCACGCTGATCCGAGTCTTGAGATCACTTTCTGATTCTGCTTCAGTCTTTCTTCTGAGCCTTTGGAAATTCTATGGACATGGTAAAGTGACGACTTATGTGTTGCTATTCAAGTAGTAATGTGACAAGCTTATGTGTTGCTATTCAAATAATAAAGTGACAAGCTGTGTGGTTACTCAAATAATAAAGTGACAAGTTAGTTAGTTAGTTAGTTGTGGTTCCAACTTCACGGCAACGGGTTGTCCCCATATTGCTCCGTTCCTGTGCTAGTGAATATCACACAAAATGCTCCTCACTGCCAAAAGTGAACAATGGAACAGACTGGAGTATCGGCAAGCCAACAGCCCGCACAGGTACACTGTGCATAATGCCGCCGCCAGAAAGCCAACACAAAAGTCCTCCATGAAAAAATACAGTTCATCGTCGATGGAAATGGCAGTCACCAGAAAGACTTCATTGACCCGGGTTTTATCCCATATCACTCAGTCTCT
Organism: Cepaea hortensis; assembly: GCA_963921405.1. Classification (NCBI taxonomy): domain Eukaryota; kingdom Metazoa; phylum Mollusca; class Gastropoda; order Stylommatophora; family Helicidae; genus Cepaea; species Cepaea hortensis. Next base: position 71,324,904 of record OY992888.1, on the reverse strand, counting down.
TTCCACAGGATGACCCGCCGAAAGCACAGCACAAAGCACAAACTCCATACCTCCAGCGGCGACTCCCAGGAGTCTACTGAAAAATGCACTCGTGAGCCGAAAAGGCAAACCAGTCAATCCAGCAACAGCCGGCCGCCATCATTCCGAACATGCAGTTCACGCTACACACAACTGCGGACAGATGTAGAAGCATTCCACACGAAACTCACAGCTCACAGTATCGCGCCACGCACTCACTCAGTAGCAGGGCGACAGAACCATATCCTCCTCAGTCGCCTCCTACGACATGCATGGTAGGCAACAGTGTTACTATTCTTTGCTCCCCCGTATGGGCCCCGGCAACACACTGGCGTAACAAGTGTGACAAAAGTGACAAATTATGTGTTGTTACTCAATAATAAACAGACAATTTATGTGTTGTTACTCAAATAATAAAGTGATAAATTATGTGTTGCTACTCAAATAATAAATTGAAAAATATGTGTTGTTACTCAAATAATAAAAATACAAGCATTATATTACTTACTGTTCTATCTCACTTAAGATGGAAACTATCAAATCTGATTATTTACTGTTCTATCTCACTTAAGATGGAAACTATCAAATCTGATTATTTACTGTTCTTTTTCATAAAAGATGGAAACTATCAAATCTTCTTCTTCTGCTGCGTTCATCCGGAGGTTTATTTCCGGTCGTGATTGCGTTGTGCCTGTTTACAGCAGAGCTGTGTTCTTGCGCCGTTAGGCCGATACATCCGACTTCTGCGGGCATTTGTTGACTGGGTTAACCTTCCCGGCTATCAAATCTAATTACTCCCCCAATGTGTCTCCACCTTGTCGTGGTGGGGGAGCTTGCGTGTCCCATAGACCCCATCTGCTTGCCGATGGATGAAAACTACATATCGGACAGCTTATGGGTTAGGGGCCAGACTAAGAGAGACACAACCTGCTGCTCTGCAGGTAGACTGAGGATAGCAGTCAATAGACTAAATCAGGTACACGAAGGCAGAAGACCTTGGTCCGGACAAAACTCTAAGGCTCCCTGTCGAGGGCTGTGGCTGAACGCCTCTAAGCCACAAACCCTCGGATCTGAGAGCCGGGCCGATACCCACCTACCGAAAAATAGAGGCGAGATACTGAGCAAGCTACATGCTCAGGTATGATACATGCTCGAATGCTCTCAGCTGGGGGATATGAGGGATTCCCGGATGAGAGGGCCTGGCCGTTTCTCGTTCACTGCTGCACGAAGGTAAAGTGCTGAGCCGGCAGCACATGTAGCCTACCTCGTGAACGAGTACAAAAAGTCAGAAAAGTGCCCCAGTCGAAGGAAATGGTTACGACAACTGTCTGTATCTAACTCATAGAGTGTAGACAAAAGTGGAAGAATGTATCAATGACGCGAAATGGAACGCACAGCGAGCGAACCTATTGCGTGGTCCGAAGTCAAAAGAAAAAGCTTACCGAGTAGATGTCGCCTGCAGTCTGACCGCTCCTGGTGTGTGCTTGAGCGACCAGTGGCAGGCGATATGCCCAACACATGGAAGTGAGGAACTAAAGCAGCCATGAGCAGGACGTGGCAACTCCTCGGGTGAACCCAGTTCTGCAATTATGGAAGCCTCCTTGGATAGCGAGGGAATGCCCATGGTCTGCCCCTGCCTTCCCTTGAGGGCAGACCACGATGTCGTTGATCGTTCTATCTTGACCAGCTGAGATGTGGGCGACATCACAACAGTCTAATGTGCCTCGAAACCAGAGGAAGGCTAACCTCATTAAAAAATGCTCGCCGGAAGTCGGAAGTGTCGTCCTACGGGTGGAAAACTAAAAATTGACACTACGCAATTGCGTCCGAGTGAAATGTCTCGTCCGAATGTCTCTCGTGCTAGGAACAGCTCCGAATGCCGCTCTTGTTCGGAACAGCTCTAACTAGGTAGTTTTCCGAATATCTGTCGTGCCTGGAACAGCTCTGGTGGGCACAACGACAAGCACATGTCCGAAAACTCGCTGAGTGGATACCGTCTGCAAACCTGTCTGGTTTGTGCGGGAATGGTCCGGGGCAAACGAAATGACCAATATATTGAAGTGAGGATTTAAAGCAGCCATGAGCAGGACGTGACGATTCCCTCGGTGAGCCCAGTACCAGGGCGCTATGTGTCGGCCCTGCAACTATGGAAGCAACCTTGGATGGCGGAAAATGCTATGGACTGTCCCTGCCTTCCTTTGAGGGATGACCGTTGTCTTCGACCGTTCCAACTTGGCCAGCTGGGTTGTAGATGGCACCACAAAAGTGAGTCTCCCAGGAATGCTACCTGGTCAAAAAAGTACGCTATAGTCGGATGTGTTGGCCTACGGGTTTCGGCCCAAGGGCGCATAACAGACACATCGCAATCACATCTGAAAAAACACTCCGGATGAACGCAAAGAAGAAGAAGAAATCTTATTACTTACTATTTAATCTCACTTAAGATGGAAACCATCAAATCTTGTTACTTACTGTTCTATCTCACTTAAGAAGGAAACTACCATGTCTCTGTTCCCTGGTCCTCCAAGGATTGAGTGGCCAAGTGCTTTCATTACCTGATAATTAAAAAGTCAGGGCAAAATGTTAATTCATATATATATATATACATACGGCCTCTTTTCACCTGTTTAATGGTACTTATGTCTGTTATTTAGTCTTGATATTTACATTCATTATCGTTTAATTTATGTTGATGATGATGATGATGATGAAGAAATGTTGATGATGATAAAGATGATGAAGAACATGTTGATGATGATGATAATGATGAAGAACATGTTGATGATGATGATGATAAAGAATATGTTGATGATGATGATGATGATAATGAAGGGTATGTTGTTGATGATAATGATGAAGAATATGTTGATAATGATGATAATGATGATGAAAATTATGTTGGTGATGATAATGATGATGGTGAAGGATATGGCTCTGCAAAACTTGGTGGAGTATTGATGCATGATAAGGCAGACGTGGTTGCGGCCTTGTGGGAGCACGTGTACCCCTCGGAGGAGCAAATGGATCACCATGGTCTGGCAAGAATGCGACAGCCAGGGGTGACGAGGGGATCTGGCAGACGATCGACACTCAGAGGAAAGGCGAGACGGACATATAATCAGATTGCTACTGGTACTATTAGTGTTGGAACTCTTCGCTGGCTGCTTAGGATGGGGACGGAGTGCTTATGGGAATGCCCCAAATGCTGTTATGTCGGTTCCTAAATTAATCAATCAATCATGAAGGATATGTTGTTGATGATAATGATGATGATGATGATAATGATGATGAAGTGTATGTTGATGATAATGATGAAGAGTATGGTGATTTTATTTTTGGCACTCGCTCGCTTTGAACCCAAGCGCAGGCCATACACACTATTTATAGTTGTGATGGACTGAATTTTGCGTGTGGATTAGCTTTCCCTATTAACAGTGTTCCCGCGCCCTCAGGCGAACCCACTGTGACAAATTATTAGATGATTGACAGAGGACCTAGTTTGTAGTGTTCTCTGGAGATATATCTTGAATAATAAATAACAAGATAAAGGATATGATTTTGCCCGTTTTGTCTAGAGGTCACTCAAATGAGCTAATCATTCCCGCAATAGCCTTTTTTGGAGAACCCCTTTTCTTTTGGCTCAAACCCCCACTGTGAGACCACTATGTATCTACACAGAAATTTATATAAGAAGTAACTAGTTCACCCAAGGCCAGAGAAGATCTGAACCATTAGCACCAGTACAACTGAGGATCCATCTCACTCATTATACTGTTGACAGTGTGCTGTTCGTCCGTCACATAGATCTTCCCCTATATATTTTGTCATTTTGTGACCTATATCAGTTCAATTAGTCTTTAGGACTTTAGGACTCATTTATTTGTAGACAAACAAACTTCAACAATAACGGTACATTACATCTGTTGGACAAGACATCTACATGACAGTTTCCTGCCAAAAGTGGGACATACATTCACAAGGAATTGTTCACACCACAATTGTACAAGATAGACATCATGTGATACTTGACAACATCTATACAGGACTTTTCACAATATGTATAACCAACCACAGCACTTAAGACAGTCACCAGAGACAACACTTGACAGCAACTGTACAAGAAATTCACTGGGGACATGTACTTCAAACACTGGTTCACTAATTACACAATTTATTGAGCTGATGGTGAGTATAGTGGTGACCATTGCCTCATCTCCTGTCATGTCAACACTTCAATTATTGCATAGAAAATGCATAAAATATGTCACACATGCAGGTTGATAAACAAGATACAACACTTCTTATTTACTCCACCACCCAATAACTAATTCTCCGCTTCCTCCTCTCCAATATCTAACTACACCATCCCGTTACAGTATCGGTAACTATCATCATTTCCTGTCTCTTGGGAATTTAGGAAATCCTATCCATGGGCAACTCAAGGAAGAAACTACTGTTCTGGGTCTGTTGAATCCTTTTATCATCAGCATTGATGTTGGACAAGCTCCAGTTAGCAGCTTCCCCAGAATAAGCTTCATGGCAGATTCATTCCTCTTGAAGACAAGATTTAGTATGATGATATGGTACTGCATCTCACGGTTGATCAGGCTGTCAGTGAAGGCTGTCACTGGGTACTTCAATAATGACATACAGAATGTCCCATACATTGCAGCTACTCACTTAACCAGATCAACTTCCCTACTGTTCATCACATTCTTCAAGAATCACTGTGTGAGCATCAGGCTGGATATTTTCTAAGTTTTGTCTTAGATAAACAAACACTCCCAAGTTACTCCACAGTTCTCCATGAATGTAGTTCATAGAACTAGACTTGCTGTTAGTCTCAGTTTGACATTGGACTGACTCAAAGATCACTGTCCAGTTCACCACATTGGTAGTGCTTCAGATTGTGTTTTGCTCCCATTTGTGCATTCAGCTGTTAAAGAGCTGAGAGAGAAACTCTTCTTGAGATTCCTACATTTTGATAGGGAGTCACATCTGGATCTAGGACTTCTGGTTAGAGGTCCCAGAGGATATATGGATGGCCTCTCCACCATACTGTTCTCTGTCGATATATAAAATGGCACAACATCTCTTTACATATGTTAAAAGATAATGTTATTATACATCAACAGACACAGATTGGGGATGGGGAGGAAAAGGATGGGTGTGGTCCAAACACACCTCTCCTTGTTTGATGATGCAGTGTATTTCACTCTGATGTACTGTGGGTGATATGTGTTCCATTCACCCTTATCTGTGGTAATCACAAGACCATATGCTGAGACAGGGTAGCTTAACACAATTACAAGCATTCATGTGGTCTAAGTTTCACCATGTTTGAACCACAGTAGACCTGGGCACAAGGAGGACCAGACACAGTACAGCAATCATTGTGACATAGCAACATGGGACAGGCATTGTGAAGGGAAATGGAAAATAGGCAGTTACAACTGCAATATGCATTATATATTAACTAATGGCATTTACCCAATTAGCAGACCAGACATCCATTCCTATGGCTGTGATGTTGGTGCATGAATGTCCTATTCCATATTCACTTACACAGCAATGCCAGACCTCACCCCTTTTTCTCAGACAGACCTGACTCACAGGTACATCATCTTCATCATGTGCTGTTTCCCCACTGAGTAATGTTCATGTCTACTACAGTCGGTAACAGAAACTCAATTGCATAGCAATGGTTCATATATGCACCAAGCACATATGGGAAAAACATGTTTAGTCCTTGTAAATTTGCATGAGCCATACATTATATTCAGCCAACTAAGACACAGGTTCACACACCTATGGTTCTCTTAGGAACTAGTTTATATGAACCATCCAACAGTAGAGGTACCAGTGTAATACTTCAGAGAGAAATTATATTAATTCTCTTGAGCTTATAGCTACCAGGCATCACATGGACTTAGCAATTCTGGCGTGCCATCACCGTCCTGTTTACATATGGATATTGAAGCATCTTTCCTTCCACTAGATGTGAGAGGCTATTTATTAAATCACCAACTCACTCACTCCATCATTCTCAGCGTTTTACCAAGGAACTTGTACATGTTTACATCACTCATTCCCATTCAGACTGCCATTTGTTAACTCGCAAGAGCAAAGGTACAGTTGAGTTAAGAATGAGTCATTCTAGGCATGAAGAATGCACCAGGGGTTTGGGTTTGCGAATCTGCATGAGTGTGCCATACATTCATCAAGCATACGCAACCAGTCACATCAAGGGATTGATATGCACTCGGAGTATACAGCGTGAAAGACGTGTCAAGGTTGAAGATGCAGTGTTCAGAATTCTGGCGCACAGAAGTTAGGTTTTCCACTTTCACATTTTATTCATAAAATACTCATACATTCTTCTCATTCGTTTATCAGGCACAACTACAACATTAAAGTATGTTTTAAAGTGGTACCTGCTGTCCAGAGAACAATATATTATTGAATCTTTAAGGGCATTGTTGGGTCATCACATCACACTAGCGACCGCTCCTGGTGAGATCCCCGCTCAAAACAATTAGATTTTAAAATATGGCCCAGGAATAGCGTGGGCTCATTACCTATTAGCCAATCAAAAGACAAGTGCATACCGCCGCCTCCCCCAACTCGTTCTAGAACATACGATCTAATAATAGCCCTTCTATTTGGGATGGTCCCCGTTAAGACTTAAAGTATCTTTATGAAATGTGTCGGACTGGGAATGGGGAATTCTGTTCCATCATGCTACACCCACTACAACTTCAGAGGTGAATATGTTGATAATAATGATGAAGAATATGTTGACGATAATTATAAAGAATATGTTGATGATGGTGATAATGATGATAATGATAATGATGATGATGATGATAAGAATATGATGATGATGATATTGATGATGATAATGATGAAGAATATGTTGATGAAGATGATAATGATGATGATAATGATAAGAATATGATGATGATGATATTGATGATGATGAAATATATGTTGATGATGTTGATGAAGAATATGTTGATGATGATGAAGAATATGTTGATGATGATGAAGAATATGTTGATAATGATAATGATGATGAAGAATATGTTGATGATGATAATGATGATGATGATGATGATGATGATAATAATGATGATGATGATGATAATAATAATGATGATGATGATGATGATGATGATAATAATGATGATGATGATGATGATGATGATGATGATGATGATGATGATGATAATGATGATAATGATGATGATGAAGGATATATTGATGATGATAATGATGAAGAATATATTAATGATGATGATAATGATGCTGAAGAATATGATGGTGATGATGATGATGATAATGATGAAGAATATATTAATGATGATGATAATGATGCTGAAGAATATGATAATGATGATGAAGAATATGTTGATGATGAAGAATGTGTTAATGATGATAATGATGATGATGAAGGATATGTTGATGATGATAATGATGATGATGATGTTGTTAGTTACTCTGGTAGTCCAAGGTTTCACAACATTTGCCCCAGGAATCACATCTCCATTGCAACCAAGATCTTCCTACTGTTTCTTCATGTTCCATGGTGCAAATTCATCATCATCATGTGCCATACCGATAAGCATGGGTAGTCATGTTTTGCCATCTTACACAATCACCGGAGTCGTGGATCAGCTCAGTTTTCTTGTCTCGACCATACCACATGACCATGCCATCCAGGTATTTACTTCTCTGCCTTCCCCTTGTTCTTTTTCCCTTAGTCTTACCAGCTGTCACCAAGTTCTCCAATTTATTTCTTCTCATAACGTGTCCAAACAATTAGCAACACTCTAATAAAAAAAAAAAAAAAAAGGCTTATATGTGCTTTATAAATTTACACTGACACTTACCTCAGATTTCAAATCTCGGCCGTTAATAACCGAATGCAGGAGACGAGAGTAGCACTCAATGAACGGAATTAAAGACGGCACAGGGTGAGTCAACTTAACAAAGTCTACGGCACTCTGGGCACAGTCTTTCTCTGACTTGTGAGCATTTCTAATGATCCATGGAATGGCAGGCACCAGACTACCTACAACAGCCAGCTGGTGGTCGGGTCGTTCCTGCATCATTTGTTTCGATCTATAGAAGAAGACACATTTTTTTAAAAACCGACAGTTATTAAGATTCCCATCTTATCATTATTATCCTGTGTAGGGTCATAATAACATTGGATTGGGAATGCATACATTGGAAAACAGGCTGCACTAAATGGTAGGTGCAACAAGTGATCAATGACAATTCATGACTACGTGATGTAATCATCCTCGCGAATGGCTCTGTGCCAAGAGTTGAAAGAAGTTGACACTGGATATGATTATAGAAGCCACAATTTACCATATTGGAGTAATTTTGTTGGGAAAATTGAAATAGCACAAAACTGAGAAATTGCAACATATTGCCGGTTATGGATATTTCTCAAAAAATCAAAGTTGGTTGAACACTAGGAAATGAGTCTAAAACAATGTTCTGACACTAGATACGATCATAGAATGCATAATTTGCCTTATTGGGGTACTTTTGTTGGCAAAACTTAGATATCTCAAAATCGAGAAATTTCAACATATCACTGGTCATGGATTTTTCTCACAAAATCAAATTTGGTTGATGGAAATGAGTCTAAAACAATGTATTGACAATAGATATTCTTCTTCTTCTTCGATCATCCGTAGTTTTTTTTTGGACGTGATTGCATTGTGCCTGTTTACAGCAGAGCTGCGTTCTTGCGCCGTTAGGCCGACACATCCGACTTCTGCGGGCATTTGTTGACCGGGTTAACCTTCCCGGGGTGACAATAGATATGATCATAGAAGTCATAATTTGCCATACTGGTGCAATTTGTTGGGAAAACTGCGATAGCTCAAAATTATGAAATGCCAACATGCGCACAGTCATGATTACAAAAATAGAAAGCATCTGCTGGAATTTTTCCCCGGGACATACTGATGTGGTGGGAAATGAGCAGGCGGTGAGATTGGCTGGGTCTGCACCGTTGGGTGGGGTATTGGTGCATGATAAGGCAGATGTGGTTGAGGCCATTTTGGAATCGTGTTTATAGTGCAAAAGAACAGACAAATCATCATGGCCTGGAGAGAATGGTGCTGTGGTAGTGACCAGTGGATCTGGCCAACACTCAGGACTCCTAAGAAAGGCCAGACTGACACATAATCAGACTGACACATAATCAGACTGCTACCGGTACCATTAGTATTGGCACTCTTTGCTAGCTGTTGATGATGTGGATGAAGCATATATGGGAATGTCAGAAATGTTATGATATCGGTTCTTAACTCAATTCATCTTTGCCTCACTGGTCTTTCCTTATAGTACTTCACAAACAATTATTAGGAGTTTATTGGGAGTCTCTGTGGCGAGGTGGTCAAGCTGTCTAACTCAGACTCTGAAGGTTGTGGGTTCAATTCTGGGCCGTGCCCTTCAGCTCACAAGTGCATTTTTTTTAGACTACTGAGGGTCGCCGTTGGAGCTACAAAGTTCATGCTTTGTGCGACGCTTTCCGCACTGCGGAAAGACACTGAGCCATATGGGATTTTAAAAAACCGGTGCAATGAAGTTGACCCTGATAACTTTTAAGTGACTTTTTAAGCGACAAACAATTATTAACTGGTGCTTGCGGAAAATAGTGGGACTAAAGTAGTGTGTATGACGGCTGGTGTGGACCATCATGCACCTCCACAAATTGCGATCTCCTGCGGCATAGATCAATTTGGGTGTTGAATCCCATCCATACCATGACACAAGACTGTCAAGAATGTTCTCACGTTGTCTTTCTCTATCTCTCTTTCCACAAATCTTTCTGGTTGTCACAACATGTTCCAGTTTTTATCTTCTCATAATGTAGCCAACAAATTATGACTGCTTCTTTCTGATGTTTGTGATAAGTTGTCTTTGTGACTTAACTTCCATCAACATGTCCAGATTGCTCATTTTGGCTGTCCAATTAATTTTCAGCATTCTTCTTTAATACCACATCTCCAAGGCTTCCAGGGATTTTCCCGCCTGTTTACTAATTGTCCAGGATACGCAGCTGTATGTTAAAATTGGTTCTATGTAACATACAAATATGACACATAGTATATATAAAAGAGCATACCTATTTTCCGCAAATTCCAAAAGGTCACTGGATAATGTGGGCTTTCCTTTAACAACCCAGTCTCTGAAGAAAGATCTGTGAAAGGATTCGGCATACGTGTCGTTATGCGTGCCTGGAGTGGTCATAAATTGCACGTACTCCTCAAGCACTGCCTCTCTCACGTCCCTCTCTGGTTTCACCAAGTCAGGATCAAACCGGTTCATGGTTTTCAGTTCATGGAGTGCCATAACAGCATTTAATGTGTTGTCTCCGGCCTTCATACCTGCAACAGTTTCAATAGTTTAATTTTGACCGTATATATTGAAACAGCAATTTTAACAAGTGACCATGAATCTTGGATAATTCATCATCATCATCATCATCAAATCTTCCACTTTTGCCGTCAAGAGTCGTGGGGAGGAATAATTGGTGTTCCAGTGCCTGATGGGTGGCACTAGATAGTGTCATGTCATGTGATTGTACAATGTCTTTGATGTCGTCAATCCATTTTCTTCTCGGGCGTTCTCTTGCTCTCGTCGCAGATCTTCTTTGATGAAGCACCAGTGCTGGTAGTTGATGGTGTTGCATTCTAACGAGATGGCCAATTTATTAGATCTTATGTCTTTCAATAAATGTGGCACAAGGTGTTGATCCGACTGTCTGTCTCATAACATTATTTCTTATTCAGTCTCGGATAGTTAAGTTGACAGCTCTCCTCAAGCATCTCATATTTCCGGTGTTGATTTGGGAAAAGTGTAATTTGAAAATTGTTCAAGTTTGACATTGGTAGCATAGGGTTGGTGTGAATATGTTATTTATTATCTGTTGTTTTGCGAACAATGGTATATTTGAATGTTACAGTAAGGGGGAATCGTTGATATATAAACACACATGCTTTTGACATCTGATTTCGATATATAATCAGCAAAAAAGCAAAAACTGCATTTCATAACATGAAGAACACCGTTTGCAATAAATTCCTATTATTATTTTGTTTCCCCGCGTTTCCATCCTGTTTCAGGATATAGCGGTCAACACCAGCATCTTTCAGCTGTATGTTGATTCCTAGGCTAGATTACGCTCATCAGTACGCCACGACTTTCTGAGCGACCGGCTCCATACTCTCATAAGTCACTGGCGCGACTCGAACCACTTCTAATTCTTGTGCGCTCACGTCAACCACGAGAGTATTCGGGGTTAACGGAGAAAGCTGCTAACCCCTCGGCCAGGCAGCCGGCCTGTTATTGGTTAGAAAATCAATTATTGCATGTTACTTAGAATGAGCTTTAACATACGGCTGTGAATTCTAGCGAATCAGTAAACAAGCAAAAACTCCACTTTAGAAACTGAAGAATACCTTTTGCAATAAACCCCTGTCATTGGAAGTTATAAAAAGAATTTGTGTATGTTACATTGGAACAATTTTAATATTTGGCTGTGAACTCTGAACAATTAGTAAAGAACCCGGAAAAGAGAATTAATGGAAGCCACAGAAATATAGTTTTACAGAAAAATATTGGAAATATTCTGGACAGTCATAATGAGAGTTTGAATGTAATGAAACAGGCCATGACATAAAGACAACTCATTGACATAACCCAATTTAGGTGGGTCTAGTCATTGCAGTATTGATATTGACATAGTACTAAAGTTGACATGAAATATACTCGCTGTTGATTATATAACAGAGTGGCTCTGTTAAAGGGTTTAGATGGCATGGCGTGCAAAGGGAAAGGGGTCTAGTAGTTGATGCACGCGTGAGCACCCAGTAGTTAAGTAACTAGGGACGCTCACGCGCTGATGTGGGGGCAGTAAACAGATTAGTTACCACCAATTTCTCAGCCCAGCAGGACGTCTTTTATCATCCAGACTTGTATGTCGAAATTATGCATTTTGAAGTATCTCAAATAAAGCAAGACATGAATCAACAACTGCCAGGCTTCGTGTAGTTCAGTTCAGTTGCAATTCACCTCTACAGCTCTGTGATAGAGAGCGAAATGGTGCCGTCGACGTAGGATTTCTGCTCGGGTTGCCGCGGCCAAGCAAAGTGTTCTCTAAAATTACACATCAACTTGATCAGATTGTATTGATGCACAATTGGGAACTTGTAAAGAACACACACCATGAACTTTGTTGTCAACTGTACACGCAAGGATGAAGAGATGGCGTAAAATTTCAACCGTTATTTTTGAAGGCCGTTCAAGTCAAACTTCATTTCAAGTCAGTTATTTTTGAAGGCCGCTCAAAGTCAAACTTTATTTCAAGTCAGTTATTTTTGAAGGCCGCTCAAGTCAAAATTCATTTCAAGTCGGACGTTTTTGAAGGCAGCTCAAGGCAAACTTCATTTCAAGTCGGACGTTTTTAAAGGCCGCTCAAAGTCAAACTTCATTTCAAATCAGCCATTTTTGAAAGCCGCTCAAAGCCAAACATCATTTCAAGGCAGACGTTTTGTTTGAATGCTGCTCTGGACTGAAGAAGTTTCAACTCAGTCGTTTTTTTTTAATGTCGCTCAAGGCTGAAGAAATTTCAAATCGCTTTCTACCAACCGCTCAAGGCTGAAGAAATTTCAAATCGCTTTCTACTAACTGCCCAAGGGGTGAAGCCAGAAGCCAGAAGTCAGAGGTCATAAGCCAGAAGCCAGAAGTAAGAAGCCAACATGGTATGTTTTCCGAAGCCAATATGTCACTGAAGCAAACACTACTATTGTTGAGAAGTTTACGGGACCTGCAAGTTTGAAGAACATTGTCTTTGGGTGGAACTTACAGACTTTCTACACCGCCGTTGAGGACAGGCTGAATAATGTAAATTTAATGGTAAAAATTGTTTTTTTTTATAATAAATGTGATTATATTATTTGAATTAAGTACTATAATTAATTGAAGTTAATTAATATAGTTAACAAAGATAGTAAAATGGCACAGGATGAAGCTTCCTTGACGCAGGTTCTAGGTGGAGTAGGTAGAGCCATATCTAAGTTGGACACAGCCTTGAAACAACAGAGCATAGGTATTGATATTGAGAAATTCAGTGGTCAGGTAAGATATTTAAAAAAATGGGTTGTAGCCATCGAGAAACACGCTTTTTTGGTGGGAGCCACAGATGAAGAGAAGAAAAAATGTGCTTACCAGACAAGTGTAACGCCAGTATCAGACCACATTAGGAGAAAACTAGAAGCAGAAATAGATGAGACTTGAGAACATTTTAAAGATGATTTAGCACATAAATACGCAGAGATCACAGATCCCCAACACGCATTTTCAGTATTAAGACAATCTAGACAAGACTACCTCTTACTGTCTTCTTGGTGCGCACCAACCATTTCTCTGTCTATCCTGTGTTGTTTCGTTGATGTTCGCGAGAGTATGATATGTTGCATAACGCATGATAATCTTCAATTTTTGTTTATATACCAATGATTTCGATGGACATATGCGTCTATGAAATATGTAGGTGGATTGCTTGTGAAGTGTATTATAAAGTGAGATGTTGTAATATAGAAGAAATAATTAAGGTGTAATGTTGATGGTGAATGAAGAAGAAGTATAAGTTCACGGTAAATAATAGAAGAAGTGTAAGATTTGTTGGAGGTCATAGCGGGTGGCTACAAGACATAAGTAGTAAAGTAGTGGAGTTGTAGGAGTAGAATAAGAGTCAGTTCCAGGTTAGGGGTATATGATTTTTGTTGAGCCGTGTTAAAGTTGTTTAAGGCAGGTGAGCGGGTTGCTTGTGATTTTACAGAAACGAAGAAGAAGTAATGGTGAATAGCGCTTGGGGTAAGATGGGTAAGAATATAGATTTAGCGGATAGTGGTCTTGAAGCATAACTCGGGGGTCGTAAATTTAGGTTGGGTGAGTTGGCGGGGAAAAGTCTCGTTGAGGGTAGAGAGGAAATATAACAGAGTGGCTCTGTTAAAGGGATTAGATGGCATGGCGTGCAAAGGGAAAGGGGTCTAGTAGTTGATGCACGCGTGAGCACCCAGTAGTTAAGTAACTAGGGACGCTCACGCGCTGACGTGGGGGAAGTAAACAGATTAGTTACCACCAATTTCTCAGCCCGGCAGGACGTCTTTTATCATCCAGACTTGTATGTCAAAATTATACATTTTGAAGTATCTCAAATAAAGCAAGACATGTATCAACAACTGCCAGGCTTCGTGTAGTTCAGTTCAGTTGCAATTCACCTCTACAGCTCTGTGATAATTACAGGCCTTTCAATTATATCACCCCGGAAATATTGACCTGTTCAGACTTTGTCAGTTGAGATATTCAGATATTAATTCATGATGCCAATCTATACATAAAACATAAATTTGATACCCAAATCTCCCTCTAACCTTGATGTAATGATTGTAGCTGGAGCCATCAGTCTAGAGGAGACATAAACTTGATACAGAAATCATTTACATGGAAATAATTCAAAACAATGTTTTCCCGTGATATGTACTCAACAACATTGAAACGGAGGCCCTTGCATACGGATTAAAATTCTGCATAAAGCCCAAACACATTAACCGTGTTGAGTCGAAAGCACAATTTGAAATGTTGTTTGATCAAGTCTCCAAGTTATCACCTACTTCTGCTGAGTCAGTCGGGTGGCTGAAGGCCAAACTGGTAGATTTAGAACACCAGTATCGCACAACCCCCTCTAAACAGACATGTCCGCTGACCAACGAACACCTTACTGCCTTAAAAGCGTTAAAGGCCAACAAAACCCTTGTAATATTAAAACCTGACAAAGGGAGTGGTGCAGTACTGATGGACATATCAGACTACCAGAGAAAAATGGATGATATATTATCAGACGCATCTAAATTCAGAGTAGAGCAAACAGTCAACAAGTCGGAGGACCTGGATGCAAAAATGAGGAAAGAAATCCAGTTACTTGTGAATGCAGGACTCATCAGTGAAGCCACTGCAAAAACGCTCATACCGCGTGGCTCCCAAACACCTCAGATGTACGGTCTACCTAAGCTTCACAAGCCCGGCATCCCACTAAGACCGATCCTTTCCATGGTTAACTCGGCACAACACCGAATGGCGAGATGGCTAGCTGAAATTTTAAAGCCAGTACGACAGTCCTTCGATCCAAGAACACTCAGGGATACATTCGAACTGGTGGAGTTATTGGATACTATGGACATAAACAACAAACACATGGCATGCATGGATATTGCCTCTTTATTCACCAACGTTCCATTAGATGAGACCGTGAATATAATAAGCGAACGCATTAGAGACAAACAACTAAAACTAGGCATACCATCAGCTACTCTAGAGAGGCTATTAAAATTATGTACTGCCAACATACAATTCAACTTTCTAAACAAGTCATATCGCCAAATTGACGGAGTGGCCATGGGGAGCCCACTTGGACCTATTCTAGCGGACATCTTCATGGCACACTTAGAAGAAAAGAGATCCTCAGAAATCAATAACTTGGCCTTTTACCGTCGTTACGTGGACGATATACTAATTATCACCACAGACGAGCTACAAGCAACGTCGTTCCAGGCCACAATGAACGAGACACATATAAACATCTCTTTATCTATGGAACACGAACACAACGAAGCGTTGCCGTTTCTAGATATCCTAATGAGATGTAGAGCAGATGGCACAATTCAAAGATCGGTGTACCGCAAAGAAACATGGACAGGCCAATACTTAAATTTTCAGAGCTTCGCACCTGTCCAGTACAAACGGGGCTTAGTACGGACCCTGTTTGACCGTGCTAGGAAGATATGCACCCAGGACACACTGACAGAGGAATTTAAAACTCTGAAGAATGCCTTAAACCTGAATGGGTACTCCACAGGATTTATAAAGCGCCACTGCCAACAGCCCAAACCGAAATCAGAAGTAACTACAGTCCCTAAACTCAAAGTATTCATCCAGCTAACCTTCCGAGGAGATGACGTAATGCAACGTCTGCGGGACCGGCTCACCACAGCAGTCGAGCGAACATTCTGTGCTGCAGCTCTAGTCATCAGGTACAGAAACACACCGATCCCAGTCCCAGCAGTAAAAGAACCTGTAGCTTTGTACGCCAAATCAAATTGTATTTACCAATTTACATGCAGATGCGAGGCCATCTACATAGGCAGAACTGAGCGACAGTTACATTGCAGGGTTTCGGAACATATTCCGAATTGGTTGGACAAGATACTACACACAGAAGATGGTAGCCTAGGCAGGCCGACACACCGGAAAAATCTGGCTTCTTCGGTCGGGAGACATGTGCTCGAGAGTGGCCACGTGGTTGAAAGAGACAGTGCCTTCCGTGTGTTGTTCAACACACAAAGTAGTCGATTGTTAAAGTTTGCTGAAGCTATACTAATCAACCTTTGTAAGTCGTCCTTGTGTAAGCAGAAAGACATGTTAGTCAGTTTAAAATTACCGTGGTAGACAATCGACATTACTGTGCGAACATGTGTATATTTCAGTTTGAAGGATTTATCTAATTAATTCACGTAAGTTGTGTGATTTCTGCAGTATGTACCTGACGAGATGCAGCGAAATATGCCAGGCAATAAATCGTGCAATCTATTGTTTGTGTCTTTGTTATTCAAATGGTAATAATTGATGCTAAAGATAAGAGAAGGCATAAACTTGATACAGAAATCTCCTACACAGTAATAATTGATGCTAGACTTTAGTGAAGACATAAACTTGATACAGACATCTCCTACATATTAATACTTGATACCAGTCTATATAAGACATAAACTAGATACCCAAATCTCCCTCTAACCTTGATGTAGAGAAGACATAAACTTGATACAGACATCTTCTACATGGTAATAATTGATGCTGGAGTTAAGAGAAGACATACACTTGATACAGAAATCTCCCACTAACCTTGGTGGTAATGATTGTCGCTAGAGCCACCGGTCCAGAATTTCAGCTTGTCATGAAGAATCACGTTGCCAATAATGGAGTTCTCACTCACTGATGACCCTCTACCACTGCCATCTTGATAAAACAAAAATGAATTTTCTAAAATCTCAAATAAAAAATCATCAGAGTGTAATCAAAAGCATGAAAGGTAGTTGTTTGTTTGCTTACATTATCAAAGAAAAAGATAACACTTTCTTCTTCTTTGCCGATAAATGTTTGCAATGTGTCTATTCCATCATGGGTCATGAACAGGATGGTTCACCCAGCCAATCTTTCATCCAGCCAATCATATTGCCCAACCAAGCAATCACCCTCGTACACATTCAACCACAAACTAACCCCCCAACCACTCACCCAATAAAGCACCCACCTAAGCAACCACCCAACCAATCACCTCCCCAACCACTCACCCAATAAAACAACCACCCACCCAAGCAATCACCCAACCAAGCAATCATCCACATATACATTCAACCAAACAGCTAATCCCCCAACCACTCAACCAATAAAGCAACCACTCACCCAATAAAACAGCCACCCACCCAAGCAACCACCCAACCAAACAATCACCCAACCAATCACCCCCCAACCACTCACCCAATAAAACAGCCACCCACCGAAGCAATCACCCAACCAAACAATCACCCAACCATGCAATCACCACCCACCCAAGCAACAGCCCAACCAAGCAGTTACTAAAAAAGTCACTTAAAAGTCAGCAGGGTTGACTTCATTGCACAGGGTTTTTATCCCATATGGCTCAGTCTCTTTCCGCAGCGAACTGCCGAAAGTGTCGCACAAAGCACAAACTCCATAGCTCCAGTAACAACCCTCAGGAGCCTCAGAGAAATATGCATTCATGAACCGAAGGATACAGCCCGGAATTGAATCCACAACCTTCAGAGCCCGAATCAGACGGCTTGACCACTTTGCCACAGAGACTCCCAAAATAAAAACATACATATACACAAACAGTTACTAAACCAACCATCCAATCACCCACCCACTCACTCATCCAACCAGGGCACATGATGATGATGATGCTGAGCTCTAAATACGCTTTTATAACTTTCAAATAGAAAAGGTAGTATATCTCACCAACAGCTGACAATCGTAGAATAGACGAAGGATGTTTCCCATTTGGAGCAACATAACCTTTCAGCCAATTCCCATAATCTTTTTTAATATCGCGAGGGTCGTAGTACCAGTGGACAGGCATTGCTAACGAATCGGCCACAAACAACCCCCATAAGGCCTCTTCTTTGGCCGTTTTCAGCTGGCCTGATATGGCAGGTTTAGGCATTTCTTGGAGTTTCCTGGGAATCAAAGAATAAATGTTGTTATAAGATAATGAAAAGTATGAGAATGGCAAAAGGCACATTCAACAACATATTCTTCTTCTTCTGCTCATAATCATTATATGCCATGTCGATAAGCATGGCAGTCATGTTTCGCCATCTCATACGACCACCAGAGTCGTGGATTAGCTCTGTGTTCTTGTCTCGACCATGCCACGAGGCCAAGCCATCCAGATATTTAATTCTCTACCTTTCCCTGTTCTTTCCCCACCAATCTTGCCAATTGTCACCAAGTTCTCTAACTTATTTCTTCATATGACGTGCGTAAAGAATTTTGACTGTCTAAGTCTAATTTCTCTAATCAGTTTACAGTTTTCATTTGCTTCTTGTCAGCTCACTGTCCACATTTCACATCCATACAAAAGTACAGGTTCTATGTTTTTTTTTCTGCTGCCATTTATCAAATGGATGAACAAACAAACCTTTTTTCAAAGGGTCACAAATTAGGCATGCAGACTTGTTTTACATTTGGTCCTTCCATTCACTTATCTTTTGCACATCAGTTATATCAGTTATCAATTGGGGTATCTTCATTGCACTCCGGACAGGTCCATAGGTGCTCTGATCCTCCCCCCAGCATATGCATCAGCATCCGGTGGCTAATAGTGCCAGTTCTGTGTTGGTTGACGAGGCACCTCATTTTCCCGATGTACCTCTCGCGTCTGGCCGTGCTGATTCTTACTCCCACGTCTTTCATTCTTGACAGCAATATGGATTCACTGACGTCAAAGTCCTCTGTTCTCGCCATATCTTTGAGAACGTTAATAACAGTTATATGTTATTTGTTATGCATGTTAGATTCATGAAGAAACAACGTGGCAATCTGAATGCTCAACATATAAACAATATGTACTAGAATTTTCTCTCTTTTCTTCTTCTTTTGTCTACTTGAAATTTGTCTATATCTGCAATGTTGTCTCTTATACGAATTTAACATCTTTTTTAGTTCACTCAGCTGTTCATAGAGTTTATCTTCCACAGTTGTTTCTCTAGGCCAGAAAGTTTGCCTAATTATGTCGTATTTTGGGCAGTCTCGAAGTATGTGATCTGTTGCCTGAAGCGCAAATCCAGATGTGCACATGGCTGATTCGCCAATCTTTAATTTTGTATACATGTGGATGCATAATCTATTGTTCTGAAGGGCAGAATCATGATTTGTTCTGGTCTGTCCATAATGCAGTAATTGTCTTGAGCTGGTGTTGGAGGTTTTCCGATTGATTTGATCATTCTTTTATTTTTGTGGTGTGTAACAGGCCCTTTGATGGGGGACACCCCTACCCCGCCACCTCTTGGTTACGATACTGGACTGTGTCAGACAGAATATTACTGGTAATGGCAAGAGGCTGACCTTTTGATCTCAACATCATACAAGTTTAGGCACCAACAACAGACAGCAGTGATGACAGCATTGATTAATTGTATAATGATTTGGAGAAAATCTTCAAGATATGCAAGTATTCAGAATTAAATATCATTACGGGTGACTTGAATGGTAAAGTTCCCCGGGAAGGTTAACCCGGTCAACAAATGCCCGCAGAAGTCGGATGTGTCGGCCTAACGGCGCAAGAACGCAGCTCTGCTGTAAACAGGCGCAACGCAATCACATCCGAAAAAATAACTCCGGATGAACGAAGAAGAAGAAGAAGAATGGTAAAGTTGAAAATCAACAAGAACAGTAGACAAGTACGGACTAGGAGAACAGAGTAAAAGAGGATACAGAATTGTACAGTGGGAAAAAAAGCATATGATATGATTACTGGAAACACCTGGTACCAACATCACCCAAGGAGATTATGGACATGGAGGAATCCTGATCATAAGATCAGAAATCAGATTTATTACATTCTCATCAACAGAAAATTTTGAAACTCTTTAAAAGTCGCAAAAACCATACCAAGCACAGACTGCTACAGTGACCATAGATTAATCGTTAGCAATATACATAAAATTAAAGACGGTCAAATATACTCCAAGAAACACAACATTTTATCTATGTGCACTGAAGAGTGAGGAAATAAAACGTCAAGTTAAAGTAGATTGTAAAGAAATGGCTGTGGAAATGTGGTTTCTGATGAAAATGCAAAGAATACTATGGACAGACAGAAAAACCAATGACCAAGTCCTACAAGAAACAAATCAAAATCGTAAACTGATTAGAAAAATTAGACGCATACAGTCAACAATTTTTGGCTGGCCACGTTATGAGAAGAAATAAATTGTAGAACTTGGTGACAGCTGGCAAGATTGAGTGGAAGAGAACGAGTGGAAGAGAACAAGGGGAAGGAAGAGATGTAAATATCTGGATGGCTTGACCACATGACATGGTCGAGACAAGAACAGAGAGCTGATCCATAACTCTGGTGATCGTGTGAGATGGCGAAATTTGACCGTCTATGCAGAAGAAGAAAAAAGGAGGAGGAGGAGAACAAGGTGAAGAAGGAGGGAGGGAGGGAGCGAGAGAGGGAGGGAGGAAGGAAGGAAGGAAGGAAGGAAGGAAGGAGAGAAGGAGACATTTTTATAAGACAGCTGACGGTCTGTGCAACAAAAAAAAACTGAAGAAAGAGGAGGAAGAGGAGAAGAACATGAGGAAGAAGGAGAAAAGGAAGAGGGGTATCATCACAACAACCTACTCGCGTTGTCCCGTGTTTCCTGACAACTGACCGGACGAAGCAGAACCTGTGCTGGAACTATGAGTGCGTGTGGATGAGATATCATACAGTCGGTGACGCTGACTCAGCAACAGCAGTGTGAAAACTGATGCTGTCGTTGCTGCAATGCTGAAGCTTCGACTAGGCACAGGACACGTCTGCTGTAAAATACAGAAACTTAATATAATAACATACTTTTTTTAAAAGCTCAACACCTATATATTTATATGTGCAATGCATGAATTCAAAAGTCAGGGCTTAATCTGAAATGATTGAGTATGACAGTAGACCGCATTGCACTGGTTTTTTACGAAGTGGTATGGATGCCAGCTGTTCAGAAAGCAATGGCAAACTACTGAACGTAAACTTGCCAAGACATTAACATATTGTTAATATATAATAATATAAATATAATTAAAAATTAATGGCAAAAACATGCCGGTGTTGACTGCAAACGTCCTGTAAAGGATAGGCAACTAAATTTTAACTGCATGACAGTAAGTAGACAGTACTACCTTCTTTCTGTTAGTACTGAATGTGCAGTCACTAAATCCAACACCCCACATTGTGCTAATGGCTTTGGGGGAGGAGCACAATTGAGAGGGTAGATGCCTTACCCTAGTGCGAGGAAATGCAACCTACAAACTAAATGTCATGGCAGGGCAGACCAGGACCTAAGCTGTGGTCAACAACTGGTCTAGAATGGAAGTTCCAATATACAGACAGATAGAGTATTGTTTTGCTGATCCGGCAGTGTCTGCAGCTTGTCATATTTCAGACATAATGGTGTCACCTTTTCTCTGGAGTAAACTTGGCAGGCGGAGAGAAGGATCAAGCTGAAAGAGCAACACATGGTCTCTAAATTCAGCCCAGGCGTTGTACTATGGAGAGTTATAATTCCATTTTACAAACTATCGTCTGTCAAGACGGCCAGGTGCCAGTGTAATGCATGAATATAACCAGCGTCTGCGGCATAAGGGATAGTGAAACAAGCAGTTTAACAATTCTTTGGCATACTTATGCCAAGGTTCAAAATCAGCTGTGGGAAATTTGAAAGCAGACCACTTTACGTTGATTTTCGATGGTATGAGATGCCAGTCTATCAGCAAGCAATGGCAAATTACTGAATTGAACTTGTCGAGTAAATCACAAGCAGCCAATAAATGTTGAAATTGACTGCAATGTCCTGTAGAGGAAATGCAACCCAATTTTAATGCATGAATAAATATACATTTATATAAGTAACACATGCATATACATATATTTGCCATGTAGCGTCGGAGGCAAGAGTCAATGATTTAGAATTAGATACAAAAATTGTGGCAAATGGAACAAGGAGAGTTAACCAAGAAGCGGATGAATACACAAGTTGCTACATGACGTCACGGTGGACGACGTCACCATAGGCAGTCAAGTTTGGGAACATCATGGAGACAGGCGGACTGAATCACAACACCGAGACATCAACACCAATATCCAACTGAAAGGCGTTATGGACATGATATTTGATACTACAGCCAGAAGAGGAAACAAAGGCACAGTCTGCATTAAGGAGGACAATTAGCAGAGGGACGTTTAATGCAGAGAAAATGAGAAAAATGTATTGCGTCATAACGTGCCAGTTGAATGTCAGCTGGAAGTCATGGAGTCAGCCCACACACAGAGCAGCGTAAGTTATAATATCTAGGGATCAGGAACGTAAGGTAATTACAGAGCGAAGGACAGTGTGATATTTATTCATAATTAATTCAAGTAATAGAATGGAATCGAACTCGGCAGCTAACATAGAATATTTTCAAATAATTATTTATTATATTTTGACCGGCCCTCCCAGCAACATGGGAACGGTCATATATTAGCCTGTGCGACCGATTACCATTAATAAAGTTTTAATTGACGTGGAACACCATTGTTGCTGCGATCATTTCCGTTGATATTGATTCTGGTTCCCATTGATCTGCTATGTTGGTTGTTTGGACGGCGAGCGTAATTTAAGACACAAACATCTTAGCAATATTAATATATGTAATACAATCATATACATATATAAATATATGTAACACAATCATATACATACATTTATGTATGTAACACATGCATATACATATATTAATATATGTAACACATGCATATACATATATTTATGTATGTAACACATGAATATACATATATTTATCATATATACGTAAGGCAAGGATATATAAATAAATGTTTTGCATATCCTTTACAGGACATCGCTGTCAACATCAGCATCTTTCAGCTGATTGTTGATTTCTTGGCAAGATTACGCTCAGTAGTTTGCCAAAGATATTTACATATATTTATATATGTAACACATAAATATACATATGTGTACATATGTAATGCATGAAAAAAATGTATATTTATATATGTAATGCATAAATAAATATATATTCATTACATATATGTAAGAGAAGGTCAACCAGAGAAACGAATGGAGACGGCTTTTATCTGCAGCAAAGAACCTCAATGGCTCGGAATGCTGAAGAAGAAGATATATATATAATACATGAATACATAAATACACATATATTAATGTATATAATACATGAATATGCACATTTTTATCTTATATATGGCTATCCTCAGAGGCCACAGATTGTGAGAATTTTATGGATTTTTTGCCCTAGCCATGCAGGAGTGTTGGGTAATGAACAGGCTGATAGGCTGGCAGGGAATGCATCTCTTGGTGGTAGATTACCTTGGACAAGGGAGAGGTGGTTATGTACCTATGGAACCAGGTGGAGAAGGTGGAGGGAACAGATTGAGAACTTGTATGTGGAAAGAATTAGATTGCGTGGGATCTGCAGGGGTTCTGGAAGAATATCAAACACTGAGAGGGAAGACCATGAGAATTTTCAATCAGATAGCGGTGGAAATGATTAGCAGTGTGACTCTTCACTGGCTGTTGAATGAGGGGATGGAGCATGTATGGGAATGTCCTGAGTGCAGTGATGTCAGTTCTTAGCTCAACTTAACTCAACTCTTATTGTGTGTGATCTGTAGGAGGAGACTGGAGCCCTTATGGAGATATCTGTGGGCAATGAAAGTTCTTCTTCTTCTTCTTTCGTTCGCTTGAAATATGTCTATAACTGCAATGCTGTCTCTTGTATGAATTGAACTGTCTTTTTCAGTTCACACAGCGGTCCATAGAGTTTATCTTCCACTGTCGTCTCTCTAGGCCAGAAGGTTTGCCTAGATATGTTATATTTTGGGCAGTCTTGGAGTATGTGCTCTGCTGTCTGCGACGCCAATCCACATGTGCACATGGCTGTTTCACCAATCTTGAATTCTGTATACATGTGGTTGCGTAATCTATTGTGCCCTGTTCTGAGGTGCAGAATAATGACTTGTTTTGGTCTATCCATAACGTGGTAGTCATCTTGAGCAGGTTTTGGTGGCTTTCTGACTGATTTGATCATTCTTTTCTTTTGGTGGTATGTAACGGGCACATCAGGCTGTTCTTCTTTGTCTCCTTCCTTAGCTAATCGATCAACTCTGTTGTTTCCGGGTACTCCACAGTGGGATGGTATCCACTGTATGGTGACCTTATGCTGACTGCTAAGTTCAGAAAGTAGTGTCCTTAGTACTGGCAATTTCCCAGACAGGAGCGCCTCGAGTACTGATTTTGCATCTGTCAATAGCACCACAGGTTGTGTACCATTGCTGGTATTTAGTAATTTCTCTGTTGCTATCTTGATTGCCTCAATTTCAGCATCGTAGTTATGGCAGTACTTTCCTGTCGGTACTCTAGCTGTGTCCCTGGTATTATTTGGGTATTCTATGTACACTCCCGCTCCTCCATTTCGAACAGCATTTTGTGCTGACCCATCTGTGTAGACTCGGATCCAGAGGTCCTGTGGGTATTCTTCATCAAGGAAGCTGAGAGTGGCTGTTCTACGCTGCACACTGTTCTGTTCTTCCTTGTCAAATATTCCTCTCACTTTTGTCTGGATTTGTAATGATAGTCTATGCTCATCTTTCCATGGAGTTCACTCTGGAATAGTTGTTAGGGGGATACCAACTGTGGGCAGATCGGTGGTTTCTCTGCAGAGTCGTTTGGCCTGGTGGATAAAACTACTTCTTTTCAACCACCCCATAGCTAGGTTTTCAAATCTGTTCTTCATAGGGTGGCCTGGCAAGCTGAGGAACTTTTCTGCTTGTATTAGTGTTTTTGTATCTCTGCGCTCACTCAGTGCTTGTGTCCTCCCCATCTTCTCCATTTCCACTATAGGGGTTGATCTCATCCCTCCTGTGGTGACTCTGAAGTGCTTGATTTTGCACTTTGTCCAGCTCTTGTAGTGTGGTTTTTGATGCCGAACACCACGCAGATGACCCGTATTCCAGGTGTGGTCGTATGCTCTGTTGATAATCTTTGCTAAGTATTTTCCCACTGGCTCCCCATGTGGTTCCACTTAGCTTTCTCAGGATGGCTATTTTCCTTCTGGCTTTTGCTACTGCTTTGTTGATGTGCTTTCTCCATGTCAGCCTGCCATCAAATGTTACTCCAAGGTATGTTGGTTCTTTATCTTCTCTTAGGGGTGTTCCATTTATCTGGATGGTCCCTGCCTTTTGTTTTGGAGAGAGGGTAAATAGGGTGGTGCTGCACTTGTCAGTGTTTATGCTGACACACCATCTATTTGCCCATGCAACAAATGTATCTACAGCTCTTTGTAGTAATCTGGTGGCCACTGTTGCATGTTCATTTGTGCTCCATAGAACCAGGTCATCGGCGTACATTGCGGCTTTAATTCCATGCGGTAGATTAGCAACGAGATCTTTGATGAAGATTAGAAAGAGTGTGGGGGACAAGACTCCGCCCTGGGGAACACCGTGACGCAGTAGTACTTTCTTGCTCTTTAGTCCGTCTATCTGTACTCGGGCTCTTCTGTTGTGCAAGTATGCTTTCACCCATTTGTACATTCTTCCATTGACTTTGCAGTTTGTCAGTTTATTCATCAGACCTTCTTTCCAGACTTTGTCAAAGGCTTTCTTCAAATCTATCCATGCCGCAAGCACCAGCTTCTTCTCTTGGAATGCATCCTCAATTTCTTGAGAGAGGTAGGTTGTCTGATCTTCCGTAGAGTAGCACTGCCTAAAGCCAGCCTGCTGTGGCATAAGGATGTTTTTACTTTCAATGTACCACTGCAGCCTGTGATTGATGATGCGCTCCAGTGTTTTGCAGAGACAGCTGGTGAGGCTAATTGGTCTGTAGCTAGAGACAATGGAACTATCTTTCCCTGATTTTAGGAGGGTTATCATGATTGCTTCTCTCCAGGCTTGTGGAACACTGCCTAAGGTCCAACTGTTATTGAAGATCTGCAACAGCTTTGCTTTGGCCTCTGTTCCTAGGTTCCTGATCATTTCATTGGAGATACCATCAGCTCCTGGTGACTTTCTCATTTTCAGTTTTGATATGGCTAGCTCCAGTTCGCTGAATGTGATGGGTGCCTCCAGAACCTCATGTACTATTTCCTTCTGTCCTGTATGTTGCCATTTCTCTCGAATCTCTTGTTGTATCTCTGGACTAATTTTGATATTGTTATCATGTGCGAATGAGTCCGCAAAATGGTCAGCTGCTTGCTTTCTTGTTAAGATGTTTCCATCTTTATGTAGTGCAATTTTTGAGTTTCTCCCTGTGCCCTCATCGTTAAGTTGTTTTATTAGCTTCCACAATTTCCTTGTGTCTCTTTCAAAGTTCAGAGACTCTGTTTTTTCCTGCCAGCTTTTCCGTCTAGCGTGCAGCTTGGCCCTTTGAAATTTGGCTTTTGCATGCTGGAATTTATTGTGGTGCTCTTGGCTGGGTGTGATCTCTGCTTGCTTTCTACATACTTCCACAGCATTATGCAACTGTTCCAGTTCACTACTCCAGTAGGGTTTATATTGTTTACGGGCTCCTCTTGGTACTGTTTCTTGCGCTGCCTGTAGTATGCATTTCCCAAACTCTTCAACTACTTTACTTATGTCTTTGTCAGTGTTCAGGTTTCTAACCAGTATGCTGGTGTGATTCTTGTACATTGCCCAGTCTGCTTTCTTGTAGTTCCAACTCGAGAGGGTGCTGCTTTCACTTACAAGCTCATTTTCTACAGTTAGAAAGACTGGTCGATGGTCGCTGCCACCAAGTTGTTTCCCAACAATTCGTGTAATGTTCCACTCCAGATCTGGTGAATGAAAAGCCAGGTCAGGTGTAGTTGTAGAGTGCCATGATCTCGAGTAGAAAGTATGTGGGTCGGATGGCTTGTTAACCAAGATGAATCTATTCTCATCCTGCCAGTCTTCCAGTCTCTCTCCTCTCTGGTCCATGTGATCATAGCCCCAACTCTGCGAGTGGCTGTTGAAATCGCCACACACAATCATTTTTTCTGTTAATGGTAGTGTGTCCAGTGCCTGTGGGCGGTCACTTGGACAGTAGTAATTGATCAGATGTAGGTCTGTTTAGCCTGTTTTAAGTTTAAGTGTCTGATACTCAGCCCCTTCCATATAGACTTCGATTTGGGAAGCAGTGATGTTATTTTTTACAAGGGTAAGTATCCCACCTTTTCGCCTGTCCTTTCGGTCAGATCGGTAACACTGGTAGCCTCTGATTTTGAAGGCTATATTTTCGTTGAGGTGAGTTTCTTGCAAGCAACATATGCTTACTTTTTCTTGGTCCAGGATGTTTTCTAATTCTACTTTTTTGTTGTTGACTCCCTCCGCATTCCAGTGCATTTTTTAAGTCTTTGTTTAGTATGGCCAGCTGTTCTATTCTTATGTCTCCTGGCTCCACAGGACATCTGAGAAGGACCTCCAGTAGTTCGGGTTGGACCCTTTCGAGACATAGGGCCCAGCACTGCACCTGCCTGGGGGTCCAAAGCAGGGCGAGCACCATAACATTTAGCAGTAGTCGACATATTCCATTTTGCGTAATTGTGTGGCATCCTGATGTCTGTGGTGCGCCTCCTGGCTGGTTGCCTCCGTCTTCAGCACCTTTCCTTTGCTAGAGCAGACTGTGGTCTCACTCGAGTTTAGATGTGTACACACGCACACACGTGTCTGTACATGCATGTATGTGTATACACATCTAGAGCACACTGGTTATTTTCCGGCGCCAGATACTCGCAGTCGCCCCTTCTCCTGTTAGTTTAAACAGTTCCGCCACGTGAAGGCCAGGAGTTGGACTTTTTCTGCATAGGTTATGTATTCACGAGCCATTGGGGTATTTAAGCAATGTTGGGCGCTCACCCCAACACTGCGCCCCGGCTACATACAGCAACATTTGGAAACGGCAATGAAAGTGATACTTCTTCTTCTTTGTTCGTCTGGAATGCTTGGTTTGGACGTAATTGCGTTGTGTCTGTTTACCAAAACATCCGACTGCGAGATAAGATGCCTGAGAAGAGATGCCAACTTAACTATCTGAAAGGAGTCAGCATGGTCGAATGGATAGAATTGCTCATTCTTAAACTTCCAGTGTACAGATGCCGAGGAAGCAGGTTAGATCCATTCAGTTGGACTAAAATATTAACTTCTCATCCTTGACTTGGGGATGTAAATTACATGTAAGTCGCTTAAAAGTTGACAGGGTCGATTTCATTGCACCAGGTTTTATCCCCGTAGCATGGAAAGCATCACACAAAGCACGAACTCCGCAGCTCTAGCGACGACCCACAGGAGTCTCCGAAAAATTTCACTCATGAAGCAAAGGACGCGGCCTGGAATCGAACCCACAACCTTCGGAGCCTGAGTCAAACAGCTTGACCACTTCGCCACGGAGATCCTTTAGTGGGAATTACACTGGTACAAGGGAAAGCAAATCAACACGCAATAATTAGTCCAGCACATTAGAAGTAGAAGCGTGTGTATGTGTCATTTTGAGTTCAACGAGAGTAAACATACAAGAACAACAAAAATATCTGAGAATTAGAAACGATGTCATCAGACAGACAGTGGGAAAAACACCTTGTGCTACATGCCAAGTAGCAGGTGTGACATAATAAGACAAATTAGAAATATCAGAAAATCCCAAAGCCAAAATGTTAATAAATCTAAGGATATGACGTGGTAACACAGAAACGTCACAGAAGATTGTCAACAACAACAAAGACAGACGGACTTGGAAGCTTCTTAGGAGCGGCAGCTTATGTTGATTTGGGAACGATAGGTTGGCTAGGCACTGGCTGTATATCGCATTAGTGGCTGAGTTAATAACTGGAATGGACGAGACAATCTGTGGAGACAACATTCATCTAAGCCACAAATAAACAGGCAGACGAACGCAGAAAACTCGATGTCAGATAAACGGCAGGAAGGACACTTAGAAGATAGAGCGAAGGACGTCGTGTGGACGGGCAAGGGCATTGTTTAGAGTTCAAGCGGAGATGGCTTGGGACATATTATTCGCCTTAATTATAATTGTAATACTGCCCGACCTGGTCAGAACAGGCACAGTATGTTATTATTTATTATTGTCGTTGCTACAAGCCTGTGCGCTGCGAAAATAAACAGCGTCGTAACTTCCAAAGTCTAACGGAGTAGACTTAGTTCTTCAATTCGGTTTTGGCTTCTGAAACCTGCATTTGATGATGGTTGTTTACGGGCTGTGTTTTGTTATCAAGTTGCATTGTTTGAATTATTATATACCCCGAGATGTCGTCTGGCAGGACATATATTGAGTTGAGTTGAGTTGAGTTAAGAACCGACATCACTGCACTCAAGACATTCCCATACGTGCTCCGTCCCCTCGTTGAAGAGTCATACTACTAATCGTTCCCACCGCTATCTGATTAAAAGTTCTCCTGGTCTTCCCTCTCAGTTTTGAGATTCTTCCAGAACCCCTGCCGATCCCCCACAATCTCATTCTTTCCACATAGGCATTCTCAATCTGTTCCTCCGCCTTCTCCACCTGGTCCCACAAGTGCACGACCACCTCCCCCTTGTCCATAAGCAAAATACCACCAAGAGGTGCCCTCCCTGCTAGCCTATCAGCCTGTTCATTCCCTCGTACACCCGCATGGCCAGGCCAAAATATCCATACAATTCTCACGATCTGAGACCTCTGAAGCGTATACACATATACATATATTGAAAGGCAGAAGATCAAATGGTTTGGTTAGTATGCAACACCATCAATTACCAGCACTGGCACTACACCAAAGAAGATCTAACAAGAGAGCAAGAGGGCACATGAGAAGAAAGTGAATTAATAACATCAAAGACAGTGTACAATCAAACAGAATGATACAAATCAGTTTATAGACCGCTGAGTGAACTACAATAGACAGTTACATTCATACAAGAGACAACATTGCAGTTATAGGCATATTTCAAGCGAATGAGAAGAAGAAGAAGAAGAAGAAGAAGAAGAAGAAGAAGAAGAAGAAGAAGAAGAAGAAGAAGAAGAAGAAGAAGAAGAAGAAGAAGAAGAAGAAGAAGAAGAAGAAGACACAATTCAGTGCCACCCACTGGGCACTCAAACACCAACTAAACCTCCCCATGACACTTGACACACAAAACAAACAAACAAAACAACAAACAAACAAATAAAGATACTGAAAACAGTTAATTACCTGTACAGATAGAGGGAGATATTTTCCTGCATTCACTGTGAAACTACGTCTAGAAAAACCGGCACTGAAATTTATAAAAAGCGCATTCACTTATAATTAGATTTACACATTCAGAATTTAGAAGATTAAATATTATCTTTACACTGCTTGCCACCCATTGAGTTGGGGATAATTTAGGATTGCAGCACTGGTTGGTTAGTTGGTCAAGTTAAGAATCAACTGTATTTTAAAAATTTTTTCTTCAAATGCTTCTGGCTGAAAAAGCAAGCCAATATTTATCCAGCAAGGTGATCCAGCAACTAAATAGTCAATCTGCAGGTGATCATCTTCATTGTCTAGGTTGTGGTGGTCTGTGGGTCCCATCAAAATGTTAATGCTCATTCTCCATCTCTCCGTCCTCTATCTCCCCTTGTCTTTATGTCTCTGTCTTGGCCATCCATCAGAATGGGCAGATGTGTTGTCATTTTCATCTTCCTCTTTCGTTTGCTTAAAATATGTCTATAACTGTAATGTTATCTCTTGTATGAATTTAACTGTCTGTTTAAGTTCACTCAGTGGTCTATAGAATTTATCTTCCACTGTCGTCTCTCTAGGCCAGAAGGTTTGCCAAGATATGTTGTATTTTAGGCAGTCTTGGAGTATGTGATCTGCTGTCTGTGATGCCAATCCACATGTGCACATGGCTTGCTTGCTTGCTTGTGCTTGCTTGTGTTCGCTGGCTGTGAACTCCAGCATGAAGTCCTGTATGCCAGATGAAAACATCCTGTTGTCCAACATCAGTGTGATGACATACAGGACCTGAGGTCTGCGTGAGTATCCGTTGTCCCATGTCTGGCTTATTGGTGTGCAGACTGGTGGTTCCTCGCCGTGCAGGCAGACACTCTCCGACTTCGGAGGAATCAGCGATCCTACTGACTTTAGCCAGGACCCCAAAGGGACCTGTTGCCCAGGACGCTTGACGAGGGCGCGTCAATAGGTCTTGGCCAGTATAGAACCCAGCCCTGGTGCCTTGGAAACACCTCTGGTCCCTAGACATGGCTGATTCATCAATCATGAATTTTGTACACATTTGGTTGCATAATCTATTGCATCCTGTTCTGAGACGCAGAATAATGACTTGTTCTGGTCTGTTCATAATGTGGTAGTCATCTTGAGCAAGGTTTGGTGGTTTTCTGACTGATTTGATCATTCTTTTATTTTAGTGGTATGTAACAGGCACATCAGGCTGTTCTTCTTTGTCTCCTTCCTTAGCTAATCGATCAACTCTCTCATTTCCAGGTACACCACAGTGAGATGGTATCCACTGTATAGTTTAGTTACCTTACGCTGATTGCTAAGTTCAGAAAGTAGTGTCCTTAGTACTGGCAATTTCCCAGACAGGAGCGCCTCGAGTATTGTGTGTTATCATGCAGCTGCCAAGTTCCCGCTACCCTTAGGTCCATTCACATCTGATTCACACTTTCCTGGCCAATCACAACATTCCTCTGGTTCATCAGGCTCCCTACTCTCCCGACAGGGCTCCTTGTCATTTGTCAATGTTTCCTAGGCTGTAAATAAAGCTGAATGGCATCCTTCATTTGACCTTTACTTACGTCTGTAGAGTTGCGCCAGGTTTGACTTTTTCAGAGTTCAGATACTTGACTCGACTTGACTTTCAACACACAGATCCTCAAACTAATTATTTAGTAACCAACAAGTTAATGCATGGACAAATCTAGGAGAAATGTACACGACATCAATAGAAATCAATGGGGTTTATTTCATAAATTTGCATACTTTTTTTTTCATACACTCGCTTTGAACTCAAATGTAGTCCATACATGTGCTACTATTTCTAGAGCACTGTACTGATTTTTGTGTGTGGATTAAGTAACAGTGTCTCTCGCCATCAGGCGAACCCACTATGACTTCAGAGGTACTTGTAATTAACGCCCCCAAGTCAAGTACGAGAAGTCAACATTTTAGTCCAACTGATCGATGTAGAGGTTGAACCCCTTACCTCGGCATCAGCACACCAGATGTATAAGAACGGACGATATAATCCATTTGGCCACGCTGACCTCCATTTGCTTACTTAGTTCACACAGAGTGCTAATTATTCTGATCCGTACGCAGATTACATTCACAATTTTTAGTTCACATTCTGTTGAGAATAATTAAAAACACAAGAAATCTAGGGTAGCTTTACTTACAAAATACAAACAATTATACAAAACAGATTACGTGGAATATTTGCAAGTTGCATTTTGTAAAGCTGCTATACTACTATATAATATTATAATATTATATATTATATTATATATATGACAGAGACTTATTATAGTGTCTATACAGTATGGTATATTCTATACTTTGTGCTTTTATAATTTATAAAATATTAGTATTAATTATTTATTAGTATTACTTAGTATTACAACCGTACATAACACAAACACCACCAATGCCAATGCAAGCCAATGCAATGCCATCCCCAGTGTCCAGTGTCAATTCTGTTGGGACCACAGCATCCCTTGAATTAAATAGTTTAAGTTTAAACTTCTAGTGCAGTAAAAGTAACGGTAGATATATTGTAAAATGACATCTAAACACGAAATGTTGCAAGATAACAGATGCAAGACTTACCAACAACGATGCAGATAAAGCACCTGCTTATAAATCCTGCAATTCATACTTATGTAACCCAAGTTGTTTTGAATGGATAACAAGAAATCGAAAGTAGACATTCTGGTTAATGCTTCCGGTATTCTGTTTACATGGCCAGTGTGCCTTTTGTGTCAGGGCTTAGTCAGAAATGACTGAGCTACCGTATGACAGTAGACGGTACTACCTGCTTTCTGTCAGCGCCGAATGTTGAGCGGCGCTTACCAAACCCGACACCCCACATTGTGCCAACGGCTTCGGGCGGAAGAGCGCAATTGGGAGTGTACAAGCCTTATCCTGGTGCGAGGAAATGCAACCCAAAGACAAAATAGTCATGGCAGGGCAGACCAGGCCCTAAGCCTTAGTTGGCAGCTGGTCTAGGATCGAAGCTCCGACAGGCGGACAGTTAGAGCATTGCTTTGCTGAGCCGGCAGCTTCTGCAGCTTGTCTTGTTCCAGATGTATAGGTGTCAACTTTCCTCTGGAGTGAACTAGGCAGGCCGAGAGAGGGATCATGCTGCATGGGCAACACATGGTTTCTTTATTTTAGCCCAGACTTTGTACTATGGAGAGGCAATAACTCCATCCCTGGTCTTAACCGGTCTCGGAATCAAAGCGAGAGGCAACTGTTACGGGTTATAAGTCCTTGTCAATTGGCGTAGACATGGGGCGCCACGCGTTGCCTCTGACGGTGGGAGACACCTACAGGTGTCACTGATCAGCTACCGCCCGCCTCAAGCTGGGCAGCCCCGGCCACTTGGGCGCTGATCCGCCACAGCCTGTCTGCCTCAATGGGTGCTTGGGGCTAGGACAAAATCTGAATCGCAGGCTGTAAAGCCAATGCACCGGGTACTAATAAAAAGAATAATAGAAACCTCAAGCTACGGCTTGCAACCTGGAACGTAAGAACCATGTGTCCAGGATTTTCCACTGACTTAACAAATATTGACGATGTGAGAAAAACGGCTGTGATTGATGCTGAACTCAATCGTCTTAACATTGATATTGCTGACCTGCAGGAGACTCGCCTCGCTGAGGAAGGGTCACTCAGGGAACACAATTACACCTTTTTTTGGAAGGGTAGAGGGCAGGCAGAAAAAAGGCAACATGGTGTGGGCTTTGCAGTGAAGAATTCGCTACTGGGAATGATTGATATCCCAGCTGGAGGTAATGAAAGATTTATTATCCCTGCGCTTGGCAACCTCTTGTGGATTTGCCACCATTATCACTGCATATGCACCGACACTCGCTTCCTCTGATGATGTGAAGGATTCGTTCTATGAGCAGCTAGACTCTGTGATCAAAGCAGTTCCAAAATCCGACTACATTTATATGCTCGGTGATTTCAATGCTCGTGTGGGCAAGGACTCGAGTTCATGGCCAATGTGCATTGGAAAATACAACATCGGTCGCATGAATGATAAAGGGCAAAGGCTGCTGGAGCATTGCACTAGAAATGATCTATGTAATACAAACTCCTTTTTTAAAACAAAAGAGTTGCATAAGGTCACATGGAAACATCCAAGATCCGGCCATTGGCATCAGCTGGACTTCATTATCACACGGAGACAACATCTGAACCATACATCATTAACTCGTAGTTACCACAGTGCTGACTGTGATACAGATCATTCTTTGGTTGTTGCAAGGGTTAGACTGAGACCAACGAGAATCTACACAGCTAAAAACAAATCTAGCCCCAGGATTAATATGATTAACACTCACGATCCTGGAAAGTGCTTTGAATTTCAACAGCAACTTGAAGACGCTTTCACTGTTACGTCAGAAAAGTGTATAGTAAATCATAAATGGAGTAAACTTAAGGAAACTATTTATAAAACAGCGGTAGGGGTTTACGGCACTGTGGATCATAAGAGGCAGGACTGGTTTGCGGCAAACAGCCAGATACTGCAGCCCTTGATTGATAAAAAGAAGATAGCTCTCTTAAGAAACAAGGAAAGACCAAAGCGTAACACTCTGAGTGAGCTAAAGCAAGCAAGGAAGGATGTGCAAAAGGCTGCCAGGCAGTGTGCGAATGACTATTGAATCAAGTTATGTGAGTCCATTCAAATCGCAAGTGATAAGGGAAACATCAGAAGCATGTATAAAGGGATAAAGAAAGCCTGTGGTCCAATGATCAAAAGAAGTGCACCGCTGAAAACCTTGACTGGAGAAATCATCACTGATAAGAAACAGCAGATGGATAGATGGGTCGAGCACTATTTAGAGCTTTACTCAAGTGAGACCAAGCTAGCGGATGATGCCCTCAACGCCATAGAGGCCCTGCCAACTCTTGACCACCTGGACACATTTCCCACCATAACAGAAGTTAAGTGTGCTATAAATGAGCTTGCATCTGGCAAGGCTCCAGGTAAGGATGGGATTCCAATAGAGGTAATCAGGAGTGGGCAAGACACACTCACTATACAGATCCACCAGCTAATAGAGGTATGCTGGCGAGAAGGACAAGTCCCACAGGATTTCAAAGATTCAAACATCATAACACTGTACAAGAACAAGGGCGATCGGAGCGACTGCAACAACTATAGGGGTATCTCACTTCTGTGTATTGTTGGGAAAGTATTTGCCAGAATTGTTCTGCGCAGACTTCAAGTCCTGGGAGATCAAGTCTACCCCGAATCACAGTGCGGCTTTCGTCAGAACCGGTCTACCATTGATATGATATTCTCATTGTGACAGATGCAAGAAAAATGCCGGGAACAAAATCAGCCACTGTTTATTGCCTTCATCGACCTCACAAAGGCATTGGATTTGGTCAGTCGTGAGGGTCTGTTCAAAGCAGTAAAGAAGATTGGCTGCCCACCAACTCTTCTGTCCATTGTGGAATCGTTCCACACAGGCATGAAGGGTATAATCAAGCTTGATGGCTCAACTTCAGAAGAATTTGAAATCAAGAGTGGAGTTAAGCAAGCTTGTGTACTATCCCCCACCCTCTTTGGGATATACTTTTCATTTCTACTGAAATATGCCTTTCTTGATCAGGATGACATACATTCACTCACGCTCACTTGGTGGCCTCTATAATGCTCAGAGATTGAAGGCCAAGACCAAAATTAGGAGGGTACTAATCAGAGATTTGCTTTTTTTACGGATGATGCTGCGATTACGACCCACTCTGGGGAAGAATTACATCTACTATCTGCATTCTCCAGTGCTTGTTCTGAATTTGGTTTAACAATTAGCAAAAAGAAGACACAGATTATGTCACAAGGTGCACATGGTGTACCATCAATATTTATTGTCGACGCCGAACTGGAGATAGTAGACCATTTTACATATCTAGGAACAGAGGCAAAAAGAGTCTGGGAGAACAGGAAGCTTTCTGCCAAAACAAAAGTCCTCGTCTACCAAGCCTGTGTCCTTAGTACTCTTCTTTATGGCAGTGAAACCTGGACAACTTACTCACGCCAAGAGAAACGTTTAAACAGCTTTCATATGCGGTGTCTGCGAAGAATACTTGGTATTAAGTGGCAAGACAAAATCACAAATACTGAAGTATTGGAAAGATCAGGTTGTGTGACGGTGTATTCCATGCTCAGTCTTCGTAGACTTAGATGGATAGGACATGTTAGGAGGATGGATGATGGTAGAATACCAAAGGATATCTTTTTTGGTGAATTACAGACGGGTAGGAGATCTCAGGGTCGGCCTCTACTATGATACAAAGATGTGTGTAAGCGGGACATGATTGATACTGGCATTGATAATGTACAGTGGGAGCAAGTCGCCGCTGAACGAGTTGCATGGAGGGCAACTATCAGAAATGGAATAAAGACAAAGGAGAAAGTGATTGCATATAAAGCAAACACAGAGCGTGAGAGACGTAAGATGGTGCAAAATGGTGGAAATGACCATGTTTTCACATGCATCTAATGTGGGCAAACATTTGCAGCAAGAATTGGCCTTATCAGCCACACTCCCCACCGCAATGGATCGTAGTTATTGAGCGTTTTTGAAGCAGTGTACCAAACTATCGCCTGTCAAGACGGAAAGGTGACAATGTAAATTCTGTTTACTGTCTACATTGTTATGGTCCATGGCATATGCCACTGTTTCTTTTGAGAAATGACAGCACAAACAATAGATTGCTTCATTTATTGCCTGAAATATTTCGTTATATCTCGTCTTGTGCATACTGCAGAAATCGCTAAATATCATAAAAATCCAGTGCTTTGCCGGCTGGCTTGGCGATCATGCCTCTCCACAAATTACGATCTCCGACGTCATTGATCAATTCGTGTGTTGACTCCCTTCCGTGCCATACCACAAGACTGTCTTCTCACACTGTCTTCCTCTATCTCTCTTTCCACAAATCCTTCCGGTTGTCACAACATGTTCCAGTTTTTGGCTTCTCATAACGTGCCCCCCCCCCCCCCCCCGCAAAAAAAAAAAACGTTGACTGCCTGTTTCTGGTTTTTGTGATAAGTTGTCTTTGCGACTCAGCTTCCCTTAAAACGTCCTGATTGCGCCCTGTTTGCGTCTTTATTGCTCAATATAAAATACAAGAAAACAACGAATCTTTAAAGCTGAAATATTCTTCTTCGTCTTTTACGCTAGGCGGTCTGCTGCCAGATCGCCCGCAGCTGTGTTTCGAAAGCGCTATCTGGGATTACGAACTGCGTCAGTAATTCCTTCGCCACTGAACAGGCTTTAGAGCAGTGGTTCTCAACCTTTTTTGGCCCGTACCCCCTTCACCATATTTTCAGAACGTCACCCCCCCCCCTCCTTCCTATAAAAAATTTTGCCCGTGCCCCCCTTCACCATATTTTCAGAACTTCATTCCCCCCTTTCATATTTCCTACCTAAAAATACCCCCACCCCTACACAGTAAGTAGTAAGATAGACGCAAACTAAGTATATTTTGTGGTCCGTTTATGTGGTCCATAAGTCGTATTTCCTTATATGAATGGTATACCGCCTCCTACCAGACCCCCTGAAAAACGGACCTCATTTTCAGAAAATTGGCGGGAATATACTTTTGGCTACTCCCGGTGTCACTTCCGGTTGAATACTTCCGGTCCCTGGGTACGCACCCTAGGTACCCCCAGATGCCCTTGCCGGCCGCCTCCGCTTCCCCCGACCGCTCCTGAGACAATGCAAAGACGGCGAGGCAAGCCCCGGGCATGTGGTATACTTATATAGATAAGTAGACCAACTAGTCGCCGGGCACCTGTATTTCGAGTCCCAGTATGTGGGTATGCGGTGTGTGTGTGTGTGTGTGTGTGTGTGTGTGTAGGGTAGGCCGATGTGAGGGGCGCGATGGAATAGGCCCTACCCCGGATATTATCCTTTGCCCTCCGCAGAGGAGGGCCATCAAAATTCTCATTGAACTGGGAATAGTGTAGGTCAAGTGAGGCCTTTGGATAGACCAAAAGGAGTATTTTTTTTTTTTTTTTTTGTAAAAAGTTTATTATGGTCGTAATCAGTGTCTTTTTTACATTAGCAAATACAGCATATACATTCATACACGTGTGACATTATATACATAATATTACCTGTTGACGATGGTGGTTAAGTATTCATTCGTTCCCATGCATACCAAACCATTCACACTCAGGATCATTCGCACTTATGTGTCAACAATATTGCTGAATCACTTTTTTTCCTGTTTGTGGCCTTGTGAGGCCAGTAAAAAATGTTCTTCCCCCATTAAAAAAAAAACACTTTTATTGAGTGTTAAAATCGTTGCAAAGTGTATTGTTCGTGTTTTTACAGAGCGTTGCATGTGGACGTGTAGGTGATATATGCGCAAAATTACAAACATTTTATACATTAGAACATTTCTTCATTGAAATTGTTGTAAGGAAATATTTTAAACAACAGCAGGGCGATATTACACCGTTATTATTTCCCCCGCCACATCCCTCACCTGTCGGCTCCAACCCCACCAATACTATCACCACCACTCGGTAATGATGAACATGGCAGTATAACTTGTTAGAGCCAACCGTTGAGGGCGGCAGCAGCATCCACAGCAAACAGTAACAAGTGGGGAGATGAAGGATTATGATAATGATAAACAGTGATAATAGAATTAAAGAATAATAGCAATCGAACCATAATAATAAAATAGTAATACAGAGTTACTTAATCTCAGTATGAAAGCATGGTAATAGTGATACTAGTGCATTTGTGTTGTTAGTATTTTTACATGCGTCATGTGTGTTCAGTATTTACGTGCGTGTATTTACCGAGCGTTGCATGTGGGCATGTATGTGACATGTGCAATATTTTATTCATTGGACATATTTACATATGGAGGGGGGGGGGGGGTAACAAAGCGAAAGTGAGAAAATGTCCCATTTTTGTTTCCCTTGCCACACTCTTACCTATCAGACCAACCACACCAATGCCCTCATACCCACTCTCTGGTAATGATGGTAGAGGCAGGATAAACTGTCTGAAACTAACTGGTGAGGGTATCAGCAAGGGCAACAACAACCATGAGCAAGTGAGGAGGGGGTACATGAGGGATGAGGTTATATATTGATAGTGATGACAATCATAGTAAATGGTAAAAATAAAACATGCTAAGGATAATAACAGCAATGGTAATAACAGCAATGATAATAATAGTAATGATAATGATAGAATTATTTAAACATGTGATTCCATTTGCTAATGAGTTTCTTAACAATGGTGTTAACATAGCATAGTAGGTACATACCATTTCAACCTGCAATGTTCAATAATAGTAGGAGTAAAAGGAGTTGGTTATCTTTTTCTCCATGCTTCTTTTTTTTTTTGGGGGGGGGGGGGGGTCTTAATTGTAAGGGTTCATTCATTTTATTCCCTTTCCTCTTTTTGTTTTTGTTTTTGTTTGTTTTTTGTAAAAAAAAATTTAAACAAGCATTAGTTTTAACACAAAATTTTCCTATCTCATTGGTTTGATAACCATATGTGATTTTGTATTCATTCATTCAACATTCACTCACATTTTCCTGTTTCTTTCTCGCACTCATGTATACTAAATTATAATATCATAAAGAAGAGTTCTTGTGTTTACTCTGGAGATATCTGTGATATTTTGTGTTTACAAACTAGGAAATTGCTCATTTGCATATTTCATTCCTTGAACACATTTACATGTGAAAGGAGGTATCAAAGAAAAGGGGAAATCTTTAAATTTTTGTTTCCCTTGCCACACTCCCACCAATTGGTTCCACTCCAACAATGCCCACATGACCACTAATGGAAGGTGCAGGCATGGTAAATGTTTGAAACAACCAGTGGGGGTAGTAGCAAAGGCAACAAACCATAAGCAAAGGCGGGGGGGGGCACAGGGGAGATGAAATTGTAAAATAATAATGATGATATCAATATAACATTAATGATACTAAGGATTTTTTCCCCATATCCTTTACAGGACATCGCTGTCAACAACAGCATCTTTCAGCTTTCTGCTGATTTCTTGGCAAGATTACGCTCAGTATTATTTTTCCTGTTGCACATTCAAATATAATAATGGGAGATTTTTAATAATGGTAGCAATAGTAATAAAAGTATTAATAATAATAATAATAATAATAATAATAATAATAATAATAATAATAATAATAATAATAATAATTGTAAGATTATCAATACCGTCAAAAAACACATTTACACTTGCGGTATCCTTTGTTTAAAACAAGTTATTTGCTTCTTCTGTAATATGTGCTGTCTTCAGGCAAAACGCTTACGGGATTTGCGCTTGTGGGGCTAAGGTAGAGTGTTCGAGATTTTTTGTTGATAAATTTGTTGGACAATTTCTTTGTTGATTGTTCTGTAATTTTATAATGCTTTGTTTCTTAATGTCCATATAAGATGTCTGTACTCTGCCAATAGAACAAGTAGCTTTGTGTGGATGTCTTGTGTGGAGTAAGGAATGTAATTTATCATGATTGCTTTGTAAACATCTGTTCTTTGTTTCGTATGAGTGTTTACGATGTTTTGTAGGAGATTTCTTGTTGGCATGATTGTGTCGCATTCATAATAGATGTGCTCTTCTGATTCTTGGACGCTCCGTCTACAAAGCTGATACTGTAGTATTCGTTTAGTTATTTTTGCTGTTCTCTCTGTTGTTGGGGTCATGATGTAAACAAGCCTATATGTAATTTCCTTTGCTTTTGGGGTAATCTTCTTGTTGTGAATATTAGAGAAAGTTTCGGTATAATCTTTTATGAAATATCTATGTCCTCTTTTAATTCTGAGGTGTACTGGAGTTGCTTGTAATTTAACTAAATGCTTGTAGGTTGTATGTGTTTTCTTGTGTAGTAATTTTTCGTGTCCTTTAATGGCTGAAATACATGTTTTGTAAAATGTTGGGAGAGTGCCAAAGTAATGCGAGGATGTATACCTAATAGGTTTTAAATAAGATAGCCTAATTCCAATGTAATAGTGTGCTAAAGGGTGTTTTTCTTTGTGTTGTAGGATTTCGCCTAAAAATGGCAGCGGAAATTAAAATAGTGAGTATTAACATTCGAGGTATAAGACCCAAAATTAATCATCTTATACCACTCATACACAAATATAAACCTGATTTTATACTCATACAGGAAACTAACGTTAACACCGACGAACACGCACCATATATCACAACATGCTTAGGTCTAAGACACTCATGTTTTAGTCTTAGTACTCAACATATCGGATTGGGTACAGCAATAATACAGACATCGGACAGGTGGCAGAATATAGAGAAGGACATGGACTGCCAGGGTAGGATGGCTATAGTACAGGTGGGAAGTAGCATACATAAATACACAATTGTTAACATACACGCACC
Organism: Cepaea hortensis; assembly: GCA_963921405.1. Lineage (NCBI taxonomy): Eukaryota > Metazoa > Mollusca > Gastropoda > Stylommatophora > Helicidae > Cepaea > Cepaea hortensis. The sequence goes on along the minus strand of OY992888.1, from coordinate 71,282,859 downwards.
GCCTGACTACAGAAATCAGCCGCTCTTCTACCAAACACTGGAAAATTTATTATCACGCTCATATCGGGGTCACAACATCATTTTAGGGGGTGATTTTAACTGCGTACTTTCGGCGCATGACCTTATGGAGATGTAAGAATGCAAATTAGAAACACAACAGGGGAGGAGGAACAGCAATTAAACACATTGCAAACAATTGTAGATACTCATGGGTTAACAGACGCATACAGGCAGATGCAATCCCCATGGAACAGATACAACACACACAAACAATGCGCATAACAGAGAAGCGCGATTAGATAGACTTTATGCGCCCATAACACATCATATAACACAAGTCAAGCATTTACAGGAGACACTGAACTTCACAGACCATAAGGCTGTAGTTGCAACAATAAACACAGTACAAGCAACACCACATCTTAGAAGATCTCCCCATTGGAAAATTAACAGCACACTTTTACAAAATCAGGACTATGTAGATTGCATAACAAAACCGATCCTCACATACACAAGCGATATACCAGAGGGTAATGCGCGAGAACTCTTGGAAACACGTAAACAAACTATACGAGAGAGAACTCAAACACTAGCAGCAGTAATACACAAGCAAAAACTACAACAAGAAAAAGTATTGGAAAAGGCAATTAAGCTCTTACTACAGACAGACTAAAATTCACCACACATCATAACATTACAGGAAGAATTAGATCTCTACAGACATCACCGATTTCAGGGGCTTTACTGCGAACAAAGTTACAAACTATAACACAAGAGATACCGAGTAAACAATACCTAGCCTTAGAACAAAACATACAGCGCAGCAGACAGATAGGCCAGATAATTGACAAGGAAGGAAATATACAAGTCGAGCCACAACAAATAGCCTTAGCCTTTAAAGATTATTATAAGAACCTTTACATAGAGGAAAACATACAGGCGCACGTACAAGAAAACTTTATGAAATTCACAAAGCAACTTACAGAGGAACAGAAACTAACACTAGATACTGAATTAACACTAACAGATATAACACAAGCGGTTCACGGAATGCAGAAGGGCAAATCGCCTGACCCTGACGGTATTACCGCTGAATTCTATCAGTTTTTCTTTCCTCTTCTAGATCCCCTTTTACTAACAGGATTCTCTGAATCTTTCCACAAACGAGAACTCCCATCCAGTTTCAACACGTCTTACATCACTCTTATTCCGAAAGAGAACACCGACAAGACACTTTTAAAGAGTTACAGACTGATCTCGCTTTTAAACGTAGACTACAAGATTTTAACAAAGACTTTGACGAATAAATTGAAACCAGTAATGGCATCTCTCATTCATGAAGACCAGCAATGTAGTGTACAACACCGGAATATCCAGCAACACACACACTTCATAAGGGACATCATCAACTACACACATCTGAAAAACTGTCAGTCCTCAATTCTCTCTTTAGATCAAGAAAAAGCATTCGACAGAATATCTCACTCATACCTCCACAAAACTCTCTCACACTGCAACGTGGGAAATTATTTTCGGACATGGGTCAAAATTTTATATTTGAAACCGGAAAGTCGGATTCTATTAAACCATACCCTAACCCAGGGGTGGGCAAACTACGGCCCGCGGGTCGCATGCGGCCCGCCAAGTGATTTTATGTGGCCCGCGAGGGCATTTAGAAATAAAAATTTGTAATTCGTTTTTAAGTTATTTTGTTGAATTTTACAGAATTTCATGTACCGTTATGATGAGTGTCAATAACAAACGTAAGATTAAAGATGAATGCCGTGTTTTTAATGATGAATGGACAACTAAGTACTGTTTTATAAAAGTTGGTAGCAAATCAGTTTGCTTGTCGTGTCGTGAGTCAGTGGCTGTCTTCAAGGAGTACTAATTTAAAAAGACATTATCAAACAAATCATTCCGATTTCGGATACAATTTAACGACTGAAGAGAAAGAAAGGAAATGCCCTGAGTTGGTGAAAAATTTGGAGAAACAGCAAACTGTTTTCACTAAACAGTCCTCAATTCAAGATGCCGCAACTGAAGCTAGTCTTGTGCTGTCACACAGAATTGTAAAACAGAACAAGCCATTTGCTGATGGCGAGTTCATCAAGGAATGTTTGCTAGATGCAGCAAACATTATGTGTCCAGAACCAAAAAAAAAACAAAACAGATTTGACAAAATTACTTTATCAAGGAGAACTGTGGTCAGACGTGTTGACAAGATCAGTGACAATTTGATGCATAAACTTCAAGATGCAAGTAAACAATTGTTGTGGTACTCTCTTACATTGGATGAGAGTACCGCTGCACATGATACTGCCCAATTATTGATATTTATACGTTGAATAAACACTTCTTTCAAACTCACTGAAGAGTTACTGAGTGTTGAGTCACTCAAAGACACAACCACAGGCCATGATATATTCAATGCTGTTACTAACTGTATTGAAAGAACTGGGTTGGTTTGGAACAAGATGGCAAGTGTTACAACTGACGGAGCTCGTGCTTTGACTGAAAAAAAATTTAGGTCTGGTAAAGTTGATAAGTGATAAGATTAAAGCAGAGTATCCAGACCACATTTATTACCACTTCACTGTGTGATTCATCAAGAAAGTCTGTGTAAAACTGTTTTGAATATCAAGCATGTTATTGAACCAGTTGTCAGTGTCATCAACCTCATCAGATCAAGAGGACTTAATCACAGACAGTTCAAGTCATTACTTGTCGATTTGAAAACTGAACATTCCGATGTCCTGAACCACACCAATGTTCGATGGCTGAGTCTCGGCAAGGTGTTGAGGCGAGTGTGGGAACTCAGAGAAGAAATAGTGATGTTCCTAGAGATGAAGGGCATTGCATGTGACTTTAATACTAACATTGTCAATAAAGAGTGGCAGTTAGACTTTATGTTTGCCATTGAAATTATGGAAAAGTTAAATGAACTGAATGTCAAACTTCAGGGCAATGGTGTGTTTGCATATGAATTGTGTGTATATGTAAAATCATTTCAGGCAAAACTCTCACTGTTCTCCAGACAAGCAAGTGAAAAAGGATTTTGTCACTCCCCTTTGCGAAAACAAGAAACCATTTCTGGTGAAATGACTGAAAAATACAAAGCCCAATTAGATGCATTGATTGAAGAATTTGGATGGAGATTCCATGATTTCAAGAAATTAGAGCCATAGTTTAATATTCTCAGTTCACCTTTTAGTGCAGAAGCTGATACTGCCACAAAGGACATACAGTTGGAGCTGCTTGACTTACAAGCAGATCATGACCTGAAAGAGAAATTCAAGACAGATGGTTTGCTGGATTTCTATGGATCTTTATCACAAGAATCATTTCCCAACTTGAAAAACTGTGCAGCTAAACTTTTATCATTATTTGGATCAACATACATTTGCGAACAAGCATTCTCTTGCTTGAAGATCAACAAACCTAAGAATAGGTCTTTTATTGCAACTTGCGTGCTGTCATGCGAATTTCAACAAGTAAACTTGCTCCAGATTTCAAGAATATTGTCAAAAATTGCAAGCAGTTACAAACATCTCATTAAAAATTAACAATTATAGCGACAATGTAGTCGCTGTATGTCTAAATTAACGCCATTGATAGATAATAAAGAATATTTGTTATAATAACAAGTTGTAAAATCGTGTTAACAAATTAGTAAAAGTTTTTGTTCATATTGTCAAATGTAATGTATAAGTAAATAAGTAAAATAAAATTGCAATAATTTGTTATTTATACTGCTTAATAACCTTTTGTTCACCCTTCCCTGGAATGAACGTACCCCTGACATTGTCGTCCTGTCGTATCTTTTCTAGATACAAAAATAATTAATAATTACTTATTGTGATAGGTTGCTGTAAACAAAATGGATATATATATATATATATATATATATATATATATATATATATATATATATATATATATATATATATATATATATATATATATATATATATATATATGCGGCCCGCCACTAGCTTTACATTTGTCAAGCACGAAAAGTTTGCCCATCCCTGCCCTAACTAATTCTTTCAGGTTGACTAGGTCAGTGAGACAGGGATCTCCCTTGTCCCCATTACTGTACGTTGTCGCTCTGGAGCCACTTCTAGAAAAGATACGACAGGACGACAATGTCAGGGTATGTTCATTCCAGGGAAGGGTGAACAAAAGCTGCGTGCTTATGCGGACGATACCATTTTCTTTCCGACAACTGAAAAATCTGTACGGATCATTTTGGAAACGTTCTGGTTTTTCGGCAAAGGAAGTGGGGCAAAATTAAACGTCCAAAAATCTACTATAATGGGATTAGGCAAATGGAAAAATAAGGCGCATTTTCCATTTGGCTTAACATCAAACAATCTTGTAAAATTTTACGGAATAGTATTCCCATGTCAACCAAATCAGACACACAAAGACACATGGCAAAATCTAGAGAAGAAAATAACAGATATGTTGCAGAGGTACAAATATAAAACAACGACCATATTTGGTAGAAGTACCATTGTTAATACATATATAATTCCATAAATACTATATCTGTGCACAGTCCTAGATCCCCCACGCCAGACTGTCACAAACATAAACAAAGAGATTAGACGCTTTGTGCTTGGCAGCACCATCTACAGTATCAAACATACTACACTCATGCAAGATAAAAAAGATGGAGGTATCGCCCTCCAAGACATAACAACCAAATACAAGAACTTAGGACCAATTTTTTTTTTTTTTTTGTCATCCACAAAATACCAAAACTTTATTTACTGTCAGTTTACTGAGAGAAAAGACCAAAATCATTTCAAATCTTCAAAACTTTGACACTCGAGAAAAAATACTCTTAAAACAAAACAAAAAACAAAAAACACAAAGGTTTGTGACAACACAACTAGACATCAATATGGTATAAAACAATAACTCATAAAATGGGAGAAAACTACCGCTAAAAATTCAAATTTACAAGCAGACAGAAAAAGAAGTAATGCTACAATAGACCAGAGATTTTCATAAACATGTCATAAAAAGAGAAAACAAATGCTAAAACAGTTTCATTAAAGCAGGTGACAAAGGAGGCAATGCGAACAATTTTTAAAAATTAAGAAATTCCTTTCACACATGTACCAATCAAAACAAGATTAAATATAACTGCTACGATCTCGACAGAGCACACTTAAAATGTGGCAACATCTGAAGATAAAATTCATCACTGTACAATATGGTCCAAATGGTTTCAGGGCATGGGAAGACCTGGAAGGCAGAATATACTGAAAGCTAATCTGTTCAAAACTTGTATCAGTATTTATAAACTGAACTTCTGAACTCCATGCCCGAAAGAAAAATTTGTAATAGTATCGCCCAAAGCAACAATGTCATTGAACAGACACTGTAAAGATTTTAAATGGTGATCGAATATGGAAACTGAGGAACCACATATGAAACCTCATTCAGATGCTCCACTTTATATATTTCAAACCTACATAGGAAGACAACGTGCTCCGTTTGACAAAAAATACAACAGAAACTTGACAAAAAGTAATACACATATATGACCAAATCTAAGCGGGAACAACGGCGTGTAGCTGGAAAACAGTTATCAGTTATCAGTTATCAGTTAGGGTATCTTCATTGCACTCCGGACATGTCCATAGGTGCTCAGATCCTCCCCCAGCATATGCATCAGCGTCCGGTGGCTAATAGTGCCAGTTCTGTGTTGGTTGACGAGGCGCCTTGTTTTCCCGATGTACCTCTCGCGTCTGGCTGTGCCGATTCTTACTCCCAAGTCTTTCATCCTGGACAGCGATGTGGATTCACTGACGTCAAAGTCCTCTGTTCTCGCCATATCTTTAAGGACGTTAATAACATCGGCACGATCCATGGGCTGGCCATATACAGGGGGTGCAGAGCCAGCCAGTTTATCAGCTCGTTCATTTCCCTCGACTCCCGCATATCCCGGGACGAAGATGAAGGTGACTTTACGAACAACAGACTTCCGCAGCGACTCAGTCCACTGTCTACGTACAGATCCAGCTTCGATCTTCTGAATCATGCTCATTGAGTCACTTAGTACACACACGTTGGTATAATGCTGTGATTCCAGCCATATAAAAGCCTGTGTAACTGCCATCACCTCCATCGTCATGCTGCTCGTGGTAATAGAGTGGGCACCACTGGATTCTTGAATGGTTCGGCCCGCTGAACGGGCTGTAAATGCCTACGCACTTCTCTGCTGCTTTACAACAGATCCATCTGTATAGATGAGCACTTCGGGTCTATCTGAGTGTTCATAGATGAGCGCGTTGACTTCTGCATTGACAGCGGCAGGGTTCTGCTCTCTGCACCGTCTGTCGAGTGTGATAATGCAGGAGAAAGTGCACTTAAAAGCTGGAGGCACCGGCACCCATTCCTTGCCGGGGTTGATACTGGTAAGACTGCAGACCTGTCTAACGACATCTTCCGCCCGACCTATCCATGATTTGCCTCTCTTTAGCCTGTCACCCTTTTCTCTGAATATAGCGTCATGCAGAGGGTGCTGCTCATCTGCACTTATTTTTAAGTATGCACTAGCTCTCTAGATCTTGATCCTGTGTTCCATTGTCGGGAAGTCAAGGAGGTATCTCATTGCTACACAGCTGGTGTCTTTCGTACAGCCCAAAATGCTTCGTTTTGTACCTTTTATAGTCTTCCAATCTGTGTAGGGCTGACAGTGAGGATAGCCAGGGCATACTCGATGCGTGAAAGCACCAGTCCTTGGAACAGAAGTATTAGCAGTCTTTGCTCGATATTGGCAGCCGCCATGACTCTCATTGCTGACAAACCTTTTCGAGCTTTCATAATAACATAATCGACATGATCTCTGAAGGACAGGCTTCGATTAAGCCTCACGCCAAGATATGTCATTGACTGGGTTCTACTCAAAAGGCTCCCATCCATTCTTACTGCCGGCAGGTCTGTTTTCACAATATGGTTGTTTAGGGAGAACCATATAACCGATGCCTTTGCAGGGTTAACAAGGGCATCAGCATCAGCGCACCATGAGGAAATTCGATCTAGTTCGCCCTGCATATCATTGGCAACCGCCTGTCTATCTCGACCCTGTCGGTAGACGAGAATGTCGTCAGCAAATGATAGAGTCCTACCCCTCCCGTCCAACTGTTGTTCAGTGATCGGCACCGTATACGCGTTGAATAGTACTGGCGACAGTGGTGAACCCTGCGGCAATCCTGTACATATCGTTATCGGCTCAGAAGACCAACTCCCGCATCTTAGCACCACCTTCCTTTGGAGCAGAACTGCAGCTATCCATCGTGCAAGGTGAGGGTGCACTTTCAGTATGATGAGGGTTTGCATCAAGTGCTCGAAGGATACTCTATTGTATGCGTCCTCTAAGTCTATGGCGGCCGCACATGTCTCTTCTCTGACCTGAAATCCCTCGTAAACATCTTGAGCAAAGACTGCCGCATTCAGCCATGACTCTTTGTTACGTCTGTATCCCCCAAGTGTGGGCGGGAAGCAACCGAGCTGTTCCAAGTCACAAGCAAGTCTGTGTGCTACAATTTTCTCCAGTAGCTTGCCAGCAGTATTCTGCATCGTAATGATTCTGTAGCCGCTTATCTTGGAATGGTCTCTGTTCGGTTTTGGCAGCGGCAACAAGTAGCTGTGTAGCCATTCCTCTTTGATCTGACCCCTCTGGATACTGGTGTTGAATTCTCTGGCCAGTTCTTCCATGTCATCATCTGACATCATCAGTAGGTCACCATATAGGATGCCGTCTGGGCCTGGGGCGGTGTTAGGTGATTTCTTGAGCATTGCACGTATTGTCTCAGCTATGATTTTGCACTCTTCGTCTGAGAGTGTTGTTGTGGTTCTCTGTCAGGCGGGCTCGTCTTTCTGGTCAGTCTCCTCTATGTAGCGTGCAAGAAGGGCCTTACCTTTATCCGCATCCGATTTTTTCCATGTGAGGTCTGTTCCTTGAAAGTCTGGAATACCCCTACGCTGTGCGGCGCCGGTCGTGCTCTTATGGAGGCGCCAGAATGTCGTAAGAGATCGTTCGGAGCACACCTTCCTTCAGAACTCGTCCCATTTCTCGGCCTTGGCCTGTTTGGCGCAGGATTTGAATAAAGTCATCGTCCTATGGACCTCAGTCTTCAGGTCCGCCAACTCAACCTGTGGCATGTTGGCATTTCTGGCTTTTTGCCAGTCTTTGACAGCTTGCCTCTTTCCCAGCCATGCCTTTTCAACCTCGCCATTCCACCATGGTGGCTGCAACCATCTTTCTTGTCTCCTGCGGGAGGAAGTTAGTTTTCTCCTACTGATCTTGCTTATGGCGTCTTGACCAGTGTTGTCGTACGGGAAGGCATTTGTCTTGTTACCTTGACTCCTGTACAATGGCGACAAAATGAAGCGTTACTTTTCGGAGGGACGCTATTTAATGTTTTACTTTGGATTTCGTGTGATTTCCTATGGATTTCCTGTGAATAGTGTTTTCCTGTGGATTATGTGATGTTATTTTGTGTTCCTTTTATTGGAAGTTTTCAAAAGAAGCCACGGAAGGCAGGTGGTGGATGAAATTTTGAGGGCAGCCGACAGATATTTGTGGTTCATGGCCTCGAGCTTCACGACGGCAGGCAGAGGAACTCTTCTTGAGTCAATGGCTGCGGTCTCCGACCAGTAAGGTCACTGCCATAGAGGAAAGCAGCGGCAAACTACTTCTTTAAAAGTGCCTAGTATATCATGATTCGCTTAAAGACTGATCATCGCAAGACAAGGACAGAGACGTTAAAATTAGCAACTTGGAACGTTAGGACGTTAAACGACGACGAAAAATTAGAGAACATAAAACAAGAAATTGAAAGGGAAAAAATTAATATTTTAGGTATGTGCGAAACGAGATGGACAGGAGCAGGCATCAAGATAGAAGAAGATTTCAAGATTATTTATTCTGGAGGTGAAGATCGTCATAGGGGAGTGGCAATTATTTTGGACCGGAAAACATCAAAATCTGTTCAAGGATATTGGGCCGTGTCGGACAGAATTCTACTAGTTAAATTAAGTGGCAGACCTTTTAGCATAAATATTATTCAAGTATATGCCCCAACAGGAGAATCCAGTGAAGATAGTGTAGAAGAATTTTATAATGACATAGAGTCTGCCTTAAAGAAATGTAAAAATTCAGAAATAAACATCATAATAGGGGACTTCAATGCAAAAGTAGGAAATCAAGGGGATAGATACACAGTAGGAAACTATGGTTTAGGAGAGAGAAATGAAAGAGGATACAGACTCGTAGAGTGGGCAAAAGAACAGGAAATGATTGTAGGAAACACCTGGTTCAAGCAACACCCTAGAAGATTATGGACATGGAGGAGTCCTGATAGCAGGATTAGAAACCAGATTGACTACATTCTGATTAGCAGAAGATTTAGAAACGCATTAACAATAGCAAAAACAGTTCCCAGTGCTGATTGTTATAGTGACCACAGATTACTCACAGGAACATTGAGGATAACGTTGAAGAAAGTCAAGTATATAACAGGAAACACTAAATATGATTTGTGTACATTGAGTAATGACAAGGAAATACAAAACAAATTCAACATAGAAGTACAGAACAGATTTAAAATATTGTCTGATCTAGAGATCCTATTCCAGGATGTGGATGATCAATGGGAAATGTTGAAGAATTCAATCAATGTGGCTGCAGAAACAACTATTCCAAAATTAAAGAAGGTGGGTCGTAAGAAATGGATGACTGAAGAAATTTTTACACCTCATGGAAACAAGAAGACTCAACAAAAATAATTCTGTCAAATATGAAGAAATTCACAGACAAGTCAGAATATTATGTAAGGAGGCAAAAGAAGCATGGCTTGAGGAAAAGTGCTTAGAAATTGAAAACCAACACAACAGTCAAAATACCAAATTAGTGCACAAAAGAATTCAGGAACTTACTAATAAAAGAACAAGTACATCAACAGGGTGTCTAAAAACTGAAGATGGCAAAATTATAATAGAAAAAGACCAGATTCTACATGTATGGACAGATTATGTGAAACACCTTTATGATGATAACAGAGACGAACAGTATGATAATAGATTTAATAATGAAGGACCGCCAATTTTGGAGATGGAGGTTCGAAATGTTCTTAAGCATATGAAAGCTGGCAAGGCCCCCGGCGCAGATAACATCACAACAGAAATGATTAAAGCTTTAGAAGAATTTGGACTAGCGCAAGTCACCAGACTGCTGAACACATTATATGATACTGGAGATATACCTCCTGAATTATGTAATTGTGTATTTATTGCTATCCCAAAGAAATCAGGAACCTTGGAATGTGATCAACATAAACAATTAGTATAATGAGTCACATCACAAAGATTTTGCTAAGAATTATCATGCAAAGAGTGAGGAAGAAGATACAACCTGAAATAGGGGAAGAACAATGCGGGTTTGTAGAAGGTAAGGGTACAGTAAATTATGTGTATATGCTGCGAACAGTTATTGAACGTGCTATAGAAGTAAACAAGGATATACATCTTTGCTTTATTGACTACACAAAGGCTTTTGATAGAGTTAGACATGTCAGCATGGTGGATATGCTTGCAGATCTATAAATTGATGGGAAAGACATTAGACTTATAAAAAACATATATTGGAAACAACAAGCTGCAATAAGGATTGATAATGAAGTGGGACAGTATCAGATCAGCCAATTAAGAGAGGTGTTAGGCAGGGATGTGTGATGTCTCCAGATCTTTTTTCCTTATACAGTGAAAATATTTTCAGAAATGTAGAGGATATAAATGGAATCAGCATTGGAGGACGAAACATCAATAACATTAGATATGGAGATGATACAGTATTAATTGCAGACAATGCACAGGACCTGCAACAATTAGTAGATGCGGTGGTTGTACACAGTGAGCAACTGGGGTTAGAATTAAATTGTAAAAAGACTCAGGTTATGGTCGTCACTAGGAAGAAAGAAGAGCCACAATGTAATATACAAGTAAATGGAAATATTCTTCAACAAGTGAATCGGTACAATTACCTTGGAACAGTCATAACATCTGATGGGAGATGCCTTGAAGAGATTAGAACAAGAATCGCAATGGCGAAAGTAGCTTTCAGCAAGATGAAAAACATTCTGACCAATAAAAAAAAATGTCAATTGAAACGAGAAAAAGAGTGTTCAGGGGATACATAGAGCCTGTTCTTTTGTATGGATGTGAAACTTGGACAATGAGCAGTCAAGCTGAAAAGCATCTGATGGCTGCAGAAATGTGGTTTCTGAGGAAAATGCAAAGAATACCATGGACAGACAGAAAAACCAATGATCAAGTACTACAGGAGACAAATGAACATTGTAAACTGATTAGAGAAATTAGACGTAGACAGTCAACATTTTTTGGACATGTTACGAGAAGAAATGGATTGGAGAACTTAGTGACAACTGGAAAGATCGAAGGGAACAGACCAAGAGGAAGACCGAGAGGAAAATACCTGGATGGCTTGGCCACATGGCATGGACGAGACAGGAACACTGAGCTGATCCACGACACTGGTGATCGAGTGAAATTGCGAGTCATGACCGCTCACGCTTTCCGGCATGGCACATGATTGATTGATTGACTTGACTCCTGGCCCTGTCTTTCTCGATCAGGATGATACAAGGGTAGTGGTCACTGTCGTGGTATCGACAGCTGAAAAACAATCCTCCAAGAACAAAGAGAAATCCTCCAAGGACCAAACTTTTTTTTATTTAAACTTTTATTTCATACAAAGCAATGTATATTTACAAGTTGTAGTGTGTGTTTCTTTTGTTTGTGTATATTACAGAGCGTTGCCGTTTGTTAGTGTTAAGTGTAACATTGTGAATAGAACAAATACATACATATATACAGTTATGATAATATGACATTTATGGCACAGTGCATGTAGATACACATTCCTTGCATATGCTTCACTTCCACTTCCGCAAGCGGAATGCATGAAACACCTGTCCATCTCTCCCTCTCCTCTCCCCCTCTCTCTCTCTCTCTCTCTCTCTCTCTCTCTCTCTCTCTCTCTCTCTCTCTCTCTCTCTCTCTCTCTCTCTCTCACACACACACACACAATCTCGTGCTTTCTGGAGACCGCAGTACATTAAATGCCCCGCGCTTGGACAATAAACTTTAAACTATCATTTCAATTAAAATGTGGCTTCTTTGTAATTTCTGGGTCACTTAGCTACCGAGGTGAAAGTCGTTGGTGTTGTTGCCTGATGACAAATTACAAGGTGACGTAATTATTTATTAAGATTTTTTTTTTCACATTTACTGCTTGAATTTAATTTCCGCTTCTATGCCTTTTTTTTTTTTTTACACGAGCAAGCATAGCCATACCAGAACTGATTCTGTTTTCTCCTTGGTCTAAGAATGGGCATTGTGCAAGAGATTATACCATCTACAATGATTATGTTTTCCTCTTGGTCTAAGAATGGGCTGGCTTTGTGCACTAGAGATTATACCATCAGCACTAATTCTGTTTTCTTCTTGGTCTAAGAGTGGGCTTTGTAACTAGATATGCTGTAACCAGATTCGATGGTTTTCTCCTCGGTCTAAGAATGGGCTGTGTGCAGTTAGAGATTGTACCATCAGCACTAATTCTGTTTTCTTCTTGGTCTAAGAATGGGCTTTGTAAATAGATATACTGTAACCAGATTTGATGGTTTTCTCCTCAGTCTAATAATGGGCTCTGCAGCTAGAGATTGTACCATCAGCACTAATTCTGTTTTCTCTGTGGTCTAAGAATGAGCTTTGTGCAGTTAGAAATCAACGCTGATTATATTTTCTTCTTCGTCTAAGAACGGGCTTTGTGCAGAAACAGACTGTACCATCATCAGCGCTTGAATCCCTGGGGATGTTAAATGCCGGTATATCATCTGAAAAAGCCAGGAAGGGGAGGCTGGCAGGAGAAGACCACAATCCGACTGTTCACACGTGACATCACAAAAATATTCCTACTCTAGAGCCATCTGTAGATTTTTAAACCTAAGCCGTTGGAAGTGTACATCAGTAGTCCAGTTCATTCACTGAAGCAATGTATTTTAAAATTTAGTTACTCATTGTTCTCTGTCTCGTCTGTGCCACACGACGAGTCGGATCGTTCTGGAGGCAGTTGTCCTATCCTCCACTCGGTGTTATTCCTCTTCGTCTTTTTTTTTGCATGCTAGGAATACTGAAGATTCAGAAAGAAATCAACGAGAGCATGAGTGCAGAAAAGCAACGCAATGTTGAGATGAAGAGAGCTCGCACCTTCGCAGCGCCAAAGGAAACACTGGTTCAACCAGAGGAACCTCCAAAACTGCCTGAACCAAGTCCAAAGATTTTGATGCCATATTAAGATTTTTTTTTTTTTTTTTTTTTTTTTTTTTTTTTGGATATATTTTTTTTTTTTTTAAATTAACAATAATGACATTTTTTTATAATTGCAAGAGTAAATGAAATTAAGGACATTTACACATTTCAGTCAGGAAAAATAGCTAGTTTGTATTTGAACATTAGTAAAAATAAGTTTCTGTTGTATGTAAGGGAGTTGAACCTTGCCTTGATTCTGCAAGTCTAAACTAATTTTCTGTATTCCGCTAGTGTTTGATGTAGTTTTGTGTGTGTGTCTTCGGATGTTTTAGGAAGAGTGTTAAGAAAGATTGCCTTGTAAATGTCTGTTTGTTTGCCTGTGCGTGTTTGTATTATTTGTTGTAGAGTTTCCACTGCATCTGTGACTGTTTGACATGTGAAGAATATGTGTTCTTCTGTCTCTTTTGTGTTGTTCCTGCATAATTGGCATTTTCCTATTTGCCTGGATCTGAATGCTAATTTGGGTATTATGGGAGTTATATTAAAAATCAGTCTTAAGTTACTTCTTTCGCCTTAGATGTGATGTGTTTGTTGTGTAAGTTGAAAAAGATGGATGTGTAGTCTGACATGAAATATTTTTGTCCTCTTTTGATTCTCAGCTTAAGCGATGGTGCTTGTTTACTAACTAATTGTTTGTATATTTCTCGTGTTGTTTCATTTATTAAATGTTCATGTCCTTGTATTGCCTGTATACATGTGTGATAGAAAGATCGTAGTATGCCCTGATAATGTGCTGCTGCATTGTTTAGTTTTGTGAGATGTTTTATTTTGTGTGCTATATAATATAATGCTAATCTATGTTGTTCTGGATGTCTGATAATATTACCTATGTGGCTGATTCTAAGTGCTTGTATTTTTGTTTGTATGTCCTGAAGTGCTATTCCTCCTTGTTTCTTATCCTGAATGAGAGTTTTATGCTGTATGCTGTGTATTGTCTTACTAAATATGAAATGTCTTATCTGCTTATTTATATCTGTGATTGTCTGTTTTGGAGGGTTTAACACTGTCACTAAGTATATTATTTTTGGTATGATGTATGTGTTAACTATTATGCTTCTACCAAATATTGTTGATGTTTTGTATTTATACCTATGTAGCATGTCTGTGATTTGGTGTGTTAGTTGTAGCCATTTTTCTCTGTGTGTTGTTCTGGGGTCACATGGAAATGTGATCCCATACAGTTTCATATTGTGTGTATGTGTTAGGTCTGGAGGGAAATCAGACTTTTGTTTCCACCTTCCCAGGCCCATAATTTGTGATTTTTGTATATTAATTTTGGCTCCACTGCCTTTCCCAAAGTGGGAGAAGGTGTGCAGTATGTTTCTGATGGATGTGTTGCTTGTAGGGAAGAATGCAGTATCGTCTGCATAAGCAATGACCTTTTGCTCTCCTATTCCCTGTATGAAAGTGCTTTTAATGCTGGTATTTTGTCTAATCTATTCTAATAATGGCTCTAGTGTCAGTATATACAGAAGTGGTGATAGTGGACACCCTTGTCTTACAGATCTTGTCAGCCTGAAGCTAGCAGTGAGTGAATGGTTCACTAAGACTTTGCTTTCAGGGTTGTTATACAAAATCTGTATCCACTTTCTGTAGTACTGTCATATATTGCAGTGTTCTAGGGTTTTGTGCAAATAGGAGTGTGCGATTGTGTCAAATGTCTTCTCTTGGTCCAAAGACAAGAGGGAGGATTGACAGTCTTTCTGGTGTGTGTACGTTATAATGTCTCTAATGAGGTGTGTGTGGTTTAGTATATTCCTGTGCTGTACACTACATTGCTGGTTTGGGTGTACTAGTTTTGGTATGAATTGTGTGATTTTGTGTGCTAGTGATTTGGCCAGAATTTTGTAATCTGTGTTCAGAAGTGAAATTTGTCTGTAATTTTTCAGTTGTGTCTTGTCTGTCTTTGCTTTGTGTATAAGTGTTATATAAGATATGTTGCAACTATCAGGGAGTTCTTGTTTGTCAAAGGCTTCTTGATAGACTTTTAGAAGAAGGTTACCTATGATAGGAAAGAATTGTTGATAGAATTCTACTGTTAATCCGTCTGGTCCTGGTGTCTTGTCTTTGTTCATTTTACTAAGTGCATGTGTTATGTTTTCTAATGTCAACTGTGTGTCCAATATCTCTTTGTCTGTGATATCTTTTTTGTATATTGTAAGAAGCTATCTTGTATTTGTGTGTTTACTGTCTCTGCTGTAAATAAGTGTGTATAGTATTGCTGGAATGCTTCTGTTATACATGTGGTTTCTGTTTGTGTGATTCCTTGCATGTCTATTATTGTGTTTATCTGTTTGCTACGCTGTATGTTTTGTTCTATTGCCATGTATTGTTTGCTGGGTGTCTCTTGTGTAATGGTGCTGAGTTTTGTTCTAATTAGTGCACCCAAGTATCTGTGCTGTTAGTGTTGTTCCAGTTGCGTTTCTAATGCATGCAAGTATGGTGAGTTTCTGTCGGTTTGCTTTGTTAAATGTATTGCTGTTTGTATTATCTGTTCTTGTTGTAGTCTACGCTTGTGTATGACGGATGCTAGTTGTTGTGTCCTGCTCCGTATTGTGTTTTTCAGTAAGTCCTAGTATTGTCTAATGTTGTCAGTTGGTATACTATCAGTGTATGTATGTATCAGGTCTGTCATATATTGTATATATTCTGCGTTTTAGAGTAATGTGTTGTTAAATTTACAGTGTGGTGATCGTTTGAAAGGCTGTGTGGGTGTGTTATTTATAGTGATGTGTGCTAGTATTGCTTTGTGGTCTGTATACCGGAGAGTTTCTTGTAGGTGTTTAGTTTGTTTTATGTGGTGTGTTGATGGTACATATATTTTATCTAACCTAGATTATCTGTTAAGTGCATGGTTTCTGTGCGTTATATCGTGACTGTTGGGGTGTTTGTGTCTGAATGCGTCTGCTAGGTTATGTGTGTCAATTATGTATTGCAATGTATCAAGTTGATTCATGTCGTCTCGGTCGGCTCTTCTTAACTGCGTTTTCACTTCCCCGCCTATTATGTCAGCCGAAGCTAAACAACAATTAAAATCACCCGCTAAAACAACATGCCTCGCTCTGAATGTCTGTGGTAATAGGTTTTCTAAGTGTTGGAAGAATTGTGGTTGGTAGCTGCAATTTGCTGGGACATGTATGTTGACTAAAGTGAATGTGTGTGTGTGTGTGTGTGTGTGTTGTGTCTAACGTGTATGATGGTAATGTCTCTTTGGTCGTCCTTGTGCGTGCCAGTAATTTCCCATTTATCTGAAGTCTGCAGTATAGCGGTTCCAGAACCCGTACGATGTGTCGACAGACTGAAGCATGAGTGTCTGAGCCCTAATTGTGTAGTGATTTGCTTTGCGTGTGTGTATTCGCATATGTTTGTTTCTTGTAGGAGAATGAAATCGGGTTTGTATTTGTGTATGAGTGTGACGATGTGTTTTTGTTTTGTGCGTAAACCTGAAATGTTCAGACTAATAATAACAATATCATTAGTCATCATAAATTAATCAAAACAAGCAAATTATATTGTTGACTAACAGTAATCATCATCATTGGCACCTTTCCGCCTTGACAAACGATAGTTTGGTACATTGTGCTTTAAAAAGGCTTAATAACTACGATCCATGGCGGTGGCGAGTGTGGCTGGTAAGGCCAATTCTTGCTGCAAATGTTTACCGACAGTAGGTGCATGTGAAAACATGGTCATTTCCACCATTTTGCACCATCTTACGTCTCTCACGCTCGGTGTGTGCTTTATCTGCAATCATTTTCTCCTTTGTCTTTATTCCGTTTCTGATAGTTGCCCTCCATGCAACACGTTCAGCGGCGACGTGCTCCCAATGTGCATTATCAATGCCTGTATCAATCATGTCCCGCTTACACACATCTTTGTATCGTAGTAGAGGCCGACCCTGTGATCTCCTACCCGTCTGTAATTCACTAAAAAAGATGTCCTTTGGTATTCTACCATCATCCATCCTCCTAACGTGTCCTATCCATCTAAGTCTACGAAGACTGAGCATGGAATACACCGTCACACAACCTGATCTTTCCAATACTTCAGTATTTGTGATTTTGTCTTGCCACTTAATACCAAGTATTCTTCGCAGACACCGCATATGAAAGCTGTTTAAACGTTTCTCTTGGCGTGAGTAAGTTGTCCAGGTTTCACTGCCATAAAGAAGAGTACTAAGGACACAGGCTTGGTAGACGAGGACTTTTGTTTTGGCAGTAAGCTTCCTGTTCTCCCAGACTCTTTTTGCTAACATGTTCATTGTTGTTGCTGCCTTGCCAATCCTGATGTTGATTTCCTGATCGAGGGATAATTTGCTATTTACCTCTGATCCTAGATATGTAAAATGGTCTACTATCTCCAGTTCGGCGTCGTCAATAAAGATTGATGGTACACCATGTGCACCTTGTGACATAATCTGTGTCTTCTTTTTGTTAATTGTTAAACCAAATTCAGAACAAGCATTGGAGAATGCAGATAGTAGATGTTGCAATTCTTCCTCAGAGTGGGTCGTAATCGCAGCATCGTCCGCAAAAAGTAACTCTCTGATTAGTACCCTGCTAATTTTGGTCTTGGCCTTCAATCTCTGAGCATTATAGAGGCCACCATCTGAGCGTGAGTGAATGTATATACCATCATCCTGATCACGAAAGGCATATTTCAGTAGAAGTAAAAAGTATATCCCAAAGAGGGTGGGGGCTAGCACACAGCCTTGCTTAACTCCACTCTTGATTTCAAATTCTTCAGAAGTTGCACCATCAAACTTGATTATACCCTTCATGCCTGTGTGGAACGATTCCACAATGGACAGAAGAGTTGGTGGGCAGCCAATCTTCTTTAGTGCTTTGAACATCTGTCGCAATGAGAATATCATATCAATGGTAGACCGGTTCTGACGGAAGCCACACTGTGATTCGGGGTAGACTTGATCTCCCAGGACTTGAAGTCTGTGCAGGACAATTCTGGCAAATACTTTCCCAACAATACACAGAAGTGAGATACCCCTATACTTGTTACAGTCGCTCCGATCGCCCTTGTTCTTGTACAGAGTTATGATGTTTGAATCTTTGAAATCCTGTGGGACTTGTCCTTCTCGCCAGCATACCTCTATTAGCTGGTGGATCTGTAGAGCGAGGGTGTCTTGCCCACTCCTGATCACCTCTATTGGAATCCCATCCTTACCTGGAGCCTTGCCAGATGCAAGCTCATTTATAGCACACTTAACTTCTGTTATAGTGGGAAGTGTGTCCAGGTGGTCAAGAGTTGGCAGGGCCTCTATGGCGTTGAGGGCATCATCCGCTAGCTTGGTCTCACTTGAGTAAAGCTCTAAATAGTGCTCGACCCATCTATCCATCTGCTGTTTCTTATCAGTGATGATTTCTCCAGTCAAGGTTTTCAGCGGTGCACTTCTTTTGATCATTGGACCACAGGCTTTCTTTATCCCTTCATACATGCTTCTGATGTTTCCCTTATCACTTGCGATTTGAATGGACTCACATAACTTGATCCAATAGTCATTCGCACACAATGACTAACAGTAATAAGAAATCAGATACGAACTAGTTGAGATAGTTATTTTTTCTTGTTGTCTTGGTGCAGACGTGATCTGATTGTAGATGTTAAAACAGTAGGCCATCTTCTTCGGTTTCAGTGTCAGTGTCAGTAGTGTTCTTAGATGTCAATTCTGATTTAGTTGTATCATCAAAGGTGTCGTTGCTGATGGTTTCGTCAGTATTTTCGGTTTGTCTTTCCTTCTTTTTTGGCGTTGATTTGGTTGGTGAGTTTTCTTCTTCTTCCTTAGTAGGGGAGACTGGGGAGAAATGGACATAGGGGAGAAATGGACCACCCCCTCTCTGGCCCCTGGCTGTGATGCAATGAAAGTGAAACCATAATAAGTTTGTTTTCCACATCAAACATAGTCCGAATTTGTCATTTGCCATCGATTTCCCGCCCAGGTCGTTCCCACGCAAAGTTTGAAAATTTTTCTGCACTAAAGTTTCTTTTTCCAGTTCCAGACACCATCGTAAAGCAGACGCATAGTCAGGAATCAGGACAAGGTAATTACGTTAATATCTTTATTTACTTGTTATTTAAGAGTTCATATAAAAAATATAGCATATAATATTAGATTTAAGAGACTTTATGGCTGAATAGTTTAATACATTGATGGGGGAGAAATGGACCGGTTCATTTCTCCCCATGGTTCATTTCTCCCCATAGAAGAAATTGACAAGACAGTCTGTTGTTATTAAAAGTGTTGAAGATTGAATTCGAATATCAGCATTATTGATTCTTTTTAATACTGGGGTCTAAATCTAGACCAATAAAATTGTTAACAAATTTGATTTCAGTGATTTATTAAAGATGCACGCCATTCGTGCTATGATCAGTATTTCTTTGCAAATGATAGGCCTACCATTCTAAATGTTTTATAATTATGTCACTCTTTTGTTTCAGATGCCAAGATTGTACATCAGAAACACCAACAAGGGTCTCGTTACGGAGGAACGTATGAGAGAAGCTGTTAATGCTGTGAAAAATGGAATGAAAGTGAGGAAAGCTGCAAGGGAGTACGACATTGCTCGCTCTACCCTCAATAACAATCTTACAAAAGACAGAGAAGGAAATGGTCTGCCTACTAGACTCGTACCAAATTATAGGCATAGCCTTGTTTTCACAGCTAAGCAAGAAGCTGATTTTGCTAGTTACTTGAAAGATTGTGCAAGAATGTTCCATGGACTCACAACTAAAAACGTTCGTATTTTGGCGTACGAGATGGCGAAAGTCAATAACATTGCATATCCTTTAACCTGGGATGAGCAAATGATGGCAGGGAATGACTGGCTTTGTGGATTTTTGCGACGGAATCCCGAGCTGACCATAAGGCAACCTGAGGCAACATCTCTGGCTAGAGCTACAGCTTTCAACAAACATAATATTTGCACCTTCTTCAACATTGTGAAGGAAACCATTACAAAACTAAATGTGAGTGGAGCTCAAATCTACAATTTGGATGAGTCAGGTCTGACCACTGTACAGAAAGTGCCAAAAGTAATTGCCCCACGAGGAGTGAAGCAAATAGGCCAGGTGACATCCAGAGAAAGAGGAGAACTGGTCACAATCTGTTGCATTGTGTCAGCTGTGGGTCACATTATCCCTCCAGTTTTTGTGTTTCCCAGAAAAAAATTTAAGAATTTTATGCTTGCTGGAGCACCTGAAGGTTCCCTTGGCCTTGTGAATGAATCAGGTTGGATGACCCGTGATAATTTCGTCAAAGTTATAAACCACTTCATTAAGCACTCAAGACCTTCCAAAGACTTCCCTTTGATTTTGATCTTGGACAATCACGATTCCCACATTTCATTTGAATCACTTGAACTGTGCAAGAAAAACAACATTCATGTGATCACGTTGCCACCACACACCTCATCTAAAACTCAGCCCTTGGACCGTTCAGTTTTTGGACCCATGAAGTTGGTCTACAACAATGCGTGTGATTCATGGATGATGAAAAATGTAGGGACACCACTGACAATCTATCAAGTTGCAAATCTAGGAGGCCACGCTTTTCTTAAAGCGGCAACTCCCATTAACTTTCAATCAGGCTTTGCAGTGTCAGGTATTTGGCCCTTTAACGAAGATGTTTTTACAGAAGATGATTTTATGCCTTCAGAAATAACGAACAGGCCCATCAGCAAGGACAGTGAAAATGCCACTTTAGAAAGCAATGAACAGACAGGATCAGCATCTCCACATTGTGGTACCAGCACAGATCAAACTGCACAAGAATTTCATGAAAATCAGAAAGAGTGTAATGTTGAGAACCTTGTAGATGACTTGCAGGAAATATCAGGGAGTCTTCAACATAAAGCTACTTCTTCCTTTACTTCGCCTCATGTTTTCAGAGGACTACCAAAAGCTGGTCCGCGAAAAGATTCAAATAATATGAGGAAAAGAGGAAAAACTATGCTGGCTACTTCTACGCCAGAAATGGATCGAATTAGGGAAAGAGCGGTGATGAAAGAAAAGGCAGCAAAAGTTTCACCCAAAAAGGTAAAGAGACAGCTGCTGAAAGAATGTGATGTTGATCCAGAAACTGACATTTCGTTTTGTGATGACACAGATTCTGATGTTTCATTTGGTGAAAATGAGGAGTGTACGGTTAGCTTGACTGGTGTGCGTGAGGTTTATGAAGGCCAGTGTGTGCTATGTGAATATGGAACAAAGAAGACTTGTGTTTACTATGTAGGAATTGTAAGGGGAGACATTGATGATGATGGTGATGTTGAGGTAGAGTTCTTGCGCAAGAGTGAGAAGGTTGCTGGTAAATTTGTTAAGCCTAAGGTAGAAGATGTCGCCAGTGTCTCAATTACATGTATTAAAGCACAGCTTACTAGATCTACAATCACTGGAACCACTTCTAGGACCAAAGATGGCTATGTCTTCAAAGAAAGTCTTGTAGGCATAAATGTTCGATAAAACTTTATATTAGATTAATATATCATATTAAACTTTTTTTACTGTCGCTTAAAATAATAAGAAAAAACTGCAAATATCCTTTTAATGATTATTTATTTCTTATAGCAATATGGATGAGTTGTTGCTGCTTCTTTTTAAAAAAGGTCAATTTCTCCCCACTATGGTCCATTGCTCCCCACGTGCTGGTCCATTTCACCCCAATGGTGGTCCATTTCTCCCCATGTTCATATACATTTTTGAAATGCATTTTGTAAAGAAACATATAGAAATAGATTGCTAAATGTTTTCCCCTTTTAAAATAAATGAATGTACAACATTTTAGTCATGGTTTTGTTATGTTTCGGTAAAATCTGTTCCGGTGATGAGCAAAAATTGAAAACTACAAAATTGCTGGTCCATTTCTCCCCAGTCTCCCCTACTGCTTGTTGAGTTTGGACTTAATCCTCGTAGTTGTCTTTTTCTGGTTTTGGAGTGGTAAACAGTTGTAAAGGGTTCTTCTGTTTGCGTTTCCAGAATGTAGTTTTCTTGATTGTCTGTTGGCGTATCCGTTTGTTGATGAAACAACACTCGGTAATGATGAAACTGGCAGTATAAAAAGTCTGAACCGATCGGAGATGGCGACAGCAGCATCAAACAAACAAAACAGTATCAAGATGGTGGGAATGGGAGATGTACCCAGTATCGGGGTTTACAAGGTAGAAAGGGTAGTGGTTGCATGTATAATGTTTGTGTTGTTACATGCGTTCTGTGCATTTAGTATTTGTGTAGGTGTGATTACGGAGCGTTGCATGTGGGCGTGTATGTGACGTGTGCATATTTTATTCATTGGGCATATTTACATGTGAAGGGGAGTAGATAGGGAGAAGGATACAAACTTCCATTTATGTTTCCAATATTCACACTCTCACCCATTTGGACCCACCACCCTAATGCCCTCTTCATCACTCTCTGGTAATGGTGGTAAAGGCAGGATAATTTTGGAACCAAAAGGTGAGGGTGTCAGCAAGGTAACAAACAAACCAACCATGAGCAAGGGGAGGGGGGGGGGGTCACATGGGAGATGAGGTTATATATTAATAAAGGTAACTATAATGATAATGCAAATAAAACCAAATACATCAATAATAATGATGACAAACATTAACCTACTAAGGGTGATAACAGTACTGATAGTAACAGCAATGATAATAATAGTTATGATAATGATCCCACTTTAAAAACTGTGGTTCCATTTGCTAGAATGATTTTCCTAGGAATGGTGTTAGCATAGCATAGCATAATATAA
Source organism: Cepaea hortensis (assembly GCA_963921405.1). NCBI lineage: Eukaryota > Metazoa > Mollusca > Gastropoda > Stylommatophora > Helicidae > Cepaea > Cepaea hortensis. The sequence goes on along the minus strand of OY992888.1, from coordinate 71,259,686 downwards.
TTCCAACATGCAATGTTCAATAATAGTAGAAGTAAAAGGAGTTGGTTATCTTTTTCTCCTTGCTTATTATGTTTTTTTTCCTTATTTGTAAGGGTTCATTTCTTTTTTTCCCTTCCTTTTTTTTTTTTTTTTTTTTTTTTTTGGTAAAAAGTAAACAAGCATCTGTATTTGCACAAATTGTTTACAGTCTCATTGGTTTGGTAAACATGTGGTTTTGTATTCATTCATTCATTATTCACTCACATCTTCTTGTTTCTTCTCGCACTCATGTGTACTAAATTTTAAAATCAGAAAGAAGAGTACTTGTGTTTACTCTGGAGATATCTGTGATATTTTGTGTTTACAAACTAGGAAATTTAGCCATTAGCATATTCCATTCCTTGAACACATTTACATGCGAATGGGGGTTAAACAAGGAAAAGGGGAAATCTTTACATTTTTTTCCCTTGCCATCCTCTCACCAATTTGTTCCACCCCACCAATGCCTTAATCACCACTATCTGGGCAATGATGGTAAAGGCAGGATACTTATTTGAACCAAACCGGTGTGGGTATCAGCAAAGGCAAACAACAACTATGAGCGAGGGGAGGGGGGCACATGGGAAAGGATTTTCGTTTTATTACTAATGATGACAATAATAATGATGACAAGAAGAGACATACTGAGGGTAATACCAGCCAATATAAAAACCAGCAATGGTAATAATAGTTATGAAAATGATAACCTTTTTACAAAATTGTTATTCCATTTGCTAGGATGACTTTCTTTGGAATGGTGTTAAACAGCATAGCATGTACATACAAGTGCAAACTGCAGTTTTTAATAATACTTGGAGTAAAGGAGTGGGTTATATTTTCCTCCTTGTTTGTTTTTTCCTAACTGTGGTGGTTCATTCATTTTTTCCTCTTTGCTCTCTCTCTTTCTTTTGTTTTTTAATAAAAATTTACCAAGCATTTGTATTAACACAAGTTTTTACAGTATCATTGGTTTGGTAACCATTTGTGATTTTGTATTCATTTATTCACCACTCACTCACATGATTCAAAGGGGGTGACAAAGAGAAAGGGAAGTCTTTACATTTTTGTTTACTTTGCCTAAAACTCTCACCAATTTGTTCCACTCCACCAAAGTCTTTCTCACCACCATCTGGGCAATGATGGTAAAGGCAGGATAAATATGTGAACCAAACCGGTGTGAGTATCAGCAAAGGCAACAACAACCATGAGCTAGGGGAGGAGGGACACATGGGAGAAGGGTTTTTGTTTTATTACTAATGATGACAATAATAGTAATGACAAGAAGAGACATACTGAGGGTAATAACAGCAATATAAAAACCAGCAATGGTAATAATAGTTATGAAAATGATAACCTTTTAACAAATTGTGATTCCATTTGCTAGGATGATTTTCTTTGGAATGGTGTTAACATAGCATAGCAGGTACATACAAATGCAAAACTGCAGTTTTTAATAATAGTTGGAGTAAAGGGAGTTGGGTTTTTTTCTCATTTCCCCAAGCATCTGTATTTACACAAATTTTTACAGTATCATTTGTTTTGTAACCATATGTGATTTTGTATTCATTCATTCAACACTCACTCACATGATTCAAAGGGGGTGACAAAGAGAGAGGGAAATCTTTACATTTTTGTTTACTTTGCCCCACTCTCACCAATCAGTTCCACTCCACCAAATGCCCTCATGACCACTCTTAATGATTGTACAGGCAGGATAAGTGTTTGAACCGACCAGTGGGGGTGGTAGCAAAGGCAACAAACCGTAAGCAAAAGGGGGCACCCGGGGAGATGAAGTTGTAAAATAATAATGATGATATTCCTAATACTTGCAAATGATGCTAAGGATAATAAGGTAAGTATTGACTACAAGGAAAGGGGGAAGTCTTTACATTTTGTTTCCCTCGCCACCCTCCCACCAATTGGTTCCACTCCACCAATGCCTTATGACCACTAATGATGGTACAGGCAGGACAAATGTTTGAAACAATTAGTGGGGGTAGTAGCAAAGGCAACAAACCTTAAACAAGGGGGGGGGGGGGAAGGAAACATGGGAGATGAAATTGTAAAATTAATAATGATGATATCATTTATACTTGTAAAATTAATGATGCTAACGATAATAAGGGTAAGATAAAGATAGTAATTATAATAAAGATAATAATAAATAGTAAAAATAATAATAATAATAATAATAATAATAATAATAATAATAATAATAATAATAATAATAAAATATTAATAATAATAGTATAGTAGATATGTGATTCTTTTTACTAAAGTGATAATCTTAGTAGTGGTGGTAGTATAGCACAACAAGTGCATTTAAAGCAAACATTCCATTAATAGTAATTTGGAATGGGAGGAGTTGATTTTCTTTTCTCCTTTTTTTCTTTTTCCCTTTATCTATAAGGGTTGAAACCAATCATTTTGAAGCATTTCCCATTGGTCTTTTGACCATATGTGATCTGTTTTTAATCATTCACTCACCATTCACTCACAGTTTCTACTTTCTTTCTCGCACTCATGTATACCAAATTTGTAATAAAATAAGGAAGAGTACATATGATTTACTCTGGAAATAGTTGTGATATCTTGTGTGTGTACATAAAAGAAATTAAATGTGTGTTATATGTGTGGTGTTTGTATCTGGCAAAATTTCTGCAGGTCCATATAAGTTGTCTGTAGTAAGAAAGTGCTACAAGTAGTTTTGTATGTATGTCCTTAGCTGTCTTTGGTATAGTATTTGGAAAAATTGCTTTATATATGTCGGTTTGTTTGCCTGTGTGTGTTTGTATGAGGTGTTTGAGTGTTGCGCGTGTGGCAGTAATTGTTGGACATTTATAATAAATGTGTTCCTATGTCTCTTGTGTGTTGTTTCTACATAATTGACATTGTTTGAATATGTATGCTTCTACCTGTGTTGTAGGGGTCATACTGTATAACAGTCTATATGTGATCTCCCTAGCTTTTGGTGTTATGTGTTTGTTGTGTAGGTTTGAAAAGGTGCATGTGAAGTCAGTCATGAAGTATTTGTATCCTCTTTTAATCCTAAGTCTTAGTGATGGTGCTTGTTCTCTAACTAAATGTTTGTATATTGTGTGTGTTGTTTGCTGTATTAAATTTTCATGTCCTTTTATTGCCTGTATGCATGTCTGATAGAATGTTGGCAGTCTTCCCTGGTAGTGTGCAGTTGCATTGTTAAGAGGTGTGAGATGTTTGATGTTGTGGCCTATGTAGTATAGTGCTAGTCTGTTTTGTTCTGGGTGTCTGATGATTTTACCTATGTGACTGATTCTAAGTGACAGTATTTTTGTCTGGATGTCCTGTAGTGCAATCCCCCCTTGTTTCCTGTCTTGTATGAGAGTTTTGTGTTGAATGCTGTGTATTGTGTTGGTGAAGATGAAGCGTCTGATTTGTTTGTTTATGTTTGTGACGGTCTGTTTGGGAGGGTCCAGTACTGTCGCTAAATATATTATTTTGGGTAATATGTATGTGTTGACTATTGTGCTTCTACCAAATATTGTGGATGTCTTGTACCTATACCTGTGTATCATGTCTGTGATCTGTTCGGTCAGTGCGTGCCATGTCTGTCTGTGTGTTTCTGTGGGATCACATGGAAATGTGATCCCATACAGCTTCATGGTGTCTATGTGTTTCAGATCTGGAGGGAAATCAGCCTTTTGTTTCCACTTTCCCGGACCCATTATCTGTGATTTCTGTACATTAATTTTGGCTGCACTGCATTTTCCAAAATGGGTAAAGGTGTGGAGTATATTCCTTATTGATGTGTTGCTGGTGGGAAAGAAAGCAGTGTCATCTGCATGGGCGATGAGCTTCTGCTCTCCTATCCCATGCAGGAAGGTTCCTTTAATACTAGTGTCTTGCCTTATCTTCTCTAATAAAGGTTCTAGGGTGAGCACATACAGGAGTGGTGATAAGGGACATCCCTGTCTTACAGATCTCGTGAGCCTGAAGCTAGCTGTCAGTGAATGGTTCACCAACACTCTGCTCTCAGGATTTTTATACAAGATCTGTATCCACTGTCTGTAGTATTCTCCTATGTTACAAAATTCTAGTGTCCTATGCAGGTATGTGTGGGAAATTCTGTCGAAGGCCTTCTCTTGATCCAAGGATAAGATGGAGGATGGACAGTCTTTCCCATGTGTGTAGTTGATTATGTCTCTAATGAGGTGTGTGTGGTTGTGTATATTTCTGTCTTTGACACTGCACTGTTGGTCGGGATGTATGAGTGTTGGCATGAAAGGTTTAAGTTTGTTGGTGAGTGTTTTGGCGAGTATCTTGTAGTCTGTGTTGAGTAAGGAAATTGGTCTGTAGTTCTTCACTTGTGTTTTGTCAGTTTTATCTTTGCATATGAGTGTAATGTAAGACATGTTGCAGCTGTCCGGAAGATTTTTTTTGTCAAAGGCTTCCTGATAGACTTTGAGGAGAAGATTGCCTAGAATAGGAAAGAAGTGTTGGTAGAATTCTACTGTCAAACCGTCTGGTCCTGGAGTTTTGTCTTTGTTTAGTGTGCTTAGTGCCTGTGTTATGTCTGTCAGTGTCAGTTCTGTGTCTAGTGTGTCTTTGTCTGTGTCAGATAATTTCTTTGTGTACTGTAAGAAGTTGTCTTGTATCTGTGTGTCGACTGTCTCTGCTGTGAATAGTTGTGTGTAGTGTTGTTGGAAAGCAGTCTCTATGTGTGGTGTTTCTGTCTGCATGTTTCCTTGCATGTCTGATATTTTGCTTATTTGTCTGTTACGTTGTACGTTCTGTTCTATTGCTAAATATTGCCTCGTAGCTGACTCTTGTGTAATTGTGTTGAGTTTTGTTCTGAGAAGAGCACCCAGATATCTGTGTTGTTGGTGTTCTTCTAGTTGTGCTTCTAATGTGTGTAAGTGATGTGCATCTCTGTCTGTTTGTTTTGTTAGTCGTATGGCTGTCTGTATGATGCGCTCCTGTCTTAGTCTGTCTTTGTGGATCATGGTTGCTAGATGTTGTGTTCTGCTTCTAAGATGTTTTTCAATAAGTCCCAGTATTGTGTGATGTTCTCAGTCGGTATATTGTCTGTGTACGTGTGTATGAGCTGTGTCATATATTTTACATATTCTGAATGTTCCAATAATGAATTATTATACTTCCAGTGAGGTGACCTTTTGTTTGGCTGCGTGTTTGTGCTGATGTGTACTAGTATTGCTTTGTGGTCTGTGTAATCTAATGTTTCCCGTAGGTGTTTGGTTTGTATGATGTGATGTGTTGCGGGTGTGTAAATCCGGTCTAATCTAGATGATCTGTTGTGTGTTTTGTTTGTGTATGTCGTTTCTCTACTGTCGGGGTGTGTATGCCTGAATGCGTCTGTGAGGTTGTGTGTATCGATTATATTTCGTAGTGTGTCAAGTTGATGTAAGCTGTCCCTGCCGGCTCTCCTCAGCTGTGTTCTCACCTCCCCACCCACCAAGTCTAAATCTTCAAGAACACAATTTTAATCACCGGCAAGAACAATATTTTGTCCCCTGTATGTCTGTGTTAGTAAGTCGTCTAAATTTTCATAAAATAGAGGTTGATAATTGTAGTTAGGTGGTGCGTGTATGTTCACAATGACAAATGAGTGTGTGTCGTTTTTAACTTGAACTGTGGAAATTCTACCATGTGCGTCTGTGTGTGTTCTAAAAATAGTCCACGTGTCGGAAATTTGGAGAATGGCTGTCCCTGACCCTACGTTATGTTTCGCCAAACTGAAACACGAGTTTCTTAAACCTAGCCGTGTCACTAATTCTGCTGCTTCAATGTCTGTTTTGATGTTAGTTTCTTGTAATAAAAGAAAATCTGTCTTGTGTTTGTGTATGAGTGTGACTATTTGTTTTAATTTCATTTTCATCCCACGGATATTTAAACAAATTAAACATAAATTGTCAGCCATTTATAAATAATTTAGAAAACCAACTAATTAATGTGTAGTTTAAGAGTTAGTACCTTTGTCTGTCTTGTCTTTAGTTTTGGATTTTATCTCCGTCTGTGGTGTTTCCTTCGTTGTTGTCCTCCTCCTCTTGGTCTCCATCGTCGGTTTCAGAATCTGTGTTGATGAAAAGTGGCCCTTCCGCATCGCTGTTTTCGCTCTGTTTCTCTTGTGTTTTTGAGGATCTCTTGTTTGGTTGGAAGGGGACGTTCCCTTCCTCCTCTTCTTTCAAGTCTTTGCTGGGTGACGAGTTACTTCTGTCTCCCCATTGTCTTTTTCGGCCGTGGCTGACGACTTGAAAACCGTCGTCTTCGTATTCTTGTGTTGTTTGTGTCGCTGATTCTGAATCCTCGTCTGGCCTCGTAGCTTCCTTTTGGCCGGCTGTCTCGGCGACATCTTGTTTTTTGTTGTTCGAAATTGTTTGAGGTTTTCCCCCGAGTGAGGGGAAATCTTCTTGTGATCTTTCAGTTGGTTGTGTGATATTTATATTGTCTTTCTTTTGCCTCCGGCTCGGGCATTTGTTGGCCCAGTGTGAGTCCAGGCCACATGTAGGGCATTCGGTGCGACGACCCGCTATTGTGAACATAATACGGTGGTCTCCTGTGATTTTCCCAGGAGCTGTAATCTTGGCGTAATGAGGTATTGGTTTTTTCGGGGTGCACAGGACTCCCCATTTTCCGCCACCGAACTTAGTGCGGAATACTTCCGCATTTTCGTCCCCAATTGTCTGTTTTACGATGAACTTGACTCCCTCTGGAGGAACCGTGTCGGGGAGCCAATGAATCGTCACACGTTCTCGTTCCTTTTCAAAGTGTTCAATCGACACCTCGAGTCCCTCCGTCGGCAGCTTTATATTTTTGCCATGCAGGCCTGTGTAAACTGCCACATGGGCAGCTTGGGTTAGATTTACAAACCACCGCGTGGGTGTCTCATATCTGTAGATGTCCGCTACTCCGCCAGCAGGCACCCCGCATGGGCCGAGCAGCGTGCTGGCAATTAGATGGGGCGTGCCTTTGGCCGCCGCGCCGGGTACGGTAATAGTGAGAACCAACGTACCTTTTTTATGAAGCGGTGTCCCCTCGAGAAAACGGTCGATGTCCACAGATTCCATGTTGTCAAAAGGTGCCATGTCTGCTGTTGATGAAGTTCCGGAAATATAACCACAATGAAAAATCTAAAAGGCGAAAGATGTGTTCGTTTGTGAAGAGAAACCAATTACGCGGAGAAATCCCGACTCAGGCGAGCTGGGTAATTCAAGGACCAAACGTGGAAATAGTCATACGTTGTGAAGAGAAACCAAAGTAACACCGTCACACGTCCATTGGGATATAGTCGTTAACATCGTGCACGGACCTTGCAGTATTTAAGCATTGTATATATTGCATTAAAAAGTACATTTTTTTTCATTTTTAGCAGTAAAAGTATTTGAAACTTTAGGATGTCAATTTTTTGTGTTAACTGTGAATAGGCGGTGTCATTATTTTTAACATCTAACAATTAAAGTAACTAATTGCTTCTTTAGAAAAACGTTGACGAGTTATGTCCCTTGCGAACAATAAAATGAATACCCTATTATGTTCCCGTGAAAAAGAGATATTTGTTTCCCCTTAAATTTCGCTTACCAAGTGCACAGGCCGCGGAGAGCACGATAGCGAATGATTAGCCCGTAGATCATGTAATTGAGTCCCCACTATTGCTCCCGGGTTGACTCAGCCGAAACTAAGCACCATGAATTGTTCTGGAAAGTAAAGGCGAAGTGTGCTCTATTGACCACATCACCCATTGAGTGCCAATTGTTTTACAAAAATGTGATGTTTTCTTTCACCATATACTCAGTGCCTAAAGAAATGGAAAAGCAGAGTACTTCGCTTTTTACCTTTACAACTGCTACTACTACAATTACCACGATGTCTACTACAGCAACTACTGTCTACTACTGTCTGCAAATATTAAAAATTGTGTGTTTGTGTATGTCTATATGTAAATTGTGGTATATGCCCAACACAATTTTGGAAAAATCAAAATCACTTTGAGAAAAGAAAACCTTGACAAGCCATATAACGATTGTCAGATGTCAAGCTCTGTGCTTGTTCTAACACAGTTTACTTGCGTGTGTTTGCTGGTGTTGTGCCATAGGCTCTTATTATTGTTTATCCCTGTATGGCTATGGCCAGTTTATGTCTGACTTCTTGTGAACAGTCCCCATGTTTGTTGATTATGGAGCCAAGATGTTCACAGTTTGTGATGTTTTCAATTTCTCCGTGGGTGGTTGTGATGTTTGGTTCGCGTGTGGTTTTGTGTGTGGGTATTTTTTTTTATATTCAGAAAAATATTGTTATCTTAATTATGGCTTTTGACAAACAGGATTAAATTTACATAACATACACAATTAAATTAGGAGCAAATTAATTCCGCATTTGTTATAAATTTGCAATAGCTCATAAACTTATATATGTTATTGAAGAATTTTTAATAAATTCAGCCATTCTGTATACAAGACAAGAATTAGTACCTTAACAGCTAAAGTAATTGAACATATTAACAAATTTATTTGTCTCTGGAGCGGTCTCGGCTGGCAAAGATTAGTTTCATCTTCGTGCCAGGGCATGCGGGAGTACAAGGAAATGAGCGGGCTGACAAGCTCGCAGGTGAGGCTACGGTGGAGGGCGGGCGCGCCATGGACCAGGCTGACATTCTGAATGCTCTACGAGAAGTAAGACTTTTGCGTGAACCAAGTGATGACTTTGAATCTACAACCATGGCCAGACTGCGAGAACAGCAAATTAAAAGAGGGGTGGCCAAAACAAGAACACTACGCAGGAAGCCAAAGAAGATTGATAAACCAACACAGAACTGGCGTCGTTAGCCGCTACACTCTGCGGGATTTGCTGAGGAGGGGATCCGAGCACTTATGGACTGAATGGTTCGATGTGCAATGAGGATGATCTGTCGAATAACTAACTAACTAGTTAACTAACAAATTTATTACTTATGTGTATACACACATATGGTACTGATCAGTTAGTAATAAAGTTTCCATTTGTGTAAGAAAGAAATCAAGTAATAATAAATTCAGTAGCAGTGAATATTATAAATTAATTATTAATCTTTTGTACATGATAACTTGAAAACTTAGTGACAGCTGGCAAACTTGATGTAAGCTTGATCTAAGCAGAGCACATACTCCAAGACTGCCCAAATTATAACATATCTAGGCAAACCTTCTGGCCTAGAGAGACGACAGTGGAAGATAAACTCTATGGACCGCTGTGTGAACTGAAAAAGACAGTTCAATTCAAACAAGAGACAGCATTGCAGTTATAGTCATATTTCAAGCGAACGAAAGAAGAAGAAGAGGAAGACGTTCGAATACACGGAGAAGAGATAATGGCCTCCTGTCGTCTTGTCAGACGATAGTTTGTTACATTGTGCTTTAAAAACAAAGGCATAATAACTACAACCTCGGGCAGTAAGTTCAGGGATGGAGTTATACATTTCTATAGCACAAAAGCCTGAGGTGAATTGCAGAGACCATGCGTTGCCCATACAGCATGATCTCTCTCTTGGCCTGCCTAATTTACTCCAGAGGAAAGGTAACACCAGTATGTCTGGAACAAGACAAGCTGCAGAAGCTGTCAGATCAGCAAAGCAATGCTTTAATTGTCCTCCCGTCGGAGCTTCCATCCTATACCAGTTGCCGACCAAGGCCGACCTGTTCTGCCCTGCCATGACATTTAGTCTTTAGGTTGCATTTCCTCGCACTAGGATAAGGCTTGTACCCTCCCAATTGCTCTCCTATGCCCGAAGCCGTTGGCACAATGTGGGGTGACGGGTTTGGTGAACGCCATCCAACATTCGGCGCTTACAGAGAAGAGAAATAGAAAAAAAAGATATGACTAGTATGTGAAGGCTGTGGATGGAGCTACATGGGGGTAACGGTAGATTGCAAGGCTGGGAGGGATTTATTGAAGGCCTATGCTCTAAAGCAGTGGTTCTCAACCGGTGGGGAATTCCCCCCCCCCCCCCCCACAGGGGTGAATTTTAGGGTTTACAAAGGGAGGGGGGATGAAGATCATTTCAAGATCGCGTTAATACAAGAACCGATTACTTGATATTGCTTTTCCCTTCATACTTTACAGTTATGCACGTCTCATCCTTGTAAAATTTATTTTATAAAGTAAGTAGACCCACAATTAACAATTAAATTTCTCTTTATGTTTCCGAATTGATTGTTTCATGTAGAAATTTAATTGTTAATTTTTGTACAATTTTATTGATGAAATTTTATTTTTTCCTTCAACCATAGTGACTTATTACATAAGATGCATTAAATTTTCTGAAATACAGCTGTTGTTTGCATAGGGGACAGACGAATATCTCTAGTAGGTTGGGGATGTAAAATGACAACGTGAGATATATTTTCCCCTTTGGTTAAGGAATTTTCCTACTTTGTAAAAGTTTGGCTGAAATTTGGCTAAAATTGTTCATATTTTGTTAACAAAATTTCCTACTTTTTATAAGTTTTGGATGAAATATTTCTTCACTTGTCCAAAAATTTTCACATTTGGTTAACAAAGTTTCTTACTTTTTATGAGTTTGTTTGAAATTTGGTCAAACTTGTCACATCTGGACAACAAAATGTCCCACTTTTCACAAGTTTGGGTGAGATATTTATAAGTTTGGTTCAACTTTGGCCCCAATTTTTCACATTTGGTCAACAAAAATTCCTACTTTTTATGGATTTGGTTGAAATTTGGCCAAACTTTTCACATTTGGTTAACAAAGTTCCCTACTTTTTATGAGTTTATTTGAAATTTGGCCAAAATTGTTTCACGTTGGTTAACAAATTTTCCTAGATTTTATAAGTTTGACTGAGATTTTTATAAGTTTGGATGAAATTTGGCCAAAATTTTCACGTTGGTAAACAAAGTTTCCTACTTTTTATGAGTTTGTTTGAAATGTGGCCAAAATTGTTTCACTTTGTTTTAACAAATTTTCCTAGTTTTTATAAGTTTTACTGAGATTTTTATAAGTTTGGATTAAATTTGGCCAAACTTTTCATATTTGGTTAATAAAGTTTCCTACTTTTTATGAGTTTGGGTGAAATTTGGTCAAAATCTTTCACTTTCATTAACAAATATTTCCTACTTTTATAAGCTTGACTGAGCTTTTTATAAGTTTCGCTGAAATTTGCCCAAACTTTTCACATTTGGTTAACAAAGTTTCCTACTTTTCATATATTTGGATGAAATTTGGTCAAACTGTTCACATCTGGACAACAAAATTTCCCACTTTTCATAAGTTTGGGTGAAAGTTGGCCAAACTTTTCATGTTTGGTTAACAAATTGTCCTACTTTTAATATGTTTTACTGAGATGTTTATAAGTTTGGTTTGAAAGTTGGTTAACCTTTTCATATTTGGTTAACACATTTTCTTACTTGGTCAAGATTTTTACCATTTGGTTAACAAAGTTTCCTACTTTTCATAAGCTTGGGTGAAATTTGGGCAAACCTTTCACATCTGGACAACAAAATTTCCCACTTTTCATAAGGTTGGGTGAAAGTTGGCCAAACTTTTCACGTTTGGTTAAAAAAAAATTTCTACTTTTCATATGTTTGACTGAGATTTTTATAAGTTTGGTTTGAAATTTGGTTAACTTTTTCACATTTGGTTAACAAATTTTCTTACTTGGCCAAGATTTTTGCCATTTGGTTAAAAAAAAATTTCCTACTTTTCATAAATTTGATTGAAATGCGGCCAAATATTTTTTTCCTTTTGGGTAACAGATATTCCTACGGTTTGCGAAGTTTCCTACTTTTCATAATTTTGGTTGAGATATTTCAGACTATGGTCAACAGTTTTTCCTACTTTGGTTAACCCGTTTCCTTAGTTTTGTTGAAATATTTCTTGAATTTGTCACCAATATGTATCATTCTCTCATCATATGACAACTATATACACCGTAAACACTAAGAAAAATTCAACAACCAAGACGTAGTTATAATATATGCCTGTTTATTTTACAGTATGTCAGTACATTTTACAGTATTTCAGTACATTTTTCAAGAATAATAATGCATAATGTCATTATACGAAATGGATGATGTGATATGAGGTGGTATACATAGTATCAGCACACCATTTTATTTTCACATACAGAGCCATACACATTGTATTATGTTTCTGGATTTCTTCACACCATTGTCTGAGTAGGTTGGTTTTTTGGGTTTTTTTTTTTTTTTTTTCGGTTAGTAGCCTGTTATGTACATGTCACTTAGCATGTAGTCATAAAACTGGTCTCCTGCTTGGTGAGTCTTGTAGATAACCGAGGCATCAATCATCTGAATGTTGGGCACATCATGTCTTCGGACAGTGTGGGGTTTTATCGTACCGCCCCTATTTCACCATTATTCTAGGTCTGGTCTCTTCCGAACTCGAAAATGTAACGTCAGCGCTGAAGTCCCGGTAGTGAATGCGACATTTGTGCCCACTTCAGTGGTTAGAAGTATTTCCACCGTGTCGAAGGAGTAACGACTCAGTGATATGTAATGAGGGTTGTCGTAGGCGCGAAACACTGAGGTCGAGCGCTGATTCATGATAGGAACCGTCCTTAGTAGTGGGACCATGACGTCTCCGACTGGTCTCACCGTAATGAGATCGCAGTATACGTAGACATTTTGCAGGTCGTTATTTAGGTATAGGGCCCTTTCACATTCAATTGTATCTAGTATCTCTTGCAACTTCTCACTACATGTAATAGTGGCCCCGGGTTCGAGTATTTTCACGATGACTTTCTTTGATGTATTGTCGAAATGGAATAGAACACAGAGCTGATCGTCCACCTTCCGATCTTTCATTAGGCGATTTAATGCAGCTATAAACGCGTCTGGTGAACTGTACAGGCCCGGGGGACACGCCTTTCTTATCACTCTACCGTTTGGTGGGATGTATCTTAGCCATACTTCATTCTCTAGCACATTGCAGTAGTAGTTGGGGAATTGAATTTCGGCCAGACCCACTTCGAAATGTTGACTCACCTCAATAGTCTCATGACGAAATAGTGACCTGGTGTGTTCTTGGGAAACATGTTCGGTGAAGCATTACTTGGTAATGTCATGTAGAAGCTCATATGTTAGGGTTTGGTAGCATGTCACCCAAACAGCTGCTTAGAAGAGCTATCTACAACTTGCCCTCGACTGCGTAGACGTTGTCTCGAGACAGATTGAATAGTGATACGTCAATGACTGTGTATATAGCGACCAGTTGACAGAAGAAGACAATCTCTAGTCGCGGCACTCGCCGACCACATATGCACCAGAACGAATTTCTTTCCCCTCTGGGCTATTTTGTGGGTTAGTTTCCACTTTGGTTTCTTCCATTACCTCTGTTTTTGCCCTACTGGGTCATTACACTCGTGTCTCGGCTGTATCATTAGTTGCTATTGGCAAATGCAAAAATCAGTGCTCGAGGCGCTCCTTGTGGGACATTGCCGGTACCAAGGACACTACTTTCTGTATGCAGGCTTGATGAATCAGCCATGTGCACGTGTTGATTGGTGTCGTAGCCAGCAGAGCACATACTCCAGTTATATGTGATTAGCACCATATATCTCTTCATTATACTAGTATTGTTAGGTTAACTGTATGCCTACTTGGAGAAACACAACGAAAATGTGAAAGATTTATCAAAAAAGCCAACTTACCTTTAGAGACTTGTAACAATGTGAGCTGGTTGTTGTTCACTGAGACCGGTACTTCTAGACGGTGAATGGTGGTTGTCTTATACACGCTATTTTCTGATGTAGACTGACTCAGCAGAATATTATGCAGTGTCTGGTCATGTGATCGGGTGCGACTCCATCTTTGACCGGATGAGTCATTAGTCACGTGTTTCGGATGTATCCCATAAGACACGTGATCGGCTACAGCGCCATCTTTGATCGGTTTTAGCCACGTGTTTCGATTGTATACCTTAGCCATATGACCGGAAGCATCGCCATATTTGATCGGTTGAGACATTACCCAAGTGTCTCGGTTGTATCGTTACGCTGTCAGTACGCTCTAAATCATCCTCCAGTTTTCCCCAAAGACATGTCTGAACACGTTCACGTACGTTCACTCCGCCGACATAGCCCCGTGATAAGTCACCCAGTCAGTCACCCTCAGATGATGATGATGATGATGATGATGATGATGATGATGATGATGAGATGATGATGATGATAATGATAATGATTTTGTTGGTGGTGCTGGGTGATGATGATGATGGTAATCCTGATGACAGACATCTGCTTCACACCACCGCAAGAGAGGATAATGCTGCTTTTCATTTCTCCACTTAACAACGACGGCGGAAGACGTGATGATGATGATGATGATGATGATGATGATGATGATGATGATGATTATGATGATGATGATGATGATGATGATGATGATGATGATGACGACGACGACAGACACTACAGAAGATTATGAAAGTGATGGTGAGAAGCATCATTTCTCTGCTTCACACCACTGCCAGAGAGGATAACGATGATTTTCATGTCTCCACTTGACAACGACGGCGGAAGACGTGATGATGATGATGATGATGATGCTGGTAATCATGATGACAGACACTACAGAAGATCATGGGTGCCGACCGCTCAGAAAGACAACTGCAAACTTGCCCAGGAAGCCCGTACATCGATAGAATGCAAATCATGATGGCACACGAACATCCAAACAATGTTGGGGCTGACTGCAACGTCCTGTAATAGATAGACATCTAGCTGGTGATACAACCTCTTCACATAGAGCGCTCTCAAGATATTCCAGGGAAGGATCGGGTAGACCGCTTGTTGTACATTCCTTGCACTGCAAAACCTTGAATGAAAGCCGTGCGATCGGCATGGCACACGCCGCTGGTGCTTGTTTATCATTACATTACATTACATCACGCGCCATTAGTTAGCGGCCCAAGCATAGTACCTTACACTATTTGTTTGCACCGTCGACGGTTTGCCAGCAGCATGATGTTTTACACATAAGGCGACTACGGTAAAATAAAAGCAGATTTGTCAATCTTCACACTTTTTCTGAGACTATATGTTGCTTTTTCTGTTCGCATTTTCGGTCTTCTATCGGGGGCAAAACGAACATCCTAACCTGCATAGTTCGCGGCGACTGCACGAGTCAGATGGCCTTAATTCCTCAGGCTGAAAGACCCCACTGCCATAAACCGCAATGTACTATATTGGCAGTAAATGACAGTTGCTATAGCCGGTCTTTTTCGTATTGTTTACATAATCAGCACCCACGCATAGTACCTTCCACTCTGTGTTTACATCTTCGGCGATGTGCTCAATCGATCCAATCAAACAAAAATGGGAAATTTTCTCGCTTTCTCTTTGTTACCCCCCTCCACATGTAAATATCTCCAATGAATAAAATATTACACATGCCACATACAAGCCCACATGCAACTATCGGTAAATACACGCACACAAACACTGAACACACAGGACGCATGCAAAAATACTAACAACACAAATGCACTTGTACCACTATTACCATGCTTTCATACTGAGATTAAGTAACTCTGTATTACTATTTTATTATTACGGTTCGATTGCTATTATTCTTTAATTCTATGGTCACTGTTTATCATTATCATAATCCTTCATCTCCCCACTTGTTACTGTTTGCTGTGGATGTTGCTGCCGCCCTCAACGGTTGGCTCTAACAAATTATACAGCTATGTTCATAATTACCGAGTGGTGGTGATGGTATTGGTGGGGTTGGAGCCAACAGGTGAGGGGGTGGTAGGGGAAATAGCAACAGTACAATATCATCTTGTGGTTGTTTGTAATGTTTCCTCACAACTATTATCAATGTAAAAATGTTCCAATGTATAAAATGTTTGTAAATTTGCGCATATGTCACCTACACGCCCACATGCAGCGCTCTGTAAAAACACGAACAATACACTTTACAACGATTTTAACACTAAATAAAAGTTTAAAAAAAATACTCCTTTTGGTCTATCCAAAGGCCTCACTTGACCATCACTATTCCTATTTCAATGAGAATTTTGATGGCCCTCCTCTGCGGAGGGCAAAGGATAATATCCGGGGTAGGGGCCTATTCCATCGCACCCCTCACATCGGCCTACCCTCCCCCACACACACACACACACGCGTACCGCATACCCACACACTGGGACTCAAACCCAGGTGCCCGGCGACTAGTTGGTCTACTTATCTATATACGTATACCACATGCCCGGGCTTGCCTCGCTGTCTTTGCATGGTCTCAGGAGCAGTCGGGGGAAGCGGAGGCGGTCGGCAATGGCATCTGTGGGTACCGAGGGTGCGTACCCAGGGACCGGAAGTAGTCAACCGGAAGTGACACCGGGAGTAGCCAAATGTATATTCCCGCCAATGTTTTGAAAATTAGGTCCGTTTTTCTGGGGGTCCGGTAGGAGGCGGTATAACATTCATATAAGGAAATACGACTTACGGACCACATAAACGGACCACAAAATATACTTAGTTTGCGTCTCTCTTACTACTACAGTATACGTAAAAATGGAAGGTAAATATGTTAAAACAGGTCTAGACATCCACATAAAACGTGATTTGTGGGTCTATTTACTTTATAAAATGAATTTTACAAGGATAAGACGTGCATAACTGTAAAGTATGAAGGAAAAAGCAATATCAAGTATTCGGTTCTTGTATTAACGCGATCTTGAAATGATCTTCATCCCCCCCCCTCTGTAAACCCTAAAATCCCCCCCTGGGGGGGGGGGGGGAATTCCCCACCCGTTGAGAACCACTGCTTTAGAGCATAGGCCCTCAATAAATTCCTCCCAGCCTTCCAATCTACCGTTACCCCCATGTAGCTCCATCCACAGCCTTCACATACTAGTCATATCTTTTTTTCTATTTCTCTTCTCCGTAAGCGCCGAATGTTGGATGGCGTTCACCACACCCGTCACCCCACATTGTGCCTACGGCTTCGGGCATGGGAGCGCAATTGGGAGGGTACAAGCCTTATCCTAGTGCGAGGAAATGCAACCTAAAGACTAAATGTCATGGCAGGGCAGAACAGGCACTAAGCCTTGGTCGGCAGCTGGTATAGGATGGAAGCTCCGACGGGAGGACAATTAAAGCATTGCTTTGCTGATCTGACAGCTTCTGCAGCTTGTCTTGTTCCAGACATACTGGTGTTACTTTTCCTCTGGAGTAAATTAGGCAGGCCAAGAGAGAGAGAGAGAGAGAGAGAGAGAGAGAGAGAGAGAGAGAGAGAGAGAGAGAGAGAGAGATCATGCTGTATGGGCAACGCATGGTCTCTGCAATTCCCCTCAGGCTTTTGTGCTATAGAAATATATAACTCCATCCCTGGTCTTACTGCCCGAGGTTGTAGTTATTATGCCTTTGTTTTTAAAGCACAATGTAACAAACTATCGTCTGACAAGACGACAGGAGGCCAGTATCTCTTGTCCGTGTATTCGAACGTCTTCCTCTTCTTCTTCTTTCGTTCGCTTGAAATATGTCTATAACTGCAATGCTGTCTCTTGTATGAATTGAACTGTCTTTTTCAGTTCACACAGCGGTCCATAGAGTTTATCTTCCACTGTCGTCTCTCTAGGCCAGAAGGTTTGCCTAGATATGTTATATTTTGGGCAGTCTTGGAGTATGTGCTCTGCTGTCTGCGACGCCAATCCACATGTGCACATGGCTGTTTCACCAATCTTGAATTTTGTATACATGTGGTTGCGTAATCTATTGTGCCCTGTTCTGAGGCGCAGAATAATGACTTGTTCTGGTCTGTCCATAACGTGGTAGTCATCTTGAGCAGGTTTTGGTGGCTTTCTGACTGATTTGATCATTCTTTTCTTTTGGTGGTATGTAATGGGCACATCAGACTGTTCTTCTTTGGCTCCTTCCTTAGCCAATTGATCAGCTCTGTCTTTCCGGGTACTCCACAGTGGGATGGTATCCACTGTATGGTGACCTTATGCTGACTGCTAAGTTCAGAAATTAGTGTCCTTAGTACTGGAAATTTCCCAGACAGGAGCGCATCGAGTACTGATTTTGCATCTGTTAATAGCACCACAGGTTGTGTACCATTGCTGGTATGGTATTTAGTAATTTCTCTGTTGCTATCTTTATTGCCTCAATTTCAGCATCGTAGTTATGGCAGTACTTTCCTGTCGGTACTCTAGCTGTGTCCCTAGTATTATTTGGGTATTCTATGTACACTCCCGCTCCTCAATTTCGAACAGCATTTTGTGCTGACCCATCTGTGTAGACTCGGATCCAGAGGTCCTGTGGGTATTCTTAATCAAGGAAGCTGAGAGTGGCTGTTCTGCGCTTCACACTGTTCTGTTATTCCTTGTCAAATATTCCTCTCACTTTTGTCTGGATTTGTAATGATAGTCTATGCTCATCTTTCCATGGAGTTCTCTCTGGAATAGTTGTTAGGGGGATACCAACTGTGGGCAGATCGGTGGTTTCTCTGCAGAGTCGTTTGGCCTGGTGGATAAAACTACTTCTTTTCAACCGCCCCATAGCTAGGTTTTCAAATCTGTTCTTCATAGGGTGGCCTGGCAAGCCGAGGAACTTTTCTGCTTGTATTAGCGCTTGTATCTCTGCGCTCACTCAGTGCTTGTGTCCTCCCCATCTTCTCCATTTCCACTATAGGGGTTGATCTCATCCCTCCTGTGGTGAATCTAAGTGCTTGATTTTGCACTTTGTCCAGCTCTTGTAGTGTGATTTTTGATGCCGAACACCACGTAGTTGACCCGTATTCCAGGCGTGGTCATATGCTCTGTTGATAAACTTTGCTAAGTATTTTCCCACTGGCTCCCCATGTGGTTCCACTTAGCTTTCTCAGGATGGCTATTTTCCTTCTGGCTTTTGCTACTGCTTTGTTGATGTGCTTTCTCCATGTCAGCCTGCCATCAAATGTTACTCCAAGGTATGTTGGTTCTTTATCTTCTCTTAGGGGTGTTCCATTTATCTGGATGGTCCCTGCCTTTTGTTTTGGAGAGAGGGCAAATAGGGTCGTGCTGCACTTGTCAGTGTTTATGCTGACACACCATCTATTTGCCCATGCAACAAATGTATCTACAGCTCTTTGTAGCAATCTGGTGGCCACTGATGCATGTTAATTTGTGCTCCATAGAACCAGGTCATCGGCGTACATTGCCGCTTTAATTCCATGCGGTAGATTAGCAACGAGATCATTGATGAAGATTAGAAAAAGTGTGGGGGACAAGACTCCACCCTGGGGAACACCGTGACGCAGTAGTACTTTCTTGCTCTTTAGTCCGTCTATCTGTACTCGGGCTCTTCTGTTGTGCAAGTATGCTTTCACCTATTTGTACACTCTTCCATTGACTTTACAGTTTCTCAGTTTCTTCATCAGACCTTCTTTCCAGACTTTGTCAAATGCTTTCTTCAAATCTATCCATGCCGCAAGCACCAGCTTCTTCTCTTAGAATGCATCCTCAATTTCTTGAGAGAGGTAGGTTGTCTGATCTTCCGTAGAGTAGCACTGCCTAAGCCAGCCTGCTGTGGCACAAGGATGTTTTTACTTTCAATGTACCACTGCAGTCTGTGATTGATGATGCGCTCCAGTGTTTTGCAGAGACAGCTGGTGGGGCTAATTGGTCTGTAGCTAGAGGCAATGGAACTATCTTTCCATGATTTTAGGAGGGGTATCATGATTGCTTCTCTCCGGGCTTGTGGAACACTGCCTAAGGTCCAACTGTTATTGAAGATCTGCAACAGCTTTGCTTTGGCCTCTGTTCCTAGGTTCCTGATCATTTCATTGGAGATACCCTCAGCTCCTGGTGACTTTCTCATTTTCAGTTTTGATATGGCTAGCTCCAGTTCGCTGATTGTGATGGGTGCCTCCAGAACCTCGTGTACTATTTCCTTCTGTCCTGTATGTTGCCGTTTCTCTCGAATCTCTTGTTGTTTCTCTGGACTAATTTTGATATTGTTATCTTGTGCGAATGAGTCCGCAAAATGGTCAGCTGCTTGCTTTCTTGTTAAGATTTTTCCATCTTTATGTAGTGCAATTTTTGAGTTTCTCCCTGTGCCCTCATCGTTAAGTTGTTTTATTAGCTTCCACAATTTCCTTGTGTCTCTTTCAAAGTTCAGAGACTCTGTTTTTTCCTGCCAGCTTTTCCGTCTAGCCTGCAGCTTGGCCCTTTGAAAATTGGCTTTTGCGTGCTAGAGTTTATTGTGGTGCTCTTGGCTGGGTGTGGCCTCTGCTTGCTTTCTACACACTTCCACGTCATATGCAACTGTTCCAGTTCACTACTCCAGTAGGGTTTATATTGTTTACGGGCTTCTTGGTACTGTTTCTCGCGCTGCCTGTAGTATGCATTTCCCAAACTCTTCAACTACTTTATTTATGTCTTTCTCAGTGTTCAGGTTTCTAACCAGTATGCTGGTGCGCTTCTTGCACATTGCCCAGTCTGCTTTCTTGTAGTTCCACCTCGAGAGGGTGCTGCTTTCACTTACAAGCTCATTTTCTACAGTTAGAAAGACTGGCCGATGGTCACTGCCACCAAGTTGTTTCCCAACAATTCGTGTAATGTTCCATTCCAGGTCTGGTGAATGAAAAGCCAGGCCAGGTGTAGTTGTAGTGTGCCATGATCTCGAATAGAAAGTATGTGGGTCGGACGGCTTGTTAACCAAGATGAATCTATTCTCATCCTGCCAGTCTTCCAGTCTCTCTCCTCTCTTGTCCATGTGATCATAGCCCCAGCTCTGCGAGTGGCTGTTGAAATCGCCACACACAATCATTTTTTCTGTTAATGGTAGTGTGTCCAATGCCTGTTCTTCTTCTTCTTGTTCTTCTTTCGTTCGCTTGAAATATGTCTATATCTGCAATGTCGTCTCTTGCATGAATTGAACTGTTTTTTTTTCAGTTCACACAGTGGTCCATAGAGTTTATCTTCCACTGTCGTCTCTCTAGGCCAGAAGGTTTGCCTAGATATGTTATATTTTGGGCAGTCTTGGAGTATGTGCTCTGCTGTCTGCGACGCCAATCCACATGTGCACATGGCTGTTTCACCAATCTTGAATTTTGTATACATGTGGTTGCGTAATCTATTGTGTCCTGTTCTGAGGCGCAGAATAATGACTTGTTCTGGTCTGTCCATAATGTGGTAGTCATCTTGAGCAGGTTTTGGTGGCTTTCTGACAGATTTGATCATTCTTTTCTTTTGGTGGTATGTAACGGGCACATCAGGCTGTTCCTCTTTGGCTCCTTCCTTAGCCAATTGATCAGCTCTGTCGTTTCCGGGTACTCCACAGTGGGATGGTATCCACTGTATGGTGACTTTATGCTGACTGCTAAGTTCAGAAAGTAGTGTCCTTAGTACTGGCAATTTCCCAGAGAGGAGCGCCTCGAGTACTGATTTTGCATCTGTTAGTAGCACCACAGGTTGTGTACCATTGCTGTTATTTAGTAATTTCTCTGTTGCTATCTTGATTGCCTCAATTTCGGCATCATAGTTATGGCAGTACTTTCCTGTCGGTACTCTGGCTGTGTCCCTAGTATTATTTGGGTATTCTATGTACACTCCCGCTCCTCCATTTCGAACAGCATTTTGTGCTGACCCATCTGTGTAGACTCGGATCCAGAGGTCCTGTGGGTATTCTTCATCAAGGAAGCTGAGAATGGCTGTTCTGCGCTGCACACTGTTCTGTTCTTCCTTGTCAAATATTCCTCTCACTTTTGTCTGGATTTGTAACGATAGTCTATGCTCATCTTTCCATGGAGTTCGCTCTGGAATAGTTGTTAGGGGGATACCAACTGTGGGCAGATCAGTGGTTTCTCTGCAGAGTCGTTTGGCCTGGTGGATAAAACTACTTCTTTTCAACCGCTCCATAGCTAGGTTTTCAAATCTGTTCTTCATAGGGTGGCCTGGCAAGCTGAGGAACTTTTCTGCTTGTATTAGCGTTTTCGTATCTCTGCGCTCACTCAGTGCCTGTGTCCTCCCCATCTTCTCCATTTCCACTATAGGGGTTGATCTCATCCCTCCTGTGGTGACTCTAAGTGCTTGATTTTGCACCTTGTCCAGCTCTTGTAGTGTGGTATTTGATGCTGAACACCACGCAGTTGACCCATATTCCAGGTGTGGTCGTATGCTCTGTTGGTAAACTTTGCTAAGTATTTTCGTACTGGCTCCCCATGTGGTTCCACTTAGCTTTCTCAGGATGGCTATTTTCCTTCTGGCTTTTGCTACTGCTTTGTTGATGTGCTTTCTCCATGTCAGCTTGCCATCAAATGTTACTCCAAGGTATGTTGGTTCTTTATCTTCTCTTAGGGGTGTTCCATTTATCTGGATGATCCCTGCCTTTTGTTTTGGAGAGAGGGCAAATAGGGTCGTGCTGCACTTGTCAGTGTTTATGCTGACACACCATCTATTTGCCCATGCAGCAAGTGTATCTACAGCTCTTTGTAGCAATCTGGTGGCCACTGATGCATATTCATTTGTGCTCCATAGAACCAGGTCATCGGCGTACATTGCCGCTTTAATTCCATGCGGTAGGTGAGCAACAAGATCATTGATGAAGATTAGAAAAAGTGTGGGGGACAAGACTCCGCCCTGGGGGACACCGTGACGCAGTAGTACTTTCTTGCTCTTGAGTCCGTCTATCTGTACTCGGGCTCTTCTGTTGTGCAAGTATGCTTTCACCCATTTGTACATTCTTCCATTGACTTTGCAGTTTCTCAGTTTCTTCACCAGACCTTCTTTCCAGACTTTGTCAAAGGCTTTCTTCAGATCTATCCATGCCGCAAGCACCAGCTTCTTCTCTTGGAATGCATCCTCAATTTCTTGAGAGAGGTAGGTTGTCTGATCTTCCGTAGAGTAGCACTGCCTAAAGCCAGCCTGCTGTGGCACAAGGATGTTTTTACTTTCAATGTACCACTGCAGTCTGTGATTGATGATGCGCTCCAGTGTTTTGCAGAGACAGCTGGTGAGGCTAATTGGTCTGTAGCTAGAGGCAATGGAACTATCTTTCCCTGATTTTAGGAGGGGTATCATGATTGCTTCTCTCCAGGCTTGTGGAACACTGCCTATGGTCTTGCTGTTATTGAAGATCTGCAACAGCTTTGTTTTGGCCTCTGTTCCTAGGTTCCTGATCATTTCATTGGAGATACCATCAGCTCCTGGTGACTTTCTCATTTTCAGTTTTGATATGGCTAGCTCCAGTTCGCTGATTGTGATGGGTGCCTCCAGAACCTCATGTACTATTTCCTTCTGTCCTGTATGTTGTCGTTTCTCTCGAATCTCTTGTTGTTTCTCTGGACTAATTTTGATATTGCTATCTTGTGCGAACGAGTCCGCAAAATGGTCAGCTGCTTGCTTTCTTGTTAAGATTTTTCCATCTTTATGTAGTGCAATTTTTGAGTTTCTCCCTGTGCCCTCGTCATTAAGCTGTTTTATTAGCTTCCACAATTTCCTTGTGTCTCTTTCAAAGTTCAGAGACTCCGTTTTCTCCTGCCAGCTTTTCCGTCTAGCCTGCAGCTTGGCCCTTTGAAATTTGGCTTTTGCATGCTGGGATTTATTGTGGTGCTCTTGGCTGGGTGTGGCCTCTGCTTGCTTTCTACACACTTCAACATCATTATGCAACTGTTCCAGTTCACTACTCCAGTAGGGTTTATATTGTTTACGGGCTCCTCTTGGTACTGTTTCTCGCGCTGCCTGTAGTATGCATTTCCCAAACTCTTCAACTGCTTTATTTATGTCTTTCTCAGTGTTCAGGTTTCTAACCAGTATG
This sequence comes from Cepaea hortensis, assembly GCA_963921405.1. Lineage (NCBI taxonomy): Eukaryota > Metazoa > Mollusca > Gastropoda > Stylommatophora > Helicidae > Cepaea > Cepaea hortensis. The sequence continues at coordinate 71,235,918 of OY992888.1, read as the reverse complement.
CTGGTGCGATGCTTGTACATTGCCCAGTCTGCTTTCTTGTAGTTCCACCTCGAGATGGTGCTGCTTTCACTTACAAGTTCATTTTCTACGGTTAGAAAGACTGGCCGATGGTTACTGCCACCAAGTTGTGTCCCAACAATTCGTGTAATGTTCCACTCCAGGTCTGGTGAATGAAAAGCCAGGTCAGGTGTAGTTGTAGAGTGCCATGATCTCGAGTAGAAAGTATGTGGGTCGGACGGCTTGTTAATCAACATGAATCTATTCTCATCCTGCCAGTCTTCCAGTCTCTCTCCTCTCTGGTCCATGTGATCATAGCCCCAGCTCTGCGAGTGGCTGTTGAAATCGCCACACACAATCATTTTTTCTTTTAGTGGTAGAGTGTCCAGTGCCTGTGGGCGGTCACTTGGACAATAGTAATTGATCAGATGTAGATCTGTATTACCTGTCTTAAGTTTAAGTGTCTGATACTCAGCCCCTTCCATGTAGACTTCGATTTGGGAAGCAGTGATGTTATTTTTTACAAGGGTAAGTATCCCACCTTTTCGCCTGTCCTTTCGGTCAGATCGGTAACACTGGTAACCTCTGATGTTGAAGGTTATATTTTCGTTGAGGTGAGTTTTTTGCAAGCAACATATGCTTACTTTTTCTTGGTCCAGGATGTTTTCTAATTCTATTTTGTTGTTGCTGACTCCCTCCGCATTTAAGTGCATTATTTTAAGTCTTTGTTTAGTATGGCCAGCCGTTCTATTCTCATGTCCCCTGGCTCCACAGGACATCTGAGAAGGACCTCTAGTAGTTGGGGTTGGAACCTTTCGAGACATAGGGCCCGGCACTGCACCTGCCTGGGGGTCCAAAGCAGGGCGAGCACCATAACATTTAGCAGTAGTCGACATATTCCATTTTCCGTAATTGCGTGGCATCCTGATTTCTGTGGTGCTCCTGGCTGGTTACCTCCGTCTTCAGCACCTTTATTTTGCTAGAGCGGACTGTGGTCTCACTCGAGTTTAGATGTGTACACACGCACACACGTGTCTGCACATGCATGTATGTGTATACACATCTAGAGCACACTGGTTATTTTTCGGCGCCAGAAACTCGCCGTCGCCCCTTCTCCTGTTAGTAGAAACAGTTCCGCCACGTGAAGGCCGGGAGTTGGACTTTTGCTGTATAGGTTATGTATTCACGAGCCATTGGGGTATTTAAGCAATGTTGGGCGCTCACCCCAACACTGCGCCCCGGCTACATACAACATTTGGAACCACGTCTTCCTCTGTTTCTTGTGCCTTGTATATTCGAGACAAAGGCTTTTCTAGCTATACTTTTCTTAGATTTTCCCGATGTATGTCCTAGCCGGTCTCCCTGGTCTAGGAGTGACACGACTTTCTCCGTAATCCCGTATACTCTCGTGAGTAACGTGACGTGCGCGAGAATTGGTAGCGGTTCTCTCCGCGTCGGTAACTTACAGGGTAATGGCAGAAAGCAATGGCAAACTACTACGCGTAATCTTGCCAGGAAATCAACAATCAGCTGAAAGATGCTGATTTTGACAGCGATATCCTGTAAAAAGATATGCGAACAAAATTAAAAATTAAAAAACATCCTATCCATAGCCAGTCTTTTCTTCACTTCTGTATCCACTGGTATTCTATCATACCATTTTTTTAGTCCTGTTTTGGGCAGGCAGCAATTACTGAACGTTTGTAATGCTGACATATACAAAACACATATTCCCAAAAACTTTCGTATATTTAAAACAATGTATTCCCTCAGTGAATTAAAACACAGAAGGCACAAACAATATATTACACGATTTATTGCCTGGCATATTTCACTACATCTCCACGGATAATTTTCTCTTTACATTTCTTGGCGGTCATGCACATTCTAAATTTGAAATTAGGCCTATCGTGGGGATAACAGATGTTCTATATTCGAAAAATACCCGTGGCTTTGTACTTTAATTGTTTCAGCTTAGTGATAAAAACATCGCCACGGAATTAGCACGACAGAAGGAGTCCCGCTTTCTCGAATGCTCCGACCCTTTAACCTTCTTGACATTCTCTATGGGCGGGCGTTTTTACCCTACGTGCGAGGCGTTCGGTCGTTTGCGTTGTCCTTGTGATGTCCCATACCTGTGAACATATCTGCTTCCAAGCCTTCCCTCCCTCAGGGAGGAGACCCTTGTACACCCGGTGCTTCGTGCCTTCAGCCTCACATACAACCTAGTACCTGTGGTCGTGGGAAGCCAGTTTCTTCCCCGGCCACTGCCCCTGTCTCCCCCGTTTGTCTTCGTTACCGTACTCCTTCTTCGTGCAAGAGGGCTGAGTGTTTTCTAGGTGTGGTGTCCGCCTCGAGTGCTTGAGGTCCCGGGTTCAAGTTCCGGGATTTTTTTCACATGGACCTCTAGTAACAAAATTTCCCCTGGTCTCTGGGTAGTGAGATCGGACGCCCGTGTGTATTGTTGTACACGTAAAAGATCCCTTGGCAGTTGGAAATCGAAAAAGAGTAGCCTAACGGAGCTACCCGGGCAAAATTTCGAGTTAAAAATCTACCCAAAGTATTTCAGGATCCTCGCCGGTGCTACGGGGTTCGTGGATTGAGCTGAGATTCTCCGGGCTCAGGTTTGAGTTAGGAGTAGAATGGAGCACCTATAGGTTACACCCGTGTGCCGTGATGTTGATCCTCGGCTAAACTAAACTAAACTAAACTAAACTAAACTAAACTAAACTAAACTAAACTAAACTCCTTCTTCGTGCTCGTTCACGTCATATGATATACAACTCTGCAGCATGCACCGGACGAGATGCAGCGAAATATGCCAGGCAATGAATCGTGCAACATATTGTTTGTGACTTCTGTGTTTACATTTCCGTATATGTTTATTGTAGACGGTTCTGTTCTAGGGTTAATTTAGTTTTACTTCCACGCATTTGCAGTTCATGGACCTCGGAGGCGTGCATTATTACCCCCCGGATCACCACACGGATCGGCAGTCTCGTCTAATTTTGATAAATGGTTACACTAACAAGATTACATGAATTGAAGCACTAGGGGTTGGTAGGATACTGACATTTACCAGTGCTATCCTTACACACAGGCATTGGAGGAACTGGGCGCAAATGGCAGAAGTATTAACAGATTCAGTGCCCCCCCCCTCACACTCCTCCGCAAAAAAGTCGATTACGACCAAATAAAACTGGATGGCAGATAAAATAGGAAGTCCCCTCTGCTGTGTGTCCACCGTGACGAGGTAGAGGGGCTTGTGCGTCCCAATGACCCCAAGAGCTATGCCGACGGTAGCACAGCTACTGGTAGGGCCACCCATGTCGGACAGGTCAAGGGAGAGGGACCAGACGAAGAGACACACAAACCTGCTGCCTTGTAGGTAGACTGGGGACAGTCAAAGGCTAGGGAAAGCACCCCGAATACATGCTTGTCGAAATCGGATGTACTGAGCCACAGGCTTGACAAAGCAGTGCAACGTAAAACCTGCTGCCTTGTAGGTAGACTGGGGACAGTCAAAGGCTAGGGAAAGCATCTCGAATAAATGCTTGTCGAAATCGGATGTACTGAGCCACAGGCTTGACAAAGCAGTGCAACGTAACTTAATTCATGATGTCACAAATCAAAATTAACCGTTATGGTGCTAATCCCGTGAAGTCCCATCAGGCGGTGATAATGCCGGGCCCCCTGCCTCGAGGGGGTCCACCCATGACTACTGGTGGTCACCTTCCCCTGTGCTGTGGAGTCAAGGCACAGAGGAGTAGGTTAAGAGCTATTGACCAAATACCCCGGACACTCAACATACTACAGTGGAATGCCGAAGGAGTTTACAAGAAGAAAGACTCCCTAACACAGCGTCTTCATAAAGATAGAATAGATGTGGCATGCATTCAAGAGACACACCTCAACGTCAATCACAAATTCTCAGTCAGAGGATATCAGGCCACACGTTTCGACCGCGAAGGACACAAAGGAGGAGTTGTAATACTTACACGAAATACAATACCTTGCAGCGAAGTATCTGTGATCTCTGACAACCAAACGGAAATTATAGGTGTTGATATAATGATAAAGGACGTGAAAATAAGAATCTACAATCTGTATAGCCCAGCAGATAAGGACCTTACACTCTCAAACATGAAAATAACTGACACAAACTGCATTATTGTAGGAGACTTTAATAGCCGTTCAGAAAGATGGGGATACCCAGATACTGACAAGAGAGGAGATGAATTGGAGGACTGGGAAATAGACTCAAATCTCCATCTACTCAACAAAGCGGATGACACACCGAGCTTCTACTCCAGAAGATGGCTTACCACTTCTACTCCAGACTTAGCTTTCTGCACAGGAGACATCCACCACAAAATCGATCGTCATGTGCTGGACCAATTAGCAGGTAGTGACCACAGACCAATCAAGCTTGTAATGAATATGGAGTATGTTCCACAGGAGCAAAAGCCCTTGCCCCGCTGGAATTACAAACGAGCAGATTGGGACAGATTTGCCATACTAACAGACAAATATTTTGAAAACATAAATACACGATATGGCAACATAAAGCAAATGATGGAAAGTCTAAACAGAGCGATAATACAGGCAGCCTCTGAGTCCATTCCTAGAGGAGCGAGGAAAAATTACAAACTATACTGGACTGAAGAACTACAAAGTTTGGAGGACAAAGTTGAAGATGCCAGGAAGACAGCAGAGAGAGAACAAACAATTGAAGCGAACATCTCGATCAAAGCCATCTCAGCAAAATATAAAAGAACAGTAAATCAAACAACAAGAGATTGTTGGAGGGAAAAAACAGAAAACCTGAATTTTGACAGGGATGGAAACAAACTATGGAAACTAGTGAAAGCCATGAACAATGAAGGACCTAGAAACAAACAAATAACAATTAAACAAGGAAATGCCTTGCTTACAGGAAAAAAGGCTGCAAATGCACTAATGGAACACTATGCAAATGAAAACCACACTGATATTACAACCGAACAGAAGAAAGCAATCAAAGACAAACAGATACATCATAGAAATACAGAGACAGCAGCAGAATATATGATGGCAAATCTAACAATGGAAGAAATGGAACAGGCAATGAATATCCTAAAAAAGAAGAAATCACCAGGAAAGGATGGAATCACAAATGAAATGCTAATAGGACTAGGCACCAAGGCAAAGAAGAAACTACTAGCAGTCCTAAATAACAGCTGGAAGAGAGGAATAGTCCCACAGGCATGGAAGGAAGCTATACTAATACCAGTCCCAAAGAAAGGAAAAGACCTGGAAGAACCAAATGGCTATCGACATATCAGTCTACTTAGCTGTGTAGGAAAATTAATGGAACGCATTATCAATGGCAGGCTAACATGGCATCTGGAAGAAAACAAACTCTTAACACCACACCAAGCAGAATTCAGAAAGTACAGATCCACTGAAGATCAAATAACCTATGTAGTTCAGGAAATAGAGGATGCCTTCCAAGAGAAAAAGCACACACTAGCAGTCTGGATAGATTTAGAAAAAGCATTTGATAAAGTATGGAAGGAAGGACTGAAAGTAAAATTGCAAAACATGCATGTTTGTGGAAAAATGTATAAATGGATCAGCCACTACCTTGAGAACAGAACTGCCAGGACAAAAGTACAAGGACAAACAAGCAAAATGATGCTGTTGGAGCAAGGTGTCCCCCAAGGAGGAGTTCTTTCACCAACATTATTCCTAGCATATATAAATGACATCACAGAAAATGTTCCACCAGAGTACACACATCCTCCTTTGCAGATGACCTAGCCATATGGACATCTGAAGAATATATTAGTACAGCTAACAGCAAAATACAGCAAGCCTTATTAGCGCTAGAGGACTGGTCAAAATCATGGCTAGTGAAGATAAGTGAGGAGAAAACAACATGCACAGTGTTCTCCCTCTCAAATAAAACTCAGCAACCTAAGCTGGTATTGAATGGAAAAATATTGCGCCATGAAGAAAATCCAAACTATCTAGGAGTCACCTTTGATCGTCGCCTGACATGGAAGACACAGGTTGAGAAAAATCGAACAAGAGCAAGGCAGAGAATGGCAATCATGAAAAAGCTTGCTGGTACAACGTGGGGAGCAAATGAGAAAGTTCTCAAGAAGTTATATACTGGACGGGTGAGGCCAGTACTGGAATATGGCATTGCAGCTTGGGCAACAGCAGCTAAGTCAAACTTTAACAAAATAAGTAGAGTCCAAAACCAAGGAATGCAAATCATAACTGGAAGCCTGAAGACAACGCCTATTAATGAACTAGAAAAGATCACTTGTTTACAACCAATGCAGGATAGAAGAGATAGCAGAGCCCAGCAACAAGCAGAAAAATTTAGAAGATTGACAGACCACCCTATGTACAACAGATTTAATGGTTTTGGAAAGGGAAGACTGAAGCGTAGCAACTTTGTAGAAACTGCAAAACGAAGGATTAGGGCAGATCCTATACTTAACATATCAACAGTCAAGCCCATTTACAATGCACACAAGTTCCCAGCTTGGAGACAGCAGCAACTGCCTGAGATGATAGAAAACATTCCTGGTATTGAGAAAAAGAACACTCAGCATGAAACCGAAAGAAGAGAAATAACCCTAAACTACATAAAAGAACATTACCCAAGCAGGAATTGGACCCATGCATATACAGATGGATCAGCCAAAAATTCAATAGAGAATGGAGGAGGAGGAATTCTCCTAAATTTAAAAAATGGAGTGAAAAAAACACATTCAATGGCAACTGGAACATTTTCAAGTAACTTCAAAGCGGAGGTAGAGGCTCTGAAAATTGCAGCAGAAATGCTCCTGATGGAGGAAAATAAAGAGAAGCAAATAGCTATCTTCACAGATGCAAAGTCAGCTGTCTCAATACTGAAGAGCAATAACAGCACAGAACTAGCTGACCTAAGAGCAACACTCCATAGTCTATGCCAGAAATCCAAAAAAGTTGTAATACAGTGGATCCCATCACATTGCAGTATACCTGGAAACGAAGAGGCTGACAGACTGGCAAAAGAGGGCGGACGACTACCACAGCCTGACATAGACATAACCTATAATGAGGCAAAGAGGTTGATAAAAAGCACTTATAGAACCAAATGGGAATCAGAGCATCCAGGCCATCAGAAGGATGATGCATATTACAAACTCGACCGAAGAGAACAAGTAGCAATCTTCAGACTCCGCACAGGACATAACAGACTGAAATACCACTTGTTCAATAAACTAAAGATAGGAGATACCGATGAATGTAATTGTAGAACTGGAAAAATAACAGCAAAACATTTGCTGCAGGATTGCCCAACATATGCAGAACAGAGAAAGATATTTTGGCCCACACCTGCTTCATTTGAGGACAAGCTCTATGGAGATATCAACAAGCTCAAGTTGACCGCAGCTTACTTTAACTACATACAGGTTGACATTTAAAGGTGCATGAAGACCCAGAGGCATGAAATGGAATATTGCTTGGATAGCAAATCCATTATGTGGAAAGTCCAAATCGAAAGCTCGCTGTGTGGGCTTCAAAAAAGGTGAAAAAGTGTCCTAGTGGCACGAAATGGAATATTGCTTGGATAGCAAATCCATTACGTGGAAAGTCCGAATCAAAAGCCCACTGTGTGGGCTTCATAAAAGGTGGAAAAGTGTCCTAGTGGCACGAAATGGAATATTGCTTGGATAGCAAATCCATTACATGGAAAGTCCGAATCGAAAGCTCACTGTGTGGATGTCATCTGCAGACTGCATACTTCTGGTTTCCGAAAGAACAGCCTATGGTGAACGGAAGGCCCAATATACGGAAGTGAGGCTAAGCAGCCATGTGCAGGACGTGACGATTCCTTGGGTGAGCCCAGTACCAGAGCGCTATGTATCGGCTCTGCAAGTATGGAAGCCTCCTTGGATGGCGGGGAATGCCCATGGTCTGCCCCTGCCTTCCCTTGAGGGCTGACCAGGATCTTTGGCTGTTCTATATGGGCCAGCTGGGATGGGGGATAACACCAAAACAGTGAGAGTCAAACGTCCTAAGAAACCCCCGGGAAGGTTAACCCGGTCAACAAATGCCCGCAGAAGTCGGATGTGTCGGCCTAACGGCGCAAGAACGCAGCTCTGCTGTAAACAGGCACAACGCAATCACATCCGAAAAAAAACTCCGGATGAACGCAGAAGAAGAAGAAGAAATAGGAAGTAGGGGTGTGTCACAATTATGACTTAACAGTTATTAATATGATAGCAGACATGTTGTATTATACATCAAATTAAAGGGGGTGGCATGGGTAAATCTACTGTATATAAGCTCATGGCAGATACGGGAAGTTGCTTAAGACTATTAATCATCCCATGGCACTTAATCTATTAACAGAGGTGTGAGAGAGAAAGTGTGTGTGTGTGAGAGAGAGAGTGTGTGTGTGTGTGTGTGTGTGTGTGTGAGAGAGAGAGAGAGAGAGAGAGAGAGAGAGAGAGAGAGAGAGAGAGAGAGAGAGAGAGAGTAGACTGAGACACTTGCGAATGACTTTCAACAGAAGCTCGTTGTTCAAGCATCACGCAGAAGGAGTTGTTACGAGATCTAAGAAGGGACTTAATGCACTGAAGATTATGGCCGCAATTGACATGGAGCAAAGAATACTCTGTCAACATCTGATTCTATCAGCAATTTAATGTGGATTAGGACTGCTCACAGTGTCAAAGAATTAACTAGAGTGCAAACAGAATGAAGCTATGTAGGTGATCATAGGATGCACAACAGACACGCCGGTAGTGTGTAGCCAATTCATCCTAGCTTTACCAACATTTGTGGACAAACTCAAGGCGCTGCAGGCTAAATCATATCTACAAGTTGCTGCAGACAAGGGGACGTTATGCATGAAGCTTTAGACACAGTTACGGGCCATAGGCTTACAAGAAGAAAATCTTGGATGGTTCAGGCAGAGGATACAATCACAGAACTGTGCATGATTGAGAACATTGGTAGAGGAGAGGAGCGGGTCTGAATGCCAGAAGAAAAGCCAGACCTTACTGGGTTATGACCAATGGACCGGGAGTGCAGGGATTGGCCGGCAGGGTGCACTGAATCGGAAGTGCAACAATTGATTCACGAACAATTCGCGCCATCATCACGGGTGGCTATGTGTAAGAGGCAAAAGAAGTGTCTGGGAGTTTCAATACAGCAGTTAACAGTTGGAGTTAAGCATAGACGAGCATGGCGCATGATAATTTGGCATATGGTCTAAGAATGGATGTGAAGGCGGTAACAACGGCGTCCCGTTGGCTGGAGGAGAAACAGCACACATATATCCTGATTGTAACAGACTTACAGAGTATGACAAGGAAAGTGAAGACAAGCATAAATCGAGCTTCATTTAAAAAATCAAAGACATGGAGCATCCGTTGGATCTTTTCCCAGAACATGCTGGTGTGTTGGGGAACGAGCAGGATGACATCTTGGCTGTGTCTGCGCCATCGGGTGGGGTATTCTTCTTCTTCTTCTTCTTCTTCTTCTTCTTCTTCTTCTTCTTCTTCTTCTTCTTCTTCTTCTTCTTCTTCTTCTTCAGCGTTCCGAGCCATTGAGGTTCTTTGCTGCAGATACAATCCGTCTCCATTCGTCTTTCTGGTTGACCTTCTCTTGCCAGTCGTTGATTCCAAGTGCTTGTAGGTCTGTATATATATTATCTCTCCGCCGTCTTCTTGGTCTACCTCGGGGTCTACGGTCATCTATTTCCTGAGTGTAAGCGAGTTTTGTTTCCCTATTATCTTCCATTCTTTCTATATGCCCCAGGGTGGGGTATTGGTGCACGATAAATCAGTGGTCAGGACGCTTTGGGATCAGAAGTATAGCGTGGACGAACAGAAAAATCATAATAGCCTGGAGAGAATGGATCGGCAGGGAGCGACCAGAGGATCTGGCCGACACTCAGTACTCGGAAGAAAGGTCAGACGGACACATAATCCGTTTATAACTGGTACACTTATTATTGGGACTCTTTGCTTGCTGTTGAAGATGAGGACGCAGCACATGTACAAATGTCCTGATTTGGGCCGTGCCGTGCTATGATACAGAGAGGTGGCCCATCAGGCGGTACCGTACGCGGGCGGCATAAGCATCGACATCAATATAGAATTTGAACCATGCAATAATTAAAAATCTTTAAGGGGCGGAATTTAGAAACGAAAAAGAACATATACAGGGCGGCATTTCGAAGACTTGCATCATACTGAGAACATCTACCGCCCAGCCCTGGTCCTGAGTACTGCGATGTGGTCTTGATTGATTGACTGATTGATTGATTGACTGATTGATTGATTGATCTAGGAACCGACATCACAGCATTCGGGGCATTCCCCCGCTCCCATCCTCAGCAACCAGCGAAAAGTTCCAACACCAATTGTACCAGTAGTAATTTGATTATATGTCCGTCTCGCCTTTCCTCTGAGCGTCGAGCGTCGGCCAGATCCCCTCGTCACTCCTCGCTGCCTCATTCTTGCCAGACCATGATGATCCATTTGCTCCTCCGAGGTGTACACGTGCTCCCACAAAGCCGCAACCACGTCTGCCTTGTCATGCATCAATACTCCACCAAGTTTTGTAGAGCCAGCCAATATGTCCGCCTGTTTATTCCCCAGCACACCAGCATGCCTCGGAGAAAAGATCCAGGCGATACTTGCCACGCGTGACCTCCGAAGCTAAGCAAGCCACTCTGCACGAAGCATGCCTGTCCTCACCTTCCCAAGCAGGCTTTCTGAGTCACTTACAATCACGATGTGTGTGTGTGTGTGTGTGTGTGTGTGTGTGTGTGTGTATGTGTGTGTGTGTGTATCGTATTCTCGATCCAGCGGAAAGCTGCAGTGACCGCCTCCACCTCCATTCTTAAGCTAGATGTTGTGGTATCATATGCCAGGCTCTCCTGTACCAAACGTCGGCCATTAGCTTTTGCTAAGAACCCCCAGGCACTTCTCCTACCTCTCGACACCGAACCATTTGTGTATATAATCACATCACACGAGCGAGCATTATCCTGAATTAGTTGCTGAATTTCCACTTCCGTGGCCCCTGCTGGCCACGCCCTGCCCTCCCTGCTAAATTTGATAAATGTGGTCTTAAAGTAACTTAACTCAAATCAAGACAACTGAGCTTAAATTAATGCAGCTCAACTTTTAAACTTAACTCAACTTAGCGTAACTCAACTCAGCTATTCAAATCAACTCAACTCAATTTAACTTAACCCGACTCAATTCAGCTTAACTCAAACCAAGCAAATTCAGCTAATTTCATCTGAACTGAACTTAACTCGACCAAAAGTGAACGTATCTTAACACACCAAATTCAACTAAATTTACCTCAGTTCATCTTAACTCGAATAAATTCAGCTAAGCTTAACCTAACCCCAACTCATCTCAACTGTTCAAACCAACTCAATTCAACATCATCATCAAGTGCCGTGCCGGCTGGCGTAGGCGTTCATAGCTCTCCACAGATCTCGATCTTTGGTGTTCTAGATCAACTCTGCTGATGATATTCCTCCATGCCACCGTCTCAATCCGTCCAGCATAATTTCTCTTGGTCTGCCTCTGCCTCTCTTCCCCTCGATCTTTCAAGTTATCACGATGTTCTCCAATGCCTCTCTTCTCATCACATGACCAAAGAAATCTGTTTGTCTCTTTCTTATTGTTGTATATAGTGTTCTAGTTTCATTAGCCTCTTTCAGGCAATCGTTGTTAGTTACTCTGGCAGTCCAAGGAATTCGCAACATTCGTCTCAGGAACCACATCTCTGTTGCTTCTAAGTTCTTCCTGATTTGTTCATTTACATTCCAAGATTCGCTCCATACAGCAAAACTGGTCCTAAATAGCATTTTAGTACTCTCTTACATTAATTGATAGTGACTTATTGCATAAGATACTCTTCATTTTCTGAAATGCGGCTTTTGCCTGCCCTATTCTGCTTTTAAACTCTGTTGTACATCTTCCATCTGATGTTATAAGTGCCCCTAGGTATTTAAAATTATCCAATTCAACAACTCACCCGAATTCAACAACTTAACTCAGTCCAACTCAATACAACTCACTCAACCCAATTCAACAACTTAACTCAAGTCAGTTCAATCCAATTCAACAACTCAGCTCAACCCAATTCAACACCTCAACTCAACCCAATTCAACACCTCAACTCAACCCAATTCAACAACTCAACCCAATTCAACACCTCAACTCAACCCAATTCAACAACTCAACCCAATTCAACACCGCAACTCAACCCAATTCAACAACTCAACTCAACATGTTGCAGCATTAACCAGTTTCTCCGAGGCTGTGATTACGTGCGAGCCTGCGATGAGCCAATATGTCGTCCGTCTGGTCCTGCTGTTGTAAGAATGGAGCTTTTGGCCCAGGACACGTTCAGTTGAAAGATCTTCCAGCTGTGAAACTTGATACTGGTTTTATGGGTGAGAGAACATTACATAAAGGAAATCCGAACAGGTTTATTGCAGAGTTGGCCTGGCCGTTAATTTGTTATATTAAAGAAACGATGTTTTCGTTTGTTAATTTTGTTTGTTTTATTAATTGTTTTTCAAAATAAAATACGTGGCTTGTTGCAAATTAAAATACATTTGTTTCAGTATTTATTAAGAATGATAATAACGTAACAAAGTGAGTGAGTTGGGGTTGACAAAAAGAAAATCACTAATGCCTCACTAGTCTTTACATGAAGTGTAATCAGAGATATTAAATTATCATATTTTCAGTAAAACTAGAAGAAGAAAAGTAAAGTTGGCTGTAAATATGTAAACAAGGCCATTCCATTATTGGTAAGAATTCTTCTCAGTTGTATGCAGTAAAACTACCTGTAGCACTCTCCTCAAAAGGCAAAATGAAAGATATTTCTCTGGCATCTTGCATGAGTATTTGCCAGATCAGTCATCAATGCCAGACCAATCATCTGTGCCAGCGTCTCATGAAGTATATCACATATGTTCCAAGTTGTCTGTTAACAAAAGTACATGTTCCAAGTTGTCTGTTAACAAAAGTACATGTTCCAAGTTGTCTGTTAACAGAAGTATATGTTCCAAGTTGACTGAACAAAAGTAAATGTTCCAAGTTGTCTGTTAACAAAAGTACATGTTGCATGTTGTCTGTTAACAGAAGTATATGTTCCAATTGTCTGTTAACAGAAGTAAATTTTACAAGTTGTCTGTTAAGAGAAGTAAATGTTACAAGTTGTCTGTTAACAGAAGTAAATGTTACAAGTTGTCTGTTAACAGTAGTAAATGTTACAAGTTGTTTATTAATAAAAGTATATGGTCAAGTTTGTTGTCAAACATGTCTGTTCCAAGATGTCTGTTTATAAAATATACAATGTGTGTTGTCTGTTAACAAAAGTATATTTTCCAAGTTGTCTGTTAATTTAAAAAAAAAACATATACCAAATTGTCTTTTGACAAATATATAAGTTCCAAGTTGACTGTTAACAAAAGTATATCTTCCAAGTTGACTGTTAACAAAAGTGCATTTCAAGTTGTCTGTTAATAAAAGTATACACTGCAAGTTATTTGTTAACAAAACTGTGTTTTAAGTTGTCTGTTAATAAAGGTATATGTTATAAATACATAACACAGTTATTTCCACAGCATTTTGAATGTTCTATCATGATAATTTTAAATTGACTTGAATGTCTTTTTGTTTACACAAAATTGGCTTGGCTATATTAATAGCAATGGTCTCTGCAAACTTTAATATTAGTCCATTCAGTACGTTAAACAACACATGAAAGCATTGTCTTTATCAATCACGTGACCCGTTTCCAAAAGATGTTGAATATCTGTATTGTATATACAAGTTTGACTGATTTATCTCATTGTTTTAGTTTATGGTGTGTGAATTCTGCAGTATGCACCTGACGAGATGCAGCAAAATATACAAGGCAATAAATGTGCAATCTATTGTTTGTATCTTCATTATTGAAAATCATTACGGTAAAGCATTGTATTGAAAGTATGTTTACTGGATTACATGAAATGAACACGCACATACAATTACTTCATTTGTTATTTTTTTCTGTTTCCTTTGTTCAGGAAATGATGTTGTGATTGTTAAGAATGGACACAGAATTTGCGGAAGTGGAGCAGCGCTGGCAAATGCTCCAATTGCACAAAATAAAGGTTACTTTGAGATCAAGCTACAAAGTACAGGTATACCATTATATATGACTTGTGTGTATACAGTCGAGTCCACTTAAGTAGAACTCGGATAAGTAGAATTTCGCTTAAGTCGACGTTACAGGCTTAGTCCCGGCCATTATCCTTCTTTATCATTATATAAAAAGTCCTGATAAGTCGAATTCGGTTAACTCGAATTTTCGGATTAGTCGAACATAAAAATGAATACCGACTATGTAAGTGTTCATGTTTAAGTCGAACTGTTCATTTCACACCCCAAAAATAGAAATTGTTTCGTGAAAGAATTATTTTTAGTCAGCCCGGAGAACAACAATCTCGCACATATGATATCTTGCTACATGTCAATGGCGGCTAGTGGACGAAAGCTTACTATTTTAACTTTAGAAAGAAAGATTGAGCTGTTGGAAGAGGTTGAACATAGTGGGAAGAAGAAAGTGAATATAGCTAGAGAATTTGGTATTCCAACATCGACACTTTTCGGCATTTTAAAGCATAAAGACCGCTACAGAAAATTGTTTTTCGATGCTGCCCTTTTAAAATGGTTCACTGCGATTAGATTGGCAAATGTACCAGTAAATGGGCCTTATTGCGAAAGTAGAAGAATTTGCACGTCTTGGAGGTCAGACAGACTGGAATTGTAGTGCTGGTTGGTTGGATCATTTCAAAAAAATGACAGACTTTCTTTAATTAATTTGGAAATTTCCATATGACTTTAATGTTCCCTTTTCTAAAATAATTGGACATTTCTGATATTGTATTGCTATTTATATGTTCACTAACTATGTTTCCTAAGTGGTACAATCATTTTACTCAATGCTACTGTGTAGCATTAGTGTAAATTAGTGCAGTCTGGATAAGTAGAATTTCTCATAAGTAGAACAAATTCCTTCGGCCCCTGTGACGTCAACTTATCCAGACCCCACTGTGTATATATATATATATATATATATATATATATATATATATATATATATATATATATATATATATATATATATATATATATACACACGTACTGTTATATGTGTTAACTATATTCTTATATGTGTTAAATATACTCTTATATGTGTTAACTATACTCTTATACTTGTTTACTCATATGTGTTAACTATACTCTTATATGTGTTAACTATATTCTTGTATGTGTTAAATATACTCTTATATGTGTTTACTCTTATATGTGTTAACTATACTCATGTGCTAACTATACTATTATATGTGTTTACTCTTATATGTGTTAACTATACTCTTATATGTGCTAACTATACTCTTATATGTGCTACCTATACTCTTATATGTGTTAACTGTACTCTTAAATGTGTTAACTATACTCTTAAATGTGTTAACTATACTCTTAAATGTGTTAACTATACTCTTATGTGTGTTAACTATGCTCTATGTGTTAATTACACTCTTATATGTGTCAACTGTCCTCTTACATGTGTTAACTATACTCTTATGTGTGTTAACTGTACTCTTAAATGTGTTAACTATACTCTTAAATGTGTTAACTATACTCTTAAATGTGTTAACTATACTCTTATATGTGTTAACTATGCTCTATGTGTTAATTACACTCTTATATGTGTCAACTGTCCTCTTACATGTGTTAACTATACTCTTTCTACATTTTGTCTCAAGGCACTTGGGGTGTTGGTCTTGCAACCCGGAGATGTAACTTGAACAAGCTTCCCCTGGGTGATGATACTGATAGTTGGGTGTTGCGCCAGGACGGCCGCTTGTTTCACAACGGTGAAGAGAAAGGGAAGCTGCCAGAAGCTCCTCAGGAGGGAGACATATTGGTAAGTCAATATACCAGATTGGCTAATCATCCAGTGAATTTCTGTTTTGCTTCATGACATGGAAAATAAACTTTGTGATTGTTGTGAACTTTTTAAGTTAAACTCTCCATGTTGAAGGGGTTACGGATGCAGTTCGTAATCCCACATACTGCGTTCAAAACACAGCTGCAGATGATTTGGCAGCAGACCGTCTTGCATTGGTTTTTTAAAAATGGTATGGGTACCGATCATTCAGAAAGACAAACTGCTGAATGTAAACTTGCCAAGAGGTCACAAACAGCAAAAAAATTGCTTTGGTTGACTGTGACGTCCTGTAAAGGATATGCAACTAACTAAACTCTGTGATTGTCTAAAAACTGTTCCATATGATGATGATCATCATGTGCCCTCTAGATCTGCGGAGGGATTCATCCGTTACACAGATCTCGGTCCCTGGTGTTGTGGATCAATGCTGGTGATGATTTTCCTCCATACCATCACCTCATTCCGTCCAGCACATTTCTCTTGGTCTGCCCTAGACTCATTTTACCTCTGATCTTTCCAATTGTAACAATATTTCCATAAAATCTGTGTGTACAGGGAAGTATCATATAAAGCAATATGTTATTGATACATGATGGAATATACAGAGATAATTTGGAAGTATGAAGTGGCTGCTAAGAAGATTTGGAATGGATATCATAGCATCATTTTTTGGTGGATTGCAGATGGGTAAGAGATTTTGGGGTCGGCCTCTACTACGATACAAAGATGTGTGTAAGCCGGACATGATTGATACAGGCATTGATAATGCACATTAGGAGCAAGTTGCCGCCGAATATGTTGCATGGTGGATAAATATCAGAAATGGAATAAAGACGAAGGAGAAAATGATTGCAGATAGGTCACACACTGAGCGTGTGAGGCGTAAGATGGTGAGTGATGATGAAAATGACTGTGTGTTCACATGCATCCACTGTGGACAAACATTTACAGCGCAAATTGGTCTGATCAGTCACATTCGCAGCCACCATGGGTTGTTATTATGCCTTTTTAAAATTTTTTATAGAACAATGTAACAATCGTCTGTCAAGACGGAAAGGTTCCAATATATATATATATATATATATATATATATATATATATATATATATATATATATATATATATATATATATATATATATATATGTGTGTGTGTGTGTGTGTGAGAGAGAGAGAGAGAGAGAGAGAGAGAGAGAGAGAGAGAGAGAGGAGGAGGATTTTCTTGGGAGTTACCAAGCACCTAGATATCTAGCAACAGTGCAATGTTGTGATTTATATGTCAGAGATACTGTAATTTATGTGTGAGAGATATTGTGATTTATGTGTGAGATATATTGTGATTTGTGTGTTAGAGATATATTGCCATTTAATGTGTAAGAGATATTGTGATTTATGTGAAACAGATATTGTGATTTATGGTGAGTGATATTGTAATTTATGTGTGAGAGATATTGTGATTTATGTGTAAGAGGTATTGTGATTGATGTGTAAGAGATATTGTGATTGATGTGTAAGAGATATTGTGATTGATGTGTAAGAGATATTGTGATTTATGTGTAAGAGATATTGTTATTAATGTGTAAGAGAAATTGTCATTTAATGTGCAAGAGATATTGTTATTTAATGTGTAAGATATATTGTGATTTCTGTGTGAGAGATATTGTGATTTCTGTGTGAGAGATATTGTAATTTATGTGTGAGAGATATTGTGATTAATGTGTAAGAGATATTGTGATTTATATGTAAGAGATGTGATTAATGTTTAAGAGATATTGTGTTTTAATGTGTAAGAGATATTGTGATTTATGTGTGAGAGATATTTTGATTTGTGTGTGAGAGATATTGTGATTTATGTGTGAGAGATATTGTGATTTATGTCTGACAGATATTGTGATTTATGTCTGAGAGATATGGTGATTTATGCGTGAGAGATATTTTGATTTATGTGTCAGAGATATTGTAATTAATGTGTGAGAGATATTGTGATGTAATATGTAAGAGAAATTGTTTTCTCATTTAAAAAAAAAATGTGCACTCAGGGTTTGACCTATGACCACATCGAGCTGAACTTCTTCCGCAACGGAAGTCCCTTAAATGTCCCATTTCCTGGAATCAAAGGCACAGTTTATCCAGCATTCTATGGTACGTTTGTGTATGTATTGTCTTCATTTACATTTAGTTTAATGAGTGAGCTATGGTAGCCTAGAAGTAGGCTTGGGCCAGATAAAAAGTGGGCTGGGACCAAGCAAAAAGTAGCCTGGGAGAAAACAAAAAGTAGGCTGGGAGGAAACAAAAAGTGGGCTTGGATTAAAAAAAAAAAATGGGCTGGGACCAAACAAAAAGTAGGCTTGGGCCAAACAAAACCTAGGCTTGGATCAAACATCAAGTAAAATGGTTGGCGGAGAATGGGAAGTAGGGGTGTGTCACAGTTATGGCTTTAAAAACTTGGTAATATGGTAGCAGACGTGTTGTATTATATATCAAATTAAAGGGGGTACCTTAGGAAAATCTATTGTATATAAGCTCATGGCAGATACGGGATGATTAATCATCCCATGGCACTCAGTGAAGGCATGCAAAAGGCTCCTTTACTTTTGAATTTAGTGAAAAGTTTGGCTGGCTTAATGTAGAGAAGAAGGAGACAAGAGAGGATGAGGAGGAGGAGAAGACGAAGCACAAGATAATAGAAGAATTAAAGAAGCAGAAGACAATGGAGAATAGAGAAGAAGAAGTTGAGAAAAAGAAGACAATGAAGGAGAGAAGAAGATAAGATTAGAAGAATAACAAAACCAAAAAGAATATTGAGGAGATCTAGAAGGAAGGGTAAAAAAAAACGCTACTTGCATATCCTTTACAGGACGTTGCAGTCAATAGCAGCATTTTTTGGTTGCTGTGATCTCTTGGCAAGTTTATCTTCAGTAATTTGCCATTGCTTTCGGTACCACCAGCACCCATACCATTTTCTAAAAACCAACAGTATGGATCGTCGCATGGATAGATGGATGAAAGAAAAATAGAGACCCAAGATATAATTGAGTTGATTTACATGATTAGCTAGCAGTTGGAAGAAAAAAAACCTGCTTAACATACACCAGTCATTAATATTACTGAGACGTGTAGTATTGATTTTTCATTTTTCCCATGCCTTTATAATGCATATCTTTTATATTGTTGCCGTTTTCGGTAAGCCTTGAATAATGGGTGAATGAATTAATGTATGAAAGAGAGTGATAGAAGGGCAGAATGTAAGACGGACCAGCGTGCCCAATTCTTAACCCTTAGAAAATAAAGCTTTGTTGTTGTTGTTGTTATTATTTTGTTTGAAATGAATATTCAGAAGGATTTCACCATGTCCTCTTTTGCCTTCTTGCAATCAGTTGATAACTGTGCAGTGCTGGACGTACAATTCGACAAGTTCTACCACACTCCACCGGAAGGCTTCGACGCAATCATGATTGAGCAGTCGTTGTTATGATGTTTGCTGTCAGTGCACATTCCAAGCATAAATGGTTTGCTCACTGTGTAGACTGGTCTATGTGAACTTGAAGCTGTGCTGTTATTTATTAATACATTCTTTTCTGGCCGCCTTTTTTTCTGTTCTGCGTTTTGTTGGGTTTTTGTCAAGATCTTCCATGACAGTAGTAGTTTGTGAGCAAGACTGAATTCTGTTGAGCAAATTTGCTTTTGTTTTCTTTATGGTGTGTTTATTTATCATAGAATAGAAGTTTAATGTACATATCTTGTTAGTTGCATATCCTTTACAGAATGTAGCAGGCAACCCCAGCATTTTTTGGCTGTTCGTGATTCCTTGGCAAGTTTACATTTAGTAGTTTGCCATTGCTTTCTGAATGACCGGCACCCATACCATTTCATAAAAACCATCGTAAGGAGGTCTGCTGCCAAATCGCCAACAGCTGTGTTTCGATTGCGGTATGCGGGGTTACAAACTGCACCCGTAACCCCTTCACTGGCTAATGTACATCTGTTATAGTTCAAAAACTCATGGAGAATAGAAGTAAAAGCTGAAATGAACAACATTGGAAGGACAATGACAGAGCTGCAGGTGGTAGGTCAAGATAGGAGGGCTAGGGTGAGTTGGTTGGGGAACTACGCCCCAGTGCGGGAATAAAGGGCAGAAGGATGAGGATAGTTAAGTGGGTGCATTAGCGAAGTTGAAAGGGAACTGCGCTGATAATCTCATGAGCATAGACGGATGCGGGCCACCCCTGGAGGTAAAGATAGTAGGGCTTGGAGTGAGTTGATTCAGGGTTTCTGTCCCATTGGGGGATACATGGCAGTCGGAGGAGGAGGAGGAGGATAGTTCAGTGGGTGTATTAGCAAAGTTGAAAGGGGACCTGTGCTGATAATCCCATAAGCATAGTTGGATGACAGGTCGACTCATGAGCTCATCACCTGCCAAAGTGAGAGAAAGACTGGCCACATTTTCCTGCATGCTTTCAGGCCGACAAAGTATAATAGCTCTATCACATGGCAGAAAACTGCTTCAGGATATGTTTTGGCATGTTTGCATAGTTGATAGGGAACTATACTGATAATGTCATGAGCATGGTCGGACGCAGTTTTGATGCCTGGGCTCTTCACCTGCTAAATGAGAAAAAGATTGGCCCCTTATTCCTCCGTGCATTCAGGCCTACAAAATGTAACGGCCTTTTTTTTTTTTACAGACCTATAGCAGGAAACTGATTCACGACAATTAATTAGTTAATTTTATTATGATAATTAGAATAAAATTGTTTTAATATATCAATTTGTCGCCAATGAACAGCGCATAAATTGCCTTTGAATATAAATGTTATAGATGGGTTCTAATAATATCTTGGATACAGAAGAGAACAAATGCATCCATATAACAAGATCTGAATATTGAAAAAGGTTGGGTACTAAAGACGATAAAGCAAAGAAAACTGAAATATTTTGGTCACTTGAAACGTCGTGAAAGTTTTGAGAGAACAGTAATGGAGGGGTATATGCCTGGGAAGAGATGAAGAGGAAGGCTAAAGAGAAGATGGGTGCAGGATGTGGCAGATGATCTCCAGATGGGTGTATCGGACGCGGGACATCTTGCTTATGACCAAGAAGTTTTCCAGAAGGTTGTTATGGGAGCGAGGTTCTGCAAAGGACATGCTACTGAATGAATGCCTGAGTGTTACTGGGGTTCCAGAGGGGGAGGAAAGGATATCAACACTGTAGACCTCAGCATGTGGTAAAAGGTAACCAAGGAAGGTTGGTCTGAGACTAGCTATCTGACAATATAGAAAAAGTCAGCCAACTTCCCAGCAACCATGAGCTGGCCTACAATGGGCCTGGCATGAGAGGTTGTGGGTCTATACTCTACTAGAAGTTTCAAGGCCTAAAGAAGAAGAAATCAATGTTTAATTGTTGTTAAATAATCTGTTGTTTGCTTTATAAAGAATTATAAAATAATAGGTATAAAGCTTGTAAATTTAAAAATATTTAGCCTTGTAGTTGGAATCCATATTTTTTTTTCCGTCATGAATTTTATAAAAATACTGTGATTTGTATCAGGGGAGTTTATATGGAGGAATTAGCATGTTACAAAATCTGGCCTTGTGGAAAACTGGTTGAAACTCGTTTCGTATGAGATGTGGGTTTTTTTAAAATCAAATTCTTTTATTAAATGTACTTTTCCTCATGAGAGGATTTGTTTTCGCTAAACATTTTGATACTGCATTTTTCATTGTTGATTGCGATGTATGTGCTTGAGGATGTTATCTTGTGTATTATGGGGGTGGGCATGGCAGGGAGTGACCAGAGGATCTGGCTGTCAGTGAGAACCCAGAGGAAAGACCAGACGGATATATAATCAGATTGCAACTGATAGAATTAGTATTGGGACTCCTCACTGTCTGTTGAAGTTGGGGATGGAGTGCATATGGGAATGTCTGAGTGCTGTGATGTTTCCTAATGCAAATCACATAGGTCATGGGAATGGACATGTAGTAGTAGATTCATGTGTGTGTGAGAGAGAGGACTTTGTTTTGTATCACGGGAATCCATATTAAAACCACATATTTGTGGATTAAAATGTGAGTGTGTGAGGTTTCTGTCTTGTATATCATTTGAATCTATTTGTAGATTAAAATGTGTGTGTATGTGTGTGTGGGTGTTGTCTTGTGTATCATTTGAATCCATATTAAGACTACACATTGTAGATTAAAATCTCTCTCTCTCTCTCTGTGAGAGAGAGAGAGGAGAGTTAGAAAGGACTTTTGTCTTGTGTATCATGGGGATTCATATTAAGAGTATCCATCCATCCATCATGTGCCATGCCGGTAAGCGTGGGCGGTCATGTTCTGCCATCTCACTCGATCACCAGAGTCGTGGATCAGCTCCGTGTTTCTGTCTCGACCATGCCACAAGGCCAAGCCATTCAGGTACTTGCTTCTAGGTCTTCCCCTTGTTCTGTTCCCCTCGATCTTACCAGTTGTCACCAAGTTCTCCAAATCATTTCTTCTCATAACATGCCCAAAAAATTGTGACAGTCTACGTCTAATGTCTCTAATCAGTTTACGATCTTCATTTGTTTCTTGAAGGACTTGTTCATTGGTCTTTCTGGCTGTCCATGATATTCTTTGCATTTTCCTCAGAAACCACATTTCTACAGCCATCAAATGTTTTTCAGCCTGACTTCTCATTGTCCAAGCTTCACATCCATATAAAAGTACAGGTTCTATGTAGCATCTCAACACTCTTTTTCTCGTTTAAATTGACATCTTTTTATTGGTCAGTATGTTTTTCATCTTGCTAAAGGCTACTTTTGCCATGGCGATTCTCGTTCTAATCTCTTCAAGGCTTCTCCCATCAGATGCTATTACTGTTCTGAGATAATTGTACCTATTCACTTGTTGAAGAATATTCCCATTTACTTGTATATTACATTGTGGTATTTCGTTCTTCCTAGTGACGACCATAATCTGTGTCTTTTTACAATTTAATTCTAACCCTAGTTGTTCACTGTGTGTAACAACCGCATCTACTAAATTTTGCAGGTCCTGTTCATTGTCTGCAATCAAGACTGTATCATCTGCATATCTAATATTATTGATGCATCGTCCCCCAATGTTGATTCCTTCCATATCTTCAATATTTCTGAAAATACTTTCACTGTACAGGGAAAACAGATCTGGAGACATTACACATTATCTGGAGACATTAAGAGTATACATAGATTAAATTGCGTGGGGTTGTTTTGTGTGTCATGAAAATTCATAATGAGACCACACGTAGATTAAATTATGTGTGTGAGGTTGATTTGTATATCATGGGAATCCATATTAAGACCCCACACTGTAGATTAAAAGGTCTGTGTGTGTGAAGATGCTTTCTAGTATATCATGGAAATCCATTTTAAGACCTCACATTGTAGTTAAAAATGTGTTTTGTGTATCACAGAAATCCAAATTAAGACCACATTATGGTTAAAAACGTCATATCATGGAATCCATATTGAGACCACACATTGTAGCTAGAAGATAGAGTGTGTGTATGTGTGAGTGTTGTCTTGTATATCACAAAAATCCAAATTAAGACCATATTATAGTTAAAAATTTGTGTGAGGGTGTTGTCTTGTGTATCATGGAATCCATATTAAGACCACTCATTGCAGTTAAAAATGTGTGTGAGGGTGTTGTCTTGTGTATCATGGAATCCATATTAAGACCACTCATTGCAGTTAAAAATGTGTGTGAGGGTGTTGTCTTGTGTATCATGGAATCCATATTAAGACCACTCATTGCAGTTAAAAATGTGTGTGAGGGTGTTGTCTTGTGTATCATGGAATCCATATTAAGACCACTCATTGCAGTTAAAAATGTGTGTGAGGGTGTTGTCTTGTGTATCATGGAATCCATATTAAGACCACTCATTGCAGTTAAAAATGTGTGTGAGGGTGTTGTCTTGTGTATCATGGAATCCATATTAAGACCACTCATTGTAGTTAAAAATGTGTGTGTGTGTTTTTGCGCTCTCTCGCTTTGAACAAAAGCATAGTTCTTACACACTACTTCTTGTAGCATTGGACTGAATTTTGCGTGTGGATTAGCTTTCCCTATTACCAGTGTCCCTCGCCATCAGGTGAACTCCAACCTCTGAGGTACTTTTGTATGTCTCCAAGTCAAGGAGAAGAAGTCTAGAAGGGATTTGCTAACTTCTTGTAAAATGTGATATGGAGGATGTTGTATATGGTTGTTATATACCTTTTGTTTGTTTATGGCTGTTGGTGATGTTGAATTAACATGTAAAATAAGAGAAATAATGCCTAGTCAATAAGAGGAATGAGGGCTGCAATTGGATATGACTTTATAGAATCAAAACAGGCATGTGTGGCTCCTGCGAGAGAGAGAGAGAGAGAGAGAGAGAGAGAGAGAGAGAGAGAGAGAGAGAGAGAGAGAGAGAGAGAGAGAGAGAGAGAGAGAGGAAGAAGAAGAAGAAGAAGAGAGAGAGGGAGATAGTGAGAAGCAGACAAATGGTACGAGGGGGAAGTCAATAAGTAAGTCTCAAATTGCTGTAGAAAAATAACTAAATATGATAACAACTTGAAAGCAGTTAATTTTTATACATACATTGTCCCTTTATTTCTCAACATAATTTCCACCAACGTTGATGCACTTATCCCATCGTTTTATCAGTCCTCCCAAACCGGCTGCATAGAAAAGCGTGTGTGAGATTGTGTGGGTGTATAACTGAGTGTTTGTACAATTTGTATGTGGGTGGGTTTGTATGTGGGTGTGAGTATCTGTGTATGTGCCGGCCTGTCTCATAACATTGCAATAAGCAATGTTTATGTTCACATCATTAATTTTACAGTGTTTTTTCAATGTGAATCTAACATGTACAATATATAATTAATGTGCGGGAGATGAGTAGTTGGAAGGACTGGATGTAAAACGAGCCTGTGTGCCCAATTTGTGACCCTTTGAAAATAGTTTGTTTGCTCGTATTCCCTCTCTCGCTGGAGCCACACCTACCCATCTTCATTTTAAAATGTCTGCTCAAGATTGTTTACCTGCCATGTTTTGTAATGTTCCTTTAGAGGGAGCCATGGTACTGTAGTGGCTGGACAATCTCCTGCTGTCCCAGAGGCCATAAGTTCAAATATACATCTGGCCAGATTTTTGGGCTCCCAGATTTACCCAGTCTAAAATGGTACAGAGAAATGTTGTGGAAAATAAAGGCGGCCAATGTGATGCTGACATCCGCTGCCGATTTAGTGTATTAAAATATGGGTTTAGCACCATATGCCCGTGCATCTAAAAGCATGTAAAGGAGCCTTTGTTAGTGCCAAGGACCGAGATCAATACCTCTAGGCCAATTGGCAAGTCACATGATGATGTACCTTGTTGCTTGTGGCCAGGTTTCTGTGAGAGTTATTTTATGCAGTTGTTTTTTGTGCATTCATATGTTTCTCTATGAACTTATAGATGCTTGAAAATTGTGAATTTTAGAAGTTGTATTATTCTTTGCATTGTTGTGAATGGTTCACTTTATACTGTGCAATATATACATTTTTGTTTTGTATTGAATTCATTTTACTTCCATGACTTATTTTTGATGAATAGGGCTGACGTTGTCTTTAGAGTTTGTATTTAGACTGTGTTTGTTTTTAAGACTGAGGCTGAGTTTGTCTTTACACTGAAGTTGAGTTTGTCTTTTGATAGAGGCAAAGTTTGTCTTTTGATTGAGGTGAGTTTGTCTTTAGACTTAATTATAGTTTGTCAGTAGACAGAAGCTGAGTTTAACTTTAGGCTGAGGCCAAGCTGGTTTGTCCTGAGACAGAGTTGAGTTATATTTGTCATTAGGCCTTGACTGAGTTTGTCATAAAAATAAACTCATTGATTTTTACAGTTATTGAACAGTCTAAAATTCATGGAGTGACGTTAACCATGACTCAATACTTTAATGGGCAAGCTACACATTGATATTTCTTCCCATGGGCTGTTTCAGCTCTAAGAGTCTTAAACATGTCACATGCCATTCACTCTTTCTCATGAATCTCAACCATTGTACAATGTGTTTCCCTTATTCTTTACATTTGTTCACAGAATTCTAAAAAAATATGACTTCTTCATGGCCATTTCCACTTCATGTTTAAGCCCCTTGGAAAATCATGCACAGGCTATTTTTCTGTTTTAGTATCTAGTGCAAAACTGTATGGGGTTGAACGAGTTAATTCACAAAATCATCTTTCTGTGGCAGATCAAACGTTGCTGTCAGCGCATGCCACTGAAAAAATTCACTGTCAGCGCAACCCACTGAAAAGATTCTCAATCTTTTGTCAGTTTCTCTGCCTTATGCATTTCCATGCCTACGGTTTTGTCAGTTTCTCTGCCTTATGCATTTCCATGCCTACGGTTTTGTCAGTTTCTCTGCCTTATGCATTTTTCATGCCCACGGTTTTGCCTGTTTCTCTACCTTATGCATTTTCAAGCCCACCGTGACTTAATGTGTTGTATCCATCTTCGTACTGGTTGTTGTCACTGTGTCGGGAACTATGCCTTCCTCACTGTTCTTTCCTAACCACTGTGATGTGTTATATGTCCAAGGTATTTCGCTTTCTGAGGAAAATGCAAAGATTACCACGGACAGACAGAAAAAACAATGACCAAGTCCTGCAAGAAACAAATGAAAACTGTAAACTGATTAGAGAAATTAGATGTAGACAGTCAACATTTTTTGGACATGTTATGAGAAGAAATACATTGGAGAACTTGGTGACAACTGGCAAGATTGAGGGGAAAAGAACAAGGGGAAGATAGAGAAATAAATATTTGGATGGCTTGACCACATGGCATGGTCGAGACAAGAACACGGAGCTGATCCACGACTCTGGTGATCGTGTGAGATGGCAAAACATGACCGCCCACACTTATCAGCAAGGCATATGATGATTTCAGTTTCTGAGACATGACACTATATTGGCCAGATTTCTGCAGCGTTGAAATCTTGTAGAAGTTGGCAGTTTTTATTCTTCTTGGTCTCAATTAGGTTCCATCTCCACAATGAAGGTTGCCTGCAATGGATCTCCAACACTGTCTCTCGCCTTAATATACATTCTGTCAGATTGATATTCGTTCATCCCTTGATGCTATCTTCCCACTTGTATCGTTGTCTACCTCTTGCTCGCTTCCCTTCAATCTTGCCGCTCCACTATATTTTTTTAATGATAGTGTTATGTCCTTTAACATTGCCAAAATATTTTACTTGCCTCTCTTTTTATTCCCAGTTTTTCTAGATATTCTAAAAATTTTCTGTGATTTAAAAAAATACAAAAACCCAAATTTTCATCTTTAGTGACTGTGAAATTGTCTATAACTCACATCTGTATGTTGCCATGTATGTCCTCAACAATGTTACTTAATCTTGTTTTGCTGGTCTTGTGCTGTAGGTTCTTGATACTGTCTAACCTCTACATTCCTTTTGGACATTCCCCACAGATGACAATTATTGAGCCAAAATATTCAAAGCTTGAGAACATTTTTAAGGTCTTCATTGTTGATTGTGATTTTTGGTTGACATGTAATTTTGTGCGAACATTGGCTTTTTTGGGTGATTGTTTTAAGTTCAGGAAAAGATGTTGATCCTCACCAAGTCTCCTGACCAGTATGATTTACCTCATTTAATTTCTTAGTACTGTTTGAGAGGAGGACTGTATCATCTGCATATTTAAGTTCAGTTATTGGATTTCCACCAATTACAAATGGACCAAAACTGTCTATGGCCGCATACATTTTGATATTTCTTGTTACATTTTTCTGTGCAGATGTTGAACAAGTGTGGGGGAGAATTAGCAGTCTCAGATATATTTACCTTGATGATTAGCAACCTCTATTGCAATAACAATACACCATTATTTGTATAACATCAGGCACTGGGAATGACACATTTAAATAAACAATAACTTTACTTGAAGCCTTGTTTGGTCTTTGTTTGAGAATCATCACTGTAGCACTTTGGGCAAAGCCACACAGGGTCTGTGCAAATACTGACCTTCCAGTAACACACTGCTTGTTTCATCATCATCATCAAGTGCCATACCGAAAGGTGTGGACAGTCATGGTTTGCCATCTCACATGGTCACCAGAGTCTCAAATCAGGTCTGTGTTCTTGTCCTGACCATACCATGCTGCCAAACCATCAAGGCATTTACCCCCTTTATCTTTCTCTGGCTCTTTTCCCATCAAGCATGCCAGTTGTCACTAAATTTTCAAGTCCATTTCATAATATGTCCACAAAATCTTGACTGTCTCTGTCTAATTTCTCCTATCAATGTTTTTCATCTGTCTCTTGAAGGACTCTCATTTGATTTTCTGTCCGTCCATTCTTTGGATTGTTCTCAAAAACCATATTTCCACCGTCATTAGTTTCTCAGCTTATCTGTTAATTATCCGTTTCTCACACATACAACAATATGGGTCTTATTTAATACATGTCAGATTTGTCTCCTCCATAGCTTGTTTACATGTCAGATTTGTCCTCTCCACTGGTTCTATACATGTCAGATTTGTTCCCTCCAGTGATTGTATACATGTCAGATTTGTCCCCTCCACAGGTTGTATACATGTCAGATTTGTCCCCTCTACAGGTTGTATAATGTCAGATTTGTCCCATCCACTAATTGTATATATGTCAGATTTGTCCCCTCCAGTGGTTGTATACATATCAGATTTGTCCCCTCCAAAGTTTGTATACATGTCAGATTTGTCCCCTCCAAAGTTTGTATACATGTCAGATTTGTCCCCTCCAGTGGGTGTATACATGTCAGATTTGTCCCCTCCAGTGGTTGCATACAGGTCAGATTTATTTCTGCCTTGCCGGAACCACCCTTAAAAATGCTGTTCCATATGTTGTCTCAGCCCAGAAGTCATTTGTAGGGTGTCTTCAGAATGCCTCCATTGTTCATTGTATGATCCAGCTACTGGCACTCATAAAGCCAACATTTGAGCTGGCTGACTTGTCCCCCGCTCCAGCTTGATCAGGACAGTATGTCCCATGTGCAAAGGCAAGAGAATGTCTTCATTGCACTGGGTTTTATACCATATACCTTTGTCTCTCCACAGAAAGCGTTGTACAAACTCTGTAACTTCAATGACAACACCCAGAGGTCTTTTTACAAAAATACACTCTTAAACTGAATTACTGAGTCATAAAAAAATGACTCATGCAAGTCCAAAAATGACACACACAAATCCAAAAACAAACCCAAGGCATATGCAGACAGCTTAACCATTTTGTCACAGAGGCCCCCAATGTCCAGGTGTCTTTTTAAGAGAGAAGTGCCCATGTTCTGTACTCATAGCACATCTGACTGGCAGTTTTTATGTTTAATGCATGTGGAATGTTAATGCACAGTTAATGTTAATATTTAGGCACGGTGTACAATGCTAATGCACACATAGAATGTTAACATACTACAATGGTAATGCTTACACACTGTTAAATGCACTACAATGTTAATGCTTGCACACTGTTAATGCACTACAATGTTAATGCAAGCACACTGTTAATGCACTACAATGTTAATGTTAAAATTGTGTGTGTGCATTAACACTAATATTAACTCACACTACAATATTAATACACACACACAATTGTTAATGCTACAATATTAATGCATGCACACAATATAAATGCAACCCTACAATGTTTATTCTACAATGTTAATGCACATACTATGCTAATGCACACAAACAGTGTTAACGCACTACAATGTTACTACAATAGTAGGTCTGTTAACACTGTATATGCATTAACATTGCATGTGTGATAACATTGTTTGTGCATTAACATTGTATATGTGCATTAACATTGCATATGTGTTAACATTGTTCATGCATTAACACTGTATATGTACATTAACATACAATGTTAATACATGTACAATGTTACAGCATGTTAAAAACTAATGCACACATACAATGTTAATGCATGTTCAAAGTTAAAACACACGTACAATATTTATGCACATACAATGGTAACATATATGCAGCATTACCCCTACCAGACCTGAGGCCCTGAACCTAACTGTCCCCTATACCTGGGCTCCTGAGCATTAAAGAGAAAAAACCAACATGATGTAGAAAAATGTTAGTTACATGCAAACAAGTGGTTAGAATAAGATGGAACTTGGAGACATTGTAGAAAATAGGTCTACCTTTCATCTAGCGCCAATATTCCACCTGTGTATGCCAATCCACCCAGCAGGATGAGTCTTGTTTCACACAGAGATACTTCTTGCAAAGTGAGCACCAGATGTTGCTCTTCACCTTCTTGCATGGATTGTCTTTGTACGCCCCCCTTCTCTTACTATCGATCTAGATAGGTTCTATAAGGTTCAAGATTCTCCTCATCACTCGACCTCTCACTGTCTGTGTCACTTGAACTGGAAACATATTCTTGATGAAATTCTGACTCCTGAGTCTGAATCAACCAAAGTATCGATCGCCTGTTGGACTGAAATTCCTAGACCTACTTTGCTTTCTTGTTGAAGTGCTTGGTTCATCAGCCGCTCGTTTCATTGGGAATTTTCAGAATTTTTTCACGTTAAACCACACAGAGTCAATTCAAACCTACGGGGGCAGACATTTGCAATGGCTAACCATGAGATTTGACCATGATTGGTTGGTTATTTTTAGTTTGTGACGCACTTATTTCACTACTAGGCAAAGTACCGAAAATTAGGTACAGCGGTATAGCGGCAGATTTGGAAATTACCGAAAAATCGGTACAGCAGTCTGGTAGAGTTAACACACAAACAATGTTAACACACATACAATGTTAGCACACAAACAATGTTACCACACATGCAATGCTACATTCATATAACATAATCCCTTCAGACAAATACAACTCCTTTGTTGAGATCATATAATTTTATTTCACACATTCTTGTCACTCAAGACAAAAACACAAAATTCACATAAAGAACACACTACAATGATCATAAACTCAACAAAAAGGACGTACGCCTGGAATGTACTTCAATTATGCAAACTGGCAACATGAACCAAGTAAGCTCCGTTTAATTTTTCTGGTTTTCTCTATGGACATTGGGTTGGAGTTGGCTGACAATGAAACAACTAAAATCTGTGAAGGACCTAATCCCAGTCTGTCTGCATGTGCTGATCATGACCTGGTTACGTCACTAGCTGCGGTTCCAACTTCACGACAAAGGGTCATCCCGTAATGCTCCGTTTCTGTGCCAGTGAAGATCACACAAAATTCTCCCCACTTTCCCATGTGAAAAATGGAACAGACAGTTCTGACAAACCAACAGCACGCACAGGCATGCATGTAAAAGGCCGCTGCCAGAATACCAATACAACAATCTGCCACTAAAATTAGTTCATTGTCGATGGAAGCAGCAGTCACTAGAAAACCAGCGGTTCCACACACATTACTGCATAAGGCAAAACCAGGTAGTTAAGCAACCGGCTGCCCACCATTTTTTTTTGAGTAAGCAGTTCACAATACAAACAACCGCAGACACATGTAAAAGCATTACACATGAAATCCACAGCTCACAGTGTCGCTCCACACACTTAACTTAGTAGCTGGGTGACAGAACCATGTACTTCCAGTCCAAACATGAGGAAAATGTGTAATAAACTGTAGCTAGAAGCAAAAACACTCCAGAGGCATTAAGAGCTAGACAGCCTATCCACCATTTTTGGACCAGAATATCCTAATAGGCCTCAACTATTGTAAAGCTACAATACCGGTATTGCAAGCCCCATTGGTTTCTGAGCTTGGAGAGCAACACAATACACATGGAGATGATACTTCAATGCCCGGTCAGGAGGAATGTCTCTGCACCAACCTCCCTCAGCGCTCAGTAGTTGGTATTATAATGCCCATGTTAAACATCGCCTCAGTGAGTCATGTATTATTTATTATTTTTCATGTGTATTAATGTTTATTGTTCCTTTGTTGTCTAAGATTAGGTCCATAAGTGATTTTGAATGAAATAATGTATGAGAGGAATTAGAGAAGAAGGGCAGAATGCCAGACGGGCCTGCATGCCCAATTCTGAACCCTCTGAAAATAAAGATTGTTCGTTTGTTCGTTCCCTCCAACAGAAACAAGCCTTTCCAAGCTTAAATAACTTCTCTAACTGTCCGTCTATCAGAGCTTCAATCCTAGACCAGTTGCCGGCCAAGGCTTAGGGCCTGCTGTGCCTTGCCATAACATTTAGTCTTTAGGATGCATTTTCCTGCACCCGGATGAGACTTGTACTGGACTCTAGGATAAGCAAAGAATAGTAACACTACCATACATGTAATAAGAGGTGAATAAGGAGGATTGGTCTTGGGGCTGGTTGCCCCATCCCATAAAAAATTTTAGCTGCAAAATATAACCAACCATGAAGAAGTTTAAAGGTAAGGGGAAAAATAAGATTAACTGAGCCAACCAAGCGGAAAGGGGGCTCTTCTAGAAGACGTAAGGAGGGAGCGGCAGGAGAGAGGAAAAGATACAATGTCCTGGTTTAAGTTAGTTAAGGGCCTGCCTTTACATACCCTTTTTAAGGGAAGAAGTTAAGAAAGCCTGTCTCTATACAATTTCATCTGGTGAGTGTATGTGAGAGGCAATGTTGCGTCTAAAGTTCTGCTAGCATGCACATTTTTTAGCCCTTAGTGCACATACTGAAAAGGTTGATTGGGAGACCTTTGGAAAACTGAGTCTTAACTTTCAAGCCCAAAGCGCTGACATTTACGTCGTTTAAACCCTGAAAAAAAAAAAACGCTTGTATCTATCAGGATCAGATTGGTGGAAGTCTCCTCTCGATCCAGTAACGAAGTCCATCTTCATATGGAACTGTGTTGCAGAAGTGTTTTTCCCTTCTTCAAGCTGAACGAACAAACGAACGAACAGAATGTATTTTCAAAGGGTAACAAATTGGGCACGCAGGCCCGTCTTACATTCGGCCCTCCAATCACTCATCCTTTGTTCACCAATAATGCATAATACATTCACATTGGAAAAACAAAACTGTCAAAAGGATGTTGTAAACAAAAACAATGCATATTAGCATGTTATGAGACACATCCCCCACCCACCCATCTCCCATCCACCCACACCCAGCTACACACACCCCCAGGGACACACACATGCTTCCACCCATCCATCCATCCCCCACCCACACCTCCCACTCACCACACATCCCCCACCCACCCACATACCCCCATCACCAAGCCAAACACACATCCCCCACCCACACATATCCCAGCCAACCCACACATCCCGCACCTACCCACACACAAAACCCTCACCCACCCACATTTCCCCCACTTGCACAATCCCCACCCACACAATCTCTCACAATCCACCCACACATCCTCCACTCACTCACACATCCTCCACCCACCCATCCCCCAATCACACACACTCTCCCCCCTTCCCCCACCCACACATTTCCCCACCCATACACAAATCTCCCACCCAACGACACATCCCCAATCCACAAACACTTCTCACCACCTACATATACCCCCCACACACATCCCCCTACCACACACTTCCCACCCACATACATCCATCCACTCACGTACTCATCCCTCAATCTGAGAAAGCAGTAGGGTGTGCAAGACTGGTACTGTAACTTCACACCTGTGGGGAGGATGCAAGAGGTCATAATTCCACACAGCAATATAATGTGACTGGGATTAAGTTAAGGTTAGCAATGTATCTCCCGTACATATGTGACTGGGATTAAGTTAAGGTTAGCAATGTATCTCCCGTACATATGTGACTGGGATTAAGTTAAGGTTAGCAATGTATCTCCCGTACATATGTGACTGGGATTAAGTTAAGGTTAGCAATGTATCTCCCGTACATATGTGACTGGGATTACGTTAAGGTTAGCAACTATCCCCTGTACATACAATGTGGTTGGGATTAATTTAAGGCTAGCAACGTAACCCCCACAGTTTTTGGGTATTTCAGGAAGAAGGAAATGAAGCACAAGTTAGAGAGAAAAATGAAGGATAAGAAGAAGAAGAATGGTGGATCAGCCATGTGCACATGTGGACTGGTGCAGCAGACAGCAGATCACATACTTCAAGACTGCACAAAATATGGCATCTAGGCAAAACTTCTAGAGAAGCAACAATGGAAAATATACTTTATGGACCACTGAGTGAACTAAAAAAAACAGTAAAGTTCAAACAAGAGACAACATTGCAGATATAGAAACATTTCAAGCGAACAAAAGAAGAAGAGTTGAAGACAGCAAGTCAGTCAATCCAAATAATTTTGATGAAAACCCCAGAGACCACTGAGATAGTGGAGAAATACGTCAGTAATGACTGATATGGCACAGAGAGAGATAGAAAACAAAAGAAGAGAAGAAGCTAGTAAAGAATACACACAATATAAACAATGAAACTGATATAAACACGTACCATATTGTATTTTTGCTAGTGCTCTACCCGTGGAATTAATTGAACACACACACACACACACACACAAACACACGCTCATAAACACATGAAAATGGAATTCAACTCTTTAACTGGTTACTGGTTTTCTTTTAACTGGTTACAGGGTTTATTTAACTGGTTACAGGGTTTATTTAACTGGTTACTAGTTTTCTTTTAACTGGTTACGGGGTTTGTTTATCTGGTTACTGGTTTTTAACTGGTTACAGGGGCGCAGCGACATTCGGCTATGCCTTTTTTGCATCTCCAATCTGAGGAGATTGAACGTACTCATGATGTTAAATTCCCAGATTGTTTCAAGATTGCGATAAAACAGGAACTGATTACTGGATATTGTTTTTCCTTCCATCGAATCTATACTTCTCGGCTTTTCAAATTCTTTTTCTAGACAGAGATCCAGACTGTCTTAAGACTAAGCTCTTTCTAATTTGTTTATTTCACATTCCATGATCCACTGCCATAAAGCAGAACAGATTTGATATTACATTTCAGCACTCTTTTTCTGACATTCAATACACATGGACTTATTACACAAGATACTTATCACCTTCTGAAATGTAACTTTTCCTTGGACTATCTGCTTTTAACTGATTCAATGCCAAGTGACACTATATCGCCAAATGTCACCTCCCATTTTGACAGAAAGACGATATATCGCCATACTAAGGTCATTGTTTTGTTTTGTTTCTTGATATCTTCCGCAATTTTAATGCTCAGTGAATGGAAATTTACATTATGCTACTTGTTCATTTGATTGTTTGGTCCAATCCTACTTTTTGTCTGGCTCAGAATCAGTTAACATTTGTGTTAGGAAACAAGCAGGTGGGCAGACTGGCTGGGTCTGCATCGCAGGGTCAGGTAGTGGTGTAGGATACAGCAGATGTTAGGATCCTTTGGGATCATGTGTATAATCTGGAAGAACAGATCATGACGGCCTGGAGAGACTGGTTTCGCAAGGAGTGACCAGAAGATCCTGGCCAACACTCAGTTCTCCGAGGAAAGGTCAGACGGACACATAATCACATTATAACTGATAGTGTTAATATTGGCACTCTTTGCTGGTTGTTGAAGATAGGATAAAGCATGTAAGGGAATGCTCCGAGTGCTTCCATCAGATGGTACGATTTCCCCGAAATATCTGACTCTTGACATTATACGTGATAATAAAGGCAATAATCAAACTATAACCAAAGCGAGCAAGAGGTAGACAAAGATACAAGTGGGAAGATATCAAGAGATGGACAAACATCAATCTGACAGACTGTACAGTCAGGGCGAGAGACAGACAGTGTTGGAGATCCAACCTTCATTGTGGAGATGGCATATGATTGATGATGATAACCAGGATGTAGTACATAAAGTCAGTAAAGGACCCACTTACATGTCTTAAAACATATCGGATACATTGTGGCAGACCCACGTTTGTATAGACCAATCACCACTCCAGATGTGATATCAATATCACGCCAAATGCCTTTATTTCCCAAGACATTTTCTGGTATCATTTTCAGCTGGGTCGAGCCAGGAGCCAGGTTAAAAAAATTAGCCTGGATGCAGATTTGAACTCTTGACCACCAGGCAAGCATTCAGCCAGCATGCTACAGCGGCTCGCTATCTAGGACATTAAAAACAATTTTGTCCCGCATTAACTCGCTAGGAGCAAAGAAAGGAGTTAAAAAGTTAGTTGCATATCCTTTACAGAATGTAGCAGTCAACTCCAGCATTTTTTTGGCTGTTTCTTATTCCTGGGCAAGTTTACGTCTGAAAGGCTGGTACTCATACCATTGTGTAGAAACCAATGCAAAGCGGTCTGCTTCCAAATTGCCCGCAGCTTTGTTTCAAACGCAGTATGCGGGATTATCAATTGCATTCCTGACGCCTTGGCCACAGAGCTGGTAAGAAAGGGGAGATAACATCCACAAAAAATGGACCTCAATTATAACAGACGCTGAAGAGGCAGGTTGAACGAGGCAGAATTCTCACCCTCACCTCCCTTCCCCCATAAATATTTAATTTAATTGGAGCAGTTTCCTGCCCGTGTTGTGATAGTTGTGTTAGTGCCATTACATATTACATTTTGTAGGTCTGAATCATCGGAGGAATAGGTCGCTAGGGACATGATAAATCAAAACTCTGAGTAGACGTATTCTGTCATAAATAATTGGAAATATCAGCAACAAAAGCTGGGCTTCTAGAGTCGATAACATAAATGTCTGAAAAATTTCTGACAAGATACAAAAAGTTATTTCATACAAAAAAATTATTTCATACAAAAACAGGACTAGCTGCTAATTTGAAACTATCTGACTGTCGGAGAGGATGGTGGGCTGGATGAGGCACTAGATGATATCTTTCGACGCCGCTCAAATTTAAATATAACGCTGAACATGTCTCCTCCAAAGCGATTGGCTAGCCATTTGTTTTTGATGACGGCAACTTTCAGCGCATCACATGAGAAAGCTGCATCAAAATTGGTGTGCACGGCTCTACCCATTCCTTCAATGACAATGAGGTCGGCGCCTTGCTCTCTTATTGCTGTGACCAGGTGCTCATCAATTAGCCTGAAAAACAAAGCATTGATATGTTAAGTTGTTATGAGCATTAAAATAACAAATAAATACATAATTATAGCAAATTGAAAATGAACATGAAAATAATAAATAAATGAACATAAAAAATCATTAACAAATAAATACACACTTTTTTTTGTCAGTTCGCTTTGAATTCAAGTGTAGTCCATACTCGTGCTATTACTTCTAGTGCACTGGACTGATTTTTGCGTGTGGTTTAGCTTTCCCTATTACCAGTGTCCCCCGCCATCAGGAGAACCCACTTCGACTTCTGAGGTACTTGTAATTTACGTCCTCAAGTCAAGGATGAGAAGTAGACATGTTAGTCCAATTGACAGGTGTAGGAGTTGAACCCACTACCTTGCCATCAGTACATGGAAAGTTTAAGACAAAAGCTGGCAAGTTTTGACAACCGGAAAGATTTGCAGAAAGAGAGATAGAGGAAGACAGCGTGAGAAGATTCTTGACAGTCTTGTGTCATAGCATGGAAATGGAGTCAACACACAAATTGATCCAACACGTCGGAGATCATAATTTGTGGAGAGGTATGATCATTTACTCCAGCCGGCAAGGCACTGAATGATGAAACCCCACGCATAAATCAGTCTGATGTGCTAGAAATAGTAACACAGTGTGTGGACTACGCTTGAGTTCAAAAGCAAACAAACACATGCACACACACATCAGCACATACCCAGGTAAATGATGTCCATCTCAGGTGTGCTCTACTAATCTAACAAATGGATTCTAACATCCACCAAGTGTGATTCCTACTAAAGGACAATTCGTTTCAAATTTCCATTGTGAAAACCCTGCTGAGGGAGAGGAATGTCCCACGAGACAATCCGGGAAGGCTAACCCGGTCAATAAATGCCAGGGAGAAATTGGATGTGTCAGCCAAAAGCCACAAATGTCGCAAGAATGCTCTAAATAGGGTCAATGCAATTACATAAAAAACAAATAAAATATTGGGCAACCAAAGTTAGTCCTTGACTTGGAGATGTAAATTACAAGGACTTCAAAAGTCGAAGTGGGTTCATCTGATGACAAGGGACACTGGTAATAGGGAAAGCTAATCCACATGCATAAATAATTCCAGTGTACCAGAATTAGTAGCAAGTATTTGGACTACGACAGGGGTGTGTCTTGTCACCCGATCTCTTCTCCCTATATAGCGAAGTAATAATGAGAGAGATCAAAGAGAAGCCAGGAATACTAATCGGAGGATATAGGATATAATATAAGCAATATATGCTATGCAGATGACACAGTATTGGTGGCGGATAATGCAACAGACCTACAACAATTGTTGGACAGTAGTAACAGAGAGTGCACAGCAAGGACTCCTTGAATATCAAGAAAACAGTAACAATGGTGATATCAAAGAAAATGGGGACACCAAAATGTGACATAGAAATAGAAGGGGAAATTCTCAACCAAGTGGATAATTTTAAATACCTGGGGGCACTTATAACATTAGATGGAAGATGCACAACAGAGATTAAGAGCAGAATAGGGCAGGCAAAAGCCGCATTTCAGAAAATGAAGAGTACCTTATGCAATAAGTCGCTATCAATGAATGTAAGAAAGAGAGTGCTAAAATGCTATATAGAACCAGTTTTGCTGTATGGCAGTGAATCTTGGAATATAAATGAACAAATTAGGAAGAACTTAGAAGCAACAGAGATGTGGTTTTTAAGACGAATGTTGCGAATTGCTTGGACTGCCAGAGTAACTAACAACGATTGCCTGAAAGAGGCTAATGAAACTAGAACACTATATACAACAATAAGAAAGAGACAAACAGCTTTCTTTGGTCATGTGATGAGAAGAGAGGCATTGGAGAACATTGTGACAACTGGAAAGATCGCCGGGAAGAGAGGCAGAGGCAAACCAAGAGAAATGTTGCTGGACGGACAGACGGTGGCATGGAGGAATAGCAGCAGAGTTGATCCAGAACACCAAAGACCGAGATCTGTGGAGAGCCATGAACACCTACGCCAGCCGGCATGGCACTTGATGATGATGATGATATGGACTACGATGGAGTTCAAAGCAAGTGAACGCAAAAAACAAAAACCTTAAATGTACACATAATTCTATGAGCATGACCGATGTTGGACGAGGGTTCGACACTTGTAATCAGCTAAGTGAGGAAGACTGACCACCATCCTCCATGCACTCAGTTCTATTAGCTTATACCAACTGTGATGGCCCTAGCTCATCACTGACTCACAGCAGGTTCCCCCTTCCGGACTTTACAAAATGTAAATTTAAACTAGGTTAAGTAAGACTCTCACCTCCCCACCTTCACAAGATGAAGG
Organism: Cepaea hortensis; assembly: GCA_963921405.1. Lineage (NCBI taxonomy): Eukaryota > Metazoa > Mollusca > Gastropoda > Stylommatophora > Helicidae > Cepaea > Cepaea hortensis. Next base: position 71,196,523 of record OY992888.1, on the reverse strand, counting down.
AGCTTTCTGAGAAAGCCTGAGCAGAAAGTCGTTCAGAAAGCAGTGGCAAACTATTGAATATAAACTTGCCAGGAAATCACAAACACCAAAAACATGCTGAGGTTGAATGCAACATTTTGTAAATGATATAGAACTTGTTTTTTTTTTAAAATATGGTGCAATGAGGCTTTTGCAAGATGAAAAACATAATGACCAATAAAAAGATGTAAATTGCTACGAGAAAAAGTGTTGAGGTGCTACATAGAGCCAGTACTTTTGTATGGATGTGAAGCGTGGACAATGAGCAGACAAGCTGAAAAACATCTGATGACTGTGGAAATGTGGTTTCTGAGGATAATGCAAAGATTACAATGGACAGACAGAAAAACCAATTACCAAGTCCTACAAGAAACAAATAAAAATCGTAAACTGATTAAAGAAATTAGACGCAGACAGTCAAAATTGTTTGGGCGTTATGAGAATAAATAAATTAGAGAACTTGGTAACAACTGGCAAGATCTAGGGGAAGAGAACAAGGGGAAGACAGAGAAGTAAATACCTGGATGGCTTGACCACATAACATGGTCGAGACTAGAACACTGAGCTGATCCACGACTCTGGTGATCGAGTGAAATGGCGAATCATGACTGCCTGTGCTTACTGGCATTGCACATGATGGATGGAATAAGACTGACCCTGCCTACAACAAACATAAATTACCGTAAATCTAAACATGGCGACGCTTGGCCTGATTCCATGACCATGAGCTCTCCTTTCTTGAGGGCAGATCCCAAAATCGGGCACATTTCGCTGGCTTTTTTCACGATCAACAACAGCTCGCTGTACACAACATCGTTGAGACTAGGGTGTGAGTTTGCACAGAGAATCACCTGTGTTGAGAAAATTGTCAAATTTAAACTGATTATATTCATGCATTCATTCATTCAGTAGCATGTCCTTTGCAGAACCTTGCTCCCATAACAACCTTCCAGAAATCTTCTCGGTCATAAGCAAGATGTCCCACATCTGATACACCCATCTGGAGATCATCTGCCACATCCTGCACCCATCTTCTCTTTGGCCTTTCTCTTCTTGTCTTCCCGGGCATATATCCCTCCATGATTGTTCTCTCCAAACCTTCGTGACATTTTAAGTGACCAAAATATTTCAATTTTCTTTGTTTTATGGTCTTTAGTAGTCAACCTTCTTCAATATTTAGATCTTGTGGTATGGATGCATTTGTTCTTTTCTGTATCCAAGATATTCTTACAACCCATCTATAACATTTATATTCAAAGGCCTTTATGCGCTGTTCAGCTTGTTTAGTAAGTATTGAACAATGGAACAGGTATATAAGTATATATGTTTTTCTCCCGCATCTGAGAAGTATAGGTATCTGACCACACTACCCAAGAGATCGGGGTATTGTATGATACCAGATACCAAAGTTTCCCAGCCTATGCTGGGATCAAACCCAGGACCTACTGAACTTGAGGTGGACAGTGCAACTCCTCAGCTATAGGTATCCTGAAAAGGAACATGAATACCATCCACAGGAAGCAGTAAGTTAGGGCCCTCATGAATTTTCTATTTATACTTGTTCTGTTTATGTTATGGGCACCCATTTTACTTCTAAGTCACTTTTCACCTGCATAGAACAAATTCTACAAGAAGAGAACTAGTCCTTCAGTGGATACCAGCCCACTGTGGTATCCCTGGAAATGAAAAGGCAAATAAGATGGCAAGGGTTAGAGGAATCCTCTTTGGCTTTAAGGAGGCAAGAACTCTACTAAAACAATATATGAGGACAATTTTGAGGATCTGAGTTGAGTCAAGAACTGAGATCACAGCACTTGGGACATTCTCATACGTGCTCATCAGTAACAGCCAGCGAGGAGTCCCAATACTGATAGTACCAGTAGCAGAATGATTACATGTCCACCTGGCCTTTCCTCGTGTCGGCCTGGTCCTCTAGTCACTCCCTGCAGCACCACTCCCTCCAGGCTGTGATAATCTATCTGTTCTCCCACACTATACACACAATTCCATAGTGCCCCGACCACATCTGCCTTATCATGCACCAATACCCCACCAAGTGGTACAGAACCAGCCAATCTGTCTGCCTGCTCAACTTCCACCACACCATCATGCCCTACAGAAAAAAACCCAACATATGCTCTCTAAATGTGAATGTTGAATGGAAGCCTGCGACTGCCTGAAGCATGCCTGTCTTCACCTTTCTCACCATACTTTGTGAGTCCGTTATAATCATGACATGCTTGTGCTGTTTGTTCTTCAGCCTCTGACTGCCTCAACCTCCATTCTCAGACTAGATGTGATATCATACGCCAGGCTCTCCTGCACCAAACACCATCCTCCAACCATCGAGGGGTTGAGTGGTCTCGAGGTATGGTGTCTGCCTCGAGTGCTGGAGGTCCCGGGTTCAAGCCCTGGTGAGAGCCGGGATTTTTTCACATGGACTTCTAGTAACAAAAATTCCCTTGGTCTCTGGGTAGAGAGATTGGACGCCCGTGTATATTGTTGCGCACGTAAAAAATCCCTTGGCAGTTGGAAATACAAAAAGAGTAGCCTAATGGCGCTGCCCGGGCAAAGTTTTGAGTTAAAAATCTACCCAAAGTATTTAAGGATCCTCGCCGGTGCTACAGAGTTTGTGCACTGAGCTGAGAATCTCCTGACTCAGGCTTGAGTTACGAGTAGAACAGAGCGCATTTAGGTTACACCCGTGCATAGTGACGTTGATCCGTTGACTAAACTAAACCCCCGACAATAACCCCCAGGCACTTCTTTCATCTCTGGACTCAGAGCCATCCATGTAGATGTTTACATCACCTGGTCACGAACTGTCATGGATCAATTGTTGCATCTCCCATTCAGTGCATCATGGCGGCCAATCCCTGCATTCCTGATCCAATGTTATTATGACCCTACACAGGACTGACACAGGCCAGAGGAAACCTCAGCAGTTCTGTCCATCTCAGAGCTTTAGGGAGACAAGAACACAACTAATCCAATCTCTGAAACAATTTGAGGCATGAAAACAAAAACTACAGACCAGAAAACAACAGCATCAATGAGCTCGATAGAAATGCACAGACCATAATCTTCAGACTCAAAACAGTATATTGTGGACTCAAGCACACCTCTACCGAATAGATCTCACTGACTCTGCCTCTTGTAAATGGGTCTCACTGACTCTGCCTCTTGTTTGTGGACCTCACATACTGTAGACTTCCTGTAAGACTGTCCTGACTTCGCTGAACTGAGGGAGGAATTCTGGCCAGCTGGAGCAACTCTTCAAGAGAACCTCTGGGGAATCTGTGTGGACCTCAAGCAAACCATCCTGTTTGTGACACATGCCAGCATAGACGCATAGTAAATGTTTATTGCAGAAGGAGGAGGAGAGGAGGAGGATGAGAAGAAGAAGAAGGGGAGAAGGATAAGAAGAGGGTTGAGAGGGGGAAAAGAGGGGGGAGCATCAGCAGGAGCAGGAGCAAGAGCAGAAGGAGGAGGAGGAATAAATTTAAAAAGCAAACAATATTTGGCTTATTTACTTTGGTTCCTTGGGACAACAGCTGCCTGGCAAATGGGAAAATCCCTAGAATGACATCAACCCCGGAGTTGTCACAGAATATAACAGCACATCTAAACGGCTTCGGCTGAGATACTCGAACCAGCCAAGCATCAAAGTCATCGTAAAGCCAGGGCCTGTCTGCCAGGAACATGTCAGAAATGGTTGTAAAGTATGTTAAGTTTAATACACGAGAATTTGAAATAACAAACACATGGATTCAGATGATGATGGCATTAGTATAAATTCTATTCTCAACAAACAAACAAATAACACAACTCTAAACTCAAATAATCAACACACCTCTACAGTCAACTAATCAACACTACTCTAAACTCAACATCATAATATGGCTCAACTAATCAACACAACTCTACACTCAACAAAACAATATGGCTCAACTAATCAACACAGCTCTACACTCAATTAATCAATACAACTCTACACTCAACTAATCAACACAACTCTACACTCAACAAAACAATATGGCTCAACTAATCAACACAACTCTACACTCAACTAATCAACACAACTCTACACTCAACTAATCAACACAACTCAACTAATCAACACAACTCTACACTCAACTAATCAACACAACTCTACACTCAACTTAAAGTCGCTTAAAAGTCGACAGGGTCGACTTCATTGCACCGGGTTTTTATCCCATATGGCTCGGTCTCTTTCCGCAGTACGGAAAGCGTCGCACAAAGCACGAACTCCGTAGCTTTTAGCGACGACCCATGGGAGTCTCCGAAACATTTAACTCGTAAACCGAAGGACGCGGCCCGGAATCGAACCCACAACCTTCGGCTCACGAGTCAAACGTCAAACGGCTTGACCACTTCGCCACAGAGACTCACTAATCAACACAACTCTACACTCAACTAATCAACACACCTCTACACTCAACTAATCAACACAACTCTACACTCAACTAATCAACACAACTCTACACTCAACTAATCAACACAACTCTACACTCAACTAATCAACACAACTCTACACTCAACTAATCACAACTCAACTAATCAACACAACTCTACACTCAAATAATCAACACAACTCTACACTCAACTAATCAACACAACTCTACACTCAACTAATCAACACAACTGTACACTCAACTAATCAACACAACTGTACACTCAACTAATCAACACAACTCTACACTCAACTAATCAACACAACTCTACACTCAACTAATCAACACAACTCTACACTCAACTAATCAACACAACTGTACACTCAACTAATCAACACAACTCTACACTCAACTAATCAACACACCTCTACACTCAACTAATCAACACAACTCTACACTCAACTAATCAACACAACTCTACACTCAACTAATCAACACAACTCAACACTCAACTAATCAACACAACTCAACACTCAAATAATCAACACAACTCTACACTCAACTAATCAACACAACTCTACACTCAACTAATCAACACAACCCAACTAATTAACACAACTATACACTCAACTAATCAACACAACTCAACACTCAACTAATCAACACAACTCTACACTCAACTAACCAACACAACCCTACACTCAATAATAAAAAAACCTCTACACTCAACTAGTCAACACAGCTCTACACCACTCAACTAATTAACACAACTCTACGCTCAACTAATCAAAACAACTCTCAATCAATCAATCAATCAATCAATCAATCAATCAATCAGGTGCCGTCTCCACAATGAAGGTTGGCTGCAATGGATCTCCAACACTGAGTGTCTCTCGCCTTGACTGTACATTCTGTAAGACTTATGCTCGCCCATCTCTTGATGTTATCTTCCCACGTGTATCGTTATCTACTTCTTGCTCGCTTGTCCTCAACCTTGTCCTCCAGTATGGTTTTTATAAGAGTGTTATGTCTTTTAACATGGCTGAAATATTTCACTTGCCTCTTTTTTATTTCTTTCATCAACTTTCTTTTCATTCCCAGTTTTTCTAGAACCTCTTTATTTGATTGTTTCTGTTTCCATGAAATACAACATATTCGCCTGTATATCCACATCTTCAGGACCTCTATTTGACTTTCTAATTGCTTGTTCAATGTCCAGGCTTCCACACCATACAATAGTGTTGAATATATGTAACATTTGACAATTCTCAATTTTAATGCGTTGTTAATCTATCAAGATGTTAATACTGATTTAATGCTATTGAAAGTATTTTTGGCCATTCCTATTCTCTTTTTGATTTCTATTTCACTTCTACCATCACCTGTTTTTACACATCCTATATACAACAAAACAACACAACAAAAAGTAATTAACACAACTCTAAACTTAACAAAATATGGCTCAACTAAACACAACTCAACACAAATATATAGCTCAATTAATCAACACAATTTTAAACTCAACAAAACAATACGGCTCAATTAATCAACAAAATAATAATAATTAAAACAAACCCTCTAAATTCAACTAATCAAAACAACTCTAAACTAGACCCATTAAAAAACAACAACCCAAAACTAACCTAACCAACACATCTTTAAAGACAACAAAATAACATAGCTCAATTAATTGACATAACTCTGAACTCAACTAATCAACATGACTTATTACAACTCTCAACTCAACAAAACAATATTGCTATAAACAGAAAATGCCACAACTCTCATCTCAACAAAAGAACACTGCCAGATAGAAAACAACACAACTCTCAACTCAACAACATTGCTATAAACAGAAAATAACAATTCTCAACTCAACAAAACAACATGGCTCAATACAACTCTCAACTCAACAAAACAACATTGCTATAAACAGAAAACAACACAACTCTCAACTCAACAAAACAACATTGCTATAAACAGAAAATGCCACAACTCTCAACTCAACAAAACAACATTGCTATAAAAAGAAAATGCCACAACTCTCAACTCAACAAAAGAACATTGCCAGACAGAAACCAACACAACTCTAAACTCAACAACATTGCTAGACAGAAAGCAACACAACTCTCAACTCAACAAAACAAAATTGCAAGACAGTTAGTTAGTTAGTCGACAGATCATCCTCATTGCACATTGAACCATTCAGTCCATAAGTGCTCGGATCCCCTATTTAGCAAATCCCGCAGCGTGTAGCGGCTAACAACACCCGTTCTGTGTTGGCTTATCAATCTTCTTTGGCTTCCTGCGTAGTGTTCTTGTTTGGCCACACCTCTTTTAATTTGCTGTTCTCGCAGTCTGACCATGGTTGTAGATTCTTCTTCTTCTTCGTTCATCCGGAGTTTTTTTTCGGACGTGATTGCGTTGTGCCTGTCCACAGCAGAGCTGCGTTCTTGCGCCGTTAGGCCGACACATCCGACTTCTGCGGGCATTTGTTGACCGGGTTAACCTTCCCGGGGGTTTCTTAGGACGTTTGGCTCTCACTGTTGTGGTGTTATCCCCCATCCCAGCTGGCCCATATAGAACAGCCAAAGACATCCTGGTCAGCCCTCAAGTGAAGGCAGGGGCAGACCATGGGCATTCCCCGCCATCCAAGGAGGCTTCCATACTTGCAGAGCCAACACACAGCGCTCTGGTACTGGGCTCACCCAAGGAATCGTCACGTCCTGCACATGGCTGCTTAGCCTCACTTCCGTATATTGGGCCTTCCATTCACCATAGGCTGTTCTCCCGGAAACCAGAAGTATGCAGTCTGCAGATGACATCCACACAGTGAGCTTTCGATTCGGACTTTCCACATAATGGATTTGCCATCCAAGCAATATTCCATTTCGTGCCACTAGGACACTTTTTCCACCTTTTATGAAGCCCACAGAGTGTGCTTTCGATTCGGACTTTCCACATAATGGATTTGCTATCCAAGCAATATTCCATTTCGTGCCACTGGGACACTTTTCCCACCTTTTATGAAGCCCACACAGTGAGCTTTTGGTTCGGACTTTCCACGTAATGGATTTGCTATCCAAGCAATATTCCATTTCATGCCTCTGGGGCGCTTTTGTAACCGACATACCTGTGGTATGAAGTGCGGCAGTCTAAATACTTCTTCATGCACCTTTAAATGTCAACCTGAATGTAGTTAAAGTAAGCTGCAGTCAACTTGAGCTTGTTGATATCTCCATAGAGCTTGTCCTCAAATGAAGCAGGTGTGGGCCAAAATATCTTTCTCTGTTCTGCATATATTGGGCACTCCTGCAGCAAATGTTTAGCTGTCATTTTACCAGTTCCACAATTGCATTCATCGGTATCTCCTATCTTTAGTTTATTGAACAAGTGGTATTTCAGCCTGTTATGTCCTGTGCGGAGTCTGAAGATTGCTACTTGTTCTCTTCGGTCGAGTTTGTAATATGCATCATCCTTCTGGTGACCTGGATGCTCTGATTCCCATTTGGTTCTATAAGTGCTTTTTTATCAACCTCTTTACCTCGTTATAGGTTATGTCTATGTCAGGCTGTGGTAGTCGTCCGCCCTCTTTTGCCAGTCTGTCAGCCTCTTCATTTCCAGGTATACTGCAATGTGATGGTATCCACTGTATTACAACTTTTTTGGATTTCTGGCATAGACCATGGAGTGCTGCTCTTAGGTCAGCTATTTCTGTGCTGTAATTGCTCTTCAGTATTGAGACAGCTGACTTTGCATCTGTAAAGATAGCTATTTGCGTTTCTTTATTTTCCTCCATCAAGAGCATTTCTGCTGCAGTTTTCAGAGCCTCTACCTCCGCTTTGAAGTTACTTGAAAACTTTCCAGTTGCCACTGAATGTGTTTTTTTTACTCCATTTTTTAAATTTAGGAGAATTCCTCCTCCTCCATTCTCTACTGAATTTTTGGCTGATCCATCTGTATATGCATGGGTCCAATTGCTGCTTGGGTAATGTTCTTTTATGTAGTTTAGGGTTATTTCTCTTCTTTCGGTTTCATGCTGAGTGTTCTTTTTCTCAATACCAGGAATGTTTTCTATCATCTCAGGCAGTAGCTGCTGTCTCCAAGCTGGGAACTTGTCTGCATTGTAAATGGGTTTGACTGTTGATATGTTATATGGGATCTGCCCTAATCTTTCGTTTTGCAGTTTCTACAAAGTTGCTACGCTTCAGTCTTCCCTTTCCAAAACCACTAAACCTTTTATACATAGGGTGGTCTGTCAATCTTCTAAATTTTTCAGCTTGTTGCTGGGCTCTGCTATCTCTTCTATCCTGCATTGGTTGTAAACAAGTGATCTTTTCTAGTTCATTAATAGGCGTTGTCTTCAGGCTTCCAGTTATGATTCGCATTCCTTGATTTTGGACTCTGCTTATTTTGTTAAAGTTTGACTTTTGCCCAAGCTGCAATGCCATATTCCAGTACTGGCCTCACCCGTCCAGTATATAACTTCTTGAGAACTTTCTCATCTGCTCCCCACTTTGTACCAGCAAGCTTTTTCATGATTGCCATTCTTTGCCTTGCTCTTGTTCGATTTTTCTCAACCTGTGTCTTCCATGTCAGGCGACGATCAAAGGTGACTCCTAGATAGTTTGGATTTTCTTCATGGCGCAATATTTTTCCATTCAATACCAGCTTAGGTTGCTGAGTTTTAGTTGAGAGGGAGAACACTGTGCATGTTGTTTTCTCCTCACTTATCTTCACTAGCCATGATTTTGACCAGTCCTCTAGTACTAATAGGGCTTGCTGTATTCTGCTGTTAGCTGTACTAATATATTCTTCAGATGTCCATATGGCTAGGTCATCTGCAAAGGATGATGTGTGTACTCTGGCTGGAAAATTGTCTGTGATGTCATTTATATATGCTAGGAATAATGTTGGTGAAAGAACTCCTCCTTGGGGGACACCTTGCTCCAACAGCATCATTTTGCTGGTTTGTCCTTGTACTTTTGTCCTGGCAGTTCTGTTCTCAAGGTAGTGGCTGATCCAATTGTACATTTTCCCACAAACATGCATTTTTTGCAGTTTTACTTTCAGTCCTTCCTTCCATACTTTATCAAATGCTTTTTCTAAATCTATCCAGACCGCTAGTGTGTGCTTTTTCTCTTGGAAGGCATCCTCTATTTCCTGAGCTATATAGGTTATTTGATCTTCAGTGGATCTGTACTTTCTGAATCCTGCTTGGTGAGGTGTTAAGAGTTGGTTTTCTTCCAGATGCCATGTTAGCCTGCCATTGATAATGCGTTCCATTAATTTTCCTACACAGCTAAGAAGACTGATAGGTCGATAGCCATTTGGTTCTTCCAGGTCTTTTCCTTTCTTTGGGACTGGTATTAGTATAGCTTCCTTCCATGCCTGTGGGACTATTCCCCTCTTCCAGCTGTAATTTAGGACTGCTAGTAGTTTCTTTTTTGCCTTAGTGCCTAGTCCTATTAGCATTTCATTTGTGATTCCATCCTTTCCTGGTGATGTCTTCTTTTTTAGGGTATTCATTGCCTGTTCCATTTCTTCCATTGTTAGATTTGCCATCATATATTCTGCTGCTGTCTCTGTATATCTATGATGTATCTGTTTATCTTTGATTGCTTTCTTCTGTTCGGCTGTAATATCAATGTGGTTTGCATTGGCATAGTGTTCCATTAGTGCATTTGCAGCCTTTTTTTCCTGTAAGCAAGGCATTTCCTTGTTTAATTGTTATTTGTTTGTTTCTAGGTCCTTCATTGTTCATGGCTTTCACTAGTTTCCATAGTTTGTTTCCATCCCTGTCAAAATTCAGGTTTTCTGTTTTTTTCCTCCAACAATCTCTTGTTTGATTTACTGTTCTTTTATATTTTGCTGAGATGGCTTTGAGAGAGATGTTCGCTTCAGTTGTTTGTTCTCTCTCTGCGGTCTTCCTAGCATCTTCAACTTTGTCCTCCAAAATTTGTAGTTCCTCAGTCCAGTATGGTTTGTAATTTTTCCTCGCTCCTCTTGGAATAGACTCAGTGGCCGCCTGTATTATTGCTCTGTTTAGACTTTCCACCATTTGCTTCATGTTGCCATATCGTGTATTTATGTTTTCACAATATTTGTCTGTTAGTATGGAAAATCTGTCCCAATCTGCTCGTTTGTAATTTCAGCGAGGCAAAGGCTTTTGCTCCTGTGGAACATACTCCATATTTATTACAAGCTTGATTGGTCTGTGGTCACTACCTGCTAATTGGTCAAGCACATGGCGATCGATTTTGTGGAGGATGTCTCCTGTGCAGAAAGCTAAGTCTGGAGTAGAAGTGGTAATCCATCTTCTGGAGTAGAAGCTCGGTGTGTCATCCGCTTTGTTGAGTAGATGGAGATTTGAGTCTATTTCCCAGTCCTCCACTTCATCTCCTCTTTTGTCAGTATCTGGGTATCTCCATCTTTCTGAGCGGCTATTAAAGTCTCCGACAACAATGCAATTTGTGTCAGTTATTTCCATGTTTGAGAGTGTAAGATCCTTATCTGCCGGGCTATACAGATTGTAAATTCTTATTTTCATGTCCTTTATCATTATATCAACACCTATAATTTCTGTTTGGTTGTCAGAGATCACAGATACTTCGCTGCAAGGTATTGTATTTCGTGTAAGTATTACAACTCCTCCTTTGTGTCCTTCGCGGTCAAAACGTGTGGCCTGATATCCCTCGACTGAAAATGTGCGATTGGCGTTGAGGTGTGTCTCTTGAATGCATGCCACATCTATTCTATCTTTATGAAGACGCTGTGTTAGGGAGGCTTTCTTGTTATAAACTCCTTCGGCATTCCATTGTAGTATGTTGAGAGTCCGGGGTGTTTGGTCAATAGCTCTTAACCTACTCCTCTGTGCCTTGACTCCACAGCACAGGGGAAGGTGACCACCAGTAGTCATGGGTGGACCCCCTCGAGGCAGGGGGCCCGGCACTATCACCACCTGATGGGACTTCATGGGATTAGCACCATAACGATTAATTTTCATCTGTGGCATCATGAAATGATAAAGTTACGTTGCACTTCTTTGTCAAGCCTGTGGCTCAGTACATCCGATTTCGACAAGCATTTTTCGGGATGCTTTCCCTAGCCTTTGACTGTCCCCAGTCTACCTACAAGGCAGCAGGTTTGTGCGTCACTTCGTCTGGTCCCTCTCCCTTGACCTGTCCGACATGGGTGACCCTACCAGTAGCTGTGCTACCGTCGGCATAGCTCTTGGGGTCATTGGAACGCTCAAGCCCCTCTACCTCGTCAAGGTGGACGCACGGCAGAGGGGGTTGTAGATTCAATCATCACTTGGTTCTCGCAAAAGTCTTATTTCTCGTAGCGCATTCAGAATGTCAGCCTGGTCCATGGCAAGCCCACTCTCCACAGTAACCTTACCTGCGAGCTTGTCAGCCTGATGATTTCCTTGTACTCCCACATGCCCTGGCGCGAAGATGAAACTAATCTTTGCCAGCCGAGACCGCTCCAGAGACAGCAACTACTCTATTCAGATCCACCCCATCTCTGTCCTCTTGAGAATGCTCATTGAGTCACTAAAGAAACATGCCCTAGTGAATGTCTGTGTCTCGAGCCATGTTATTGCTTTACTTACTGTCATGACTTCCATATTCAGGCTACTTGTGGTCTCAACAAAAGCACCAGAGTCCTCCTTCACAATTCTCCCTCCAGCCTGAGCTGTAAAGGCCCATGAGATTCTCACATGTCGGACGACCAACCCATCTGTGTAAATGACTGCATCACCGTTTAACGAATTCTCGAAAATCATCACTTGTACTTCCGCCTCCACAGCAGCCAAATTTTCTTGTCTGAATTTTCTGTCTAGTTGTATGCAAACAGAAAAAAGACGTATAGAAATCTGTTGGCACTTGTACTCACTCCTCGCCTGGTTCGAAGTCCTCAAGTGAACACACCTGTTGAAGAATGTCCTCGGCTTGAACCATCCACGACCTTCCTCTTTTTAACCTGCTGCCCTTCACCTTCTTAATTTCACTATGCAGTGGATGTGTGTTTGCATTAACTCTGAGGTAGGCACGTGCTCTGAAAATTTGTATTCTGTCTTCAATGGTTGGAAAATCAAGAAGGTAGTGCATCACCCTTCATGCTGTATCTCTTGTACATCCAAGAATATTTACTTTTATTTTATTGTTATATATTTATATTTTATTATTAGTGGATGTGGATAATATATTAAATTCTTGGATTCTTGGATTCTTGCCAGACAGAAAGTAAAACAACAACTAACTCAACAAAACAATATTGCTATAAACAGAAAATGCCACAACTCTCAACTAAACAAAACAACATTGCCAGACAGAAAGCAACGCAACTCTCAACTCAACAAAAGAACATTGCCAGACAGAAAGCAATGCAACTCTCAATTCAACAAAACAACATGGCCCAACACAACTCTCAACTAAATAACATTGCTATAAACATAAAATGCCACAACTCTCAACTCAACAGAAGCTCCCCCGATGTGTCTCCACCTTGACGTGGTGGGGGAGCTTGCGTGTCCCATCGACCCCATTTGCCTGCCGATGGATGAAAAACTACATATCGGACATCTTATGGGATAGGGACCAGACTAAAGAGAGACACAACCTGCTGCTCTGCAGATAGACTGAGGATAGCAGTCAAAAATTTAAATCAGGTGCACGAAGGCAGAAGTTCTTGGTCCGGACAAAACTCTTAAGGCTCCCTGTCGAGGGCTGTGGCTGAACGCCACTAAGCCACAAACCCTCGAATCTGAGAGCCGGGTCGATACCCACCAACCGAAAAATAGAGGCGTGATACTGAGCAAGCTACATGCTCAGGTCTGATACATGTTTGAAGGCTCTCAGTTGGGGGATATGAGAGATTCCCGGATGAGAGGGCCAGGCCGTTTCTTGTTCACTGCTGCACGAAGGTAAGGTGTTGAGCCGGCAGCACATGTAGCCTACCTCGTGAGCGAGTAAAAAAAGTCAGAAAAGTACTCCAGTCGAAGGAAATGGTTACGAAAACTGTCTGTATCTAACTCAGAGAGTAGACAAAAGTGGAAGAACGTCTCTATGACGCGAAATGGAACGCACAGCGAGCGAACCTATTGCGTGGTCTGAAGTCAAAAGCAAAAGCGTACCGAGTGGATGTCGCTCGCAGTCTGACCGCTCCTGGTGTGTGCTTGAGCGATCGGTGGCAAGCGAGATGCCCAACACAGGGAAGGGAGGAACTAAAGCAGCCATGAGCAGGACATGGCAACTCCTCGGGTGAGCCCAGTCACAGAGCAATATGTGCCGGCTCTGCAATTATGGAAGCCTCCTTGGATAGCGAGGGAATGTCCATGGTCTGCCCCTGCCTTCTCTTGAGGGCCGACCACGATGTCGTTGATCGTTCTTCTTCTTCTTCTTCTTCGTTCATCCGGAGTTTTTTTTTCGGATGTGATTGCGTTGTGCCTGTTTACAGCAGAGCTGCGTTCTTGCGCCGTTAGGCCGACACATCCGACTTCTGCGGGCATTTGTTGACCGGGTTAACCTTCCCGGGGGTTTCTTAGGACGTTTGACTCTCACTGTTGTGGTGTTATCCCCCATCCCAGCTGGTCCATATAGAACAGCCAAAGATCCTGGTCAGCCCTCAAGGGAAGGCAGGGGCAGACCATGGGCATTCCCCGCCATCCAAGGAGGCTTCCATACTTGCAGAGCCGATACATAGCGCTCTGGTACTGGGCTCACCCAAGGAATCATCACGTCCTGCACATGGCTGCTTAGCCTCACTTCCGTATATTGGGCCTTCCGTTCACCATAGGCTGTTCTTCCGGAAACCAGAAGTATGCAGTCTGCAGATGACATCCACACAATGAGCTTTCGATTCGGACTTTCCACGTAATGGATTTGCTATCCAAGCAATATTCCATTTCATGCCACTAGGACACTTTTCCACCTTTTATGAAGCCCACACAATGGGCTTTTGATTCGGACTTTCCACGTAATGGATTTGCTATCCAAGCAATATTCCATTTCGTGCCACTAGGACACTTTTCCACCTTTTATGAAGCCCACACAGCGAGCTTTCGATTTGGACTTTCCACATAATGGATTTGCTATCCAAGCAATATTCCATTTCATGCCTCTGGGTCTTCATGCACCTTTAAATGTCAACCTGTATGTAGTTAAAGTAAGCTGCGGTCAACTTGAGCTTGTTGATATCTCCATAGAGCTTGTCCTCAAATGAAGCAGGTGTGGGCCAAAATATCTTTCTCTGTTCTGCATACGTTGGGCAATCCTGCAGCAAATGTTTTGCTGTCATTTTTCCAGTTCTACAATTACATTCATCAGTATCTCCTATCTTTAGTTTATTGAACAAGTGGTATTTCAGCCTGTTATGTCCTGTGCGGAGTCTGAAGATTGCTACTTGTTCTCTTCGGTCGAGTTTGTAATATGCATCATCCTTCTGATGGCCTGGATGCTCAGATTCCCATTTGGTTCTATAAGTGCTTTTTATCAACCTCTTTGCCTCATTATAGGTTATGTCTATGTCAGGCTGTGGTAGTCGTCCGCCCTCTTTTGCCAGTCTGTCAGCCTCTTCGTTTCCAGGTATACTGCAATGTGATGGGATCCACTGTATTACAACTTTTTTGGATTTCTGGCATAGACCATGGAGTGCTGCTCTTAGGTCAGTTAGTTCTGTGCTGTTATTGCTCTTGAGCATTGAGACAGCTGACTTTGCATCTGTGAAGATAGCTATTTGCTTCTCTTTATTTTCCTCCATCAGGAGCATTTCTGCTGCAGTTTTCAAAGCCTCTACCTCCGCTTTGAAGTTACTTGAAAATTTTCCAGTTGCCATTGAATGTGTTTTTTTCACTCCATTTTTTAAATTTAGGAGAATTCCTCCTCCTCCATTCTCTATTGAATTTTTGGCTGATCCATCTGTATATGCATGGGTCCAATTCCTGCTTGGGTAATGTTCTTTTATGTAGTTTAGGGTTATTTCTCTTCTTTCGGTTTCATGCTGAGTGTTCTTTTTCTCAATACCAGGAATGTTTTCTATCATCTCAGGCAGTTGCTGCTGTCTCCAAGCTGGGAACTTGTGTGCATTGTAAATGGGCTTGACTGTTGATATGTTAAGTATAGGATCTGCCCTAATCCTTCGTTTTGCAGTTTCTACAAAGTTGCTACGCTTCAGTCTTCCCTTTCCAAAACCATTAAATCTGTTGTACATAGGGTGGTCTGTCAATCTTCTAAATTTTTCTGCTTGTTGCTGGGCTCTGCTATCTCTTCTATCCTGCATTGGTTGTAAACAAGTGATCTTTTCTAGTTCATTAATAGGCGTTGTCTTCAGGCTTCCAGTTATGATTCGCATTCCTTGGTTTTGGACTCTACTTATTTTGTTAAAGTTTGACTTAGCTGCTGTTGCCCAAGCTGCAATGCCATATTCCAGTACTGGCCTCACCCGTCCAGTATATAACTTCTTGAGAACTTTCTCATCTGCTCCCCACGTTGTACCAGCAAGCTTTTTCATGATTGCCATTCTCTGCCTTGCTCTTGTTCGATTTTTCTCAACCTGTGTCTTCCATGTCAGGCGACGATCAAAGGTGACTCCTAGATAGTTTGGATTTTCTTCATGGCGCAATATTTTTCCATTCAATACCAGCTTAGGTTGCTGAGTTTTATTTGAGAGGGAGAACACTGTGCATGTTGTTTTCTCCTCACTTATCTTCACTAGCCATGATTTTGACCAGTCCTCTAGTGCTAATAAGGCTTGCTGTATTCTGCTGTTAGCTGTA
Source organism: Cepaea hortensis (assembly GCA_963921405.1). NCBI lineage: Eukaryota > Metazoa > Mollusca > Gastropoda > Stylommatophora > Helicidae > Cepaea > Cepaea hortensis. Next base: position 71,180,311 of record OY992888.1, on the reverse strand, counting down.
CTAATATATTCTTCAGATGTCCATATGGCTAGGTCATCTGCAAAGGAGGATGTGTGTACTCTGGCTGGAAAATTTTCTGTGATGTCATTTATATATGCTAGGAATAATGTTGGTGAAAGAACTCCTCCTTGGGGGACACCTTGCTCCAGCAGCATCATTTTGCTTGTTTGTCCTTGTACTTTTGTCCTGGCAGTTCTGTTCTCAAGGTAGTGGCTGATCCATTTATACATTTTTCCACAAACATGCATGTTTTGCAGTTTTACTTTCAGTCCTTCCTTCCATACTTTATCAAATGCTTTTTCTAAATCTATCCAGACTGCTAGTGTGTGCTTTTTCTCTTGGAAGGCATCCTCTATTTCCTGAGCTATATAGGTTATTTGATCTTCAGTGGATCTGTATTTTCTGAATCCTGCTTGGTGTGGTGTTAAGAGTTTGTTTTCTTCCAGATGCCATGTTAGCCTGCCATTGATAATGCGTTCCATTAATTTTCCTACACAGCTAAGTAGACTGATAGGTCGATAGCCATTTGGTTCTTCCAGGTCTTTTCCTTTCTTTGGGACTGGTATTAGTATAGCTTCCTTCCATGCCTGTGGGACTATTCCTCTCTTCCAGCTGTTATTTAGGACTGCTAGTAGTTTCTTCTTTGCCTTGGTGCCTAGTCCTATTAGCATTTCATTTGTGATTCCATCCTTTCCTGGTGATTTCTTCTTTTTTAGGGTAATCATTGCCTGTTCCATTTCTTCCATTGTTAGATTTGCCATCATATATTCTGCTGCTGTCTCTGTATTTCTATGATGTATCTGTTTGTCTTTGATTGCTTTCTTCTGTTCGGTTGTAATATCAATGTGGTTTGCATTTGCATAGTGTTCCATTAGTGCATTTGCAGCCTTTTTGCCTGTAAGCAAGGCATTTCCTTGTTTAATTGTTATTTGTTTGTTTCTAGGTCCTTCATTGTTCATGGCTTTCACTAGTTTCCATAGTTTGTTTCCATCCCTGTCAAAATTCAGGTTTTCTGTTTTTTCCCTCCAACAATCTCTTGTTGTTTGATTTACTGTTCTTTTATATTTTGCTGAGATGGCTTTGAGAGAGATGTTTGCTTCAATTGTTTGTTCTCTCTCTGCTGTCTTCCTGGCATCTTCAACTTTGTCCTCCAAACTTTGTAGTTCTTCAGTCCAGTATGGTTTGTAATTTTTCCTCGCTCCTCTTGGAATGGACTCAGTGGCTGCCTGTATTATCGCTCTGTTTAGACTTTCCACCATTTGCTTTATGTTGCCATATCGTGTATTTATGTTTTCACAATATTTGTCTGTTAGTATGGCAAATCTGTCCCAATCTGCTCGTTTGTAATTCCAGCGGGGCAAGGGCTTTTGCTCCTGTGGAACATACTCCATATTCATTTCAAGCTTGATTGGTCTGTGGTCACTACCTGCTAATTGGTCCAGCACATGGCGATCGATTTTGTGGAGGATGTCTCCTGTGCAGAAAGCTAAGTCTGGAGTAGTAGTGGTAAGCCATCTTCTGGAGTAGAAGCTCGGTGTGTCATCCGCTTTGTTGAGTAGATGGAGATTTGAGTCTATTTCCCAGTCTTCCAATTCATCTCCTCTTTTGTCAGTATCTGGGTATCCCCATCTTTCTGAACGGCTATTAAAGTCTCCGACAATGATGCAGTTTGTGTCAGTTATTTTCATGTTTGAGAGTGTAAGGTCCTTATCTGCTGGGCTATACAGATTGTAGATTCTTATTTTCACGTCCTTTATCATTATATCAACACCTATAATTTCTGTTTGGTTGTCAGAGATCACAGATACTTCGCTGCAAGGTATTGTATTTCGTGTAAGTATTAGAACTCCTCCTTTGTGTCCTTCGCGGTCGAAACGTGTGGCCTGATACCCTCTGACTGAGAATTTGTGATTGGCGTTGAGGTGTGTCTCTTGAATGCATGCCACATCTATTCTATCTTTATGAAGACGCTGTGTTAGGGAGTCTTTCTTCTTGTAAACTCCTTCGGCATTCCACTGTAGTATGTTGAGTGTCCGGGGTATTTGGTCAATAGCTCTTAACCTACTCCTCTGTGCCTTGACTCCACAGCACAGGGGAAGGTGACCACCAGTAGTCATGGGTGGACCCCCTCGAGGCAGGGGGCCCGGCACTATCACCGCCTGATGGGACTTCACGGGATTAGCACCATATCGATTAATTTTGATTTGTGACATCATGAATTAAGTTACGTTGCACTGCTTTGTCAAGCCTGTGGCTCAGTACATCCGATTTCGATCGTTCTATCTTGACCAGCTGAGATGTTGGCGACATCGCAACAGTCTAACGTGCCTCGAAACCAGAGGAAGGCTAACCTCATTAAAAAATGCCCGCCGGAAGTGTCGTCCTACGGGTGGCAAACTAAAAATTGACACTACGCAATTACGTCCGAGTGAAATGTCTCTCGTGCTAGGAACAGCTCTGACTACCTAGTTTCCGAATGCCGCTCTTGTTCGGAACAGCTCTGACTAGGTAGTTTTCTGAATGTCTGTCGTGCCTGGAACAGCTCTGACGGGCGCAACAACAAGCACATGTTCGAAAACTCGCTGAGTGGATGCCGTCTGCAAACCTGTCTGGTTTGTGCGGGAATGGCCCGGGGCAAACTAAATGACAAATATATTGAAGTGAGGATTTAAAGCAGCCATGAGCAGGACGTGACGATTTCCCTCGGTGAGCCCAGAACCAGGGCGCTATGTGTCGGCCCTGCAACTATGGAAGCAACCTTGGATGGCGGAAAATGCTATGGACTGTCCCTGCCTTCCTTTGAGGGATGACCGCTGTCTTCGACCGTTCAACCTTGGCTAGCAGGGTGTAGATGGCACCAAAAAAGTGAGAGTCTCCCAGGAATGCTACCTGGTCAAAAAAGCACGCTATTGTCGGATGTGTTGGCCTACGGGTTTCGGCCCAAGGGCGCATAACAGACACACCGCAATCACATCTGAAAAAACACTCCGGATGAACGAAAAGAAGAAGAATTCAACAGAAGAACATCCCTATACATAGAATATGCTACAGTTTAAACTCAACAAAAGAACATTTCTATAAATAGAAAACAGCTGAACTCACTTAACAAAACAACACGTCCTAACACAACTCTCAATGACAAGACTCAACAAATCTAACCTCAACAAAACAACACGGCCCAACTCAACTCTCAACTCAACAAAACAACACAACCCAAAACTCAACAACTCAACACAACATACTCTGCAGTTTTTTCTGAGCGTCCTCCAGAGTGAACTCCTGCGTCTCTAGGATGTCTCTCACCTCCTTGGCCCCCCAGTCAAACACATTCCCTGCCAGGATGCCCAGGATCAGCTGCATGTGTCGCTCCTTGTCCTCCAGACTGTCCAGCATCTCCAGCCGCTGGCTCAGCTGTTTCAGCGCTTGCTCATTCTCTATCTGCTTTTGCTGGATGGCAGAAATAACACAGGAAGTAAGGTTACGGGGATTGACTCTACAGCATCATGTCTCAGAAACTAAAACACTTTGGGCATAGTAAACGTCATCCATCCAGTGCCTTGCCAGCTGGCGTGGGCAATCATGCCTCTCCACAAACTACGATCTCCGACGGCATGGATCAATTCGTGTTTTGACTCTCTTCCTGGCTATGACACAAGACTGTCAAGAATCTTCTTATGCTTTCTCTATCTCTCTTTCCACAAATCTTTCCGGTTGTCACATGTTCCAGTTTTTGTCTTCTCATAACGTGGCCAAAAAATTATGACTGCCTCTTTCTGATGTTTGTCATAAGTTGTCTTTGCGACTCAGCTTTTCTTAAAACGTCCTGATTGCACTTTTTCACTACAAACGAGCTGAAATGAGTAAACGTCATAGTGGCTTGGGACTATTCGCAATCACGTATACCTTACCTGAAATTAGCTGTAGGCGATTTGGAAGCAAATGCTGTTTTTGCTGGATGGAACACAGGAAGTCCAGTTACGGGAACCGATTTTACAGCATCATGTCTCAGAAACTAAAATGCTTTGGTCATAGTAAACGTCACAGTGACTTGGGACGATCAGCCATCCCACATACCGCAACAAAAATTAGCAGTAGGCAATTTGGAAGCAAACTCTGTTTTGATGGATGTCAGAAATAACACAGGAAATGCAGTTAGCGGGGAGGTCAGAGTTCCTGAATGAGTACGAGTGCTCGTTCTTAAATATCCAGTGTGCTGATGCTGAGGTAGCGGGTTCAATCCCTCCACAGGTCAGTTGGACTAAATTGTTGACTTCGTGTCCTTGATGTGGGGATGTAAATTACAAGTACCTGAGAATTCGGAGTGGGTTGGCCTGATGGTGAGGGACACTGGTAATAGGGAAAGCTAATAAACATGCTTGGCCATGTGGTATGGTTGCGGCATGAATCCGCAATTGATCCATGACTCTGGTGATCGTTTGAGATGGTGAAACATGACTGCTCATGATTATCAGTATGGCACATGATGATGAATACACAAACAAAAATCAGTCCAGTGCACAAAAAGTACGGACTACGCTTGAGTTTAAAGTGGACAAACACGATAAACAAAAACAGTCGGAGGTGCTGATTGTTCAGCATCATGTCACAGAAATGACAGGTCAGTATGTCCAAATGGATCAGAACGCGTGTTCTTAAACATCCGGTGTGCTGATGCCGAGGTAAGCGGTTCAACCCCTACACCGGACAGTTGGGCTAAAATGCTGACCTGTCATCCTTGACTTGGGGATGTAAATTACAAGCACCTCTGAAGTCAGAGTGAGTTCGCCTGATGGCAAGGGACACTGTGAATGGGGAAAGCTAATTCAAACGCAAAATTCAGTCCAGCACTACTAGAAACAGTGTGTATGGACTACACTTGAGTTCAAATTGAGCGAGTGCAAAAATAAAAGTGTTACAGAAACTAAAATACTTTGGTCACTGGGAAGGTTAACCCGGTCAACAAATGCCCGCAGAAATCGGATGTGTCGGCCTAACGGCTCAAGAACGCAGCTCTGCTGTAAACAGACACAACGCAATCACGTCCGGAAAAAAAAATAAATCCGGATGAACGCAGACGACGACGGCGACGAAGAAAATACTTTGGTCATATTAAAAGTCATTGTGGTTGGAACGATTCGCAATCCCTCATACCACATTTGAAATTAGCAGCAGGCGATTTGGAAGCAGACCCCCTTGGGAGATGTTTAACAATGGTATTAATGTCGGTCATTGAGAAATGGCAACCTAATGAATGTAAACTTGCCTAACAAATATCACAAATTGCCAATACATGTTGAGGTTGATTGTGACGTCCTGGGAAGAATGAGTAACTAACTTTTAGTGGATACCATCCCACTGTGGAGTATCCAGAAATGAGACAGCTGATTGATTAGCTAAGGAAGGAACAAAAGAAGAACAACCTGGTGTGCCCTTTACATATCACCAAAAGAAAAGTATGATCAAATCCGTCAGAAACCTGCTCAAGATGACAGATACATTATGGGCAGATCAGAACAAATCATTATTCTGTGCCTCAGAACAGGACATAATAGATTACGCAACCACATGTATACACAATTCAAGATTGGTGAATCAGCCACGTGCACATGTGGACTTGCACCATAGACAGCAGATCACATACTCCAAGACTGCCCAAAATACAACGTATCTAGGCACATCTTCTGGCCTAGAGAAGCAACAGTGGAAGATAAATATATGGACTTACTGAGTGAACTAAAAAAAAAAGAAGACTGAAATTCATACAAGAGACAACATTGCAGTTATAGACAAATTTCAAGCGAACGAAAGCAGGAGAGATGTGGTGAAGAAAAAGGACCCTCATCTTGAGAGCCTGATTCAAATGAGATAAGCAGAGGGTCTGACAACAGACATTGAATCAGGCTGCAGCTTGTACCAAAAGCCTGGGAACTCTTCGTGGCTACTGCAGAATGAACGAACGAACGAACTTTAGTTTCAAAGGGTCACAAAGTGGGCATGTAGGCCCATCTTACAATCAGCCCTTCCAATCACTCATCTTCCGTTCATCAATTGTGCACGTTACATTCACAAGGGAAAACAACATTGTCAAATGAATGTTGTAAACATAAGCAATGCAGATTACCTTGTTATAAGACAGGCAGGCAGGCAGACATACATACACACACACATTTATAAATGCATACATACAATCCAGCATACATACTTACATCATTTACACAAACTCTTACAGTTATGCACCCACTCAATAACACATACACACACATCTCTAACTCAATCTCTCACTCTCACTATCTCTCTCACTCAAACACACACACAGACAGACACACCCTTTCTCACTCACACCCACCCATACTTATATATATCTCTCTAATCCAATCTCTCGCTCTCACTCACTATCTATCTATCTCTCTCTCTCTCTCACTCACTCTCTCTGTCTCTCTCTCTCACACACACAGAGAGAGAGAGAGAGAGAGAGAGAGAGAGAGAGAGAGAAAGAGGCACACGCATATACTCACTCCCTCGCTCACTAACTCTCTCTCTCTCTCACTCACTCTATCACTCTCTCTCTCTTACAGACAATCACCCTCAGAAAGGAGAGCAGAAAGAAGCAGAGAACGTATGGGAATATCCTGAGTTCAATAAAGAAGATTCTTGATTCCATATTCATGCCACATTAATTTTACAAGGATAACCCCTACCCTGCCCATCCAGCATCAGCCCACAAATACTGATGAGATCTAGAACTAATGTTTAACAATGAAATACCTGAGAGAATATGTCGGTGAACAGACACTCTTCCAGAAAATGTGTGCTCGTGTCCAACAGGTTTCTGACCGTCAGTGAACCAAATGCACTAGAACATAACAATATTACAGAATAATCAGAATAATGCAAGAATAATAATTTAACAGAGTAATAAAAATAATAGAAGAATAATCACAATATAATTGAATAGAAAGAATAATAAAAAATAATCACAATAATAAAAAAGATGAATAAAACCAATTTAATAAAATAATATAATAGATATATTCTATCTATAACTAACGATATATAATATAGATCAGAGGTGAGAATTGTCTGGCCCAAGGGCCCTAAAACACATGGTCAGCCTCTTCTTCTACTTTCATTTGGTCTGTACATCATTGCTTGTTGTTGTATATTGTTAGTTGGTAGCCTAATTATGTGGCGAAATCATTTCATTTGCTGTTTTCTAATGAAATCTAGCACTGCTCTTACCCACACTTTAGTTTTGATTTCATTATTTCTGATTTTCTCTCTTCTTGATACATTGGGTATTTTTTTCTGCAACACACATTGTATTCATCACGGACTCAAGAAGTATGCTTAGTAAGGTGGATACAGGAATGTTTCGTGTGGAATGGCTCACATCGCTTCAGAGGTCACACAAAGTGAGAATTGTATGGATTTTTTCCCCTAATCATGCGGGAATGCGGGGGAAGCAGGGGAATGAACAGGCTGATAAGCTGCAGGGAATGCACCTCTTGGTGGTAGATTACCTATGGACAAGGGAAAGGTGGTTGTGTGCCGGTGGGACCAGGTGGAGAAGGCGGGGAATAGATTAAGAACCAGTATGTGGAAAGAATGAGATTGTGGAGGAACGGCAGGGGTTCTGGAAGAATCTCAAAACAGAGGGAACCAAGAGAACTTTCAATCAGACAGCGGTGGGAACGATTAGCGGTATGACTCTTCACTGGCTGTTGAACGAGGGAACAGAGTGCAGTGATGTCGGTTCTTAGTCTAACTCAACTTTTCTGTGTTTCCCATGTTATTTCTGCCATTCAACAAAAGCAGATGGAAAATGAGCAAGCACTGAAACAGCCCAACAGCTGAGAATACTGGGCAGTCTACCAGATAAGGAAAGAGACACGCAGCTGATTCTAGGCATGCTGGGAAGTACAGACAGCTGACATGATATTTATCACAATGCACACTAAGTGCCGATGGGTTTATAAAAATATGGGGCTGGAACTGTTTCTCAATACGCCACGCCTCAAAGCATGTAACAGGGTCTTTTACTTACTCGGGTATTCTTGCAGCAAGACTTCAACACCTGTTGTGCAGGCTATGATCTCAGACTCTGTTCACTCCTTCGGACTTGCTACTTTCTCCCTATGGGGCTATCATGAAGTTTGCCCACTGAATGTCAGTCTTAGAATGAGCCTGTGCTAAATCATTAGACTCTTTTTGTTCACAGAACTGATTGTACAGCATCGTATCTCAGAAACTACAATACTTTGGTCATATTAAACATCATAGTGTTTGGAACAATTCGCTATCTCACATTCAAAATCCAGCTCACATTTTCATGGGATTTACATAGAAGGAAAGACACTTTCATGTGTGTCACTCATGCACCATCAACCTCACCTGTGGGTTGTAAATGCTCACTGTGGCTCTAAACTCAACCCTACATTCACCCCTACACAAACAATCACAGAAGTCATGATCTTTAGATATCACAAAATGTGCCACCTGCAACTGAGAAGCTAAAAAGAAAAGGGCAGAAAACAAGGCTGTCCAGAATTTGCCACAAAGAGAATGGAAATTTGGCCCACATGAGCAACCCAGCAAAAGAAACTGGGTGACCAGTGAATACCTCAGGCACAAACTTTTTATACATGATCAATACTAGAATAAATGAACAGCTGAAGTTGATTGTAGAAGTGGAAAAACACTAAAAGAAGAGTAACAACATAAAACAATGTTGACTTGTGTGCGTGAGCTTGCGTATAAGAATGATTGGTTGGTTGGTTTTGAGAGAATGTGTACAAGTATGTCTGAGTGCTTGCAAGTGTGTGCAACCCACTTGTATGTGTGCTCATGCATGAATGTATGTAATTATGGTGTACTGAGAATGTAAAGTACCTTTACACCCAAGGGTAGAAGAGGAAAGATTAAACAAGAGGATAAAGTATCTCTACATCCCAGGGTAGAAGAGGAAAGACTCATAAAGACTAAGGTACCTCTACGCCCCAGGGTAGGAGAGGAAAAATTAAACAAGAATATAAAGTATCTCTACATCCCAGGATAGAAAAAGAAAGACAAAACTAGACTGTAAGGTACCTCTACATCCCAGGGTAGAAGAGGACAGACTAAACAAGACATACATCCCAGGATAGAAAAGGAAAGACAAAACTAGACTGTAAGGTACCTCTACACCCCAGGGTAGAAGAGGACAGACTAAACAAGACATACATCCCAGGATAGAAAAGGAAAGACAAAACTAGACTGTAAGGTACCTACCTATATACCCTAGTGTAGGAAAGAAATACTCAAACTAAGGTCAAGGAAAACAATGCAAATACCCACCAAGGATTTTGTTCCAAAGACTGCAGCCTCTCGAGGTACTTCTCCAGAAAGAGGTTTGCACGTTCCTCTGCATCATTCTCATGAGGTTGGCTCTTTATGGCAAGATCCCGAGTCTGATGACAAAGCACGAAACAAGATTTCAGCTGCCATTTATCAGTTAATTTGTACAGTAAAATTCTGAACTATTTATATAAGGTTAAATTCTGGAGTATTTTATATAGGTAAGGTTAAATTCTGGACTATATATTTGTATATGGTGAAATTCTGGACTATTTATATTGTATACGGTGAAATTGTGGACTATTTATATGTGAATGTTGAAATTCTGGACTATTTATATATGTAAGGTGAAATTCTGGACTATTTACACATTAGCATTGCATTGGCACCTTGCCGTCTTGACAGATGATAGTTTGTTACATTATGCTTCAAAAAGTCTTAATAGCTACAACCCATGGCGGTGGCGAGTGTGGCTGATAAGGCCAAATCGTGCTGTAAATGTTCGTCCACAGTGGATGCATGTGAACACATGATCATTTTCACCATCATGCACCATATTACATCTTACACGCTCGGTGTGTGTGACTTATCCGCAATAAATTTTCTCCTTTGTCTTTATTCCATTTCTGATATTTGCCCTCCATGCAACACATTCAGCGGCGACTTGCTCCCAATGTGCATTATCAATGCCTGTATCAATCATGTTCCGCTTACCCACATCCTTGTATCGTAGTAAAGGCCGACCCTGAGATCTCTTAACCACCTGTAATTCACCAAAAAAGATGTCCTTTGGTATTCTACCATCATCCATTCTCCTAATGTGTCCTATCCATCTAAGTCTACGAAGACTGAGCATGGAATATACCGTCACACAACCTGATCTTTCCAATACTTCAGTATTTGTGATTTTGTCTGAACAAGATAATGAGTCTAATAATAAATAAGAAAAATTAAGTATGAACTTAATGAAAAGAGTCGAGTTGAGTCAAGAACCGACATCACAGGACTCCGAACATTCCCATACGCACTCCGTCCTCTTTTTCTTCAACAACCGGCAAAGAGCTCCAATACTAATAGTACCAGATGCAATCTGATTATGTGTCCATATGGCCTTTTCTCGGAACACTGAGTGCTGACCAGATCCTCTAGTCACTCCCTGCAGCATCCGTCTCTCCAGGCCATGATAGGGTGTCTATTCATCCACACTATACACATGATCTCAAGGGGCATTGATAATGAAGTATGAGGCTTAGCACTTGATAACAAGATTCTGACGAGTTGGTTGATTGGGAATCTTCTGAAAGAATAGTCTTCCGTGAGATGTAGGAGCATAGTGGCACCTGAAAAAGATACCGACGTGTCATTCCTCCGTTCATATTATCATGTCTGTTGTCAACTGCATTCTATATATTTGACTATTTATCTGACTGGCAGATGGCCTAACTGATGGCAGATATCTGACTGGCAGATGGCCTAACTGATGTCAGATATCTGACTGGCAGATGGCCTAACTGATGGCAGATATCTTACTGACAGATGGCCTAACTGATGGCAGATATCTGACTGGCAGATGGCCTAACTGATGTCAGATATCTGACTGGCAGATGGCCTAACTGATGGCAGATATCTTACTGACAGATGGCCTAACTGATGGCAGATATCTGACTGGCAGATGGCCTAACTGATGTCAGATATCTGACTGGCAGATGGCCTAACTGATGGCAGATATCTGACTGGCAGATGGCCTAACTGATGGCAGATATCTGACTGACAGATGGCCTAACTGATGGCAGATATCTTACTTCACCTGGCACATTAACCTTTAATCTGACCCATGGCACGAACCTTGTACGCACTTTCAGCAAAGCACTGCAGCCAGTAGTTTTTGGCGTCCGCGTCCTGCGTCAGGTCTACAGTGTCTGGGAAGTAGCTGGTGACGTCCAGCAGAAGTGGACAGGGTAGAAGTGCCCGGTCCAGTCTGTTGATCTCTAACATGGCAAACTACAAACAAAAACAATTGTGTAAGAATGCAGGTAACTGATTTAATTATAGTGGCAATGGTTAAGTTTACATGGTTGACAAATTATTTGCTCAATAATAAAAAAAAAAAAGAATAACAAACTACAGGAAACAAATGAAAACCGTAAACTGATTTCAGAAATTAGATGACAGTCAAGATTTTTTGGGCATGTTATGAGAAGAAATAAACTGGAGCACTTGGTGACAACTGGCAAGACTGAGGAGAAAAGAACAAGGGGAAGGTATAGAAGTAAATATCTGGATGGCTTGACTACATGGCATGGTCAAGACAAGAACACAGAGCTGATCAACGACTCTGGTGATCATGTGAAATGGTGAAACAAGACAACCCACGCTTATTGGCATGGCACATGATGATGCTGATGGTTAAATTGGCTGGATAATTCGTTGGTTAGTTGCCATGGCAAGGTGCCACAAAGATGTGCCATGAAAAGGTGCCACATAGAAGTGCCATGAAAAGGTGCCGGACACTTTTCTGGTACAGACTGCATGAGGTTTTATCTCCGTGGTTAAGTTCAAATGGCCATGGGTTCATCCAGATCTCGTTAAATGGGTCACAAGTTCAATTTTCTCCGAGACACCTGGAGGTCATCGCAGAACCTGGAGGTCAGCACGGCTGAATGGATAAGAGTGCTCGTTCTTAAACATCAATTACAAGTACTTCTGAAGTCGGAGTGGGTTCGCCTGATGGCGAGGGACACTGGTCATAGGGAAAGCTAATCCTCACGCAAACAGGGTAAACAGCGCATAAATGACTTTGAATATAAATGTTATAGACGGGTTCTAAGAATATCTTGGATATAGAAAAGAACAAATTAATCCATAGTGGTCTCGAAGTATGGTGTCTGCCTCGAGTGCTGGAGGTCCCAGGTTCAAGCCCCAGTGAGGGCCGGGATTTTTTCACGTGGACTTCTAGTAACAAAATTTCCCCTGGTCTCTGAGTAGTGAGATCGGACACCCGTATGTATTGCTGCACACGTAAAAAATCCCTTGGCAGTTGGAAATTGAAAAAGAGTAGCCCAACGGCGCTGCTTGGGGAAAATTTTGAGCTAATCTACCCAAAGTATTTCAGAATCCTCGCTGGTGCTACGGAGTTCGGGCACTGAGCTGAGATTCTCCAGACTCAGGCTTGAGTCAGGAGTAGAACGGAGCACTTATGGGTTACACCCGTGTGCCGTGATGTTGATTAGTCGACTAAACTAAACAAATTAATCCATACGACAAAAACTTAATATTGAAGAAGGTTGGCTACTAAAGACAAAACAAAGAAAATTTAAATATTTTGGTCCCTTGAAACATCATGAAAGTTTGGAGAGAACAAATCATGGAGTAGTATATACCCGGGAAGAGAAGAAGAGGAAGGTCAAAGAGAAGATGGGTGCAGGATGTGGCTGATATCTCCATATGGGTGTATCAGACGTGGGGCATCTTACTTGTGGCTGAGTTTTCCAGACGGTTGTTATGGGAGCGAAGTTCTGCAAAGGACATGCTACACTGAACAAATCCACATGCAAAAATCAGTTCAGAGCACTTGAAGTACTGTATGGACTATACTTGAGTCCAAGGTGAGCGAACGCAAAAATAATGACCGCCTACCAGCATTGCACATAATGAATGAATTATGTTATCCAGCTGCAGTCATTACTTCTCTGATCTAGTGTTTGGAATGTGTTATTTCTCTGATCTAGTGTTTGGAATGTGTTACTTCTCTGATCTAGTGTTCGGAATGTGTTACTTCTCTGATATAGTGTTCGGAATGTGTTACTTCTCTGATCTAGTGTTCGGAATGTGTTACTTCTCTGATCTAGTGTTCGGAATGTGTTACTTCTCTGATATAGTGTTCGGAATGTGTTACTTCTCTGATCTAGTGTTCAGAATGTGTTACTTCTCTGATCTAGTGTTTGGAATGTGTTACTTCTCTGATCTAGTGTTTGGAATGTGTTATTTCTCTGATCTAGTGTTTGGAATGTGTTATTTCTCTGATCTAGTGTTCGGAATGTGTTATTTCTCTGATCTAGTGTTCGGAATGTGTTACTTCTCTGATCTAGTGTTCAGAATGTGTTACTTCTCTGATCTAGTGTTTGGAATGTGTTACTTCTCTGATCTAGTGTTTGGAATGTGTTACTTCTCTGATCTAGTGTTCGGAATGTGTTACTTCTCTGATATAGTGTTCGGAATGTGTTACTTCTCTGATCTAGTGTTCGGAATGTGTTGCTTCTCTGATCTAGTGTTCAGAATGTGTTACTTCTCTGATCTAGTGTTCGGAATGTGTTACTTCTCTGATCTAGTGTTTGGAATGTGTATGATGCTCTATATGTTGCTTTCCCTTCCAACAACAACAGGTACATACAAACAGAAAGATGCAAGCATACACTGTTGGACATCTGCTTCATGAAAGCTGCGCTGGTGTGCTTCGGACTTGCCAAACCAGAACTGCCAGCTAGATTCTCTCCCCACGAGTATCGCTCAGTGCCTGAAAATAACACAGGTGTAATATCATCACAGTGCTACCCTGAAGATGAGGTGTTGGAGAGATGAGGCATTACAGAGATGAGGCATTGGAGAGATGAGACATTGGGGAGATGAGGCATTGGGGAGATGAGGCATTGGGGAGATGAGGCACTTGAGATATGGGGCACTGTGGAGATGAGGCACTTGAGATATGGGGCACTGTGGAGATGAGACACTGGAGAGATGAGGCATTGGGGAGATCAGGCACTGGGGAGATGAGGCACTGGGGAGATGAGGCACTGGGGAGATGAGGCACTGGGGAGATGAGGCACTGGGGAGATGAGGCACTGGAGAGATGAGGATCTTGAGAGACGGGGAACTTGAGAACATGATCCCTCTCTTGGCCTGTTTAATTTACTCCAGAGGAAAGGTAACACCAATACGTCAATACGTCTGGAACAAGACCAGCTGCAGAAGCTGCCAGATCAGCAAAGCAATACTCTGTCTGCTTGTTGAGCTCCCATCCTAGACCAGTTGACGACCAAGGCTTAGGGCCTGGTCTGTCCTGCCATGCCATTTAGTCTTTAGGTTGCATCTCCTTTCACTAGGGTAAGGTTTGTACCCTCCCAATTGCGCTCCTCTGCCCGATGCCGTTAGCACAATGTGGGGCGTCTAATTTTGTAAGCGCCGCCCAACATTAAAGTAGCAAAAACATTAAAGTAGCAAAAAACTATTAAGCATGAAAGTACCAACATGAAAGTTCTAAAAATAGGTTAAAGATGAAAGTACTAAAAAGATAACAGGTTAAACATTAATGTAGCAATATGAGAAAGTTAAACATGAAAGTGGCAACAAGGAAAAGTTGAAAGTTTCACAAGAAAAGTTTAAATGAGAAAGTGTCAACAAGAAAGGGTTAAACATGAAAGTGCCAACAAGAAAGTGTTTAATGTGAAAGCTCCAATGTTAAACACGAAAGTGCCATTCAGAAAATATTAAACCTAACAGTTGATTTATTTGATTGTTTCAGGATTTGATATGCACTACTGACAAGCTCAAATGAGAGCAAAACTCGAAGTCTAGTGCTTCCAATCCGACGTGGACGCCTCAAGTTCGTACCAGAATACGATCAGCGTTGCCAGTAGTGGGTTGTGCTCAATCTTTAAACTTAAAAGTGCCAACCAAAAACTGTTCAACATGAAAGCATAAACAAGGAACCGCTAAATATGATAGCATTAGGCCAGGATTTAAAAAAGAAAAGCTATTCATAACTGTAGAGGGTGAGGGGAGTTCACTTGTTTACCTTCCTCCTCCATGCCTTTTAGGAAAGCTCCTATCGCGCAGAGGTAGCCTTCATGCCGGAGGAACAAGGCTTGAATCTCCCCCTTTGTGTGCAAGAGAAAACAAACATTTACTGTGAAATCTCACCCCTCATGTGCAACACAAGCAGATCATTTACCAGTTAGCCAATTATAAACACAACTCTTCGACATGCATTTGAGCAAGGTGTGCTTCCTCTGCTGGCTCTGTGGTGATGGCGGGCTCTGTGGCGAAGGAGTTACGGACGCAATTGGTAATCCCGCACACAGCATTCAAAACACAGCTGCAGCCGCTTTGGCAGCACACCGCCTTGTGTTGAGTTTCATAAAATGGTATGAGTGCCGGCCGTTCAGAGAACAATGGCAAACTACTGAACGTAAGACTTGCCAAGAAATCACAAATAGCCAAAAAATGCTGGGGTTGAATGCGACTTCCTGTAAAGGATATGCAATTACATTTATTTTTGCTTCCTCTAGACAGATTTCATTCTGGGCTGTGGGTAGGTTTTCTTTCCTAACAATTTTGCCAGGGTAGTGGCCTTACAGCCTCCATCTGATTTGCAATTTTCAACTATTCTTCTGCTTCTTCAGCGTTCCGAGCCATTGAGGTTCTTTGCTACAGATACAATCCGTCTCCATTCGTCTCTCTGGTTGACCTTCTCTTGCCAGTCAACTATTTTCAACTATTGTCAAATGTAAAATATTTTTATAACTTGCACATGGGGGACTCCTGTTTTTAGTCCTTATGTAACAAGGTGAACTCATACAAATGACGGAACTCAGTTGGTTCTTTATAAAAAGTGTTTAATACTATAGATGACAGCCGGATCTAAGTTGGCAACCTTCTGGTTCTCTAGCTTGATGGTAACTGCCCCTTTGACAACAAACCACGTCACGACTTGAGCATCTCTCCTCTCGTTCGACCCCGATGCTCAATCGTGCTGTAGTCGTTTCCCACCTAAATACTACCAAAACCCCTACCTCTGTTACACCTCCCTATGTTTTTCTAAAGAATTTTTCCTATAAAGGAAAAATTCTTTACTCCCAACTCTCTTACTCTATTCCCTCTTTTTCCTTAACTCCCACATTTCCTCTAATCTTCCCCAAACCAACTCAAATTTGAGTATATATTATATCCTTTAACCCTTCTCCCTGTCATATTGTTAATCTAGTAACCTACTATCAACTTCTTCTTCGTTTCTGCCTCTTCATACTTTACCGGATATAAATGTCAACTTTATAAACTTATATATGTACTTCATACCCCATATGATCACGCCTTTAAACTAACTCCTTCTTCCCTTTCTTTTAGTTCTCACAGTTCCACTAATTTCTTTACACTACTTTATTTTAAATAAACCAATTTATTTCCTCGAAGCATATAGCAATCCACTATATATACTCCAAATTCTTGCTTGTCTCCTCAAGTTCCTGTATCAAACATACATATCATAAGAATAATAGGTCGTATAATCGTTATTGTACACATGGCATTATAAAATCTCTCACTCCTTCACAACACAAGACAACCAGAAACAACGTAGTTAGAAAAAGTAAAGAAGGGGTGCGCACCCAGTGTAAGGCATAAAGAATGAATAGTCAACATGATCACATCTACATACAGTAATGCATAGTCCACATAACCACATTTACCTCCCTTGCCAATAAAAAAAAATTTTGTACAACAATTTTTTTAAATACGTCTTATAGATCTTTGTTCTCCATAAACCAAGTTGACATAAGTGTTTCCAACATTTGTATATATAACATTTATATTGCCATCCACAATCTTGTCTATTTTTCCGTCACCTCACCTTTTACCACGAGCCAATGTTCATATTCTATGAACATTATCAATTTAATTAACGCTGGTTTTTCACAGCACCTATTTCTTGCCCCCTCACATCCCATTATTTGTTTCTTTATCCAACCATATAATTATTCTCGCCTATATGCTGCCATTCACAGTTTTCTCCTCCTTTTTCTTCATATAATGCTGACTTTACGCAGCTCCTATTTTATTTTCTAAGAGTTTATATCTATAGGAACCTCTTCATGCCGAGCATCTATATGTCTCTCTAATAGCCCTCATCTATTCCAGCCAATACCATAACTTAATTAAATATATAACGAGG
This sequence comes from Cepaea hortensis, assembly GCA_963921405.1. Taxonomy (NCBI): domain Eukaryota; kingdom Metazoa; phylum Mollusca; class Gastropoda; order Stylommatophora; family Helicidae; genus Cepaea; species Cepaea hortensis. The sequence goes on along the minus strand of OY992888.1, from coordinate 71,163,036 downwards.
TAATCTAATACACATAATAATTAAACAAAATCAAAACCACATATTATACCTCCCCAACTCAATCAAAAAAAAACACATTTTAACACAATAAAACATTATTAAATCAAAAGGAAATATTCTAGTTTATCTAACACCACTGGTCTCTTTTATGGACCAATAGTATGTATTTTATGAACACAACAACCCAAAAATCAAATTATAACAATCATCTCATAGGATTAAATCAAAACAAAAAAACATATTATATGATGCATTTCAACCTCAGCCTCAACAAAACAAGTGTCATCTCGCTAAAGAGAAGAGAAGGTCTTCAAAAAAAATTATAATTCATATAGAATTAGCTACTTAAAGCAACCAAGCAAAATTTTCCTCCTATACGAATCAACGTAAGTCATATCTATTCACTCAAGTCACTCCATTGTTTTTATAGCGAGAAACTGAAACAATTCACCGCCAGGTCTATTTATATCTATATCTGTTATTTACAGAACAAATTCTAACTTAAAACAATATCTGTTCTTCTCATGAAAGTCTTTAACTAACAATGACCATACTATATACAGTCCATGTACTACTTAATTACTACCACACACCACGATATTCTTATCACCTAATCTACCTGCTGTACCACTGACTAACATATAAGAAGCCAAAACATAATATCCACCAGCAATTCCGTCAGCGAGAGAAAAAATACATACATGCCTCAATCAAACCTACCTCCACTGCTTCACTACTCCTCCATATCATTTATAAAAATTAATCAACAGAAGTCTCACACACTTCAAGTATCACTTATATCTTGCTATCTGCAATATCTCTATCAATTTATCTCTTCCGTTTCCACTTCTTCAACAACTCCAAGTTTCTCTGTATCAACGCTATCTCTACATCAATATCTTCCTCTCCGTATAATCTATCATCTTCCTCCATACTACTAATTGACTCTGATTTCTCATCCATTTCTTCTTCTTCATCTGTTTGTCTTTCGTTAGCAGCCGCTAATCTCTTCCGTTCAATATCCCATCTAATCTGTCTATCATTATTTCTTAAGGACCTTTCTAGTAAAGGCATTTCTTCACCACTTGTTGAATACTCTCTAATTCTCCTCTGTCTTTTCACTTCTCTTTCTCTTTGTTTATCCATTCTTCTTTTTGTTGCTTGTCTAGTATTTTTAAATGGAGCACGTACTTCTTCTTCCATAGTTTCTATACTATCATAATGACTCTCATTCACCTTTTCCTCTACTATCGTTTTCGGTATTGTTTGTTCTTGAGTATCATCATAACCTGAAGAAGCTGTTTTTAACTGACGGTATGTCGGCTCTTTTCTAAAATCTGGTATTATTGTAGTCCCCCTGACGACTCGTTCATCTATGTATCCGGTGTTTGAACAACAATTATTATTATAATTATCATTTTCCTTCTCATCATCATCTCTTCTTAAGTGTTCCACGTGTGCCCTTGCTACATGTCCCGTCACCTGGTTCTTGATACTATACGATACCTTTCCTAGCCTTTCTATAACGTAATAACCTGGTATCCAACGATCATCAAACTTAGAGTTCCTTCTATGTTTTTTGTAATAAACCCTATCTCCTACTTTAAACTCCTGTAACTTAGTATTTAGGTTTTTGTACTTTTTCTGTCTTTCTCTAGCTTTAACTATATTATTCTTCAACCTCATGTGTGCTTTATGCATTTCTTGTATAATGGTCTCCTGAAAGTCTTCTCCCATATACTTCCGTCTTGGTTTTAACAGATTATCTATTGGTAGTACTGGTTCTCTCCCGTGTATTAAATAAAATGGTGAAAAGCCTGTGCTCTAATTTTGATTTGTGCGTATGGCGCTAAGTGCTGGTCCTAAAAATAAATCCCAGTCTTTTTCATGTTCATCCACAATCTTTGCTATAACATCATATAATGTCCGATGTTGTCGTTCGTTTTTAGCATTTGAAGAAGGTCTATAGTATGAGGTCTTTACATGTTTTATATTTAAATCCTTCAACAATTTTTCAAACTTTTTATTCACAAATTCTCTACCATTATCCGTGAGTATAACCTGTGGACAACTAAACCTTGGTACAAACTCCTGTAAAAAAATATTAATGACAGTATCAGCGCTCTTATCTGGAATTGCATAAATTTCCGGCCAAAGACTGTAGACGTCTACTATATGAATTAAATACACGTTCCCTGACAATGTTCTGGGGTGAGGACCTGATATATCTAAACTAATCTTTTGCATTGGAAACTGAGGAATATCTGTATCTTGTAAAGGACACTTAATTGTTTTCATATTCCTTAACCTGCATCTTTCACACGTATCTACATATTTGCAAGCAGATTTAAACAAGTTTGGCCAATAATATTTGCTCGTAAGTGCTTTCACCAACTTGTCACGACCGAGATGTCCATTCTCATTGTGATATGCTTTTAAAACTTCATTTTCTAAATGTTTTGGAATATATTTCCTTAGCTGTTCGTTCCTTTCACACATATAGTATAACTGCTCGTCTTCTTGTAACACTAAATAATTTTTCTTATATTTGTTCTCCTCCGTTTCTCTTAATTTCTGTTTTATTTGTAAGACTTTTGGATCTAACTCCTGTTCTTCCTTCATACTAAATTGTGTTAAATGTGGGTCTTCTTCCACTCTATGTTCAGCCTCATGATCCGATGGTAAACTCTCAAAGTCTTCTCCATTTATTATGGCAGAATCTAAAATATTTACTTGCCAATTTCGGTCGTCGATCTCTGGTTCTCCTTCATCTTCTGTGTCACCTGACGACTGTGGGTAGGGGATCCTAGATAGTAAGTCAGCACACGTGTTAATCCTACCTGGAATGTATTCAACTCTGGCATTGTATCCTTGTAGATTCAACGCCCAGGTCTGTATTTTCCTGTTCTGCACTGGAGCTTCTAAAAGAGACTTTAAAGGCATATGGTCAGTTCTAATAACAAAATTTGCATTATGTAAGTAATAATCTAGTTTCTGAAGAGCGTAGTGTATTGCATAAGCCTCCTTCTCAATAGTAGTCCATTTTCGTTGTGACCTGCTAAGCTTATGAGACAAGAAATAAATTGGCCTTTCATTTTTAACCCCTGGTATTCCAGACTCTTTTCCTTCATATGGTTGAACTAAACACGCTCCTATAGCACTATCAGAAGCATCTGTATATAGTATTAACTGTTTATTCAAGTCTGGATGCGTCAATAGCGGTACCACTGTTAAACTGTTTTTTAAAAAATCGAATGCTTTTTGACACTCCTCATCCCACTTAAATCTAGCGTATTTGCCCGTTAAATTCGTAATTGGTTCTGCAATCTTTGAAAACGCTGGAATGAACCACCGATAATACCCACAAGTTCCTACAAACGCACGCACTTCCTTTACGTTAGTTGGAGGAGGTAAATCTTTAATAACCTTTATTTTGTCTTGGTCTGGTTTGATTCCCTCTCTATTTATAATATATCCCAAACATTTTGTTTCTGTTTTTAAAAACTCGCACTTACTCAGCTTTAATTTCACGTCATGTACTCTTAATCTGTCGAACACTAACCTTATATGTTTTAAATGATCACCTACATCTCCTTTCGTATATATAAGAATATCGTCTATGTAAGCCAGGGCAAAGTTTTGCATGCCTTCCAGTACTTCATTTATTAACATCATGTAATGAGACGGAGCCGTTCGAACCCCGAATGGCATTCTTAAAAATTCGTAAGAACCCATATGAGTACAGAAAGCACTCTTCTTTTGAGCGTCCTTCGACATCGGGATACACCAGAATCCTGATCTTGCGTCCAGTGTCGTGAAAAATGTAGAGCCATTGAGCAACCCTAAAATATCATCAATCACCGGCAGTGGGTATGCCACATTCTTAGTAATTTTGTTCAACGCCCGATAGTCGCAACAGAACCGACTTGAACCATAAGGTTTGGCTACAATTACCACCAGAGATGACCACTCTGATTTTGATCTTGTGATTATTCCTGCTTTCAACATTTCTTCTATTGCTTTTTCGACAATTTCTCTATTTCTTAAGGGAGTTCTATATGGTTTTAAGCTAATCGGTGGATGGTCTCCCGTATCTATTTCCATTGTAACTGTTTTTGTCTTTCCCAATTCTAAATCACTAATTGCAAACACATCCTGGTTTTCTTTTATAAGTTGTTCCAATACTTTTTTATTTTCTGGTGGAGCCTTTAACTGTGCCAACAACTCTTGTTCTCTTGTCTTTTTATCTAGTGAATGTATTTGGGCTGTATTTCTTTTGCATGGATGGATCAATTCATCCATTTGTGAGTTTCCTCTACTTCCGCGTCCGCGTCTGTTATTAACTCTTTCACTAGAAGATTGTGAACAGTTTGCTCCCGGCATTTCTACTCTATCAGTTGCCAATATATCACTAACGTTATGTTCTAGTTTTGCTACTACACACCCTCTGTATAACTTAATTTCTCTACCTGTGTTATTAATCACCATTACTGGAAATGTTAAGTGTTTATCTAATGCTATTATTCCATCCGGAACTTCCAAACCAGGCTCATCAATTACTTCCTCTTGCAACTCAGTGATTCTGACTGTGTCCCCTGCCACATAATATGGGTTTCTCTTTACCTTTGCCTGTATCAAATTAACCGACTGTGGTTTTAACGTCGTGGACATTTTAACTCTAACTAGTGCTGATATATGCATGTCTTCTTCCATATCCACATAGACATTCTTGAACTTTAATTTGTGTAAATCAAAGAAAAGTCTTACTCCATTTTTTATCAAAAAATCTCTTCCTAACAGCATGTTTCTATTTAAACCTTTCACTACATGAAAAAGATGTCTTACGTTGACCCCTCCTAGCTTGAAATTTATCATCGTTTGCCCAATTACTTGTAAATTCTGTCCCGTAACAGAGTGAAGATTATTATGGCTCTTAAATATCCTACAATTTCTCACTATTTTGTATAGGAAACTTTCTTTTACCACACTAACCTGAGCTCCCAAATCAATTAATGTACGAATTCTATACTTTCCTATTTCTATTATACAAGAGCTATAATCTGTTTTATTTTCTGTAAACTGTTTGACTTCATCTAGTTGACAGTATTCTCTGTTCGTTCTACTATACCTGTTATTAACATATTCTTTAAACCTTGGGACCTTATTTTCCCTCCTATCACAGGTCCTATTTAATAGGTGGGGCGCCCGTTTCCCTGCGTTCTTGTACCTGTAAAATTTCTGTGTCTATCTTCAACATTCCTATTGCCAGTTCTACTCTGTGTATTCGACTGAACATGCCTGTTACCACAAAAACGAGAAAAGTGTCCGCGTTGACCACAAACCCAACAGACCACATTTGTGTTATTTGTTTTGCGCACTGTCTCACTGGTAGGATACCTTATTTGTCTTCTTTCATTGTATTCACCTCTATTTCTGCCTTGTAACATCTGTACACCTCCTCTCCTATTCCATCCAAACCTTGTTTGTCCTATTTCCATAGGCTCCTCAACTCTATCTTCTCGACTAGTTCCTATTTCTCGTCCTGTTCTCAATCTAAACCTACGTCTCAAATTTTCTTCTTGTACTGCAATATCTACAGCTTGTGACAACCTCTCAGGGTTTTCTCTCATCAACTTAAATTTTAATCCATCAGATTTTATGCCATCTACAAAAATCCCGACTAACATCCTCTCCACCTCTTCTCCTCGTACATTCTGTCCTAAGAATGCATCTTCAGCCAAGTTAATCAACCTATCGCTGAACAACTGTACTGTCTCTCCCGTCTCTTGTTTAGACTGTCTCAATACCGAAAACGCATGTTGTGGATCCGTTATTTCTGCGTACTTGTGTGCTAGGTCGTCCTTAAACTGTTCCCATGTCTCATCTATTCTAGCCTCTAATTTTCTTCTAATATGCTGTGAAACTGGTTCTGTGGCTGCCTGATATGCAAGTCTCATTTTCTCTTCATCTGATGCAGATACCAAATGCGCATATTTCTCTATGGAAGTTATCCATTTCTTAAACTCTCTGGCCTGTCCACTAAACTTCACAATTTCAGTTGCCATACCTTGTTGTTTCATACTTGTATTTAGTCTATTTAACACTGTTCCTACTCCCGTCAGCACCTGTGTCAATGATTCCTGCTCTGTCATGCTGAAATATTATTATCACAATCTCAAACAATTTCACATTTATAATCAACCAATACAAGAAATATTACCTTCAATAACAATTTCACCTGGTTAATAAGTTTACTGCCTACTCTATTCCTCCTTCTCGACTTAAAATTCCTCTACGTTCGCCGTCAAGTGCGTCACTATGAGTCTGCGTCAGCTGAAATCCAATCAATCGCGGAGTTCAGGTAGCGGAGTTCAGGTAGTCTGTCTCGTCTCTTCCTCCAGGGAATCTCGTCTCTTCAGGTAGTTACTTCTCTTAGGATGCCTCGACAAAACTTCAACCCCTGGTTGGGTCCCGACCAGATTTCTGGCTTCTGACTTCGCCCCGGGTGGGGTACATCATCGACGTTTTGAGAAGGACTCAGAGGTAACAGAGCCCAAAAGGATCAGGATCAGCTAGCGGCCTAGCGATAGTCTGACTGCTTCAAACAAAACATGGCCCAATCAATGGAAGAACGAGGTATTTATCTGTTGTCCTGATATTTCATGATCACCTCCATTAATTTGACTTGATTACACGAACTTTGGAAGACTTTTGATTGTAGGCGAGTAACTCTTAAAGTCTTTAATTTAGCTTTGAAACTTTAATTGGAGGCAAGGGGTCAATTTGAGGGAGCTATTGGAAAATTCTCGCTCACCTGCAACAACCAATGTTCTAGACTGTATTGACCTTCAACAGCATGATGACCGGAGATTGATCTTCAACGGAATTCTTGAATTCTTGTTCACACGACAAAATGTTCAGACTGGATTGACCTTCCACAGCATGATGATTACGCTCGTAGGCAAACTGGTTTTCACTTTTCTCTGGACGCCAATTAAATTTTGACAGCAAGTCTTGAAAAAGACTTACAGACAACCACCCCTGGGCGGGCTTTTGGTCGCTGTACTTCTCGCTGATAAGTTATTGGCCATTTTTCTAACTGCACTTTTTTTATGTTCAGTACTTGTCTAGAACCGCAATTCTGTCCTTGGCGACCGACATGAACGAAGTAAAGATCTTCAGCATTTTTGAGACTCCGCGTTATACCAGGCTCGAATCCTGGTCACGGCACCAATTTCACCTTCTGTAACAAGGTGAACTCATACAAATGACGGAACTCAGTTGGTTCTTTATAAAAAGTGTTTAATACTATAGATGACAGCTGGATCTAAGTTGGCGACCTTCTGGTTCTCTAGCTTGATGGTAACTGCCCCTTTGACAACAAACCACGTCACGACTTGAGCATCTCTCCTCTCGTTCGACCCCGATGCTCAATCGTGCTGTAGTCGTTTCCCACCTAAATACTACCAAAACCCCTACCTCTGTTACACTTATCTGAGAAGCCCTGGTATACAATTTTACTACCAAAGCAATCAGGGAGCATGCGATATCATAAAGTTATCATCCATTGCCATGCCGGCTGGTGTAGATGATCAAACATCACCTCAAATTACGATCTCTGATGTCGTGGATCAATTCATGTTTGCTTGCTGGTGTTCGCTGGCTGTGATCCCCAGCGTGAATTCGTCTGTCGGATGAAGACATCCTGTTGTCCAACATCAGTGTGATGTCATACAGGACCTGAGGTTTGCGTGTGTATCCGTTGTCCCATGTCTGGCTTATGGTGTGCAGACTGGTGGTTCCTCGCCGTGCAGGCAGACACTCTACGACTTCAGAGGAAGTCATCAATTCATGTGTTGACTCCCTTTCATACCTTGACACAAGATTGTTAAGAATCTTCTCCCACTGTCTTCCTCTATCTCTCTTTCCGCAAATCTTTCTGGTTGTCACAACAAGTTCCAGTTTTTGTCTTCTCATAACGTGGCCAAAGACGATGACTGCCTATTTCTGATGTTCGATATAAGTTGTCTTATCTTAAAATACCAATGGTTTTTGGAAAAATTCCCAGCTCTATTCTGAGAAAATAGAGTTGAATTGAACTGAATTGACAAACCAGATACCTTCTGAGCCAGAGGCTTCACCAGAACCTCACAGCCATGGCTGCCTCCAATATTCTTCTCATAAAACATTTCAACTGCCTCATACTTACCCATCATCACTGAACTGCCAGTTGGTTTAGGCATTCATGTCTCTCCACAGATTTCCTTATTTACACTGACATCCATGCAGCTCTTCTGGTGTGTTGATGTCAAGGTAGCAAGTTCAACCCCTACACCGGTCAGTTGGGCTAAAATGTCGACTTCTCGTCCCTGAATTGGGAACGTAAATTACAAGTACCTCAGCAGTCAGAGTAGGGGGTCGCCTGTTGGCGAGGGACACAGGTAAGAGGGAAAGCTAATCTTAGTTGGTTCTAACTTCACAGTGACGGGTCACCCCATAATGTCCCATTCCTGTGCCAGTGAAAATCACACAAAATGCTGTTCACTATCCCATGTGAAAAGTGGAATGGACAGTAGTCCTGACAAACCAACAGCACACATAGGTTAACATGTATAAGGCCGCTGACAGAATGCCAACACAACAGTCTGCCACTAATATTACAATTCATCATCGATGGAAGTGGCAGTCACTAAAAAAACTAACAGTTGCACACACATTACTGCATGTGACAAAACTAGGTAGTTCAGCAACCAACTGCCTGCCATTTTTCTGAACATGCAGTTCACAATACAAACAACTGCAGACAGATGTAAAAGCATTCAGTAAAAGACATAACGGCTTGATATGCAAAGAGAATCTTCTTCTTCTGCGTTCATCTGGTGTGTTTTTTTGGACGTTGTTGCATTGTGATTGTTTACAGCAGAGCTGCAAAACTTGCGTCTTTTGGCTGACACATCCGACTTCTGCGGCAAAGAGAATGATCTGTCAGCTAAAAGCATTTTCTAGTAAAAGCATCTTCGGATATATGATTCTTGTCAGAAGTAAACCTGGCCATAACCTACCTTTGACCAAAAGTTGATGGCAAAGGACATTGTATGCATGGTGAATGGGTGACCCCGAATGAAGAACCCGCCAAAGTAGATCTTTTTAACGCCATGGAGCTTTGCCTGGAGGTAGGCAATCTGCCCAATGTCGTTGCTGATGCACAGGAGTAGGCTTCGGGCAATGTCTTCTTTCTTAAATGAAGAAGCTGGCCAGGATACAAGAAGAACACAGCAATGAAGAGTAATAACAAAATAAATATGTTTTTGACAGTAGTAGGAGAATGATTTGCTGGTAAGCAAGACAAATATTTTGAGAAATGACGATGACAGCTTTAATAGCAGAATTTGAAAGTCGTCTGCAAGGCATTGTAGATACGGTGGTCCAGTCTTCCCCTCCTCAACTTTCTTCATTTTCTTTTTCTCCCACTGTTTCAACTTCTTCTCCTCCTTTTTCATTTTCCTTTTCTTCTTTTTTCTCCTCCTCGTTTCTTTTTCGTCTGCTATTTTTTCTTCCCCCTCCTCCAGTTTTTCTTCGTCCCCCACCATCTTCTTCTTTCTCCTCCTCTTCCATCTGTTGTTTCTTCTTCTTCTTTCTCCTCACCCTCCTCTTTTTCTTCCTCCTTAATCATCTTCTTTCTGCTCTCTCCCCTTCTTCTAATGCTTTCTCCTTCTCTTCTTTCTTCTGCTACACCTGGAAATCATTCTAGACAAGCTGCTCCAGTATTCTCCTCTTTCACTTTCTAATTTTCTCTGTCTGCTGCTGTTTCTACCATTTCTCCACCCTTTCCATTTTCTTCTTCCTCCACCTCCTTTCTTTTTCATCTGCTGTTTTGTCTTCTTTCTCCTCCTCCTCTTTTCTTTTTCATCGAAAAATGCAACTAATGAAGGTTGACATGAGACTGACTACCTCATCCCAATGAAAACTTTAGCCTGATATGCACCTCTGTGCAGCCATTGACATCACTCGCATGAAACCATCAACCATCTTCTCTTAAATTGCCTTGTGCTTTTAAAAGTTAGGCAAAAGCTGCTACAACCATCTCCAACAGCTACAAACTCATTCCATGGGTCTCTAGAATGACTGCAGAGGACTAGCACCTTCATTAGAATGACACTGGGCTACTAAGAATAGATAACTCATCAACTTTGGAATGCTTAAAGTAGATAACTCATCAGATTTGGGTTACCAAGGGTAGACAACTAATTAACTTTGGGCTACCAAGAGGAAACAACTCAACTTTGGGATGCTAAGAGTAGACAACTCATCAACTTTAGGATGCTAAGAGTAGACAACTCATCAACTTTGGGATGCTAAGAGTAGACAACTCATCAACTTTAGGATGCTAAGAGTAGACAACTCATCAACTTTAGGACGCTAAGAGTAGATAATACATTAGAATTCGGATCCAAGGGTAGATAAATCAACTTTGGGATGCTAAGAGTAGATAACTAATTAGAATTGGGATCCAAGGGTAGACAACTCAACTTCAGGATACTAAGAGTAGATAACTCATTAGAATTAGGATCTAAGAGTAGACAACACAACTTTGGGATGCTAAGATTAGATAACTCATCATTAGGCTACCAAGAGTAGACAACTCAACACATTCAAGTTGACAAAAGATGAAAGCACATCAACTCTGGACTACTAAGAGTAGACAACTCATCAACTCAGGACTATTAAGAGTAGACAACTTATCAACTTTGGGCTGCTAAGTGTAAACAACTCAATACCTTTCGGCTCCCAATGACACTGGCTTAGGGACAGTTAACATATTTCCCAATTCACCGAATTATCAAGTTGAGGGTTAAACATCAGATGCAGGCGATTTTGAAGCAGACTGCCTTGCATTTATTTTAATGGTATAGGTGTTGGTTGTTCAGAAAGCAATGGCAAACTACTGAATGTAAAAACTGCCTAGTAAACCAGTTTAGTTTAGTCGACAGGTCAACATAACGGCACACGGGTGTAACCCATAAATGCTCCATTCTACTCCTAACTCAAGCCTGAGTGCCAAGAAACTCAGCTCAGTGCACGAACTCCTTAGCACCGGCGAGGATCCTGAAATACTTTGGGTAGATGTTTAACTCAAAATTTTGCCCGGGCATCGCCGTTAGGCTACTCTTTTTCGATTTCCAAATGCCAAGGATTTTTTACGTGTGCAACAATACACACGGGCATCCCATCTCACTACCCAGAGACCAGGGGAAATGTTTTTGTTACTAGAAGTCTACGTGAAAAAATCCTGGCCCTCATCGGGGCTTGAACCCGGGTCCTCCAGCACTCGAGGCAGACACCACACCTCGAGACTACTAAGCCCCCCTCTAGTAAACCATAAACAGCCAAAACGTTTTGTGGTTGCTTGCAATGTCCTGTAAAGGATATGTAACTTAACTACCACGAGTAGGCAACTCATCAACTTTGGACTACCAAGAGTAGACAGACAACTCATCAACTTTGACTGGTAAGAGTAGACAATTCATTAACTTTGGACTTCCAAGTGTAGACAACTCACCATATTCAAGTTGCCAAAAGTAGATAACTCTTTGGGCTATCAAGAGAAGACAACTCAGCAACTTTGACTGGTAAGAGTAGACTAATTCATTAACTTTGGACTACTAAGAGTAGACAACTCATCAACTTTGGACTACCAAGCATAGACAACTTAGCATATTCAAGTTGCCAAGAGTAGATAACTCAGCAGTTCTGGACAATCAAGAGTAGACAACACATTAGTTCTTGGATCAACACTAAAGCACAAACATATGTACCAGTAATCACCCGATAATTTACTGTCCCACACAAACATTCCAGTAGCTAGAAGACTACAAAAGAAAATGATCCCTACTTACACCCAGTATCTCGAGTTGACCGAGCTGCCTTGCCGAAGCTGCTAGCAATCACATCACCACCCAGCCCCACTGCATCGTAATCTCCCCCGTAAATATCCTTGACCAGCATGTCCACGGACTTGTGGTCTCCTTGCTCTGCAAGGTCCAGCAGCTCATCAAACTCCTGCCCAGTGGTTGTGTAAAATCAAGAGTCAATGTTAGCAGTTAAGACATCTTTGGGAGACATTTCAACATGATCAAGTTAGATTTGTTTTAATATTTCATTTGTGACATCAAAAAGTAAATTGAGTTGCATGATTTTGTCAAGCTCAGAACACCCAATTTCGTCAAGCAACTTTTTGAGTTTGCTTTCCCTAGCCTTTGACTGTCTGCAGTCTATTGATTATGTGGTTGTTTCGGGATTTGAAATTTAAATATTGAGCACAACCCACTACTGGCAACGCCGATTGCATTCTGCTATGAACCTAAGGCCTATCTGCAGCCTATCTAAGGCCTGTCTGCAGTCTACCTACAAGGCAGCAGGTTTGTGTATCTCTTCATCTGGTTCCTATAAAATGAGTGGTTCGACACACTGGGCACATTACAATTAGTCAAGCTAACTTTCAACTATGTACCTCAGTTACTCAGGCGTGAAAGGTAACGAGCCAGCCGATTGGTTAGCGAACATGGCAATGATCGAGAGGGGAAGAGCGATGAATCATCAGCGCCATTGGAGGTTTGTATGGTAGACAGGATAAGAGTAAAATGCTGACTTCTCATCCTTGACTTGGGAACATAAATTACAAGTACTCCAGAAGTCGGTGTGGGTCCACCTGATGGTGAGGGACACATAATAGGAAATTTTAATCCAAATGTCAGTTTGTGGCGAAGGGATTACGGACGCAATTTGTAATCCTGCATATCTTGTCGAAACACAGCTGCAGACGATTTGGAAGCAGACCGCCTCTGCAGGTTGTCATAAATGGTATGAGTGTTTGTCGTTCAGAAAGCAATGGCAAACTACTGGACATAAACTTGCCAAGAAGAAATCAAAAACAGCCAAAAAATGCTGGGGTTGACTGCGACATCCTGTAAAGGATATGCAACGTTAAAGCAAAAGAATCCATAAGCAAAAATCAACCCAGTACACTAGGAGTAACGTGTATGGGCTACGGCCAAGTTCAAAGCGACCGACTGCACACACAAAAATAATGGGCTCTTATCTACCCGTAGGTAGGTTTCTTGCTCCAGAAGGGCACGGCACCATGGGCACTAAAATGGGACCCAGCTACGCATGTGTATTTATGGGACATCTGGAACACCAGATTGAACTCAGCTATGATGGTCTTCTCCCTTCTTTTTACCGACGCTACATCGATGACAGCATAGGTCTCACTGACATGACAGAGGCGGAACTGAACTGTTTCATTAATTATGTCAATGACTTCCATCTATCGATCAAATTCACCACAGAAATTTCCACCAACTCTGTCAATTTCCTTGACACCACTATTAAATTAAACCCTACAGGCCTCATGACCTCCGTGTACTACAAACTTACTGATGCTCAGTTTCCTCCTGTACAGCTCACCCCACCCCAAAAGCTGCAAAGATTCCATCCCATATTCCCAGCTACTCCGCCTTCGTCGTATCTGTCAGGATGATAATGACTTCCTCGAGAGAGCCCATGAAATGCTTGACTTTTTCCGCAGACGGTCCTACCCAGAGGACGTCTTGTCCACAGCTTTCTATCGCATAACGCAAGTCTCACGAGAAATGCCCCTCGTCAAACAAACGTGACCTCCGAACAATGAACCCAAGCTCATCCTCACCTTCCATCCACATGCCTATGCCATCAAGCACATTTTCCTGAGACACTGGTCCATCTTGGAATCAGATCCAACCACTCGTGAGGTATTCTCCAATGGTAATTTTCCGCCGTAACCAGAGCCTCAGAGACCACCTTGTGTATAGTCGCCTCCCCACGGTTACTTCATCTGTGGGCACAATCGAATGCCATCGTAAGAACTGTCTGACATGCCCATACGTTGTTAAGACACCAGAGATTGCATTTCCCCTACGCACCTTCACCTTGAAAGATTCTTTCACTTGTACATCCCACAATCTGATTTATGTCATCATCTGCAAACGATGTGACATGAAATACATTGGCCAAACTGGCAGACGTCTTGCTGACCGTTTTTAGAGAACACCTCAGAGACATCAATCAGGGCGCTGACAAACCTGTCCCCAACCATTTCAATTCCTCCAACCATAATGGAGTCGACGATGTATGTGTCACCGCATTAAAACCATGCTACTCCAACAGCTCTGTTAGGCTCAAAATTGAATACCAGCTAATCAACAATCTGGGATGCATCCATCCAACAGGTATCAATACTGTTGTGGACGCTATGGTATAACTGTGCCATCTTCCCCATTTGTTTACACTATCTATTATTATGCTGTTCCCCCCCCCCCCCCTTTATCTATACCTAACTGTCCCCACACCCCTATATTTTCATAGCAGACTGTTCGCATATTTTTGGCTACTTAAATCCTATCTGGCAACCCACTTTTAACTCTGCAGCCAACGAGCGCCTTCGCAGCTGGCAAAGCCATCTTTTCTGCCCCACATGGCATCGGAGTGGTTGTGTTTTTTTCTTTGTTTGCTGTATTTCGTTGTGTTAGCTATCTGTGGTGTCCTGTCCTTGACAAAGATTCTGAGAATCGAAACGTTGGCCATCCTGTGTGTCGTATTGTACGCGTTTGTGTGTATTTTATTTTATTTTATTATTCATTTTATATATTTATTGAGTGCTTCTGATTTCAGATTTTCACCTGTATTTTGCGATACGAAGGATTTCCTTGTAAGGTATGTGCAACGTGTTGATGTTTAGTACGTTTCTTCTCGCAGGAGCTTAATATACCTATTTGTTTCCAATTCATATTGTTATATCCTGCTGCAGCTGCTGCTTTTTCTTTCTATTCCATATCAGCAACTAGCAGCTCGCCATTTTCTGAATATACACTTCACAAAATAGTCAATGTGAACATAAACAAAGATCATTTAGAAAGAAATTCACAGGTCAGTGTCACACCAAGCACTCAACTCAGTAGCTGGATGACAAAACCCAGATCCTACAAGTCCAAACACAGGAAAAATGCACAAGCAAACCATGCCTGGTGATTATTATAATCAGCTTTCCAGGGTCTTATCTGGCCTGTCTATTGCCATGTTGGCCAGGTACTTGGTTCCATGCTGGCAGGCATACATTCCCAGCATGCCCATGAGCTCCCAAAGCGCTAAGTGTCAGACATGTGCTGATTGTCTACTATACTCAAGGGGAGTTACTCTGGCTCTCCTGCAATCTCGTAGGCTCCATCACAGTGGCTGATCCTCCCTTTGTTCGCCAGATTAACGTCTGGCTAGGATCCCCCTTGGGGAGGTGGAAAAAAAGGTCTTGGTCAGCATAAGTTTTGACCATGAGACACCAGCCCCTCTGCATCCCATTACATAATACAGACTAGGATTAGGATTTATACTTACCTTGGAGGTCAGCATGGCCGAATGGATAAGATCGTGTGTTCTTAAACATCTGGTGTACCTCTACTGAGGTAAGGGATTCAATCCCTACACCAGACAGTTGGACTAAAATGTTGACCTGTCGTCCTTGACTTGGGGACATTAATTACAAGTACCTCTAAAGTCAGAGTGGGTTCGACTGTTGGCGAGGGACACTGTTAATAGGGAAAGCTAATTCACATGCAAAATTCAATCCAGTAGTGTGTATGGACTACACTTGAGTTCAAAGCGAGCAAGCGCCAAAAAAAAATTACTCACCTTGGCTGAAGTTAACAAAGAACCTAGTCCCCAAAACGTGCCACCTCCTGTTGATGTGCCTCCAATTCTTTCAAACTTGCTTTCTGATTCCACCTGTAAGTTAAAATAAAAATTCTTAACTGGCAAAGAATCTCTTGCTGCCAGATGCCTTTAGCCCTATTGGGTTAGTATATAAACTTTGCATGTCCTTTTCCGAATGTTGTTATCAACCTGGGATTGACATTTCAAGACAATTTTACGTTCAGCAGTTTGCCATGGCTTTCTTAATGAGAAGTCAATGTTAAAGTCCAACCTAATGCCGATGTTGGGGATGAACCCATTTTTATGAGACTGGGTTGACCTCAAAGTCGTACTACACAGGGCCTCAACTAACTCACTCTAAGTTGTCCTATCTTTAGCTATCCCATGAGCTGTGTCCATGTCCTGCCCTTATTTTGTTTATTAGTTTCTGTGTCTACTTCCATTTTCTGTCTATGCTTAGGTCTTCCTCTATATCTTTTGCCCTGTGAATTCCAAACACATTTCTAATTACACTATTCCCAGGATTTGTCAATGTATGTCCTACCCAAACCAGCATCTTTTTTTCACCTCTTGATTCACTGGTATTTGTCTAGTTCTCTCTGTGAGCTCCACATTGTTTCACTGGTATTTGTCTAGTTCTCTCTGTGAGCTCCACATTGTTACACTGGTATTTGTCTAGTTCTCTCTGTGAGCTCCACATTAGTTCACTGGTATTTGTCTAGTTCTCTCCATGAGCTCAACATTAGTTCACTGGTATTTGTCTAGTTCTCTCCATGAGCTCAACATTAGTTCACTGGTATTTGTCTAGTTCTCTCCATGAGCTCCACATTGATGATTCTGTCACACCCTTATATTACTTCTATTCTACTCAGGCAGCAATCAATTAATGTTTGTAGTTTATTTATGTTCATTTTAATCATTCTCCATTTTAGGGATCCATATAGAACTACTGATAGTTTCGCACAAGTCCGAATAAATAAGCCTACCGGTCCATCCATCATGTGCCATGCCGGTAAGCGTGGTTGGTCATGATTCACCATTTCACTCGATCATCAGAGTCATGGATCAGCACAGTGTTCTTGTCTCGACCATGCCACGTGGTCAAGCCATAAAAGTATTTACTTCTCTGTCTTCCCCTTGTTCTCTTCCCCTCGATCTTGCCAGTTGTCACCAAGTTCTCCAATTTATTTCTTCTCATAAAGTGACCAAAAACTTGTGACTGCCTACTTCTAATTTCTCTAATCAGTTTACGATTTTCATGTTTCTTGTAGAACTTGGTCATTGGTTTTTCTGTCAGTGGTGCATGATAAGGCAAATGTGGTCGGAGCCGTTCAGAATCGTGTATATAGTGCAGAAGAACAGACAGATCCTGGTGCTGCAGGGAGAGATGAGAAGATCTAGCTGACACTCAAAACTCAAAGAATAAGGCTAGATGGACACATAATCAGACTGCTACTGGTACCATTTGCACTGGGACTCTTCATTGGCTGTTGCAGATTAGGACGGAGCACGTATGGAAATGTTCCGAGTGCTGTGATGTCAGTTCTTGATCCAACTCAACGCAACTCAAGTTAATATTAAAACTTGAATTATCATGAACACTTCAAACAACCTACCTTACAAAGACTGACTCCAGATCCAATGTTTACAATGATATAAGGAAAGACATCCGAATCCACACCTTGAAACTTGTATTCTGGATTACCGTGCCGCATGTAACAGAAGGCCTCATCTGAGATGTTCTTCAGCAGAAAGTTACAGCCTTTGATCAGACAATCCATCTCGTCTTCTTTGTCTACCCTTGAAAATATATTCATAAAAACAGCTTTCAATGAAACAAACAAATACAAAACTAAAATTTGGCTTGATACAGTTATTATTTGTCAGTTGCTGTTCCAATGACAAAGGGTTGCCCAAAAATTCTCCATTCCTGTGCCAGTAAATATCACACAAAATACTCACTGCCCCATGTGAAAAGTGAAACA
The DNA here is from genome assembly GCA_963921405.1 of Cepaea hortensis. Taxonomy (NCBI): domain Eukaryota; kingdom Metazoa; phylum Mollusca; class Gastropoda; order Stylommatophora; family Helicidae; genus Cepaea; species Cepaea hortensis. The sequence goes on along the minus strand of OY992888.1, from coordinate 71,145,310 downwards.
GTCAGGAGTCTCGACAAACCAATAGCTCACACTGGTATGCTATACATAATGCCGCTGTCAGAATGCCAACACAAAAGTCTGCCATGAAAAATACAGTTCATCGTTGATAAAAGTGGCAGTCACTAGAAAACCAGCAGCCACACATTTCTGCATTAGGCAAACCCAGTTAATTTAGCAACTGGCAGCCGCCATTTTTCTGAACATGCAGTTCACGACACCAACTATGGACAGATGTAAAGGCACTCCACATGAAATCCACAGATTACAGTGTCGCTCCACATACAACTCAGTAGCAGGGCAACGGAACCACTGATACAAGAAAACTCGTAAGTAAATGATCTGTTTAATTCTAACAGTAACATCAGTACTATGGAGAATAACTAGAACAATTACTATAAACTAGAAATATTCACTAAGAATAAATAGATGGACTAAAATGGTATGACAGAAGCACTAATGTGTAGCTTAGAGAAAAAGAAATTAGACACATTCAATTTAATCAAAAGGTGAGGAAACAATGCTAGCACTGGATAGGCCACACACTGGAACAATCTGATAATAGTGTAACTAGAATGTCCTCCTCCTGGAACCCACAGAGCAACTGAAATAAAGGAGGGCAACTGAAATAAAAGGAACCAAGAACACATGGAGGAGAGAATTATAGACAGAGATGAATAATATGGGGAGGATATGAAGGGAGCTACAGAAGATACCAAAAGATAGGACAGCCTACCATGTGTTGATGGACAGCCTACCATGTGTTGATGGACAGCCTACCATGTGTTGATGGACAGCCTATCATGTGTTGATGGACAGTCTACCATGTGTTGATGGACAGCCTATCATGTGTTGATGGACAGCCTACCATGTGTTGATGGACAGCCTATCATGTGTTGATGGACAGTCTACCATGTGTTGATGGACAGTCTACCATGTGTTGATGGACAGCCTATCATGTGTTGATGGACAGCCTACCATGTGTTGATGGACAGCCTACCATGTGTTGATGGACAGCCTACCATGTGTTGATGGACAGCCTACCATGTGTTGATGGACAGCCTACCATGTGTTGATGGACAGCCTATCATGTGTTGATGGACAGCCTACCATGTGTTGATGGACAGCCTATCATGTGTTGATGGACAGTCTACCATGTGTTGATGGACAGTCTACCATGTGTTGATGGACAGCCTATCATGTGTTGATGGACAGCCTACCATGTGTTGATGGACAGTCTACCATGTGTTGATGGACAGCCTATCATGTGTTGATGGACAGCCTACCATGTGTTGATGGACAGCCTACCATGTGTTGATGGACAGCCTATCATGTGTTGATGGACAGCCTACCATGTGTTGTTGGACAGCCTACCATGTGTTGATGGACAGCCTATCATGTGTTGATGGACAGCCTACCATGTGTTGTTGGACAGCCTACCATGTGTTGATGGACAGCCTACCATGTGTTGATGGACAGCCTACCATGTGTTGTTGGACAGCCTACCATGTGTTGATGGACAGCCTATCATGTGTTGATGGACAGCCTATCATGTGTTGATGGACAGCCTACCATGTGTTGATGGACAGCCTACCATGTGTTGATGGACAGCCTATCATGTGTTGATGGACAGCCTACCATGTGTTGATGGACAGCCTACCATGTGTTGATGGACAGCCTACCATGTGTTGATGGACAGCCTACCATGTGTTGATGGACAGCCTACCATGTGTTGATGGACAGCCTATGTTCCAATAGGTGGATACAGGCAGAAGAAGAAAGAAAACTGGTGACACAACTACAAAGTAGGAACAAGGTGTGAGTTTCAGGGAGAAACAAGAAACAACACCCAAGAGACAACTTCATCATAGAGACTGTGATATGAAAGATCTCTGAGACTGTCCAACGATAATGTTCAACACAGCAGTCATGGAACAATCCATCAGCAAGGCTTGAAAACAAGACATTTATTGAACATACATGATGAGCCATCAGATGAGGGATGAAGTCCGTCTGTCATTCAACTATACAATCGTAGCAATTAATTTACATCCGAGCTCCTCATTATAACTATTATTTCAGCTGTATGTATTTCATGCAGTCATTCCCAGCATCTGATAATCCTCAATTCGCCATTGAATGTTTATGCATCTTTATAATCTCTCAGCCACAAACTTGCAGTTACTCCTTTCTGAAGTATGGTTCCTCTGAATCCTAGCACACAACAGCGACTGCAAAACACAGCCCCACATATAGCAGACACCAAGTGGCTACCCAAAGAAATATACTAGGATGACTTATCCCTCCAGTGAACCACTACCTTTCTCCTTCAGAAGCTTTGGCCGGACATCATTATGTTAGGCAGGCCGGTTCCTCCACAAACTACCACATTTCTCCTTTAGAAGCTAAGCTTGACTAATGTTTGTTACAACAAAATGTCTGTAGGTAATCAATAGGTCAATGCATGAACAATACTTGTGCACATTCTTTGATGGCATCATGTACTTCATTTTTCAAAATTGTTTTACATACAAAGTGTAGTGAGCCTTTACAAATACTTGTTAATAGCAACATGTGTATGATCTATGCCTGAGTTCAAAGTGAGCGTGTTAAAAAAAAAAGCTAGCTCTCCACCCAATGGGACAGCAGCAGCCAATCTATCCGCCTGTTCATTACCCTGCACACCAGCAGGCCCCAGACATAAATTCCTTGATATGCTATAAAACTCCCATCTTGTTGAGCAATGTAAATTGATCCACCCACACCATGTCAGCGTCCACTTTCTGAAGCATACTCTGTGAGTCCATCACAAACACAACATGCCTGTCTGTCTGCTGTGTTCCAACCATCGAGAGGCTGCAGTCACAGGCTCAACATCCACTCTCATGCAAAATGTAGCCTTTATTCTAACACGATTTAAATTAAAACTGTTTTCAAGTATTCCTACATATATGTAACACATGCCAGACTTATGAATGGAGTCCATTTGTCTAGCCAAAGAGAAGAAGGAGAAAACAACTAACTACTCACAAAACTCCAAGTTTACTTGTGATAAGCTCTGTGTATTTATAAGCTCCGCCGCCTGTCACTTTGATGGCCTTGTCTGCAATGAATCCGTCTGACTGGATGAGATTAGCCTCAATAAAATCTAGGCAAGTTTCGATGTATTTGGTCTCAAACTTCACAAAGTGAAGTCGCACTACCTCCTGGTCAGTTTCCGAAACATTGTAGATTGAACCTTTGCTAGAACCACACTGAAAGACAATAAGTTATATTGTTATTTGATTAATTTATTAATGATTATGATTTAATCATTCATTCAAAAACTAACTGCTTGATGGATTCATACATTCACCAATATACTTGCTGGCTAGCCCATGGATTATGCCAATGTTAATGCCCTTAGAGAGATGTCAAAAGCAGAGGACTTTAACAAAAGTGAATCCACATCACTGTTCAGAATGAGAGACTGGGGAGTAAGAATTCTCACGGCCAGACACGAGAAGCATAACGGGATAGCAAGGGGTCTTGTCAACTAACACAGAACTGGCACTATTAGCTGTCAGATGCTGATGCATATGTTGAGGGAGGATCTGAGCAACTATGGACTTGTCCGCAGTGCAAGAATGACACCCCAACAGGTAACAGATAACTTGCTGATTTATTCACTTATTTATTTGCGTTTTGGGAGGACTACTGTGATCTCTTTCTAATGTGCTTTGTAGGTTGGTCTTCATTTCTCTAAGGCTGTTGTTGACACCATCACTATTCTTAAGTGGTCTTCCCCTTGCTCTGTATCCATCATATTTCTTCAGTGTGGCTCTTTGTGGTAGATGGTACCCGATGATTCTTGTGAGGTGACAAGGTGAGGTTTGGCTACCTCATAAGAATGTACCTTGTACCACCGATCCATTAATTCACTAATTAATTTATTGATTCTTCATTCATATACTGACTGACTGATTCACTCATTCACTGACTGATTAATTTATTTATTCACTGAGTGATTATTATTTATTAACTCACTAATTCACTGATTCAATGAACCATTCATTGATTCGCTAATTCATGAAGTCAATAATTTACTGATAGATTCATTCACTAACTAATGTGGTCTCGGGGTATGGTGTCCGCCTCGAGTGCTGGAGGTCCCGGGTTCAAGCCCCGGTGATGACCGGGATTTTATCACGTGGACTTCTAGTAATAAAATTTCCCCTGGTCTCTGGGTAGTGAGATCGGACACCTGTGTGTATTGTGCGCACGTAAAAAATCCCTTGGCAGTTGGAAATCGAAAAAGAGTAGCCTAACGGCGCTGCCTGGGCAGAATTTTGAGTTAAAAATCTACCCAAAGTACTTCAGGATCCTCGCCGGTGCTACGGAGTTTGTGCACTGAGCTGAGTTAGTCCAGACTCAGGTTTGGTTTAGGAGGAGAACGGAGCACTTATGTGTTACACCTGTGTGCCGTGATGTTGATCCATCGACTTAAAAAACAAAAATGAATTACTGACTGATTCACTAACTTATTCTTTAACTGACTGATTAATTCATTAATTAACCAATCCAATGACTCAGCGGTCATCACCGTAATCAAGTGCCATGCCAACTATCACAGGTGCTCATACATTTCCCCAAATCTTGGCACCTAGTGCTCTAAACTGATAAAGATAAAGCCAAGACAGCCCATCGATATTTCTAGCCACTTAACAAAGACCCAGCAGTACACATTATACTATCATGAACCCCAACACAAGGAACTATCACATGTCAAGAAGAACACTCAACAGTGAAATGATCAAGGCATGCACTAACCGAATCAGGTTCATCGAAAACCATCGTGGATTTCTTCTTCACCAGAGAACTGTACGCAACTTTGGCTAGTGATCCTCCTGGAGTGGAAATAACATGAAAATAACAATGCACAAAATGACAACATTATACTGGAGTATACACGACAATAATGCACAAACTGACAACATTATACTGGAGTATACACGACAATAATGCACAAAATGACAACATTATACTGGAGTATACATGACAATAATGCACAAAATGACAACATTATACTGGAGTATACATGACAATAATGCACAAAATGACAACATTATACTGGAGTATACATGACAATAATGCACAAAATGATGACATTATACTGGAGTATACATGACAATAATGCACAAAATGACAACATTATACTGGAGTGTAGATGAAAATAACAAAAATAACAATCCGCAGAAAGACATTACACTGGAGTATATGTGAAAATAACAGGAAAATAACATTGCACAGAATGACATTATATTGGAGCATAGATGAAAATAACGGGAAAATAACATCACATAGAATGACATTATACTGGAGTATACATGAAAATAACAATACACATAATGACATTATACTGGAGTACACGTGAAACTAACAATGCAAGAATGACAATATTATACTGGAGTATATGTGAAAAGATTACTATCATTAAAAGTAGGAACTTGAAATGGTAGAACAATGTGTGCAGATGGAAAATTGGATAACATCAAACAAGAAATCGGTAGAAGGAATATTAACATTTTTAGGATTTTTTCTTCTTCTCTGCGTTTATCCTGAGTGTTTTTTCAGATGTGATTGCGGTGTATCTAGTTAGTCACCCTTGGGTCAAAACCCTCAGGCCAACACATCTGACTTTTAGCATGCTGTTTTGACCAGGTTAGCATTCCTGGGAGACTCTCACTTTTGTGGTACCGTCTACATCCCAGCTGGTCAAGTTGGAACAGTCGAAGACTTCGGTCATCCCTCAAGTGAAGGCAGGGACAGTCCATAGCATTTTCCGCCATCCAAGGTGGCTTCCATAGTTGCAGGGCCGACACATAGCGCCCTGGTGCTGGGCTCACCGAGGGAATCGTCACGTCCTGCTCATGGCTGCTTTTAAATCCTCACTTCAATATATTGGGCATTTCGTTCACCACGGGCCGTTCCCGCACAAATCAAACCGGTCTGCAGATGGTATCCACTCAGCGAGTTTTCGGTTCGGACATGTGCTTGTCTTTGTGCCAATCAGAGCTGTTCCAGGCACGACGGACATTCGGAAAACTACCCAGTCAGAGCTGTTCCGAACAAGAGCGGCATTCGGAAACTAGGTAGTCAGAGCACAAGAGACATTCGGACGAGACATTTCGCTCGGACGTAAATGCGTAGTGCCAATTTTTATTTTGCCACCCGTAGGACGGAACTTCCGGCTTCGGCTGGCATTTTTTAATGAGGTTAGCCTTCCTCAGGTTTCGAGGCATGTTAAGACTTATTGTTGTGATGTCGCCCACATCTCAGCTGGTCAAGATAGAACGGTCAACGACATCATGGTAAACCCTCAAGGAAAGGCAGGGGCAGACCATGGGCATTCCCTCACTATCCAAGGAGGCTTCCATAATTGCAGAGCTGGCACATATTGCTCTGAGACTGGGCTCACCCGAGGAATTGCCATGTCCTGCTCATGGCTGCTTTAGTTCCTCACTTCCATGTGTTGGGCATCTCGCTTGCCACTGGTCGCTCAAGCACACACCAGAAACGGTTAGACAGCGGGCGACATCCACTTGGTAAAGACAAGCATATGACTACTGGCATGATCAACCAGATATCTATCGGACAGACGGACTATTCACGCACACGCAGGCCAAGAGTAGCATCGCTAAAGCACGCCCTCCCAGTACAAGGTGATACATGCAAAACCACTGGACGCCTACCAACGAGCTTTCAAGCTACGCCGGCAGGACTGACCCCACAAAAAGCTATACCAGCTTACTGACTGCAGGCCCACTACTCATCGAGAGAGAGAGAGAGAGTGGGCGCTTATCGAGACTTTGTCGAACGGTCGTACAAATTTGCTCTTTTGCCCGCTCAAACCACGACCCTGGCTGCACGATGCGGTTACATTCTTGAAACGCCTGCCTCGCTAACATACGTTGGCTGGGAAGATCCCATTTTGGTGCACCTCACACAGCCATCCGAGACAACGAACGCTAGACGCGGAACTGATCTTGCGAACCAGACCAGCCCTCACGTATTAGGATTTTGTGAAACGAGATGGACAGGGACATGGATTAAGACGGGAGGATTTTAAGATTATATATTCTGGAGGAGAGGAAAGGCAAAGAGTTGTAGTTATTATTTTCGATCTGAAAACATCAAAATCTGGTAAAGGATATTGGATGCCCTGGTGCAAGGAAATGCAACCTTAAGACTAAATGTCTAGAATCGAGCTCCGACAGGCAGACAGACAGAGCACTGCTTTGCTGATCTAGCAGGTTGTGCAGCTTGTCTTGTTCCAGATGTATTGGTGTTGCCTTTCCTCTGGAGTAAACTAGGCAGGCCGAGAGAGGGATCATGCTGCATGGGCAACACATGGTCTCTACAATTCAGCCCAGGTTTTGTGCTAGTTTTGAAGCACAATATAAAAAAAACTCATCTGTCAAGACGGCAAGGTACATCTACTTCAATTCCTGTGAATGTATTTCTTGTATTATGGACCGTGTTTGCCATCTCTCTCTGACACCTACTCTCTCAGTCTACAGTGATGAAGAATTAACACATCATTTCCAATTTCTGTGCCAATCAATTTACCAACTGAGGGATTCCCAGTTCAATCCTCAGCTGTGGCAGGGCTTTTCCCCATACCCATACAGCTCTGGGGTTATAGTCAACACCAAAAAAATTGGTAAAGGAAATTTAAAGAAGTGTTTTCTAAAATTGTCCAGAAAGGATAGGGCTCAAATGATGTGACCATCAATGTATTGGGTTTAATAATTACAACTTATAGTTTTCCAGAAGATTGGCCAACCATTCAACCAACCAACGAAGCAATTAATAAACCACCCACCTACCCACCCAACCAAACATCCACCAACTAATCAACCAAACACCCACCACACTTCCACCAACCAACAAAGTAATCAACAAACAACCCACCAACTCAACCAACCAACCAACCAGCCATCTATCTATTTAACCAACTATCCATCTATCCATTCAACTAACCAGCCAGCCAGCCAACCAACCAACCAACCAACTATTCATTCAATCAACTAACCAGTCAGCCAGCCAGCCAACCAGCCAACCAACTATTCATTCAATCAACTAACCAGTCAGCCAGCCAGCCAGCCAGCCAACCAACTATTCATTCAATCAACTAACCAGTCAGCCAGCCAGCCAGCCAGCCAGCCAACCAACCAACCAACTATTCAATCAATTAACTAACCAGCCAGCCAGCCAACCAACCAACCAACCAACCAACTATTCATTCAATCAACTAACCAGTCAGCCAGCCAGCCAGCCAGCCAACCAACCAACCAACCAACTATTCATCTATCCATTCAACTAACCAGTCAGCCAGCCAGCCAACCAACCAACCAACCAACTATTCATTCAATCAACTAACCAGTCAGCCAGCCAGCCAGCCAGCCAACCAACCAACCAACCAACCAACTATTCATCTATCCATTCAACTAACCAGCCAGCTAGCCAGCCAACCAACCAACCAACCAACTATTCATTCAATCAACTAACCAGTCAGCCAGCCAGCCAGCCAGCCAGCCAGCCAGCCAACCAACCAACCAACTATTCATCTATCCATTCAACTAACCAGTCAGCCAGCCAACCAACCAACCAACCAACCAACTATTCATTCAATCAACCAACCAGCCAGCCAACATACCAACCAACTATCCATTCAACCAATCAAACATCCATTCAACCAACCAACCATCCACTCAATCAAGCATTCAACCACACAACCATCCATAAAACAAGCCAACCAACCGTCCATTCAATTAACCAAACATCCATTCAACCAACCAACCATTCAACCAAGCAACCATACATTCTACCAACCAACCATCCATTCACCTAAGCAACCAACCATTCAACCATTCAACCAACCAACCATTCACTCAACCAACCAGCCAACCAACTAACCAACAAAGAAACCAACCAGCCAGCCAACTAACCAACCAATAAAAACATACAGGTACTCACCAATGTCAATGGCAAAGTGTTTAGCATTACGAATGTTGTGGAAGAGTTGCTCTGTTGGTAGATCTATGCTCCTGGCATAGCTTTTGTGGGCCATTTCTAACGTAACAACTTTCGTTAAATCATCAACTGTCTGGGGGGGAAAAAAAAAATTAATTTGAAATATATTTGACAGACTATCTCTGTCAATCAAGATCAGAAAAGAGTTCTTATGAGCTATATTGAGCTAATCTTGATGTGCGGAAACAGATCATGGACAATTAACAGACAAGAAAGGAATTACATGGGAACTACAGTGACGTGGTTTCTTTATTCTTCTACCCTATCATATCTCTTTACCTTTCCATTCTGTGGTGTAAAGACGCCTTACATTTTTGGTTAGTCTCTGATTGATTGATTGATTGATTTAGGAATCGACATCACAGCATTCGGGGCATTCCCATAAGTGCTAAATCCCCATTCTCAGCAGCCAGCGAAGAGTTCCAACACTAATAGTACCAGTAGCAATCTGATTATAAGTCCGTCTCGCCTTTCCGTTGAGCGTTGAGTGTCAGCCAGATCCCTTCGTCGCTCCTCGTTGTCTCATTCTTGCCAGACCATGGTAATCCATTTGCTCCTCCGAGGTGTGCACGTGCTCCCACAAGGCCGCAACCACGTCTGCCTTGTCATGTATCAATACTCCACCAAGTTCTGCAGAGCCAGCCACTCTGTCCGCCTGTTCATTTCCCAGCACACCGGCATGCCCCGGAGAAAAGATCCAGGCGATGCTTGTCACCCGTGACCTCCGAAGCGAAGCAAGCCACTCCGCACGAAGTCTGCCCATCCTCACCCTCGTCAGCATGCTTTCTGAGTCAGTTACAATCACGATGTGTGTGTGTGTCATATTCTCCATCCAGCGGAGAGCCGGAGTGACTGCCTCCACTTCCATTCTTAAGCTGGATGTTGTGGTATCATATGCCAGGCTCTCCTGCCCCAAACATCGACCAATAGCTTTGGCTATGAACCCCCAGCCACTTCTCTCACCTCTTGACACCGAACCATCTGTGTAGATAATCACATCATTCGAGTGAGCATTGTCCTGAATTAGTTGCTGGATTTCCACTTCCGTGGCCCCTGCTGGCCACTCCCTGCAAGTCCCGGTTAGTCTCTTTACTCTTCTACCCTGTGGTATAAAGATGACTTACAGTCTTAGTTAGTCTCTTTACTCTTCTACCCCGTGATATAAAGATGACTTACAGTCTTAGTTAGTCTCTTTACTCTTCTACCCCGTGATATAAAGATGACTTACAGTCTTAGTTAGTCTCTTTACTCTTCTACCCTGTGGTATAAAGATGACTTACAGTCTTAGTTAGTCTCTTTACTCTTCTACCCTGTGGTATAAAGATGACTTACAGTTTTAGTCTCTTTACTCTTCTACCCTGTGGTTTAAAGATAACTTACATTTTTGGTCAGTCTCTTTACTCTTCTACCCTGTGGTATAAAGATGACTTACAGTCTTAGTTAGTCTCTTACTCTTCTACCCTGTGATATAAAGATGACTTACAGTCTTAGTCTCTTTACTCTTCTACCCTGTGGTATAAAGATGGCTTACAGTCTTAGTTAGTCTCTTTACTCTTCTACCCTGTGGTATAAAGATGACTTACAGTTTTAGTCTCTTTACTCTTCTACCCTGTGGTTTAAAGATGACTTACATTTTTGGTCAGTCTCTTTACTCTTCTACCCTGTAGTATAAAGATGACTTACAGTCTTAGTTAGTCTCTTTACTCTTCTACCCTGTGGTATAAAGATGACTTACAGTCTTAGTTAGTCTCTTACTCTTCTACCCCTTGATATAAAGATGACTTACAGTCTTAGTCTCTTTACTCTTCTACCCTGTGGTATAAAGATGGCTTACAGTCTTAGTTAGTCTCTTTACTCTTCTACCCTGTGGTATATAGATGGATTACAGTCTTAGTCTCTTTACTCTTCTACCCCGTGATATAAAGATTGCTTAAAGTCTTAGTTAGTCTCTTTACTCTTTTACCCAGTGCTATAAAGATGGCTTACAGCCTTTGTTGTCTCTTTACTCTTCTACCCTGCGATATAAAGATTGCTTACAGTCTTAGTTAGTCTCTTTACTCTTCTACCCTGTGGTATAAAGATGGCTTACAGTCTTAGTCTCTTTACTCTTCTACCCCGTGATATAAAGATGGCTTATAGTCTTAGTCTCTTTACTCTTCTACCCTGTGGTATAAAGATGGCTTATAGTCTTAGTCTCTTTACTCTCCTATCCTGTGGTATAAATATGGCTTACAGTCTTAGTCTCTTTACTCTTCTACCCATAGGTATCTTAGTTTTCTTTAGACTTTTCTCTTCTACCCTAGGGCACAAAGGCTGTTTATAGTCTTTTTGTATGTCTTTCTTCCTCTTCTTCTTCTTCTTCTTCATTTGTCTAATAGTTTTTGTTTTGGACATAATTGCACTGTGTCAGTTTACAGCAGAGGTGTAAAATTTGCATCTTTCATGTGACACATCAGACTTCTGCAGGCGTTTGTTCACCGGGTTAGCCTTTCCAGTGTTCTTTCTTTCTTCTACTTCTACCCTGTGGTGTAAAGTAGTCTTGGCAGTCTTTTCATCCACCCTTGGGTGTAAAAACGGTGTTAATCATTTTATTTGCAACCTGATGTACAAAGATGACTAACATCTTGTTTCAGTCTTTCCTCTTCTACCCCGGGGTGCAAAGTATAGTCTTGCTGGTCTTTGACTGTACTCTTCTACCCTGAGGTGTAAATCAGTCTTAAAACTCTCCATCTTGAGATTTTAAGGTACCTCGCAGTCTTTTTTCTGAATTTCCTCTTCTACCTAGGAGTGCAAAGTACAGTCTTGTTAGTCGTGGACTTTTTACTCCTCTAACCTGGGGTATAATTGGGTCTTAAAACTTTACTACCCTGAGATGTCAAGGCAGCTGTCCAACCTTGTTTAAGTATTTCCTCTTCAACCCTGAGGTGCAACGTAGTCTCAGTGAGTCTGTCTTTGTCTTAAGTGTCTTTACTCTTTACTCATCTGGGGTATCAATCGGTCTTAAAACTTTTCTTCTGCCCTGAGATATAAGATACCCAAAAGTCTTGTTTAACTCTTTTCACTTCTACTCTGGAGTGTTTTTACTGAAGAAGAGGTGCGCTGAAAACTTCTGAAGTTCCTCCAACTAGGAGTCCAAGTTTCATTAAAATAACCTACACTCCAAAATCATCTGACATCACAAAGCCATGATTTATCAAAACTAAAGCGTAAATAAAGCGCTGTAAGAAGGCTAGAATGCTAGACTTACACAGCAGCAGGCGGCTGTTCTACCATCCTACCTTGGGCACGCCGCGATGTGTTTTTATTCTAACACAAAAGTTTCCTAACAAGAAAAGAAGAGAGACCACAAAACTTGGCCATACATCGTCTGCCTTGTTGACCTGTTAAACACAGTGGGCGATGTGCGAGGGCAGTCGTAGCAGTCAAGGAAGGTCGAGACAGTGAGGAAAAGCGTGCTGGGGTGATATGTAGTGAGGGGATGGGGGTAAATGGGAGGGAGGATATGGGGAGGCAGGTGGGAGGGAGTGAGATAAGGCCGAAGGTGAGGAGACCGCGCAGGAAGTTGAGAAGAGAGAGAGAGAGAGAGAGAGAGAGAGAGAGAGAGAGAGAGATAGAGAGTGAGTGAGTGAGTGAGTATGTGAGTGAGTGAGTGAGTGTGTGAGTGAGTGAGTGAGTGAGTGAGTGAGTGAGTGAGTGAGTGAGTGAGTGAGTGAGTGAGTGAGTGAGAAGTAGAACGATGAGAAAAGAGATGAGAGAGAGAGAGCGAGAGAGAGAGAGAAAGAAAGAGAAAGAGAGAGAGAGAGAGAGAGAGAGAGAGATCGTACCATTGTGCTTCAGAAAAAAAGGTACAATAACTACAACCCATGGCGGGGACCCGGGATCCAGGGATGGAGTTTTACCTCTCCATAGCACAAGGCCTGATCTGAATTTTAGAGACTATGAGCTGCCCATGCTGCGTGATCAATCTCTCGGCCTGCCTAGTTTACCCCAGAGGAAAGGTTAACACCAATATCTGGAACAGGACAAGCTGCAGAAGCTGCTGGATCACCGAATGAATGCTCTAACTGTCCGCCTGTAGGTTGCTTGCTTGCTTGTGTTCGCTGGCTGTGAACTCCTGTATGTATGTCGGATGAATACATCTTGTTGTCCAACAACAGCCGGACCTGAGGTTTGCGTGAGTATCCGTTGTCCCATGTCTGGCTTATTGGTGTGCAGACTGGTGGTTCCTCGCCATGCAGACAGATACTCTCCAGCTTCGTAGGAATCATCGATCCTACTGATGTTAGGCCAGGTCCCCGAAGGGACCTATTGCCCAGGACGCACCCGGCCCTGGTGCCTTGGAAACACCCCTGCGTCCCGTCCGCCTGTAGGAACTTTGATCCTAGTCCAGTTGCCGATCAAGGCCTAGGGCCTGGTCTGTCCTTCCTTGGCATTTAGTCTTAGTATTTCCTCGCGCCAGAATAATGCTTGTCCTCACCCAGTTACACTCCTCTACTCGAAGCCGTTGGCACAATGTGGGGCGTCGTGTTTGGCGAACGCCTCCTAACATTCGGTGCCAACAGAGAAGGAGTGGTACAGTATACTGTTATACGGTAGCTCCGTCATATTGGAGACCTGACTCACAAACAAAAGATAGGAGATGCTGATGAATGTAACCGTGAGGCTGGTAAAATAACAACTGAACTGTTGCAGGAGTGTCCAACATATGAGAACGGAGAAAAGTATGTTGGCCAACACCCGCTCCATTTGAGGACAAACTGTATGGAGATGTCAACAAGCTTTAGTTGACTGCTGCTTTCTTTAGATTAATTCATATTGATATCTGAAGGTGAACAAAGAAGAAGAAGAAGAAGAAGAAGAAGAAGAAGAAGAAGAAGAAGAAGAAGAAGAAGAAGAAGAAGAAGAAGAAGAAGAAGAAGAAGAAGAAGAAGAAGAAGAAGAAGAAGAAGAAGAAGAAGAAGAAGAAGAAGAAGAAGAAGAAGAAGAAGAAGAAGAAGAAGAAGAAGAAGAAGAAGAAGAAGAAGAAGAAGAAGAAGAAGAAGAAGAAGAAGAAGAAAATAATTAACAGACAAGCTGAGTAGCCTAATATTAATATCTAATAGCTGTAGACGTGTGGTTTTTTGGAAAAATTCAAATAATATCATGTACGAACAAAAACAATGAATAAGAGTTTTACAAGAAGCAAATCTTCTTCTTCTTCTTCAGCATTCCGAGCCATTGAGCCATTGAGACAAGCCGTCTCCATTCGTCTCTCTGGTTGACCTGCTCTTGCCAGTCGTTGATTCCAAGTGCTTGTAGGTCTGTATGTATATTATCTCTCCACCGTCTTCTTGGTCTACCTCGGGGCCTACGGTCATTTATTTCTTGAGTGTAAGCGAGTTTTGTTTCCCTATTATTTTCCATTCTTTCTATATGCCAAGGCATTGCAGTCTATTAGCCTTCATGATATCAGTTACTTAAACAGATCATAAATGTCTTTATTACTTCTTCTTTTCCACTCTCCACTTTGTGTATCCCTAATGGGCCCAAAGATGCGCCTTATTAAGACTTCTCAAAGGTTTGTAACAAGGCTTCGTCTCCTTTAGTTGTACTCCAGATTTCAGAGCCATACAGCACAACTGGTCTAATCAATGTTTTGTATATTGTGATTTTGGTGTTACGAGATAGCGCATTTGATTTTAGCAGATGTTGTAGTGCACAGTATATCTTATTTCCAGAGTTGATCCTAGCGTGCACTTCGTAAATTGATCAGAAAAATTAGACATAGATAGTCCTGAATTTTGGCTTGCGAACGCGGTTTGTGATCCCGTATACCCGGGTTCGAAACACGGCGGTGGTTTTTTCGAAAAAGGTATAGAGGCCGGTCGTTCAGAAAGCAATGGCAAACTACTGAACGTAACACTTGCCTAGTACATCAACAGCAGCTGAAAATGCTGGTGTTGACTGCAACGTCCCGTAAGGGATACGCAACAAAATTAATTAAGGTAAATTCACAGGAAACGAGCAAGGAGACAGCAGAGAGGTAAATACTTGGATAGCTTTGCCACATGGCATAACACTTTATCCATAACTTCGGTGATTGTGTGAGATAGCGAATCTGATTAAAACCCGACTGGTCCTTTGTATTAGATGGAGAATCTGACGAAGCCCTGACTGGCCTTTTGTGTGAGATGGAGAATCTGACTAAGACCTGTCTGATCTTTTGTGTGAGATGGCGGATCTTTTGGGCACATCCACTGCTGGGCTGAAGCTTGCTTACCTATGTGAAACATTCTCCTGCTGCCCCTGAGTCTGTGTCCTCAAAAGGGCAGACAAAGTAGCACAGAAAGTAACGATGATGGTAAAATCTTAGTATAGAGGAGTGAGGATGGTGTAATTGAGATTATGGGCAGACCGATCAACAAAAGAAATAAAAAAAAAGAACACTACATTTCTTCGTTCATAAACTAGGCCAAACTAA
The DNA here is from genome assembly GCA_963921405.1 of Cepaea hortensis. NCBI lineage: Eukaryota > Metazoa > Mollusca > Gastropoda > Stylommatophora > Helicidae > Cepaea > Cepaea hortensis. Next base: position 71,129,778 of record OY992888.1, on the reverse strand, counting down.
AAAAATACATAAACAGACAGGCAGACGGACAAACGAACAGAAAGAAAGGTAGAAAGACAGGTAGACGGATTTTCATACAGACTGACAGATAGACAGACAGCAGACAGATAGATTCTGCTAGCATAAAATGATTCGCAAGACAATTTTGCTTGCATGAAATTATTCGCACAAGGATGTTCCTACCATGACATGATTCGCACAAGGACTTTGCTACCATGAAATAAATCGCAAGAGGTTTATGCTAGCATGAAATGTTTCACACAAAGATACTGCTAGCATATGATCTGCAAAAGGATTATACTAGCATGAAATGATACGCAAGAGGATTCTGCTAGCATGAAATGATCTGCAGGAGGATTGTGCTAGCATGAAATGATCTGCAAGAGGATTCTGCTAGAATGAAATAGTCTGCAAGCAGGTTCTATACTGGCCAAGACCTACTGACAAGTCCTAGTCAGGCGTCCTGGGCAACAGGTCCCTTCGGGGTCCTGGCTAATGTCAGAAGGATGGCTGATTCCTTTGAAGTCGGACATTATCTGCCTGCATGGCGAGGAACCACCAGTTTGCACACCAATAAGCCAGACATTAGACAATGGATAAACACGCAAACCTCAGTCCGGTATGACATCACACTGATGTTGGACAACGGGATGTCTGCATCCGACATACAGGACTTCACCCTGGAGCTCACAGCCAGCGAACGCAAGCATGAAATGATTCACGAGAGGATTGTGCTAGCATGAGTTATTAGTGCAATAGTTGATGTAGATTTCAATCTCTGGTTTTAGGAAAGGGATGTAGATTTCTTTTGTAAATAACTAGTATTACTTGAATATAATACAACATGTCTGCTACCATATTAACAACTTTTAAGTCATAGCTGAGACACAGCCCTACTTCCCATTTTGTGCCATCCATTTTTGTTTGGTCCAAACCTATTGTTTGTATGGCACTGAATCTGTTATAGTGCATTCACAAATGTTTACCCTCATTCGGTTGTATCGTTATGACATTTTTCCTGCCGTCTTATATTTACTCCCACCCAAAGGATATGTCCAAAGGCAACTGAAATCATGAAAAGCAGTGACATTTCTATGCTATTTTGGTGAAAATGTAATGAATTCAAGCTAACAAACTTGTTTTACACTAATGCATATCAATTCGGGTAATGATGCAAGGCATATCCATTCCACTTTGTGATGTGCTTCTCATCAAGAAATTCCTGTGCTCCACAGAGATTATTCATTATTGAACACTGATGAAACCATGTGAAGATGTAATACATTTCATAATATGCACTTCATCTCTGACCCGTAAATTATATTGCATATAAATAAACATTGAGATCTGCTTAACAATTTCCAGAACTAATATTTTTTTTTTGGGTGTACATAATGATAAGGTTATATATTAAATCTCATCATTTTCACTCAGTTGGTTATTGCGTTATAGAAATTGTATACAGGGGCAAACATTTATGAATGCACTATAATATTGTGCATTTTACTAGGTGCTGCTTTCTTTAGTTACCCTAGCAGGCTCATTATATATTCTCACCAGTTGAACATAACAGAGATGTAATTTCTTTGTTTCCATAAAGTTCCTTGGACAGAACAGTTTCCTGCAAGAACTAAAACAGCCACATACTTGTAAAAAAAAAAAGGAATCAAGACAATTGTGAATTTTCTTTCCAGATTAAACATATACTAGAGGGCTTCAAATGAAAACCTTAAATGTTTTTTGTGTATGCTGAATATATTCTGAAAAAGTAAAGAACAAGTGTATCATTTTTTGATGTAGTCACCCCTGCGTTCAATGCAAGTCCTCCAGCGTCAATAAATTGCTTTGATTCCTGTAGAAACATGGACTCTGGGGTCACTACTCGGTGTGTCATCTGGTCATGAACAGTCTGTCACAGAAGTCACGCCGTTTTGAAACTTCCTACTCCACTCATACACTTGCTGGACTGACAGTCATGCATCACCATACTGGGCCTTCATTCATGGTGAATTTCTATAGGTTTCACACCTTCACTGATTAAAAAAAAATTTGGTGTATGTCAAAAGTGGTGTGGCCATCTTTAAACTGTTGTTATGACATCACCGTCTTCATCTGCACCGTGATGTCATGTGTTTAACCCCCTAGACATCCTTAACAACAATATTGACAGGTTACAAGCCAATGGCATGGTTATTTTAATTTCTATCACAGTTTTAAGGTTTTCATTTGAAGCCCCACCTTGCATTTTACTTGGCGCTCCCTTCTCTATTTGCCCTAGCATACTCAGTTTATAGTGTCATCAGCATAACACAATAGAGATGTCATTTCTTTGTTCTGTTAAGTTTCTTGGACAGAACAGTTATCTGCAAGAACAAAAAGAGCCATGTATTTTATGTAAATAAAGGAAACAAGACAAGTGTGCATAAAATAATAATTTTCTTTCCAGATTAAACATATAGAAATAAAAACACATTGGAATTTACTTAATACCGTGATCATAAAAAAATACAGTATATATATATATATATCATACAATTAATGTTTACATAATACTACATTTTGGGTGGGGGTGGGGGGGGGGGGGGGGCGCTCGCTCGCATTTGAACTCAAACGTAGTCCATACATACTACTTCTAGTAGTGCTGGACTGAATTTTGCGTGTGCATTAGCTTTCCATATTAACAGTGCCCCTCGCCTTCAGGAACCCACTCCAACTTCAGAGGTTATAATACTACATAAATTGGGTGCCTCGATAGCACTGTGAGTAGCACATTGCCTACCAGCACTGAAGTCATGAGTTTGAATTTTCATCATGGCAGATTTTAAACGTTACTGGTTGCCAGGCGTTTGGTGTAGAGAAAAGCAATGCTCAGCTCGCAATAGTGGGTACACACATTAAAGAGGTTAATTATCTTGCATTCAATTGTATCACATTCTCATCTCGTTCCTCTTGTACCTTGCCATGTCAAGGTGAAGCGTAGAGGGAGAGTGCCTGTTTATGGGCTTCATGTATTGAGATTCCCATGAACTCTGCTATTCACTCTGTCCATCGTTTATGTGGTCGGCCTCTTCCTCTGCTTCCATTTGGTCTGTACATCATTGCTTGTTGTGGTATACTGTTAGTTGGTAATCTAGTTATATGACCCGACCATTTAACTTGCTGCCTTCTGATAAAATCTGGTGCTGCTATAATCCCCACTTTAGTCCTGATTTCTTCATTTCTGATTTCCCTCTTCTTGATGCATTGAGTATTCTTCTCAGGAATTATATCATATTAATCTGTCAACTATATAATTATGGAATGAGGTCATGTGTTTGGTACATCTTAGTCCCCTCACATGTGTCTCCACCTTGAAGAGGTAGAGAGGCTTGCACGATCCTGTAACCCCAAGAGCCATGCTGACATAGATACTGGTCGGGTCTCCCATGTTGGGCAGGTCCAGAGTTAGGAACCAGACGAGGGGAGACACAAACCTGCTGCCTTGTAAGTAGACTGGGGACAGTCAAAGGCTAGGGAAAGCAAGCCCCCCAAAAAAATGCTTGTTGAAGTCGGATGTACTGAGCCACAGGCTTGATGAAACAGTACAATGGAATTCATTAAATGAAGTAAATATATCTTAGTGATAAGTAAACACAATAAATTCTATAAAATAAATATATATATATACACATGAGATTCATACACATTAGCGGATGAATGCAACTGGGAGGGTACAAGCCATATCCTGGTGTAAGGAAAAAGGAAATGCTACTTAAGACTAAATGCCATGGCAGGGCAGACCAGGCCCAAAGTCTTGGTCAGCAGCTGGTCTAGGATCAAAGTTCCCACAGTTGGATAGTTAGAACATTGTTTTGCTGATCCGGCAGCTTCTGCAGCTTGTCGTGTTCCAGATGTATTGGTGTTGTCTTTCATCTGGAGTAAACTAGGCAGGCCGAGAGAAGGATCATGCTGCATGGGCAACACATGGTCTCTATAATTCCACCCAGGCTTTGTGCTATTAAGAGGTATAACTCCATCCATGGTCTTCTTGTAGTTATGCCTTTTTTGAAGCACAAGGTGACAAACTGTAATCTCTCAAGATGGCAAGGGACCAGTGAGTGATACACATTAATATAACTGAAATTCAAGCATATCTATATGATTCTAACAGGTCAAGCATATTCAAGCAAGGGTATATGGTGCTGATACTATTAATGCTCATTGAGATGTCGAGAGAGGGGGACTTTGAAACCAATGAATCCACATCACTGTCCAGGATTAAAGACCTGGGAGTAAGAATTGGCATAACCAGACACAAGAGGCACGTTAGGAGAAAGAGGGGCCTCGCCAACCAACACAAAATTGAAATTATTAGCTGCCAGACGCTGATGCATTTGTTGGAGGGAGGATCTGAGTATGTATGGAACTTGTCCAGAGTGCAGAGATGATTCAACAGAAGGTAACAGATTGTTTTGACTGCATATCTTGAAAGAAGTTAGCTCACAAAGAGAACTGGTTAACCACATGTCATGAGACAGGGGAAAGCTGGGGTATGCCATCACAATGGGAAGGTTGGAGGGGAAGGTCAAGAGAAAATGCTGGACGGTTTGACATCATGGCATGGAGGAACATCAGTATCAGAAATCTTCTACTTCTTCATTCATCTGGAGTGTATTTTTTTCAGTTGTGTTCGGTTATGCGCCCTTAGGTCGACATATCTGACTTTGGCGGGCATTTGTTGACCGGGTTAGTCTTCCCGGGTAATATCAGAAATGATTGGCAGTACACAAGAGAGAAAGCTGTGTACAGACATGATCACCAATGCCAGATGGCATGGACTATAGGAAGAAGAAGAAGAACTGGTTAAGTGGATTGACAGAGATGATGATAAGCGAGGTAAGATATGATATGGTGAGTATGATATGATATGTTAAGTATGCTATATGTTAAGTATGCTATATGTTAAGTATGATATGATATGTTAAGTGTGCTATATGTTAAGTAAGATATATTAAGTATGATATATGTTAATTATGCTATATGTTAAGTATATGATATGATATGTTAAGTGTGCTATATGTTAAGTATAATATGATATGTTAAGTATGATATATGTTAAGTATGATACATGTTAAGTACCATATGATATGTTAAGTACCATATGATATGTTAAATATGCTATATGTTATGTACAGTATGATACATTAAGTATGCTATATGTTAAGTATATGATATATTAAGTATGATATATGTTAAGTATGATATGATATGTCAGGTATGCTATATGTTAAGTATGATATGATATGTTAAGTATGCTATATGTTAAGTAAGCTATATGTTAAGTATGATATATGTTAAGTATAATATGATATGTTAAGAATAATATGATATGTTAAGTATGCTATATGTTAAGTATGCTATATGTTAAGTATGATATGATGTGTTAATATGCAATATGTTAAGTATGATATATGTTAATTATGATATGATATGTTAAGTATGATATGATATGTTAAGTATGCTATATGTTAAGTATGATTATAATAAGTATGCTCTTTGTTAAGTATGATATGATATGTTAAGTATGCTATATGTCAAGTATGCTATATGTTAAGTATATGATATGATATATTAAGTATGATATATGTTAAGCATGCTATATGTTAAGTATTCTATATGTTAAGTATGATATAATATGTTAAGTATGCTATATGTTAAATGTTAAGTATGCTATGATATTGATATGTTAAGTATGATATATGTTAAGTATGATATGATATGTTAAGTATGATATAATATGTTAAGTATGCTATATGTTAAGTATGGTATATGCTAAGTATGCTATTATATGTTAAGTATGCTATATGTTAAGTGTGATATGATATGTTAAGTATGATGTATGTTAAGTATGATACGATATGTTAAGTATGATATGATATATTAAGTATGATATGATGTGTTAAGTATATGATATGATATGTTAAGTAGGTGTCAACGTCTCATACAAACACAGGCATTCTTAGTTCCTTCACATGCATTCAAGAATACCAACCTTGCATGTGGAAATCAAACATTTATTTAGCAGAACCTCAATATCATCAAGATGCGCACATAGAGCGGTTAATTCAATACATCATCTCTATATACATGAATGCTAGTTAATAAACAGTCATAGCAATCAGGCAATCACAACAACCCTGTACTCAATACTCGCTATCTTTAACATGGAAACGCTAGCTCGCATTCCCGCAAAATCCATACACTCGCTTCTCGAACACATGCGTCCTTCCCCTAAAACGTCCAGTCCCAGTCTGAGTCTCCACACGTTGGCCTGTTGGTCACGTGGTACTGGACCTCGTGTGCCTCGGGATAGTCTGGCTGTCTCAGCAGTCACGTTGTACTGCTGTCCGGTCGTGTTGTGTCAGTTCCCTCAGTGCAAGCCTGTCCTGTCAATCCAGGAGGGCGTCCTGTAGACTTGTGTGCCCTTTTATATCTGGGTCTTGTCCTGTCTATGACCTCTCTGTGTCCCTGCCTATATTCTGTCTCTGATATCTCTATTGTCCTGTATACATCCTGTCTATGACATCCCTATGTCCTGTCTCTCAGATGTCCTGTCGATGACATCCCTGTGTCCCTGCCTATGTCCTGTCCCTATTATCTCCCTTGTCCTGTATATGTCCTGTCTCTATTCCCCAACACGCTGACAGTAGGCTATATATTAAGTATGATATGATATGTTAAGCATGCTATGTTATGTTAAGTATGCTATATGTTAAGTATGATATATGTTAATGTTAAGTATGATATGATATGTTAAGTATGCTATATGTTAAGTACAATATGATATGTTAAGTATGCTATATGTTAAGTATGATGATATGTTAAGTATGCTATATATTAAGTATGCTATATGTTAAGTATGATATATGTTAAGTATGCTATATTTTAAGTATGCTATAATGCTATATGTTAAGTATGCCATGATATGTTAAGTATGCTATATGTGAAGTATGATATGTTATGTTAAGTACGATATGATATGTTAAGTTTGACATGATATGTTAAGTATGATATGATATGTTAAGTATGCTTTATGTTAAGTATGATATGATATGCTAGGTATGATATTCTATGTTAAGTATGATATATGTTAAGTACATTATGATATGTTAAGTACATTATGATATGTTAAGTACATTATGATATGTTAAGTATGATATAATGCTATGATATCCTATAGATTCTGATCAGAAATGCCTGAAGTTAAAGAAAGTAATGAAATATGCCGTCCAGCAAGCAGGGTATTAGACAGGGTGATGACTAGTGATGGTTCAAGGCATCAGAAAGGGAACACACGGACATGATCGTCCAATAAATTTGTTACGCAGAAAACAACAACAGTGTAAAGGATCATGCCAGTGGCTCTCATGAGAAGAGCATTTCAAAAGCCCCTGACCTCGATTGACCCTGCAGCTAAGTTTTATTGCCAGGTTGCTTTCTGATGTCGTACCATCAGCTGCAAACTCACTCAAATGTGGGGTATGTACAATGCCACAGCATGTCCTCACTGTCGAGAGAAGCAAAGTCTAGTTCTCGGGCAAGGCCGATTGAAGCAAAGTCTAGTTCTCGGGCAAGGCAGATTGAAGCAAAGTCTAGTTCTCGGGCCAGGCCGATTGATTGCTAAGCTGACAGCCATAGTGGATGTCGCGAGACTTCAAGCAGGCAAACAAGAAATCACAAACTCGGGCCCAGCGAATGCACTTCCTTAGAAGGAAATTAAAACAGGTACGTCTTAACTCCTGTGAAAAATGTGAGAATAGGATCGCTAGCAGACAAAGGCGACATTTCAACATGGTACAAAACCACACAAGTTTTAAAGTATACTCAGGTTGAGATACTTTATTAATATATTACAATAGGGTTACTATTAATATGCTGCTAATACTAAGAAGATATAGCTACTGAATGTAGTGGTTTAAATCAAATAGTGAGATAATAAACATGGACACAGTGTACACACATTAAAATGAACTCCACTATGGTAATCGTAAATAACAGGGGGGAAAAAATCAATAATGATATCCAAAAAAGAAATAATACACTAAAAATAAGTATACTACTCATCATCTCATCTCATCTTGTTCCTCTTGTACCTTGCAGTGTTGAGGTATAAGTATACTACGACACAACAAACCAACGTTTCAATTATAATATCTTCCTCATGAAAACACAAACAGATCTAAAGAAAAACATGAAATTAGAAAATTTAATAAAATTAAAAAACACAAACAGATCTACAGAAAAAAACATAAAATTAGACATGTAATAAAATTATAACACAAACAGATCTACAGAAAAACCATAAAATTAGAAAATCTAATCAAATTAAAACACAAACAGAAACACTCTAGATCTGAACGTTGCTATGCCATTACCTGGCATATGTGACATTACATGTGATACGATTATGAGGCACATACGCATGTGCCAGTCAAAAACATAAGATTTAGGAATGCAAATTAAAACTGCAATTGGAAGGATATTGCAAACAGATAGACTTTTCAGTATGTAGACTACATTTCGTTTGAGATATTATCTACCACGAGAGGTCACATATTGGCAAATGAAGATATAAATTTACTTAAATTCATTTTATTAGCCATTGATCATAAGAGATGTGTGTTTCTTTAGAAATCATGATATACTTTCTTCACACTAACTATTTGAATTACATAGCTTTTATTTATGCTCCAATAAATTATGTGTCTTGTCTCCCTTGCTGCTTTACAAATATTCATTGCTAATTATATCCCTTGATACTATGATTTACTATTATTCCAATTTCTACATGTATTCGTATGACCCATTACAATCATCTACACGAGTTGCAATATTCTTAATGCAATGAGCCAAGCAGGTAGTACACAAAATACCAGAGGTGACTAGTGAAGAATTACTGCACGTTCCATCCATCATGTGCCATGACGATAAGCGTGGGCGGTCATGATTCACCATCTCACTCGATCACCAGAATCGTGGATCAGCTCTGTGCTCTTGTCTTGACTATACCACGTAGCCAAGCCCTCCAGGTATTTACTATTTTGCCCTCTCACAAACTTCTCCAATCTATTTAGCAATCATTGCTAGGAAGACAGCGCAGAAGTTTGGTTGTGAAAGGTGCCAAAAAAGAAAATGTGGAGCCGAAGGTGTGCAAACAGTTAGACATGGATATACAGAGGGTGTCAGCATAGTTATACTATAGAATACTAACTATCACAGATCGCTTTGTGAGCCTGTCACAAAAACCACATGCCATTCTGTACTCCTCTCCAGCCACAGGAATGCCATCCTAACAGCCTAAAACAAGATGGTGGGTAATCAGCACCCAAGTCTTGCATTCACAGCTTAGGTAGCTCATGCATTCACAGCTTAGGTAGCTCATGACCATGCTCTAAATTAATGGGTTTGAATTGTCATCACTAATAGCACCCAAATGTTCAAAAAACTTGAATCAATAGGGATCTAACAACAATTACAACAACTGGGTAAGGAATGATGCTGATGCTGCAGATAGTGGTAACAAAAAGTTAGTTGCATATCCTTTACAGGACGTCACAGTCAACCCCAATATTTTTTGGCTGTTTGTGATCTCTTGACATGTTTATATTCAGTAGTTTGCCACTGCTTTGTGAATGACTGGCATCCATACCATTTTCTAAAACAACCAATGCAAGGCGATCTGCTGCCAAATCGCCTGCAGCTGTGTTTTGAACATGGTATGCTGGATTACGAACTGCGTCCATAACCCCTTTGCCATGGAGCCAGTGCAGATAGTGGTAATAACAGGTTAATATAATGTCCATAATACCAACAGTGATGGCAGTGGTAATGATGATGATGATAACTGTGATGATTATGAAGATAATGATGATGGTGATGATTATTATGGTGTCATCATAATGATGGTGATGATGATGATGGTGATGATGATGATGATGGTGATGATAATAATGGTGACAATAACAGTGCTGATGATGATAATAACGGTGACAATGATAATGATAACTGGTGATGATGATGAGGATAGCTGCTGCTGACGATGCTGGTTGACACCAATTGAGGGAATCAATATCCGGCCCCTATTATGGCGAATAGGCAGTTGAGCTGTTAAGACCTGTGGGGTGTTTTTGCTTCTGGCTACTGCCTGCTTACGCATTTTCCTCATGTTGGACTGGTAGTACATGGCTCTGTCACCTAGCTACTGAGTTACGTTCTTGAAATGACACTGTGAGCTGTGGATTTCATGTGGAGTGCTTTTACATCTGTCCATGGTTGTTTGTATTGTAAACTGCATGTTCAGAAAATGGCAGTGGCTGGTTGCTAGACTAGCTAGTTTTGCATTATGCAGTAATGTGTGTGAAGCTGCTACTTTTATAGTGACTTCCGCTTTCATCGATGATGAACTGTAATTTTTGTGGGGGACTGTTGTGTTGGCATTCTGATAGAGGCCTTAGTTGCATGCTGTTGGTTTTTTGGTACTGCTTTTGTTCCACTTTTCACATGGGGCAGTGAGGAGCATTTTGTTTGATATTCACTGGTACAGGAACGGAGCCTTTTGGAGGTGGACCCATTGCCATGAAGTTGGAACCGAGACTAATGACTAATGGCCAATTGAAGGAATGTTCATAATAACAATAGTGGAGGCCATGATGATGATAATGATGATGATTATGATGACGATGAGTAGGATGATGATGATGATAATGAGGATGATCATGATGAGGGTAATGAGGATGATCATGATGAGGGTAATGCATATGATCATGATGATGATGATGTTGTTATAATGATGATGATTATACTAATGATGATTATGATGATGATGATGATTATAATAATGATGATTATAATAATGATGATTGTGACAATGATGATTATGATAATGATTATTAGGAGGATCATCATAAGGATGCTGCTGATGATATTGATTGACACCAATTGAAGGAATGTAATAATATAATAACAATATTAAAATATAATAACAACACTGGAGGTCATGATGATGATGATGATGATGATGATGATTATGATCACAAGGATGATTATGATGGCCCCAGTTGAAGGAATGTCCATAATAACAATAATGGTGGCAGTGGTGATCATGAAGAAACTAATGAAGAAAATGATGATGATGATGATGATGATGATGATGATGATGATGTTGATGATGATGTCAACAGTTCTCACTGAAGGCATGTCTACAAAAACAATAATAATGATGATAGAAATGATAATGTCATTAAGAATCACGTCGGTACACATCAGCACACAAGTGAACAACTTGAACAGATGAGGTGGATTTGTGTGAGTGTGTCTGTGTGTTAATAATGGTGGATGGACAAGTAGGTCTCTCTGTGTGTCTTTCTCCCTCTATCACTCTTTGATTCCCTCTCTCTGCCCTTCTCTCTGTCTTTCACACACTCTCTGTCTCTCACACACGGTCTTTCTCTTTGTCTCTCTCTGTCTCTCATGCTCTGTCTCTCACACTCTCTGTGCCTCTCACTATCTCTCTCTGTCTTTCTCACTAGCCCTGTGTCTCTCACACACACTCTCTCTCTACTCTGTCTCCCACACTCTCTGCATCTTTCTCTCTCTCACTCTCTGTCTCTCACACTCTGTCCTTCTCTCTCACTATCTCTCTCATTCTCTCACACTCACTGTGTCCTTCTCTCTGTCTCTCTCACTATCTCTCCATCTCTCATTCTCACTCTCTGTCTTTCTCTCTAATTCTGTCTCTTACTTTCTCTCTGTCTCTCTTTCAGTCTCTGTCTTTCTCTCTCTCACTATCTCTCCATCTCTCTCTTACTCTCTCTGTCTCTCATTCTCTATGTGTGTGTGTCTCTCTCTAACAGCAACAACATCACCACCTCTGGACCACCCCAATCTGCAAAAAGAGTTAACACTTTGCCAACTTGTCACCACGCAAATACCCTTCGCAACAACAATACTTCATTATATGTGGGTTAATTTTACAGATACACGAAGACTGAGACCCGTACGTATTTATACGACTAATGGAATGTTCAAAGGCACTGTACGTTAATCTGGCACGACCCTGGTTCTTGACACTGCTCTCATTATCATCATCTTCTTGATGAAACAGCACTTGTACAGTTGCTTCAAACACTCCTCTGCATTTGTCGGTTTCTAGGGTGATCTGAAACTCTGCCATGTCGAATGTTGCATTGCTGAAACTTACAGAAAAGTTGCCAGTCTGTGCTGTTCTGTGAAATTTCAGCACCTGTGGGAAGAATGTAAGAAAGAGAGTGCTGAAATGTATGTATTGTATAGTCACTATCATTGAATGTATGAAAGAGAGTGCTGAAATGTATGTATTGTATAGTCACTATATTGAATGCATGAAAGAGAGTGCTGAAATGTATGTATTGTATAGTCACTATCATTGAATGTAAGAAAGAGAGTGCTGAAATGTATGTATTGTATAGTCACTATCATTGAATGTAAGAAAGAGAGTACGGAAATGTATGTATTGTATAGTCACTATCACTGAATGTAAGAAAGAGAGTGCTGAATTGTATGTATTGTAAAATCACTATCATTAAATGTAAGAAAGTGAGTGCTGAAATGTATGTATTGTATAATCACTAGTACTGAATGTAAGAAAGAGAGTGCTGAAATGTATGTATTGTATAATCACTATTACTGGATGTAAGAAAGAGAGTGCTGAAATGCTATACAGAATCTGATTTGTTGCATGGCAGTGAATCTCGGAGTGTCATTATCATCATCATTATCTTCCCCTTTTGCCGTCAAGCACCATAGGGAGGAATAGTTGACGTTTCAGCACCCGATGGATGGTACTTGATAGTGTCATTCCGTGTGATTGTACAATGTCTTTGATGTCATCAATCCAGTTTCTTCTTGGGCGTCCTCTTTCTCTCATCGTAGATGATCTTTGATGTAGGGCCAGAGCTGGTAGTTGATGGTATTGCATTCTAACGAGATGACCAAACCATTTGATCTTTTGTCTTTCGATAAATGTGGCACAAGGTGTTGGAATCTTGGAATGTAAATAACCAAATTAGGAAGAACTTGGAAGTAACAAAGATATGAACTGCCAGAGTAACTAACAATGATTGCCTGAAAGAGGCTAATGAACATTATATACAACAAAAAAGAAAGAGACAAACAGCTTTCTTAGGCCATGTGATGAGAAGAGAGTCATTGGACTACATCATGACAACTGGAAAGATCGAGGGGAACAGAGGCAGAGGCAAACCAAGAGAAATGATGCCGGATGGATGGAGGAATATCAGCAGAGTTGATCCAGAACACCAAAGACCAAAATCTGTGGAGAGGCATGAATACCTGGCAGGGCATGTGATGATGATGTAGGAAGAGAGAAACATTTTGAGAACATATACATATAAACATCATCAGTAGCTCTGCCAGCTAGCAGTTCTCAGTGCTGGGTTATTTGGATCAATCATGTTGATGATATTCCTCCATGCAACCGTCTCAGTCCATCTGGTATCATTTCTCTTGGTTTGCCTCTGCCTCTCTTTGCTTTGATCTTTCCTGTTGTCACAATGTTCTCCAATGCCTCTCTTCTCATTACATGACTGAAGAATGTTGTTTGTCTCTTTCTTATAGTTGTATATAATGTTCTAGTTTCATTAGCCTCTTTCAGGCAATCGTTGTTTGTTACTCTGGCAGTCCAAGGTACAATTATTTGCAATATTCATCTCAGGAACCATATCTCTGTTGCTTCCAATCTTATATATAACATCACCCTCCCACTGACCGCCCACACACACATATACATATCTTAGTCAGATATGACTGAGCTACCATATAACAGTAGACGGTACTACCTGTTTTCTGTTAGCGCCGAATGTTGGGCGATGTTCACCAAACCCGACACCCCACATTGTGCCATTGGCTTCAGTCGGAGGATACAAGCTTTATCTTAGTGCAAGGAAATGCAACCTAAAGACTAAATGTCATGGCAGGGCAGACCAGGTCCTAAGCCTTGGTCGGCAACTGGGAGGTATAGAGTCAAAGCTCCGACAGGCAGACAGTAAGAGCATCTGGAGTGAAGTCAGTTTCTACAGCTGGTCTTCTTCCAGACACATTTCCTTTGGAGTAAACTAGGCAGGCCAAAAGAGGGATCATACTGCATGGGCAACCCATGGTATTTACAATTCAGCCCAGGCTTCGTGTTATGGAGAGGTATAACTCCATCCCAGGTCCCTGCCATGAGTTTTAGATATGCCTGTTTTGAAGCACAATCTAACAAACTATTGTCTGCCAAAATAGCAAGGTGCCAATAACAGTATGTACATATGTACAGGGAAAGCAATGCTGCTATGGAGGGTTTTAATCTCTATTGTAATATCTACCATATATCAAGACAGCAAGGTACCAATAAGTAGTAGTAGGAGGAAGAGGGAGAGAAGTAGGAGGAGGAGGAGAAGAAGAAGAAGAACACTGAAACACATGTGATTACCTGGAGATTCGGTATGACAAGACTGGCTGAATGGATGCTGGAGAGATGGAGCAGGGCACACTGCTGACGACTGGCTTGTGTCAGGTTGTTGATGGTGGCAACCACAGCTTCTGCAGCTTCTTTGACCACTGGATCAGACTTGGGTATGGGGACCTCCTGCACACATGTACACCTGAACAGAGGAGTGCATAAGAGATTGATAGGAACAATCAAAGAAAACTACAGAAAAGACAGAGAGAAAGCAATTTAAATAAATAACTCACCATACCCAAAACCCCACATTGTGCCAATAACTTCGTGTGGAGGAGAATAATTGGGAGGGTACAAGCCTTATCCTAGTGCGAGGAAATGCAACCTTAAGACTAAATGTTGTGGCAGGGCAGACCAGGAACTACGCCTGTGTTGGCAACTGGTCTAGCATCGAAGCTCCAACAGGCAGATGGTCAGAGCATTGCTTTGCTGATCTGGCAGCTTCTACAGCTTGTCTTGTTCCAGACGTATTGGTGTTACCTTTCCTCTGGAGTAAACTAGGCAGGCCGAGAGAGTGATCATGCTGCATGGGCAACACATGGTCTCTACAATTTACCCTAGGCTTACGCTATGGAGAGGTATAACTCCATCTCTGGTCCCCGCCATGGGTTGCAGTTATTATGCCTTTTTTTAAGTATAATGTAACAAACTATCGTCTGTCATGACAACCAGGTGCCATTAAATAAGTAAGTAAAATCAATTAAAATTAAGACACAACAAAGGGCAGGCATAAGTGAAACGAGAAAGAACAGACAAATAGGAGGCATATAAACAGAAAAAAGGACAATAAATAAATAAATGGAAAGTGGAAATGGTTAGTTTTACAAGAACACAATCACACATGTGTGAATGGGTGTTATAGCTAGAAAGCCTTCATCAGCATACAAAAACAAAAGGCAATGATCATTATTAAGTGCCTAACCGACTGATGTGGGCGATCATGTTTCTCCACATCTCCAACGGCATGTTTTATTTCATCTGTTGACTCTCTTCCACGGCATGACACAAGACTCAAGAATTGTCTCTCGGTGCCTTCATCTATCTCTTTTTCCACAAATCTTTACTGTTGTCACAAATTGTTCCAGTTTTTGTCTTCTCATAATGTGGCCAAAAAATGAAAACTGCCCCATTCTGATGTTTGTGTTAAGGCGTCTTTGTGACTTAGCCTTCCTCAGAATGTCCAGATTGCTCATTTTGGCTGTCCAAAGAATCTTCAGCATTCTTCTATAAAACCACATCTCCAAAGCCTCCAGGGACCTTTTAGCTTGTGTATTAATTGTCAAGTATTCACGCTTATGTTCTATAGAACAATTTGCACTACATAAAACTTACCAATGAGTATCAACACCAGCTTGAAGACATGTTCTATTTTCAGGGATAAACCGCAACAGACTAACACCTTTCTCTGTCTTTTTTTGGCTTGTCTGATAAACCTGAGAATGTTGAAACAAACCAACAATTTTAATTATTTTCTTGTCACATCTCAGCTTCCGAAAGATTGTAGAGGAAAATAAAATACATGAGGTCTTGTCTATATGGTATAATTACACAAACAATGTTTTACTCGATTAAACTGTCTCTTTTTATGGTCGCCACTAGGAAGAAAGAAATACCACAACGTAATATACAGGTAAATGAGAATATTCTTAAACGAGTGAACTGGTACAACTATCTCAGAACAGTCATAACATCTGATGAGAGGTGCCTTGAAGGGATTAAAACAAGAATCGCCATGGCGAAGGTAGCCTTTTGCAAGATGGAAAACATACTGACTAATAAAAAGATGTCAATTGCAACAAGAAAAAGAGTGTAGAAGTGCTACATGAAACCTGTACTTTTGTATGGATGTGAAGCATGGACAATGAGCAGACAAGCTGAAAAACATCTGATGGCTGTGGAAATGTGGTTTCTGTGGAAAATGCAAAGAATACCATGGACAGACAGAAAAAAACTAATGACCAAGTCCTACAAAAAACAAATGAAAACCGTAAACTGATTACAGAAATTAGACATAGTCACAAATTTTTGGACACGTTATGAGAAGAAATCAATTGGAGAACTTGGTGACAACTGGCAAGACTGAGGGGAAAAGAACAAGGGAAGACAGAGATAGCTTGACCATGTGGTATGGTCGAGACAAGCACACGGAGCTGATCCACGACTCAGGTGATCGTGTGAGATGGCGAAAAATGACCGACCAATCGGCATAGCACTTGATAATGATGGGCTCAAATCCTAACTGAGGCATACTTTTCAAATTGACGTGTGCTCCCAGGCCAGCCTAAAATGGGTACCCAGAAAATGCTCTGGGAAGTAAAGGAAGCTGGTCTGATACTGCCTATGTGTAGGTCAGCATGGCTGAATGGATAGGACGTGTGTTCTTAAACATCCGGTGTGCTGATGCCGAGGTAAGGGGTTTGACCTCTACACCGGACAGTTGGACTAAAATGTTGACCTATCGTCCTTGACTTGGGGATGTAAATTACAAGTACCTCTGAAGTCGGAGTGGGTTTGCCTGATGGCCAGGGACACTGTTAATAGGGAAAGCTAATCCATACGGAAAATTCAGGCCTAGAACTAGAAGTAGTCTGTATGGACTACGCTTGAGTTCAAAGTGAGCGAGCGGAAAAAAAAAAAGAAAAAAAAACAACAACAACATACAGCCCACATCACCCAGCAGGTGCCGATTGGGCTCTAAAAATATGGGTCTCGCACAATATGCCCAGCATACCTCAAGATGTGTTTTAAAAAAGGGTCCTTTACTTAGCTCTACCTCTGATATCAAACAGGTTTCTTCTGTCATGTAATGAGATAATGAGAACTGACAACTGGAAAGATCAAGGAGAAGAGAAGTAGAAGCAGAAGCAGACCAAGAGAAATGATGCTGGATGGACTGAGACGGGGGCATGAGGGAATATCATCAGCAGAGTTGATCCAGAACACCAAAGACCGAGATCTGTGGTGAGACATGAATGCCTATGCTAGCTGGCAGGGCACTTGATGGTGATGATGATGACCTCTGGAATCATAAAAATATATTCAATGTATGGGTCTGTGGGATAAACTTGACTGCACATGTGAAAGAGGCTCCTAAATTACCCTTCCAACACCAAGAGGTCTATAAAATGTTATGTTATCACAATCAACACCCCCGCACATAAATCTACACAAACCTCCATTTGACAGACTCAAGCCCGTTTCAAGTCTCAGATGACCCGAATACCAAGGCTTCAGACTTCAGTGTCAAGACAGTTGTCCAGAGAATTCATCAACCCACTAAGCAGCCCATCAAGCAAACCAACTCATCAATCCACCAAACAACCCATCAAACAGCCCATCAAGCAAACCAACTCATCAATCCACCAAACAACCCATCAAGCAAACCAACTCATCAATCCACCAAACAACCCATCAAACAACCCATCAAGCAAACCAACTCATCAATCCACCAAACAACCCATCAAACAACCCATCAAGCAAACCAACTCATCAATCCACCAAACAACCCATCAAGCAAACCAACTCATCAATCCACCAAACAACCCATCAAACAACCCATCAAGCAAACCAACTCATCAATCCACCAAACAACCCATCAAACAGCCCATCAAGCAACCAACTCATCAATCCACCAAACAACCCATCAAACAACCCATCAAGCAAACCAACTCATCAATCCACCAAACAACCCATCAAGCAAACCAACTCATCAATCCACCAAACAACCCATCAAGCAAACCAACTCATCAATCCACCAAACAACCCATCAAACAGCCCATCAAGCAACCAACTCATCAATCCACCAAACAACTCATCAATCCACCAAACAACCCATCAAACAACCCATCAAGCAAACCAACTCATCAATCCACCAAACAACCCATCAAGCAAACCAACTCATCAATCCACCAAACAACCCATCAAACAACCCATCAAGCAAACCAACTCATCAATCCACCAAACAACCCATCAAACAGCCCATCAAGCAACCAACTCATCAATCCACCAAACAACCCATCAAACAACCCATCAAGCAAACCAACTCATCAATCCACCAAACAACCCATCAAGCAAACCAACTCATCAATCCACCAAACAACCCATCAAACAACCCATCAAGCAAACCAACTCATCAATCCACCAAACAACCCATCAAACAGCCCATCAAGCAACCAACTCATCAATCCACCAAACAACTCATCAATCCACCAAACAACCCATCAAGCAAACCAACTCATCAATCCACCAAACAACCCATCAAACAGCCCATCAAGCAAACCAACTCATCAATCCACCAAACAACCCATCAAACAGCCCATCAAGCAACCAACTCATCAATCCACCAAACAACCCATCAAGCAACCAACTCATCAATCCACCAAACAACCCATCAAACAGCCCATCAAGCAACCAACTCATCAATCCACCAAACAACCCATCAAGCAACCAACTCATCAATCCACCAAACAACCCATCAAACAGCCCATCAAGCAACCAACTCATCAATCCACCAAACAACTCATCAAGCAACCAACTCATCAATCCACCAAACAACTCATCAATCCACCAAACAACCCATCAAGCAAACCAACTCATCAATCCACCAAACAACCCATCAAACAGCCCATCAAGCAAACCAACTCATCAATCCACCAAACAACCCATCAAACAACCCATCAAGCAACCAACTCATCAATCCACCAAACAACCCATCAAACAACCCATCAAGCAACCAACTCATCAATCCACCAAACAACCCATCAAACAGCCCATCAAGCAACCAACTCATCAATCCACCAAACAACCCATCAAGCAACCAACTCATCAATCCACCAAACAACCCATCAAACAGCCCATCAAGCAACCAACTCATCAATCCACCAAACAACTCATCAAGCAACCAACTCATCAATCCACCAAACAACTCATCAATCCACCAAACAAGCCATCAAACAGCCCATCAAGCAACCAACTCATCAATCCACCAAACAACCCATCAAGCAACCAACTCATCAATCCACCAAACAACCCATCAAACAGCCCATCAAGCAACCAACTCATCAATCCACCAAACAACCCATCAAGCAACCAACTCATCAATCCACCAAACAACCCATCAAACAGCCCATCAAGCAACCAACTCATCAATCCACCAAACAACTCATCAAGCAACCAACTCATCAATCCACCAAACAATTCATCAATCCACCAAACAACCCATCAAGCAAACCAACTCATCAATCCACCAAACAACCCATCAAACAGCCCATCAAGCAAACCAACTCATCAATCCACCAAACAACCCATCAAACAACCTATCAAGCAACCAACTCATCAATCCACCAAACAACCCATCAAGCAAACCAACTCATCAATCCACCAAACAACCCATCAAACAGCCCATCAAGCAAACCAACTCATCAATCCACCAAACAACCCATCAAACAGCCCAACAAGCAAACCAACTCATCAATCCACCAAACAACCCATCAAACAGCCCAACAAGCAAACCAACTCATCAATCCACCAAACAACCCATCAAACAGCCCAACAAGCAAACCAACTCATCAATCCACCAAACAACCCATCAAGCAAACCAACTCATCAATCCACCAAACAACCCATCAAGCAAACCAACTCATCAATCCACCAAACAACCCATGAAGCAACCAACTCATCAACCCACCAAACAACCCATCAAGCAAACCAACTCATCAATCCACCAAACAACCCATCAAGCAAACCAACTCATCAATCCACCAAACAACCCATGAAGCAACCAACTCATCAACCCACCAAACAACCCATCAAGCAAACCAACTCATCAATCCACCAAACAACCCATCAAGCAAACCAACTCATCAATCCACCAAACAACCCATCAAACAGCCCAACAAGCAAACCAACTCATCAATCCACCAAACAACCCATCAAACAGCCCATCAAGCAAACCAACTCATCAATCCACCAAACAACCCATCAAACAGCCCATCAAGCAAACCAACTCATCAATCCACCAAACAACCCATCAAACAGCCCATCAAGCAAACCAACTCATCAATCCACCAAACAACCCATCAAACAGCCCATCAAGCAAACCAACTCATCAATCCACCAAACAACCCATCAAACAACCCAACAAGCAAACCAACTCATCAATCCACCAAACAACCCATCAAACAGCCCAACAAGCAAACCAACTCATCAATCCACCAAACAACCCATCAAACAGCCCATCAAGCAAACCAACTCATCAATCCACCAAACAACCCATCAAACAGCCCAACAAGCAAACCAACTCATCAATCCACCAAACAACCCATCAAACAGCCCAACAAGCAAACCAACTCATCAACCCACCAAACAACCCATCAAGCAAACCAACTCATCAATCCACCAAACAACTCATCAATCCACCAAACAACTCATCAAGCAACCAACTCATCAATCCACCAAACAACTCATCAATCCACCAAACAACCCATCAAGCAAACCAACTCATCAATCCACCAAACAACCCATCAAACAGCCCAACAAGCAAACCAACTCATCAACCCACCAAACAACCCATCAAGCAAACCAACTCATCAATCCACCAAACAACCCATCAAGCAAACCAACTCATCAATCCACCAAACAACCCATCAAGCAAACCAACTCATCAATCCACCAAACAACCCATCAAGCAAACCAACTCATCAATCCACCAAACGACCTACCAACCAACAAAGCAACCCACAAAGCAACAATCAGGCACACACAGACATAAATAAACTGACATGCCAGAAACACCATACCTTAGAAAAATCCAAAATATCAATACCAACCAACAGAGCAACCCACTAACTAACCAAGCTATCCACCAACTAAGCAACCTACCAAGCAACCCAAAAACCAATCAAGCAACCCACCAACCAACCAACTAGGCAACCCACCAACCAACCAAACTACAAACCAATAAAGATACCCACCAAGCAACCCATCATCCAACCCACCCACCAACCAAACACCCCACCATGCAATCAAAACATCAACCAACTAAGCAACCCACCAACCAAACAACCCACCAACCAAACAACCCATCAATCAACTAGGTAACCCACCAACCAGCCAAACTACCCATCAACAAAGATACCCACCAAGCAACCCATCACCCAATCCACCTACTAACCAAACAACCCACCAAGCAAGCAACCAATCAACAAGCATTCACACAAAAACAGACATATATAAAATGACAAGCCAGAAACACCAAACCTTAGACAAATCCAAAATATCCAACAGTGTTTTGTGGACATCAAATGGAGTTGTCAGCCCCCTGGCATTTCTTTCCAGATTTTCATACAACGTCCTGTATTCTCGTTTAAAGCTGTCAGGAAACACCATGGACATAAACGGTAACCTTTCTTCGATTTTTCCCTGAAGAGTTCGACGTAGCTTCCCTTTCCGTGACCCATGGTCGGCAAATAGAATCAACACTGTGTTATTCAGATACCCTTTAGTCTTGAAATGCTTTAAAAACTCCACCAAATCTGTATCAAGATACTGCGATGGGTTGACGTCGTCATGGCTTAATTCCCCTGAAAATCCTACAGCGAAGTGGGGAATTCTGGGATACTTGTCGAAGAAATTGGTGAGGTATTGAAACAGGAAGTGATGGTTTGGTGTAGGGCCAGTGCAAAACTTGGCGCTGCAGTCGCTTTTCAAGTGTGATTGTGCTTGTGACTGAAAGAGAACAAGAATGGCATCATTTGGTGAAAGTTCATTCATTCAGTAGCATGTCCTTTGCAGAACCTTGCTCCCATAACAACCTTCTGGGAAACCTCTTGATCATAATCAAGATATTATCCAATACACGTATCTGTAGTGTAGTGTAGATCTGTAGTGATCAGTGTATCATCCAATACACCCATCTGGAGATCATCCGCCACATCCTGCACCCATCTTCTCTTTGGCCTTCCGCTTCCTCTCTTCCCAGGCATATTCCCCTACATGACTAGTTTAGTTTAGTTGACGGATCAACATCACGGCACACGGGTGTAACCCATAAGTGCTCCGTTCGACTCCTAACTCAAGCCTGAGTCCGGAGAATATCAGCTCAGTGCACAAACTCAGTAGCACCGGCGAGGATCCTGAAATATTTTGGGTAGATTTTTAACTCAAAATTTTGCCTGGGCAGCGCTGTTAGGCTATTCTTTTTTCGATTTCCAACTGCCAAGGAATTTTTTACGTGTGCAACCGATCTCACTAGCCAGAGACCAGGGGAAATTTTATTACTAGAAGTCCGCATGAAAAAATCCCGGCTCTGACCGAGGCTTGAACCGGGACCTCCAGTACTCGAGGCGGACACCATACCTCAAGACCACTCAGGCCCCCCCCCCCCATTTTAGCCCCCTCCATGACTGTTCTCTCCAAACTTTCAAGGCGTTTCAAGTGACCAATATTTACATTTTCTTTATTTTATCGTCTTTAATAGTCAACCCTCTTCATATTCAGCTCTTGAAGTATGGATGCATTTGTTCTTTTCTTTATCCAAGATATTCTTAGAACTTGTCTATAACATTTATATTCAAAGGCATTTATGCGCTGTTCAGCTTGTTTAGTAAGTGTCCAGGTCTCACAGGCGTATGTTACAGTGGGAAAGATGTTTGCTCTTAACAATCTAATTTGTGTAGTTCTAGCTGTCCCACTCCACAATTTATGCAGTTGTTTTAGTCTTTTAAGAGCAATAGATATTTGTCTTTTAATTTCTTTTATTGTGTCACCATTGTTTGTAATTAATGACCTAAGATATTCAAAAATTTCCACCACCTCCAATTGTTCCTCATTAACATATATTTAAGTAGAGACATAAAATAATGTTTCATTCATTGGGTACTGTTATGTGTTGTGTCAATTATGGACTGATCATTGACTCACATAAAGATATTTGGGAGTCTCACATACAGTCATACACAACACTGGGCATCTTATATTGACATTACTAGAACAAATGCAGGGGAGGAGAAGATGAAGCAGTATATGAGATGGCACATGATCATGATGATCCTTACCAAACACATGCCCTACAATATGTGACATGGCACATGATGATGATGGGCATTACTGCAAACATGTCCTACAGTATGTGAGATGGCATGTGACGATGATAAACCTTATCAACGTAATGTCCTACAGTATGTGAGATGGCATGTGATGATGATAAATCTTATAAAACCAATGTCCTACAGTATGTGAGATGGCATGTGATGATGATACATCTTATCAAACCAATGTCCTACAGTATGTGAGATGGCATGTGATGATGATAAACCTTATCAAACCAATGTCCTACAGTATGTGAGATGGCATGTGATGATGATAAATCTTATCAAACCAATGTCCTACAGTATGTGAGATGGCATGTGATGATGATAAATCTTATCAAACCAATGTCCTACAGTATGTGAGATGGCATGTGATGATGATAAACCTTATCAAACCAATGTCCTACAGTATGTGAGATGGCATGTGATGATGATAAACCTTATCAAACCAATGTCCTACAGTTTGTGAGATGGCATGTGATGATGATAAATCTTATCAAACCAATGTCCTACAGTATGTGAGATGGCATGTGATGATGATAAACCTTATCAAACCAATGTCCTACAGTATGTGAGATGGCACGTGATGATGATAAACCTTATCAAACCAATGTCCTACAGTATGTGAGATGGCATGTGATGATGATAAACCTTATCAAACCAATGTCCTACAGTATGTGAGATGGCATGTGATGATGATAAACCTTATCAAACCAATGTCCTACAGTATGTGAGATGGCATGTGATGATGATAAACCTTATCAAACCAATGTCCTACAGTATGTGAGATGGCACGTGATGATGATAAACCTTATCAAACCAATGTCCTACAGTATGTGAGATGGCACGTGATGATGATAAACCTTATCAAACCAATGTCCTACAGTATGTGAGATGGCATGCATGTGATGATGATAAACCTTATCAAACCAATGTCCTAAAGTATGTGAGATGGCATGTGATAATGATAAACCTTATCAAACCAATGTCCTACAGTATGTGAGATGGCATGTGATGATGATAAACCTTATCAAACCAATGTCCTACAGTATGTGAGATGGCATGTGATGATGATAAACCTTATCAAACCAATGTCCTACATTATGTGAGATGGACATTTAGATTCTTGGGCCACCCACTTGTATAATTTCAATTACCTGCCAGAAATACCGCATGTAGTGATCAGTTGGAAGATCTTCAAATCCTTTAAGACGCAAGTTGAAAACGCCCAGATGGGGCTCATCTT
The DNA here is from genome assembly GCA_963921405.1 of Cepaea hortensis. Taxonomy (NCBI): domain Eukaryota; kingdom Metazoa; phylum Mollusca; class Gastropoda; order Stylommatophora; family Helicidae; genus Cepaea; species Cepaea hortensis. The sequence goes on along the minus strand of OY992888.1, from coordinate 71,104,907 downwards.
CTGCAAACAGGGTCACATAGCCATGCTGTTGGTAATGCTTCCACACAAAATCGAGATGATCTAGAGGTTGATCGAGGATGTCAGGAATTTCTTGTTCTAACAGACCTAAAAGTAATCAGATTAGTTAGTTGCATATCCTGTACAAAATGTCGCAGTCAACTCCTAGCATTTTTAAAAAAATTTTTGTGATTTCTTGGCAAGTTTACATTCAGTAGTTTGCCATTGCTTTCCGAATGACCAACCCTCATACCATTGTATGAAAACCAATGCAAATTAGCAAGCTGCCAAATTGTCCGTAGCTATGTTTTGACGCTGTATGCAGGATTATGAAACTGCATCTGTAACCCAATCGTCACAAAGCCAGTGTAAACAGACATGATAAATATACATATGTGTCCACTGACATATGAACCACTAACATATGAACCACTGCCACATTGTCCCCTGACACATGAACCTATGACACATTGTCACCTGACACATGCACCATTGACACATAAACCACTGATACATTGTCCCCTGACACATGAACCATTGGCACATTGTCCTCTGACACATGAACCACTGACACATGAAGCAATGACAAGTGAACCACTGACATGAACCACTGACACATGCACCATTGACACATGGGCCACTGACACATGAACCACTGACACATTGTCCCCTGACACATAAACCACTGACACATGAAACACTGACACATGAACCACTGACACATGAACCACTGACACATTGTCTCCTGACACATAAACCACTGACACATGAACCACTGACACATGAACCACTGACACATGAAACACTGACACATGAACCACTGACACATGAAACATTGACACATGAACCACTGACATATGAACTACTGACACATGAACCACTGACACATGAAACACTGACACATGAACCACTGACACATTGTCTCCTGACACATGAACCACTGACATGTGAACCACTGACACATGAACCACTGACACATGAAACACTGATACATGAACCACTGACACATTGTCTCCTGACACATAAACCACTGACACGTGAACCACTGACACATGAACCACTGACACATGCACCATTGACACATGAACCGTTGACACATTGTCCCCTGACACATGAACCACTGACACATTCAGACATGACACATCCCAACTCACCAACAAACATAGGAAGCAAGGCCTGGGTGGTCCCGTCCCCTACAATATTATACCCCTGGAACATTACAGCGGCCAGGTCATTCTTTAAGAAGTTCAGTGCCTCAGGAAGCTTTCTTTGAACAGCCATACTGGACATGGAGTCCATCCCAAACATCAGCACATTGAAGCCTGCGGAGGTTGTTACCCAAAGAGAATCATATTTCATACAAGGAGGCTTCAAATGAAAACCTTAAAAGTGTGATAGAAATTACAAAAACAATGCCATTTTCTTGTAACCTGTCAATATTGTTGTTAAGGGTTCAAGAGTTTTAAGTACATGACATCACGGTGCAGAAAAACAAGGTGATGTCATAAGGACAGTTTAAAGATGACTGCCCCTTTTGACACGCACCAAAGAGGATTAGCGTCCTGTTATCCCTTTTTTTAATCAGTGAAAGGGTGAAACCTATAGAAATTCATCAGCGAATGAAGGTCCAGTATGCATGACTGTCAGTCCAGCAAGTGTATGAGTGAAGTAGGAAGTTTCAAAACCTTTTAGTCTGATGAAAAGGTACAGCAGGTGGTGCATTAATGGTTACACACTCGACTAAGAGCATTTATTTTCTACAGGAATCCAAGCACTTTATCAGCGCTGGAGGACTTGCATTGAACGCAGTGGTGATTACATAGAAAAATTATACATTTGTTCATTACTTGTTTTGTTAAGAATATATTCACAATATTTCAAAGGATTCATAACCAATCATCTATATCGTTGTAATGCACATCATTGTGAAACACGAAGGAATTGTTGCAATGTATTATGTGAAACTGGAAGGACATGTTGAAATATATCCCACTGTGAAACATGAGGAAGTGTTACAATGTTATCTCACCATGAAACAGGAAGGAATTGTTACAATGTAACACACTGTGAAACAGGATAGGATTTGTTACAACATAGCGTGTAAAAAAAGAAAGAATTGTTACAATGTATCTCATTGTGAAACAGGAAGGAATTGTTACAATGTATCTCATTGTGAAACGGGAAGGAATTGTTACAATGTATCTCATTGTAAAACAGGAGGGAATTGTTACAATGTATCTGGTTCAGAAACTGTTCCTTAATTTATTGTAAAAATGAAATGTTCAAATCTGCAAGAGTTATAGATTACAAGATGGTGGGTGATAAATGCAAAGAATATCATGGACAGACAGAAAAATAAATAAGCAAGTCCTACAAGAAACAAATGAAAACCGTAAACTGTTTTGAGAAATTAGATGTCACTATATTTTGGACATATTATGAGAAGAAATAAAGTGGAGAACTCGGTGACAATTGGCAAGATTGAGGGGAAAAGAACAAGGGGAAGGCAGATAAATAAACATTTGGATAGCTTGACCACATGGCATGGTCGAGACAAGAACATGGAGCTGATCCATGACTCTGATGATTGTGTGAGATGGTGAAGCATGACCACTGACACTTATCGGCATGGCATGCGATGATGATGATGATAAATTAGAATTGTTTAGTTGATGTCTTAGGATGTACAGAGGAGGAGGAGTAAAACAGAGAAGGAAGGAAGGGGTGAAGGAGGAAGAGAAGACAGAAGAGGAGGGAGAGAAGGTAGAAGAGGAGAAACACTGCCAGTAGTTGGAGGTGATGTGGTTGTAATGGTGGTAATAGTGGTGATGGTGGTAGTAGTAACACCCGTATTAGTGGTGAAGAATGGTGATTATGGCAACAGCAGCAGAAGTAGCTGGTGGGGGCAGCAGCAGCAAGCACAGATAAAATCAGCAGCAGCAGTAGTGCTAGCATCAGTCTATACTCACTGGACGTGGATGCGGCTTTGTTGTCCCTGTACCTCTCAAACACATGCTTCTGTGGACTGACTTGCACAAGATACTGCTCCTCATCACAAGCTGGCATCTCCGTGTACATTTCTTCAAACTTCGCATCGTCCCAATTATCATACATTTCATCTTGCTCCCTGAAAAAATTACCATTGCTTTCGCCCAAGTCCTGCTGATCTGAATCGGCCATTTCCGTGTCATCACTAGCATCTTCATACTTTTCCACTTCTACGCTTGGTAAAGTGCCTTTATTATACCTATTTCTCTCCACTGTCCTATCAACAGCTGCATGGCTAGAACTAGTGAAACTGAAATTCTCCTGCTTCATTCCATGATCAGTGGACTTAACATTACTATTACTTAAACTTCTATGTTCTGTTTTAGAAGATGATTGAAACCTTCCTAAATTTTCTTGCGTCGCCTCGCGTGGTGATTTACCAATATTCTGTAAGACATTTTTATTATGTGCTAAATATCTTAGATCCCCAAAGAATTGTCTGTCTTCATCAAATGTGGACTTCATATGTTTTCCTTCAGATACATCGTAAGACCTTGTGTGAATATTCTTTGAACGTGTCTCTGTATTTCTAATATTCTTAGCTTTCTGTTTTGGAATGACAGAACTTTGACGAGCATTATCTTGTTGTGTCTGGTTAAAATTAGAACTAGGCATTTTCAAATAGATTCCTTCACTATTTAAATAGCCGCTGGTTGAACTGTTGACTTCTATTCTTGAAATATCACGCTTAACTTTACCCTTATGGTTCCGTGACCCCTGTTGAGTATTATGTATTTTATCTTGTTTCACACTCAATGAAATATCTTGAAGTAATTGTTCTTGTTTCGTATCCAAATGTTTATTATGTGGTAATTGTTCTTGCTTCTTTCTTAACTGAGTGTGATATGATATTTTATCTTGTTTCATACCCAATTGAGTATCATGTGGCAATTTTTCTAGTTTCATACCCAATTGAGTTTTATTTGGTAATTTCTCTAGTTTTATACCCAAGTTAATACCACGTGATAATGTATTTTCTTTCTTACCCAAATGAGTATCATGTGGTAATTTTTCTAGTTTCATGCCCAAGTGAGTATCATGTGGTATTTTATCTTCTTTCCTACTCAACTGTGTAGCATGTGGTATTTTATCTTCTTTCCTATTCAACTGATTATTATGTGATAATTCAACCTTATCCCCTTGTCTTGTATCCCCTCTATCATAATTTTCATCCATTTCTTCTTGCCCTGCAGCCAGCTGAGTATGCTGTATTAATTTAACCTTATCTGCCTGTCTTGTACCCATTTGAGAATAATGAACAGTGTTAACTTTTTTTTGCCTAGTACCCAACCTAGTATCATGTACCATTTGATCTATACTGTCTTGTCTGGTGTTCAGATATGAATCATGCAGTATTTTCATTTTATCTTGTCTAATACCGAGCTGAGAATCAAGCATTATTTCATTTTCTTCTTGTCTTGTGCCCAATAACTGAACTTTATCTTTTTGACTAGCACCCAATTGTGCATCGTGTATTAGTTTTTCTTGCACCTGTATTGTGACCAACTGAGAAAGATTCCTGGCCGTAACATCATCTTCTTGTCTTGCACTCATTGCGCCATCACTCTCATTATTAAACCGACACCTTATGTAGATAAAATCTTCGTTGATTTTAACACTGGAGTTGCCATTAGTTTCGACCAACTTTTCCAAATATGTATTAAAGTCAGATTCTCTTTTAATCGCATAAACTTCACACATTTTCAGCCGCCTGCTAAATTTGGATGTTCTATTCAGAATAAGGTATCCATTTTGGAGATAGAAAAAGTTAGACCCTGAGCAGTTTAATGGTGGCAGGGGTTGAAATGCAAATGACAGGGAATCATGCTGCAGAGACAACTTCGGCTGGGTGCATTTCTGCGGAGAAAGAAATTTTTAGCTCAATCATTGTATTCAAGGAGCTCAGCCTGGCCGAATGGATAAGAATGTGTGTTCTTAAACATCCTGTATGCTGAAGCCAAGGTCAGGGGTTCAGCCACTACACCGGACAGTTGGACTAAAATGTTGACCTTTCATCCTTGACTTGAAGACATAAATTACAAGTAAAATTCAGTCCAGCACTACTAGAAGTATTGTATAAAAAATGTATTCAAATATAAAATATTGTTGGGGGTATTTACTTGCTTTAACCCTACCAGACCGCTGTACCCATTCTTCGGGAATTTCCTATTCTGCCGCTAAACCGCTGAACCTAATTTTCGATATTTTGCCTAGTACGTGAAAAAAATGTGTCACAAACTAAATATAGCCAACCAATCGTGGTCAAATCTCATGGATAGTCATTGCAAATGTCTGCCCCCATGTGTTTGAATTTACTTTGTGTGGTTTAATGGTGAAAAAATTCTGAAAATTTACAATGAAACGAGCGGCTGATGAACCAAGCACTTCAACAAGAAAGCGAAGTAGGTCTAGGCTTTTCACAGTCCAACAGGTGATCGATACTTTGGTTGATTCAGACTGAGGAGTCAGAATTTCATCAAGAATACGTTTCCAGTTCAAGTGACACAGACAATGACTGAGCTCGTGTGATAAAGAGAATCTTGAACCGTATAGATCTAGAGCTAGATTGATAGTAAGAGAAGGGGGCGTGTCCCTCAAACAGCTGATGGGGGAGATTTAGGTGGTGATGAAGGTTGGGCAAGGAATTTTGTATCACCAAATACAGATCTGAATTTCAATGAGGATGGAAAAGGCCCAGTGAACATTCCTAGATCTATCACAGAGGAGAGTGAACCGATTGACTTCTTATCCTTGTTTTTGGATGATACTTTCTGGCAAAATTTGACTGAGAAAACCAACCTCCGGGCCCACCAATTGCATATAGCAAAGCCCAACTCCTACAATGCCAAAAATGTCAAGGATGCCACTGTGGAAGAAATGAAGGCTTTTCTTGGACTGAGGATCTATATGGAATACTTATGTATAAAGCCCAGCTACCGGGATTATTGGACAAATGAGAGCTCTGACTTTGTCGGGTTTACTCCCAGATTTCAAAATGTTATGACTCGAGACAGATTCTTGGCCCTTTGGAGTTTTTTTACACATAATTGATGAGGAAAACACAGATATCGATAAGACAGATAGAATATATAAAGTTAGGCCTTTCTTGGAAAGTCTGCTCCCAAAGTTTCTCCACTTCTATCTGCCAAAGCAACATTTGAGCCTAGATGAGGGGATGATCCCGACAAAAAACTGCTTGGCCATCAAGCAATATATCAAGGATAAGCCCACAAAGTGGGGCATCAAGTCTTTCCTTCTCTGTGAAGGTGAGACTGGCTACATTGTGAATGCAGAAATCTACACTGGTGCTGCACCATGGCCTATACAAGACTTGGGCGCAGTAAGAAATACAGTTATTCGTCTCCTGACCGCATGTGCAATGGAAAATAAATCTCATGTGCTTGTCATGGACCAGTTCTACAACTCTGTAACCCTTGCTAAATATGCACTGTTAGAATAGAATTCCACACAGGAATTGTGGGAACCCTGCAGCAAAACAGGAAGCAGTTTCCTAAGTCGCTGAAAAGTGTAAAAAACCTTGCTAGAGGTGACAGTCGCTATCTATGTCAAGAAAGTGTAACATGTTTAGTTTGGCAGGATAGAAAGCCCATCACATTTATTTCAAACTACCACAATCCAACCCAAAATGTTGTAATAAAGAGAAGAAATAAAGATGGCAGTGTGCAAGAAATACAGATGCCACAGCTGGTGAAAGACTATAATAAATATATGGGTGGCTGTGACAAAAATGACCAGATGACCCGCCTTCACCGGTCTCGTGGTCATTACCGCTGGCCCAGGTGGCTTTTTATATTATGTGGGCCATTTATAATTCTTATATCTTGTATGCTTCAAAGCAGCAAGCTGCTTAAAAAAAGCCACATTATTTCACCAGATATATTCAGAAACTGTGCCTGTAACTTATTAGTAGATATAGGATATCAGCCCACCGCCACCCACAAAAGGAACCCTGCCCTCAACGGATGACCCCTGGCAATCATTTTCCAGAGATTCCCCCTGGGACATCGTCTAATCATATCTGTGTTGTGTGCATGGAAAAGCACTCCAGGTACAACAAGCAAACTCCCGGAGTGTCTTACAAAGACAATCCATGCAAGAAGGTGAAGAGCAACATCTGGTGCTCACTTTGCCAGAAGTACCTCTGTGTGAAACAAGGCTCATCCTGCTGGGGGGATTGGCATACAGAGGTGGAATATTGGCGCTAGATGAAAGGTAGGCCTATTTTCTACAGTGTCTCCAAGTTCCATCTTATTCTAACCACTTGTTTGCATGTAACTAATATTTTTCTATATCGTGTTGGTTTTTTCTCTTTAATGCTCAGGAGCCCAGGTATAGGGGACAGTTAGGGTTAGGGCCTCAGGTCTGGTAGGGTTAAACTCAAGCGTAGTCCACTCATGTGCTACTACTAGTGAGCGCACTGGACTGATTTTTGTGTGTGAATTAGCTTTTCCTATTACTGGTGTCCCTCACCATAAGGCAAACCCACTCCAACTTCTCAGGTACTTGTAATTTATGTCCCCAGGTTAAGGACAAGAAGTTAACATTTTAGTCCAACTGACCGATGAAGGGTTTGAACCCCCTACCTTAGCATCAGCTCACCAGAAGTTTAAGCGCTAGCGCAATTATCCATTCTGGCATGCTGACCTTTACATAAAATATAAAACAAATTATTTATAGTATACAAAAGAATGTCAAAAAGGAAAGTATTGACATCAAACAAAAGAATGTCAAAAAGGAAAGTATTGACATTAAACAAAAGAATGTCAAAAAGGAAAGTATTGACATTAAACAAAAGAATGTCAAACAGGAAAGTACTGACATCATACAAAAGAATGTCAAAAAGGAAAGTATTGACATCAAACAAAAGAATGTCAGAAAGAGAGTACTGACATTATAAAGTGAACTACGCTGCACTGTTTCATCAAACCTGTGCATACATCCGACTTCGACAAGCATTTTTTCAGGTTTGTTTTTCCTAGCCTTTGACTGTCCCTGTCTCTCTACAAGGCAGGAGGGTTTTGTCTCTCTTGACCTGGTCCCTATCCCTTGACCTGTCTGACTTGGGAGACCTTACCAGTAGCTGTGCTACCATCAGCATAGCTCTTGGGGTCATTGTAACACGTAAACCCCTCTAACACAGTAAGAGTGTACTAAAATGTAATATAAGAGGGGGCTTGAAATGAAAAGCTGAAGTGTTATAGAAATTACAATAACCATGCCATTGTCTTGTAACCTGTCAATACTGTTGTTTAAGATGTCAAGAGTGTTAAGCATGTGACATCACAGTGCAGACAAACACAGTGACATCATAAGGACAGTTTAAAGATGGCCACCCGACTTATGAGATGCACCAAAGAGGAGCGGCATTCTGATATCTGTTGTTTTATCAGTGAGGGGTGAAACCTATAGAAATTCATCGACGAATGGTGGTTCAGTATGGTCATGCATGTCTGTCAGTCTAGCAATTGTATGAGTGGGGTAGGAAGTTTCAAGATGACGTGACTTCTGTGACAGACTATTTACATCCAGGTCAGGCACATCAAGTAGTGGCCCCAGAATTTTTTTTTTTACAGGAATCCAAGCACTTTACTAGTGCTGGAGGATTTGCATCGAACACTGTGGTGACTACATCAAACAATTATACATTCGCTATGTACTTTTCAGAACATATTCACACACACAAACAAAACACAAATTTATAAGGTGTTGATTTCAAGCCCCCTGGCAGAACCCCTAGCTTCTGTATTGCTGTTGGTGAATCAGAAATGTGAACAAATAAATTAGGAAGTGCTTGGTTGGAGGCAATAGGGATGTGGATTCTAAGATGTTTGTTTGGCGGTATTGGGTGTTTGGTGGTGTTGGATGTTTGGTGATGTTGGATGTTTGGTGGTGTTGGTTGTTTAGTGGTGTTGGTTGTTTAGTGGTGTTGGTGGTTTAGTGGTGTTGGTGGTTTGGTGGTGTTGATTGTTTTCTGGTGTGACCATTTGGTGTTGTTGGATGTTTGGTGGTGTGGTGTGTTCTTCTTCTTTGCGTTCATCAGGAGTGTTTTTTCAGATGTGATTGCGGTGTGTCTAAGTTATGCGCCCTTGGGCCGAAACCCGTAGGCCAACATATCTGACTTTTAGCATGCTTTTTTGACCAGGTAGCATTCCTGGGCCGTTGGGTGTTCAGTGGTGTTGGATATTTGGTGGTGTTGAATGTTTGGTGATGTTGGGTGTTTGGTATTATTGATAGTTTGGTGGTGTTGGTTGTTTTGGTGGTGTTGGTTGTTTTGGTGGTGTTGGTTGTTTGGTGGTGTTGGTTGTTTGGTAGTGTTGGGTGTTTGGCAGTGTTGGTTGTTTGGTGGTGTTGGCTGTTTGGTGGTGTTGGCTGTTTGGAGGTTGTTTGGTGGTGTTGGTTATTTAGCGGTTGTTCGGTGGCTGTGGTTGTTTGGTGGTGTTGGCTGTTCGGTGAGTGTTTGGTAGCATTGGTTATTTGGTGGTGTTGGTTATTTGGTGATGTTGGTTGATTGGTGGTCTTGGTTGTTTAGTGATGTTGGGTGATTGTTGGTGCTGTTTGCTTGATTGTGTTGGCTGTTTGGGGGTATTGGTTGTTTGATGGTGTTGACTGTTTTGTGGTGTTGGTTGTCTGACAGTTGTTTGGTGGTGTTGGTTGTTTGGTGGTGTTGATTGTTTGGCAATTTTTTGGTGGTGCTGGTTGGTTGGTGGTGTTGGGTGTTTGGTGGTGTTGGGTGTTTGGGGGTGTTTGTTGTTTGATGGTGTTGATTCTCTAGCGAGTCCTTTGGAAGACCATGAGTTGTAACAGTGGCATAAGATCATTTGAATTTGTAATGTGAGAGAATAGCAGAAGTATTACATGAAGGTGTAATGTGAAAGAATAGCAGAAGAATTACATGAAGGTGTAATGTGTGAGAATAGCAGACAAATTACATGAAGGTGTAATGTGAAAGAATACCAGAAGTATTACATGAAGGTGTAAAGTGTGAGAATAGCAGACAAATTACATGAAGGTGTAATGTGAGAGAATAGCAGACAAATTATCTGAAGGTGTAATGTGAGAGAATAGCAGACAAATTACATGAAAGTGTAATGTGAGAGAATAGCAGACAAATTATCTGAAGGTGTAATGTGAGAGAATAGCAGACAAATTACATGAAGGTGTAATGTGAGAGAATAGCAGAAGTATTACATGAAGGTGTAATGTGTGAGAATAGTAGAAGAATTAAATGATGGTATAATACGATAAGGGTGGCAAAAAACAGTATATGATACAAGTGTAATATGTGTTATTTACAATTTTAAATATACATATTTCTGCCTACCTGAACTTGTCGAAGCGAGTCTTGAGAGGGCAGTAAATGAGCAAATGGATGATGAGCCGCTGGCCTCACTACAGCCGCAACATTTCGACTTTCCGTAAAGTTAACTGAGGTTTCTCTGGAAAATAACCGCACCAGGAGGTAGAAGTTGGTAGCAAATGCCAACACACATGCCAGTTTTAGTACAGACCACTTGTATTTGAGTCTGGTTATCATCCTCTTTATGTGATGGATAGGCATACCTGAAAAATGATTGTTACAAATGTTACTTACTGAGTGGCTAAGAATGCCAGATTCTCCTTTGGGAGACCCGGGTTTAAATCCTCTGTAAGGTGTTAATTTTTTTCTGTCGAGGGCAAAAAGAAAAACCCTAACCTGCACAAAGTACTAGAGGCAGTAGATGACAATTTGCATGACAAACTTGTTTTGTGAAATGTAACAAATATGGCTTAAATAAGTCTTAAGGCAGAAGGGCAGAAGAATGAATCAGGGAGTCCGGGGGAAGCCGTGGCTGAGAGGTTATGGTGCCCACCTCCGACTCAGAAGGAACCAGGTTTGATCTCAGCACGGGGGATAGGAAGTTTTCCAAGAACCACTGGTATCTACAGACATCACACGTCCCTGATCTCCTGTGGAATAAGACTGGACACCTAGCTTTCTCAGATCTACAGACAAAACACGTCCCTGATCTCTTGCGGAATAAGAGTGGACACCTAGCTTTCTCAGATCTACAGACATCACACGTCCCTGATCTCTTGCAGGATAAGACGACACCTAGCTTTCTCAGATCTACAGACATCACACGTCCCTGATCTCTTGCAGGATAAGACTGGACACCTAGCTTTCTCAGATCTACAGACATCACACGTCCCTGATCTCTTGCAGGATAAGACTGGACACCTAGCTTTCTCAGATCTACAGACATCACACGTCCCTGATCTCTTGCGGTAAGACTGGACACCTAGCTTTCTCAGATCAGGGCAAAGAAACAGAAGCTATGTGCAAGTTGTTAACGTTAAAATCCCATAACAGTTGGACATCACAAGCAGTAGGTACCTCTGAAGTCGGAGTGGGTTCGCCTGGTGGCGAGGGACACTGTTAATAGGGAAAGCTAATCCACACACAAAATTCAGTACAGCATTATTAGAAGTAGTGTGTATGGACTACGCTTGAGTTCAAAGCGAGCGGGTGTAAAAACAAAAAAAATATATATATAAAAAGAAAAGAACAAATGCACCCATACTTCAAGAGCTGAATACTGAAGAGGGTTGGCTATTAAAGATGACAAAACAAAGAAAATTTATATATTTTGTCACTTGAAACGTCATGAAAGTTTGGAGAGAACGATAATGGAGGGGTATATGCCTGCAAACATAGAAAGAGGAAGGCCAAAGAGAAGATGGGTGCAGGATGTGGCAGATGATCTCCAGATGGGTGTATCGGATGCGGGACATCTTGCTTGTGATCAAGAAGTTTTCCGGAAGGTTGTTATGGGAGTAGGTTCTGCAAAGGACATGCTACTGAATGAATGAATGAATGAATGAATACATATATAAATATATACATTGGCAGCCGTTATCTTTCCTTTAGTTAGGAAACATCGGCAGGTTTAATCTCCTTTGGCGACTGTGTTACCAACAGTGGTGTGCGTGTGTAGGTCACACTTTTCCAAAGAGTCAAAATCGTATTTTCCTCTTTGTTCATATTAAATGATAAACTGACACACAATCATTAATATCTCCGCTTAGAATTGACCTACAGACTTGAATACGGTACCTTTGGATTTGTTTTTTCAAGAGGTATCCAACTATGCAGGTTGCATAATTAAAAAGCAATTTAGAAAATGTTACTAAAATGGTTAGCTAGTGAGATTCTCCATGTGTGTTCTATGAGAGGGGATTGAGGGAACTTAGCGAGATATCCATTGCAATGATAGTGAACCTGACTGTTATTTTACAATCTGGTACTAAAGAGTTAGTGTACTGTGCTGATATTCTTCTTGTGTGATCTATGCAAGGAGACTGAGGCATTTACTGAGATATTCATGTGCAATGACAGTTAGTAATCCTGGCTAGTACCCTGGAGTTTGTGTACTGTGCCGATATTCTCCTTGTATGATCTATGTGAGGAGAATAGGGCACTTACTGAGATCTCTCATCTCATCTCATCATGTTCCTCTTGTACCTTGCGGTGTCGAGGTGAAGTATAAACATCGGGAGAGTGCCCGCTTATGGGCTTCATGTATCAATATTCCCATGGACTCTGCTTTTCCCTCTGTCCATTGTTTACGTGGTCGGCCTCGTCCTCTGGTTCCATCTGGTCTGTACATCATTGCTTGTTGTGGTATACTGTTAGTTGGTAACCTTGTTGCATGGCCAAACCATTTGACTTGCTGCCTTCTAATAAAATCTAGCGCTGCTATAACTCCCACTTTAGTCCTGATTTCTTCATTTCTGATTTGATCTCTTGTTGATACATTGAGTATTCTTCTCAGGAATCTCATTTCTGTTGTTGTGATTTTTCTTTTCTCTTTTTCTGTCATTGTCCGGGTTTGAATAAATCACCCAAATAAACGAGAAGTAGATTGTGAGCTTTACTAAAACACGACTACAAGAGACAAATTGGACGTTGCGGCCAAAGCCTTCGTCAGCACAGGACAAACAAATACAAACCAACACAAAACTACATGAAACACACTATGACAATATTAAACTATTAAACTAATTAAAATTAAATGTACTCATCTGAATACCGTGTCCTAGCTTGGAAGGTCTGACACACGTAGGGCGCCAGTGGATCAATAGACCGGATGTATGGTACACGGGTCAAAGGTCAAGCGGGAAGGGAGTGGGGTGGAGACGCGCCCATGTGTGCGGAAAAGTGAAATTAGAGACCGGCAAAGATGTTACGGACGCAGATGACAATTGGCAATTATCGTTAAGCGCTCGAAACACCGCTGTGGAAACCTATATAGTGTTAGTACACACAGAGAGGCATGAGTGGCGGTCGTTCAGAAAATGATGGCAAAACCCCGAACGTAAATCCGCCAAGAGAGTTGACTGTGATGTCATACAAAGGATCTGCACGTACCCAGATGGTGGACTGTAAGCTAGGGGTGGGAGGGTGGGGTGGGAAGTTAACTGTCTTGTTTACCATTGTCCGGGTTTGGCACTGGTAGCATAGAGTTGGTGGGAAAATTGTGTTGTAAAGTGCTTTCTTAGTTACTATTGATATATGTTTGTTCTGTAGTAATAGTGACATTTGTCCAATGAATTGGTTTGCCTTATTGCATCTATTTTCGTTCTCATCTTCTGATTTGCCATTTGATGATATTATACTTTCTAGGTACTTGAAACTCTTTATTTGATTCAGGGGGTGTCCGTTTAGGTGAATTGTTGTTTTTTCTTCTTTATTTATAGTCATTACCTCTGTTTTATTTGTGCTAATTTTCATGTTATGTTTCCTACATGTTTCATTTAGATTATTCACGTAGTCTTGTAATTCAACTTCTGATTTTGCTATTAGTGCTTGGTCGTCCGCAAACAGGAGTTCTCTAATGGTGTAATTTGCAGATGGTTCTTCTTCTGTGTTCTCATCATACGGTTTTCTTGCGGTCTCTGTTTGGCTGGTTTCTTTACATATGTTATCTATATATGTTATGAACAAGAGAGGAGACAGAACACAACCTTGTCGTACTCCTGATCTTATGTTGAAGGGTTCTGAGTGTCCTCCAGTTGTTCTCACTATGCATTCACTGTTGTTGTAAAAGCTTCAACATAGGTTTGTTAGAATACTGAGATATCCATGTGCAATGGTTGGTACCACAGAGTTCATGTACTGTGCCGAGATTCTCCTTGTATGATCTATGAGAGGAGACTGTGGCACTAACTGAGATATCTATCTGCGCTGAAAATTGTATTTTACAATCCATGAAAAGGCCTTTGAAGTAAGGTCATAGATAGCAGGATAAAGAAAACTGCTTATTGATATACAACTTACTTATAACTTGCCGGTCCCCTGGCATAGGAGTTAAGGATGTTGTTTGTAATATCGTATACTCTTGTACGAAACACAGCTGCACGAGATTCGGCAGCGGATCGCGCAGTGTTGGTTACTTACGGCGGGTATGTGAGCTGGTCATTCAGAAAGCAATGACAAACTACTGAACGTAAAACTTGCCAAGACATCAACAGCAGCTGAAAAATGCTGCTGTTGACTGCATTGTCCTGTAAAGGACATGTGGGGGAAACAAACACTTAAAACTTACTGGAATAGGCCTACTGGCGTGATAACTACTACAGCTTTGAATTTTTATGCTGTCTAGTGTGTCTTTAGTCTAGACTTCTTTTTTGTCTATTTCTATGAGCGCCATACAATACTTGTGAATTTGTTTATGAGCTGAGCTACTTACTTAGTGACTTAGTCCTAGGTGCGGTGGTTCCTCAATTGATACAGTATTTCAAATTATTTCTGCTGTATAACTTACTTTGTGTAAACTATAATGCTCTATAATTAAAGCTTACTTACATCTGCACAACGTGTACAGCTCTTTCTGCGTTCTTATTCTCGCAGGATGTGAAACAGTTACGCATATGATTGATTTTTGGAGTTTTATCAATTGTCCTTTTTTGCAGTCTATTATTTATAGCAGACACCTTGAATTGTTAAAAACTCTCATAATCTTTATATCTACAAAACAAATTTTCATAAACATTATGTACTTTGCTAAAATTATCATAAATAAATAATTTTATTTACAAATAACATTTTTTTAAAATAAAAATGAAAACTATTTATTTAAAATATTATGCGTTAAATGTAACATTTTATAGTAAACAACACCGAGGGTTTAATTCGTTAAATGCGAGGTACACCCCGTTTATGTCTTTAAGTAACAATGAAAAGTGAGTCAGAAAATGGTGTAAACAGAAACTGCCTGAGATTGTTAGAAAGAGAATTCTTACTAAAGATACAGATTAAAGTCAGTCAGTTATTGATTTCTCCATCTCAAAATGAGTTTGTCATGTGTACATCTGGAGTCAGATGTCTACCTCGTTTGCCTCACTCATGCTTTGTCGACGGAAAGAGAAGAAGTTATGGGACTATTAATTGGAGAGGTTTGACCGTTTGATTTTGTTGTTGTTTTTATCCTTGAAATTTGAGAAATTAATTATTAATTTCTATTTAGGATCGCCTGTCCTATATTTATTATACGGAACTGCCTCCCCAAAACAGTCTTTCGAAATCTTTCTCTATCGTAAGTTAGGTCCCCTGTCTCTGTTACTGTTATGTTTAAATTATCTATCATCATGTCTTTACTCTCTACTGTCTACATCTTCTTCATACTCATCTGACTCTAGTTCCCTCCATAATGATCTTTTCTGGACTTTACTTTCGTGTTTTTTTTTACGTTTTACATCTTCAAAATGTTTCGTTTACCTCATTTTTGTTTCTCCTAAAAACCAATCTTCTTTTTGTCTTTAAAAACCAATCTTTTTGAATATGTCATTGAGTTCTTATTGGGTAGATATCCGTATAAAACTATAAGGTTTATTCAGCTCAGTAAATTGGTAAAAATTAAACAAAAGAAGAAAAAAAAATACTTTATCAGGCAAACGGCTGGCCACTATGCTACATCAGTTCCCATGTGATGTAGTTTAGTTAGTTGCATATTCTGTACAGAACATCACAGTCAACCTTAGCATTTTTTGGATGTTTGTGATTTCTTGGCAAATTTACATTCAATAGTTTCCCATTGCTTTCTTCTTCTTCTTTGCGTTCATCCGGAGTGTTTTTTTCAGATGTGATTGCGGAGAGTTGTTACGCACCCTTGGGTCAACTCATCCGACTTCTGCATGCATTTTTGACCAGGTTAGCATTCCTGGGAGACTCTCACTTTTGTGGTACTGTCTGCATCCCAGCTTGTCAAGTTGGAACAGTCGAAGACTTCACTGTCATCCCTCAAGGGAAGGCAGGGACAGTCCATGGCATTTTCCGCCATCCAGGGTGGCATCCATAGTTGCAGAGCCGACACATAGCGCCCTGGTGCTGGGCTCACAGAGGGAATCGTCACGTCCTGCTCATGGCTGCTTTAATTCCTCACTTCAATATATTGGGCATTTCGTTTTCCCCGGGCCGCTCCAGCACAAACCAGACCGGTCTGCAGACGGTATCCACTCAGCGAGTTTTCGATTCAGACATGTGCTTGTCGCTGTGCCCGGGAACAATATAGTCAGTGCATAACTCTATAGTTCTGGGCACGACGGACATTCGGAAACTTAACTAGTCAGAGCTGTTCCGGACACGAGCTATTCGGAAAACTAGTTAGTCAGAGCTGTTCCTAGCACAAAGACATTTCACTCTGACGTTTTATGCGTTGTGCCTGCTTTATTTGCTTCCGTTGGCCAGCACATCCGACTTCAGCGAGCATTTTTACGGGTTTGCCTTCCTGAGGTTTCGAGAGACGTTAGACTTTTTTTGCTGTGGTTTCACCCACATCTCAGCTGGTCAAGGTAGAATGGTCAATGACATCATGGTCAACTCTCAAGGGAAGGCAGGGGCAGACCATGGGCATTCCCCAGCTATCCAAGGAGGCTTCCATATTTGCAGAGCTGGCACATATTGCTCTGAGACTGGGCTCACTTGCCACATCCTGCTCATGGCTGCTTTAAGTCCTCACTTCCAAGTATTGGGCTTGCTTGCTACTGGACGCTCAGCACACACCAGGAACGGTCAGTCTGCGGGCGACATCCACTAGGTAAGCTTTCACTTCGGACTTCGGACCACACAATGGGTTCGCTAGCCAAACGTTCCATTTTGTGTTATTGAGACGTTTTTCCACCTTTGACTACACTCTCTGTGAATATAGGTGCAGACATTTTGCGTAGCCATTTCGTGCGACATTTTCTACCTTTCATTCTCACTCACGAGGTAGGCTACATGCGCTGTCGGCTCAGTACCTTACCTCCGTGCACCAGTGAGCGAGAAACGGCAGGCCCTCTCAATTGTGGATCCCACATATCCCCCAGATGAGAGCCTTTGAACAAGTATCTGAACTGAGCATGTAGCATGCTCAGCATCTCACCTCCATTATTCGGTAGGTGGGTATCAGCCTGGCTCTCACATCCGAGGGTTTATGGCTTAGAGGCGTTCAGCCATATCCCTCGAATGGGAGCCTTAGAGTATGTGTCTGGACCTCGAAATA
Organism: Cepaea hortensis; assembly: GCA_963921405.1. Taxonomy (NCBI): domain Eukaryota; kingdom Metazoa; phylum Mollusca; class Gastropoda; order Stylommatophora; family Helicidae; genus Cepaea; species Cepaea hortensis. The sequence continues at coordinate 71,087,319 of OY992888.1, read as the reverse complement.
GCGGCATCGTGCACCTGATTTAGACTTTCACTGCTATCCTCAGTCTTACCTGAAGAGCAGCAGGTTGTGTCTCGCTTAGTCTGGTCCCTGTCCCAAGGCCTGTCCGACATGTAGTTTTGTTTCCATCGACAATGCTCTTGGGGTTACTGGGACACGCAAGCTCGCCCCCCCCCCCCCCCCTTCCCACTGCGACAAGGTGGAGACACATCGGGGTGGGGGGTGGGGGGGCATTGCTTTCTAAACGACTGGCACTCATACCATTGTATGCAAACCATTGCAAGGCAGTCTGCTTCCTAATTGCCCACAGTTGTGTTGTCAAACGAGGTATGTGGGATTATGAATTGTGTTCATAACCCACTCGCCACAGCACTGGACAGAGACTGCAATAATAACAGCACATGTAGTAGGTAAAATGGTATGACAGAATTACCAATGTCGTGCTCATGGGAAGAACTATTATTGAAAAGTGGGGGGGTCACATTTTACTTCTAGCCTTACGTGCATATCTTAAGGATCATATCTATGGAACAGAGGAACAGATAAATCACCATGACCTGGAGAGAACCATTCCACAGGCAGTGACCAGAGAATCTGACCAACTCTGTGCTCCTATAAAAGGCCAGATGGACACATAATCAGACTGCTACTGGTACTGGTATTGGGACATTTTGCTGGATATTTAAACACCCAAACTGAAACATCCAAATATACCTCTGTCTGCAAAGTGACAGCTAATAAATAGCATATTCATATCAACCCTATGCTACCAATGACAAGCTTGGACATTATCCAAATCACACTTATGAATAAGAAATGATGTTATCAGACAGACAGTGAGATCAACACCTTAGTGCCACATAAAGGGTAAGTTAATAAGTAAGTCACAAATGGCTGTAGAAAAATAACTAAATATGATAACAACTTGAAACCAGTTTATTTTTATACATATATTGTCCCTTTATTTCTCAACATAATTTTCACCAACATTGATGCACTTATCCCATCGTTTTATCAGTCCTCCCAAACCGGCTGCATAGAACTGTGTGCTTTGTTTTCACTTACCTGCCATCCCACAGAACTGTGTAACTTACTTATTGACTCGCCCTCGTAACTTTTTCTACCCAGCTATGCACCGCTTTACGGGATAAACATTTGTCAGAATAAACACTGAAAACCCACCTTGGGAGACATTTCGCAAATGATGCTGAAGTTAATGTGAAGTGAAAACGTGGTTTAGAATACAGAGCACACAGTTCTATGCAGCCGGTTTGGGAGGAGTGATAAAACGATGGGATAAGTGCATCAATGTTGGTGGAAATTATATTGAGAAATAAAGGGACAATGTATGTATAACAATAAACTGATTTCAAGTTGTTATCATATTTTGTTATTTTTCTACAGCCATTTGTGACTTACTTATTAACCTACCGTCGTATATTGTAAGACAGAAGGTCACATGGTTTAGCCATTTCATTAGAATGCAACACCATCAACTACCAACATTGGCACTACATCAAAGAACATGTGTTATGAGAGCAAGCAAGAGGACACCTGAAAAGAAATTGGATTCACAACATCAAAGACATTGTACAATCACATGGAATGACACTGTCCAGTGACACCCTTCAGGAGCTGGAGCGCCAATTATTAGCTTGATGGCTAAAGTGGAAGCTGATGATTATTCAATCAATCATGTGCCATGCCGGAAAGCGTGGGCGGTCATGTCTCGCCATTTCACTCGATCACCAGTGTCGTGGATCAGCTCAGTGTTCATGCCTCGTCCATGCCATGTAGATGATTATTATTCATTTTAATAAAAATTTTTTTGTCTTTTATATTATAGATCACTGAAGACAGAGTTGTGTATTTGTCATCAGTTATCATCCTACGGCGGTCTGATAAACAGCCAGATCGAGTGGAAATTTCACCAGAGCAACAGTCAGATGCCTCAATAAGAGCGGAGGTGTGTCTGGGAGAAGTGTATTTGTAAACATTCAAGTGCTACCTGTTGTTTGTTCTTTGTTTTTTTGCTAGCTTTGAGGAGCGGCTGGTCGAGTGGCTAGAATGCCGGATTCTCCTTTGGGAGACCCGGGTTTGAATCCTGGGTAAGGGTGGATTTTTTTTCAGTCCACAATTTACAGTGTAAATCAGCTGTCCATCCATCCATCAAGTGCCATGCCAATAAGCGTGGGCGGTCATGATTAACCATTTCACTCGATCACCAGAGTTGTGGATCCGTTCAGTTTTCTTGTCTCGACCATGCCACGTGGCCAAGCCATCCAGGTATTTACTTCTCTGTCTTCCCATTGTTCTCTTCCCCTCGATATTGCCAGTTGTCACCAAGTTCTCCAATTTATTTCTTCTCATAACATGCCCACAAAATTTTGACTGTCTGCGTCTAATTTCTCTAATCAGTTTACGATTTTCATTTGTTGCTTGTGGGACTTAGTCATTTGATTTTCTGTCTGTCCATGGTATTCTTTGCATTCTCCTCAGAAACCACATTTCCACAGCCATCAGATGTTTTTCAGCTTGTCTGCTCATTGTCCACGCTTCACATCCATACAAAAGTACAGGCTCTGTGTAGCACCTCAATCAGCCGTATGTCTAAGGAAAGTAAAAGTAATTAAACAATATTTTTACATGCCTTGAGACTTATTGGACATTTTGTGGTAGTCCCATATTTTCATAGACCAACTGGGACTCGAGGACTGATGTTGTCAATATAAAGCTGACCACCTCTCCTTCCCATGATGTTTACATGTAGCCCTATTAGCTGAGTCAGCGTGAGAGAACAGGTCGATTTGAAAAATCCACCTCTGCGTGAATTCAAACCCATGACCACCGAGTCGGCAGCATATGTCCTGGCCACTGCACTGTCATGGTTGCCATAAGTTTACAGAAGGGGACTAAGTGGTCTCGGGGTATGGTGTCCGCCTCAAGTGCTGGAGGTCCCGGGTTCAAGCCCCGGTGAGGATCGGGATATTTTTACGTGGACTTCTAGTAACAAAGTTTCTCCTGATCTCTGTGTAGTGAGATCGGACGCCCGGTGTATAGGTGCGCATGTTAAAAATCCCTTGGCAGCCTAACTGTGCTACCCGGGCAAAATTTTGACTCTACCCAAAGTATTTTAAATTCCTCACTGGTGCTACAGAGTTTGTGCTCTGAGCTGAGATTCTCAGGACTCAGGCTTGAGTTAGGAGTAGAATGTAGTACTTGTGGGTTACACCCATGTGCCATGATGTTGGTCCATCGACTAAACTAAACCAAACTAAACTATAAGTTTACAGAGACCTCAATAATAAAGACAGCAGGTGTCCTGGCCACTGCACTGTCGTGGTTGCCATAAGTTTACAGAGACCTCAATAATATAGACAGCTCATAAAGGTTAGCATGGCCGAATGGATAAGATCTCTAAGATCTCTTAAACATCCGGTGTGCTGAGGTAGCAGGTTCAGCCCCTACACCGGTCAATTGGACACAAATGTTGACTTCTCGTCCTTGACTTGAGGTAAATTACAATTACCTCAGAAATTGGAGTGGGTTTGCCTGATGACGAGTGACACTGGTAATAGGGACATCTACATGAAAAAATCTGTCCAGTGCACTAGACGTAGTAGCACATGTATGGGCTAGGTTTTAGTTCAAAGCAAGTGAACAGCAAAACCAAAAAAAAAGAGTTCCTCTGCCTTCTATTGTGAACCTGAGACCATAACTGACAACTACCTCAAGCTCAATCCACTATCTGCTCACGTGGTTTCAGATTACCCTAGTTGGGGGATCAACAGGTACTGTACTTTCCCAAGGGTGCCCTATAGGCTAACAAAGGGAAAGAGGCATCTTCTCCTTTAGGCAGAGTGGAAGGCTTCAATTCAACGATCAAAAGTAGAGAGCATCTGTTTGATTTTATCCCCATGTGGTGGGGAACAAGCAGGCGGACAGATTGGCTGGGTCTGCATCACTTGATGGGGTATTGGTCCATGATAAGGCAGATGTTTTCAAAGCCCTTTGGGATCGTGTGTGTAGTGCATAAGAACGGGTAGATCATCACAGCTTGGAAAGAATTGTGCATCAGGAGTGAATAGAGGATCTGGCTAACACTCAGGACTCAGAGAAAAGGCCAGATGAACACATAATCAGACTGCTACAGATTCCATTAATATTTGGACTCTTCGTTGGCTGTTGAAGATGAGGATGGAGCACCTATGGGAATGTCTCGAGTGTTGTTGACTAAACTCAACTCATTTGATAGAGAATACCCTCCCTAACCTGCCATACAAAAGAGACAGGAGCAGGCGGAAAGAGTTAGCTTATTGTGTAAAACTCTCTAATCATTTTCCAAACTTATTTGCTTGTTTTTTTGTTTTTTTGCAGCAATTAGCCAAGGAATTGAATAGACCTTTGAGAGTAGTCGGCTGGTACCATTCTCACCCACACATTACAGTATGGCCTTCTCATGTCGGTTAGTTTTTAAAAAAATTTACGTTACCCTTTTCACCTCTGTTTTATATTAATTAATGTGGGTGTCTTTTTCTCCTCCTCCTCTGTTTCTTCATTTTCTCCTCCTGCTACTACTGTTACCACAACCCATACTACTATAGGGTGTATTTTTAATGACTGGAGTTTTTGAAAATATTGCCGTTCCAAGTTTTGTATTCACCCTCTGTGGAGTTTGTGCAACATAAAAGGTAAATACAAAACTTGGAACGGCAATATTTTAAAAAACCCCAGTCATTAAAAATACATCCTGTACTACCACAACTACCACACTGCTACTACTACTACTACTACTACTACCACAACCACTGTTACTACAACTACCACCACCACCACTGCTAGTACAACTACCACCACCGCTACTACTACTAATACAACCATCACCATCACTACTACTACTATTATTACATCCATTATTACTACAACCACTATCACCAGCAATGCGGGACGCAGAGGTGTTTCCAAGACACCAGGGCCAGGCTCTATACTGGCCAAGACCTACTAACACGTCCTAATCGTGCGTCCTGGGCAAACAGGTCCCTTCAGGGTCCTGGCTATCGTAGTAGGATCGCTGATTCTTCTGAAGTTGGAGAGTATCTTCCTGCACGGCGAGGAACCACCAGTCTGCACACCAATAAGCCAGACATGGGACAACGGATACTCATGCAAACCTCAGGTCCTGTATGACATCACACTGATGTTGGACAACAGGATGTCTTTGGGTAGGGAGATGTGTGTAGGTGGGTGGATGTGTGTGGGTGGGGGATGTGTGGGTTGGGGAATGTATGTGTGCTTGGGGTGTGGGTGGATGACATGTGTGGTGGGTGAGAGGTGTGGGTGGGGAGATGTGTAGGTGTAGGGATGTGGTAGATGGGTGGGGGAATGTATGTGTGTGTGGGTTATGTGTGTGGTTGGGTGGGGGAGTTGGAGTGAATGGGGGATGTGTGGGTGGGTGGTGGATGTGTCTCATAACATAGTAATATGCATTGTTTATGTTTACAAAATTCATTTGACAATGTTTTTTCCTATGCACTGTTGATGAAAGAAAGATGAGTGATTGGAAGGGCCGAATGTAAGACGGGCCTGCGTGCCCAATTTGTTACCCTTTGAAAATAAAGTCTGTTCGTTCGTTCGTTCATTCTGTTCATCCTACATACACAGGATCTTGCGCTGGAGTTCATAGCCAGCGAACACAAGCAAGCAAGCAAGCACCACCAATGCAACTACTACTACTACCACCACAATCACCACCACTACTACCATAGCCATCACCACCACCACCACCACCACCATTTCTCTGTGACATTGTCAAATTATGTAATATAGGGCTGTGACAGTGGTCTCATTTCTGTTTTGTTCTATAGATGTAAGAACACAAGCAAGTTACCAGCAGATGGATGATGGCTTTGTGGGGCTGATCTTTTCTGTCTTCAATGAAGATGCAACCAAAGTATGTTCAAGCGGTAAACCTCTTCATGTTCTTGTTTGTTCATCCTGTATTGTGTTCATTTACAGCAAAATTAGGATATCTGTGCTTTCATCCTGCAATATAGTGGTTGATTCTAGAAGATAGTAACTGTAGAAAATGTTGACTGTATATATTTCTTCTTTTTCTTGTTTGTTAGTTCTGTATTTTGTTAATATACATCAAAATGTTGCCGGCACTTGGCTGCAGAGTTGACTTCGGACATTTCCAGCCCGAGTGGTCGCTACATTTCCACCCCTCTTAAGTGCCTCAGCTTGGGTGCCGTGTTCTGACCTGGTGGGGTGGGTCCCAGGTCAGCATGAGACCGCCGTTGTTGTTCCGGCCTCATTGTGAGGTTGCTATTTTTCAGCCTTATTGAGAGGTTTTGGTCTTACTGCGGTTTTGTTCTTTTTTGAGAAACATTGACTCACATTACAGGCAAAGTTGAACCATTTATTGTGTAACCTTGCCCCACCAATCATTACGCTTGCTCCATAGCCAGGTACGCTGTCTCTCCCAGTCTTTTAACTGATTCAGTGCCATGAGATGATTAATCGTATTAAGCGACTTCCCTAATCTGCCATTGGCTTATATATAGTTGTTTTCTCTATGCAACCCCTTTAAGTTTATATGTAATACAACATGTCTGCTACCATATTAACAACTGTTAATTCATAACTGTGACACGCCCCTACTTCCCATTCTCCGCCATCCATTTTTGTTTGGTCCAGACCTATTGTTTGTTTGGCACTGAATCAGTGAAGTGCCCATGTTCTTGCTCGTCCTTTACACCGAGCTGTTTCAGCATGTCGTACACAGAGTTGGAAACAAGGCCTCTTGCGTCTATCTCCACGGCGATTAGCCTGATGGTATATCCTTCTTGTCTCAGGCTTGCGACCATATCATTGTACTTCTCCATCTTGTAGGTGTGCTGCTCCTCGACTCTTGATTCGAATGGAACAGTAGTGGTCCATAGAGTTTATCTTCCACTGTTGTTTCTCCTGGCCAGAAGGTTTGCCTAGATATGTCATATTTTGGGCAGTCTTGGAGTTTGTGATCTGCTGTCTGTGGTGTCAATCCTCATGTGCACATAGCTGAGTCCCAATCTTGAATTTTGTATACATGTGGTTGAGTGATCTATTGTGTCCTGTTCTGAGGCACAGAGAACCAACAGTTGAGTTGACGGAGAGCACACCATAATGTCTGGTTGCAATTGACACCTCAGGATTTCCACTGGGTACTTGCCACAGCCCTGCAGGTCTACTGTCAATTCCCAGTCCTTGATGCTCCCGAGGATGGATGGAAAGCTGTCAGGGCATTTGACTCTACTGTTTAGCTTTTGTCCAGCTTTTAAAAATCGTATCTATCCGGCCTTGGGAACAGACTCCTTGTTTTGCCTGGAGTCTCGCTACATCCACTGAGTTGAGTTGAATTGAGCTAAGAACCTACATTACTGCGCTCAGAACATTTCCACACACACTCCGTCCCCTCGTTTAACACGCAGCAAAGAGTCATACTGCTAATCGTTCCAACTGTCCTCTGATTGAAAGTTCTTTTGGCCTTCCCTCTCAGCTTTGAGATTCGTCCGGAACCTCTGCCTATCCCCTGCCAAATCATTCTCTCTACATACTGGTTCTCAATCTGTTCGCCCACTTTCTCCACCTGGTCCCACAGGCACCAGACCATCTCTTCCTTGTCCATAGGTAATCTACCACAGAGAGGTGCATTCTCTGCCAGCCTATCAACCTGTTCATTCCCCAGCACTCCCGCATGACCAGGGCAGAAAATCCATACAATTCTCACAATCTGTGACCTCTGAAGCGAGGCAAGCCATTCCACACGAAACATTCCTTTCTCCACCTTACTAAGCATACTATGTGAGTCCATAATGAATACAATATGTGTTGCAGCACTTTCCTCCAGCCATTGAAAGGCTGCTGTGACTGCTTCCATCTCCATTCTCATGCTGGAGATCATAGTCTCTTATACATCCACAGTGGCTGCCAGCTCTGTAAGAACCTTGTTATGGCACCATGTGAATTGGCCTTGCCAAAGGGCCACCCTGCGCGCAGACTGTGTCCTAGTGTCTGTGTCCTTTTGGTCTCCATGATGTTACATAGAGATATGTTGGGTCATCGGATATACCCCATCTGACCAGGTTAGCAGTTGATGGGAAGACATCATACAGTGATCTGACAACGACACTTATTGACAATGATGGCAAGCGCTATTTGTTATTCCATGAGAGGGACCTCTTCAGAGTCCCCTCCCATGATACCCACTGACCTTGCTGTGACTGCTACACAGCCTTCTGCACTTGCTTATGTCCTTTCCATCACAAATTTCCTGGATCACCATCTCTCTGTGCTGTCTGGCTGATGCCTTTGACCACCATTGTGTGTCACAATGTTCATTGGTTTCTTTGTTTTGTTTCTCACAATGTTCATTCATTTCATTGTTTCCCTCAATGTTTTTTGATTTCTTTGTTTCCCACAATGTTCATTAGTTTCTTTGTTTCTCACAATGTTCATTAGTTTCTTTGTTTTGTTTCCCACAATGTTCATTGGTTTCATTGGATTTGTTTCCCACAATGTTCATTGCTTTCTTTGTTTTGTTTCCCACATTATTCATTGGTTTCTTTGTTTTGTTTCCCACATTGTTCATTTGTTTCTTTGTTTTGTTTCCCACATTATTCATTTGTTTCTTTGTTTTGTTTCCCACATTGTTCATTTGTTTCTTTGTTTTGTTTCCCACATTATTCATTTGTTTCTTTGTTTT
>OY992888.1:71039698-71078379 GCA_963921405.1 Cepaea hortensis | reverse complement strand
ATCATGGACAGTTAGTTGCAACAAATCCTCCTGATGCCTCAGAGGTGTGATGTTACAGTAGAATGCTGAGAGTCACTGGCACCTTGCCATCTTGACAGACGATTGTTACACTGTGCTGCCAAAAAGGCATAACAACTACAGCCAGACCAGGAATGGACTTATACCTCTCCATAACACAAAACCTGGGTGGAATTTAGAGACCATGTGTTGTCCATGCAGCATGATCCCTCTCTCTGCCTGCCTAATTCACTCCAGAGGAGAGGTGACACCAATACATCTGGAACAAGATCAACTGCAGAAGCTGCCATATCTGTAAAGTAATGCGCTAACTGTCTACGTGTCGAAGCCTCCATCCTAGACCAGTTGCCAACCAAGGTTTAGGGCTTTGTCTGCCTTGCCATGACATTTTGTCTTTAGGTTGCATTTCCTTGCACCAGGATATGGCTTGTACCCTCCCAGTTGCACTTCTCTGCCCGAAGCCATTGGCACATTGTGGGGTCCCGGGCTAGCAGAATGCAGGTAGTTCCATAGTACCATCTACTATCATAAGGTAGCTCAGTCATATCTAACCAAGACCTGATATTTAAAAAATACTGATTTTGGAACTGCTGCATAATGATGATGATGATACTTCTCTGCCTTCCCCTTGTCCTTGTCCCCCTCAATCTTGCCAGTTGTCACCAAATTCTCTAGTTTATTTCTTCTATGATAATCATGACTCATGCTTATTTTTTCCCGTCGTAGATTCCAGCAAGTCCAGGTACCGTTGTTCATCACCCCAAGCTACTCCATCAGCCGAGCCTGTCTCAACTCATTGGTGATACCAAAGATACTACTGCAGGAAGAAGATGAAGCTTATGAGAAAGTGACCGATGGGTCCCAGGATTTGCTGACCCGAATACACAATGCTTCAGGTAAGTGTGTTTAGGAATTGTGTGTGTGTTTTGAAGGGACCTGCTTATGGGTATGTGACGTGTAGGACCATCATAATTTGTAGGCCTGGGTGGCTGTATTTCCGAAAATGACAACTTATATCTTAACATAGATAAAACAAAGATAATGCATACATATAAAACTAATATGGAGAAAGAAATATATGTTGTTGAGGCAAAATTGGAGGTGGTAGAAAATTTTGAATATCTTGGGTCATTAATTACCAACAACGGTGACACATTTAAGGAAATTAAATGATGAATATCTATTGCTCTTTAGAAAGTAAAACAACTGAATAAATTGTGGAGTGGGACAGAAAGAACTAAACAAAATTTGATTTCTAAGAGAATGTATCTTTCCCATTGCAACATATGCCTGTGAGACCAGGACACTTACTAAACAAATTGAACAGTGCATGTATGCCTTTGAATATAAATGTTATACGCAAGTTCTAAGAATATCTTGGATACAGAAAAGAACAAGTGCATCCATACAACAAGATCTGAATATTGAAGAAGGTTGGCTATTAAAGACGATAAAACAAAGAAATCTTAAATATTTTGGTCACTTGAAACGTCATGAAAGTTTGGAGAGAACAATCATGGAGGGATGTATGACTGGGAAGAGAGGAAGAGGAAGGCCAGAGAGAAGATGGGTGCAGGATGTGGCAGATGATCTCCAGTTAAGTGTCTCGGACACGGGACATTTTGCTTATGACCAAGAAGTTTTCCGGAAGGTTGGTATGGGAGCAAAGTTCTGTAAAGGACATGCTACTGAATGAATGAATGAACCATGAACAAGTCTAAATATAAAAGAAGACTAACTCAGTCAACCTAGATGAAAGACAGCTACTCTAGAAGAGGTGTGACAAAGTGGGGGGGAAAAGCCATGAGTCTGGGTTGCCAACTTACTCCTTTTACCTAGGAAATTCTCCAGAGTTACGTTTGCTTGATTATAACTCAAGTGTAGTCCATACACGTGCTACCACTTCTAGTACACTGGACTCAGTTTTGCATGTGGATTAGCTTTCCCTATTATATGTATCCCTCAACATCAGGCGAACCCACACCAGTAGCTGAGGAACTTGTTATTTACGTCCCCAAGTCAGGGATGAGAAGTCAACAATTTAGTACAATTTAAGAGGAAGAGCTCTTATTCATTCGGCCATATTGAACTGAACTATGCATGAACTGGGAGCAGTATCGTCTAAAACAAACATTTCGGATGAATGTAGATGAAGAAGACACATGGTGACAGTAGAACATTATATGCAACTGTAAGAAAGAGACAAACAGTTGTTCTTTGGGCATGTAATGAGAAGATGTGAGAAGAAATAAATTAGAGAACTTGGTGACAACTGGCAAGATCGAGAGGAGGAGAACAGGGGGAAGGCAGAGAAGTAAATACCTGGATGGCTTGGCCACGTGGCATGGTCGAGACAGGAACACTGAGCTGATCCATGACTGTGATGATCAAGTGAGATAGCGAAACAGTGTGTTTCTATGACTGTCCGTGTCAACAATTTTACACCAGTGTGTTTTTATGACTGTCCATGTCAACATGTTAATGGTTTTACACCAGTGTGTTTTTATGACTGTCCATGTCAACATGTTAATGGTTTTACACCAGTGTGTTTCTATGACTGCCCATGTTAACATGTTAATGGTTTTACACCAGTGTGTTTTTATGACTGTCCATGTCAACATGTTAATGGTTTTACACCAGTGTGTTTCTATGACTGTCCATGTCAACATGTTAATGGTTTTACACCAGTGTGTTTCTATGACTGTCCATGTCAACATGTTAATGGTTTTACACCAGTGTGTTTCTATGGCTGTCCATGTCAACATGTTAATGGTTTTACACCAGTGTGTTTCTATGGCTGTCCATGTCAACATGTTAATGGTTTTACACCAGTGTGTTTCTATGGCTGTCCATGTCAACATGTTAATGGTTTTACACCAGTGTGTTTCTATGGCTGTCCATGTCAACATGTTAATGGTTTTACACCAGTGTGTTTCTATGGCTGTCCATGTCAACATGTTAATGGTTTTACACCAGTGTGTTTCTATGGCTGTCCATGTCAACATGTTAATGGTTTTACACCAGTGTGTTTCTATGGCTGTCCATGTCAACATGTTAATGGTTTTACACCAGTGTGTTTCTATGACTGTCTGTGTTAACATGTTAATGATTTTACACCAGTGTGTTTCTATGACTGTCAGTGTCAACATGTCAGTGTTATTCCATTCACAGTCTACACAAAATCGGTGTGCCATGTCATGGAGGTGATTACAGGTCCTCTGATACACAACTTGGAGTGCCGACTCCATGCCAACAAACTGCGCATACAGGAATTGAAAGAGGAAAAACAGCTGCTCACACAGAAGCTCAAAGCTTATGAGAAGAAGAAAATTCAACCAGTTTGATTGATGTGTGAGTCAGTGAGAGGCTAGTATTGTAAATATACAAAACATACCTTAGCAGATGCTGGTTGTTGGATGTGAAATGCTAACGATGTTATGTATTCTAATATTGACACTTTACATTATAATTTTGACACTTCACAACAGATGTGAAATCCTAACCATGTGATGTAGTCTAATAATGGCACTTCACAACAGATGTGAAATTCTAACCTTGTTGAGTATTCTTGTTCTTGTTCTTCTTCTTCTGTGTTAATCTGGAGTGTTTTTTCAGACATAGTTGCGTTGTGCCTGTTTACAGCAGAGCTGCAATACTTGTGCCTTTCGGCCGACACATCTGACTTCTGCGGGCATTTGTTGACCAGGTTAACCTTCCTGGGGGTTAAGTGTTCTAATATTGTCACATCACAACAATTAGGTTTAACAATTTGTAGAGATAAGCCTTTGAATGTAAGTGTTAGAGAAATTCAGTGTACGAGAATGGGGAGAACCAAATCTATCCAACAATAATCTTGTATTAAAGAAGATTGGTTAGTTAGGGTATCACCCTTGCACTCCGGACATGTCCATAGGTGCTCAAATCCTTCTCCCAATATATGTATCAGCGTCCGGCGGCTAATAGTGCCAGTTCTGTGTTGGTTGACGAGGCCTCTTATTCTCCTAATATACCTCTCGTGTCTGGCCATGCCAATTCCTACTCCCAAATCACTCATTCTTATTATTGGTTTTTAAGTCAAATAAAAATGAGGAAAATAAAATATATCAAGCATGTAAAAAGACATGAATTGTGAACAAGATCAATATAGAGCAGTGGTTCTCAACCTTTTTTGGCCCGTGCCCCCTTCACCATATTTTCAGAACGTCATTCCCCCCTCCCCCCCCCCCCTCATATTTTCTACCTAAAAATCCCCCCTCCTGCCCCTACACAGTATACGTAATAATGAAAGCACATACTAAAACAGGTCTAGACGTCCACATAAAATGTGATTTGTGGGTCTACTTACTTTATAAAATGAATTTTAAAAGAGGTGAGACGTACAGAAACGTAAAGTATGAAGGGAAAAACAAGATCAAGTAATTGGTTCTTGTATTAACGCTATCTTGAAATAATCTTCATTCCCCCCCCCCCCCCCCCCCCCCCCCGGAAACCCTAAAATCCCCCCCCCCCCCCCCCCCCATCCCCACTGGTGGGAATTCCCCACCAGTTCAGAACCACTGTTATAGAGGGAGGTGTATCAGGAAGCAGAGAAGAGGAAGCCTACAATGTGGATGGATTTAAGATGTGTGTGTGTTTGAACTCAAGCGTAGTCCCTACACATGCTACATCTTCTAGTGCACTAGACTGGTTTTTGCGTGTGGCTTAGCTTTTCTTCTTCTTCTTCTTTGCGTTCATCCAGAGTGTTTTTTTCAGATGTGATTGCGGTGTGTCCTACAGTTTTTGTAACTATTTCATTCGACTGGGGCACTTCTTCAACCTTTTTGTACTCGCTCACGAGGTAGGCTACATGTGCTGCCGGCTCAGCACCTTACCTCCGTACAGCAGTGAATGAGAAACGGCCAGGCCCTCTCATCCAGGGATCCCTCATATCCCCCAGCTGGGAGCCTTCGGACAGGTATATGAACTGGGCATGTAGCGTGCTCAGTATCTCACCTCCATTTTTCGGTGGGTGAGTATCAGCCCGGCTCTCTCATCCAAGGGTAGTAGCGTAGAGGCGTTCAGCTACATCTCTCGGATGGAGGCCTTTGTGTAAGTGCCTGGACAAAGTTTGTGGCTTCGTGTGCCTGAGTTAAAATTTTGACTGCTGTCCTCAGTCTACCTGCAGAGCAGCAGGTTGTGTCTCTCTTAGTCTGGTCCCTATCCCAAGAGCTGTCCAATATGTAGTTTATATCCATTGGCACAGCGCTTGGGGTCAGTGGGACACTCAAGCTCCCCCACCGCTGCAAGGTGGAGACACATCGGGGGAGGCTTAGCTTTTCTTATTACCACTGTCTTTCGTCATCAGGTGAACCCACTCACTTCAGGGGTACTTTATGTCAAAAAGTCAGGGATGAGAAGTCAACATTTTAGTCCAACTGACTGGTGTAGGGGTTGAACCCTTTACCTCAGCATCAGCATACTAGATGTTTAATAACACTTGTTCTTATCCATTTTTCCATGCTGACCTACATGGATTTAACATGTGATAGATAATTCACACAGGACATCTGACTTGTGATAGAAATTTGGAAATTTTTTTATGGGGGTGAAGTTATATATAGTAAAGATAGCTGGATAAGGTGAATATCAGACAATGGTTTGTATGTGCTATTGTGTGACAGGAGAGAGACGGAGAGAGAGAGAGGGGGGGGGGGCATTAAATTAGAAAGAAAGAAGGGGAGAGAGAGGACATGGAAGAAGAGAAAGAGAGGGGGAAGAGAGAGGGCAATGTATTAGAAAGAAATGGGAGAGAGAGAGCATGGAAAGAGAGATAAAGGGAGGTGGAGAGAGAAGGAAAGTGTAAGTAGAGAGAGATAGAGAGGTGAGGAAGAGAGAGGGAGGTAGAGAGAGAGAAGTCATGGCAGGTGAGAGAGGAAAGAAAGTGAGGGAGGAAGAGATGGGGTAAAAGAGAAATGAGGTGAGAAATGGGTGACTTAGTGGTGCAACGTCTGCCTCCAACCCGAGCAGACACATTATGGATAGTCTGATTGATGGTGTGAATGGTAGTGATTGTTACAAAATAAAACCAATTGGTACATTTCCCATTCATCCTGGGGTAGTGGATAAAACATCTAGGCTTTTCAGATAAACGTGAAAAACTAGGAGGGTCATGTAGTAATGTTATGTACCTTAAAGCACAGCGGGCATGCAGTGGCAGACCCATATTTGTATTGACCAATCGGCACTCGGCAGGCGATGTGTTCAGTATCACACCTGTCACTTTTACTTCCCAAGACATTTCTTGGTACACATTTTAGGCTGGGTTGATAGTAGAAGATAAACTATGGACCACTGAGTTTACTGAAAAAGACTGTTAAATTAATACAAGAGACAACATTGCAGTTATAGACAAATTTCAAGCAAAGAAAAAGGGGAGGAGGAGTAGGGGGGATGGGCAGGAGGAGGAGGAGAAGAAGAAGAAGAAGAAAAAAAAAACAAGAAGAAGAAGAAAACAGCAGAAGAAGAAGTAGAAAACAGAAGAAGAAGAAGAAGAAAACAGCAGAAGAAGAAGAAGAAAGCACAAGAAGAAGGCTTAGTTGACTCAGGAGCCCAGCTTAATTTTTAAAATGTGCTCTGATTTGGAGCGAACCCTAGACCACCAAGTCTGTCGGCGAGAGCCTAGCCACTAGACCACCTTGACAGAGGGTCCATGTTGCTCATTACAAATCCCTCAACTGTTGGAAGTAAAATGGAACCAGCTGCATAGACTGCATCCCAGACTGAAATTTGTACATTTTAACAGATTCTGTGCCACACAAAAAGTAGGTTTGAACCAAACAAAACTGGATGGCACAAAATGGGAAGGTTAACCCGGTCAACAAATGCCCGCAGAAGTCGGATGTGTCGGCCTAATAGCGCAAGAACGCAGCTCTGCTGTAAACAGGCACAACGCAATCACATCCGGGAAAAAACTCCGGATGAACGAAGAAGAACGATGGCACAAAATGGGAAGCAAGAGTGTGTCACAGTTATGACTTAGAAGTTGTTAAAATGGGAGCAGACATGTTGTACAGGGTGTTTGTAAAGTCTCACTACACTTTGTATGTAGAACTTGATGTCATCAAAAATGTCCATACTAAAGCAGTATGCAGGGAATGGCTGTCGTCTGCTGAAGTAATCCTTTTCAGTCCAAACAGAATGGTGTTATCAATGGAAGAAAGAATTTTGATGACATCACATACTTAATTTTTCAAATTTGTTCTACACACAAAGTGTAGTGAGACTATACAAACACCAGTATTATAGCACAATGACAGCATTTCAGTGATATGTAAGCCCATGGCAGACATGGGAAGTCGCTTAAGACAGTTAATAATCCCATGGCAGTTAATCGATTAAAAGCCTATACAAATAAAGAATTCGGCACTAGTGAAACTTGATTGGTTCTGGTTTTCCGGAAAATGAGCTTAATGATGACATAATTAAGATAATAATAAATATTTGTGTTTGAAAAAAACTTTTGTAATCTTTGTGTAAGGGCTTACGTTAGAGATAATTGCAATTAAGTTACAAATTAAGACAAAACCCATGTTTTTTTCCTGGGGCGCTCACTCGCTTTGAAGTCAAGCATAGTCCATACACATGCTACAACTTCTAGTGCAGTGGTTCTCAACCGGTGGGGAATCAAGATTATTTCAAGATTGCGTTAATGTAAGAACCAATTACTTGATATTGTTTTTCCCTCCATACTTTACAGTTATGTGCTTCTTGCCCTTCTGAAATTCATTTTATAATGTAAGTAGATCTGCAAATCACGTTTCAGGTTGACATCTAGTATGTGTTATTAAATTTAACTTCTATTTTTACATATACTGTGTATTTAAAAAAAGGGGCGGGGGAATTTATAGGGAGGAAATACGAAAGGGGGGGATTGACATTCTGAACATACGGTGAAGGGGTGCATGGGCCAAAAAAGGTTGAGAACCACTGTTATAGTACACTGGACTGATTTATGTGTGTGGATTAGCTTTCCCTGTTATCAGGAAGATGATGATTCACTTAATAGTTATGGCATATTTCATTAAACTTGGAGTTGTTAAAGATACTGTACTTGAAAATGTTAAATGTTTTTTGTTTGCTTGCTTGCAACTCAAACATAGTCCACACACACTCATATTACTACTAGAGTGCACTGGGCTGATTTTACATGAGGGCCAGCTTTCCCTATTACCAATGTCCCTTGCCATCAGGCGAATCCACTCCAACTTCACAGGTACTTGTGATTTTTATTTATTCCCCCAAGTCAAGGATGAGAAGTCAGAATTTGAGTCCAACTAACCAGTGTAGGGCTTTATCCCTTTACCCCCCGAGAAAGTTAACTTGGTTAACAAATACCCAAAAAGTCAGGTGTGTTGGCCGAAAGATGCAAATATTGCAGCTCTGCTGTAAACAGGCACAACTCAATTACGTCTAAAACAAAATTATGGATGAACGCAGCAGAAGAAGAAGAACCCACTATCTTGGCATCAACACACCGGGAGTTTAAAAACGAGTGCTTCCCAGAAAGGTAACCCGATCAACAAATGCCTGGAAAAGTTGGATGTTTCAGCTGAAAGGTACAAATATCGCAGCTCTGCTGTAAACAGGCACAAACAATTACCTCTAAAACAACATTATGGGTGAACGCAGACGAAGCAGAACAAGTGCTCTTATCCTTTCGGCCATGCTGACCTCCTGTTGATGAGTTAATTGTTTAGTTCCAATGTTTCACATTGGAGGTTGGCATGGCTGAGAGGTCTAACGTGCTTTAAACTTCTCTTCTGATCGTGGAGTAGTGGGTGTTCATTCCACACCCTGCACAGTTGGACTTAATTGTTTTCACGTCCTTAACTTGGGGATGCAAATGACAAGTACCTTTGAAGTCAGAGATGGGTTCACCTGATGGCGAGGGACACTGGTAATGGGGAAAGCTAACCTTCATGCAAAATCATTCCTTACTTATTAGTAGTAGTAGCATGTCTGTGGACTATGTTTGAGCTGACAGCAAGCAAACATAAACATATTCAACATTTTCAAATATAATATCTCTAAACACAGAAGTCACAAACAATATTTTGCAGTTATAAACATATTTCAGGCGAACGAAAGAAGAAGAAGAACAAACAATATTTTGCACGATTTATTGCCTGGCTTATTTCATCAGGTACATACTGCAGAGTTATAATAAATCGTATGAAGTGAATAATTGAATAATATTCAAGCTGAAACAATTAAAACACATAGTGACAAGTATTGTTCCAATGTGGAACATCTGGTATCCCAACGGTCATTTTAAATTTACCACGAACTCTTTCTATTTGCACAAAACCGACTGGAATCACCTAATTGCTAACACCTTGCTATATTTGAGCAATCGTTTATTGTTCATCGATTATAGTATATGAAATACCTTATCTTTGTTTATGCTATGAACACATCTTATTAGATGTTGAGAAATCTTGACGATGATGGTGTTTTATAGTTTTCGACTGCACAGGGATTCTTGAAGACTGGTTAACTTTCTTTTCCACCCACACTGGTATATGTTCTGCTAATCGATTTGCTAATTGTCTTTCCGTTCTTCCTACGTAAGTTGCTAGGCACTCACACTGGACTTGATAAGTGCAGTCTTTTTCTGTGGCTCATTTTCTTGTCATACCAAATCATCGGGTAATCTTAAAAGTTAATACAGTAGCAGACATGTTGTATTATATACCAAATTAAAGGGTTTGCATAGAGGCAACTACTGTATCTAAATAAGTTTGTGGCAGTAATGGAAAGTTGCTTAAGACGATCAGTCATCCCATGGCACTTATAAATCACTGTGGGAATATGTGTTATTTTGTTTCTGCTTGAAGGATGTAGCATATTGCTTTAGTTTATGTTGTGAGAATTCTGCAGTATTCATTCTCACAAGATGTTTAACTGATTCAGTGTCAAACAAAACGTAGGTTTGAACCAAACAGGAACATAATCAAATGAACAAGTATTATTTTAATGTAAATGGGACGCATAGGTGTTTCCAAGGCAACGGGGCTGGGTTCTATACTGGCCAAGACCTATTGACACATCCTCGCCGTGCGTCCTGGGCAACAGGTCCCTTTGGGGTCCTGGCTAAAGTTAGTAGGATAGTTGATTCCTCCGAAGTCGGAGAGTGTCTGCCTGTACGGCGAGGAACCACCAGTCTGCACACCAATAAGCCAGACATGGGACAGAGGATACTCACGCAAACCTCAGGTCCTGTATGACATCACACTGATGTTGGATAGCAGGATGTCTTCATCCGGCATACAGGACTTCACGCTGGAGTTCACAGTCAGCGAACACAAGCAAGCAAGCATAATGTAAATTTCCATTCATTGAGTATTGAAATTGTGAAAGATATGAAACAAAACAAATAACACGATATATGTTCAGAACAATGGTGGCCGGTTGTCACTGAATTGACTGGTTTGCCTTTTTTTGCTCACGAGTGCATTTTTCAGGAGACTCCTGGGAGTCATCGCTGGAGCTACGGAGTTTGTGCTTTGTGCGGCACTTTCGGTGAGTTGCCCTATAGAATGAGACAGAGCCATATGGAATAAAACCCGGGTCAATTAAGTCTTTCTGGTGACTGCCGATTCCATCGACGATGAACTGTATTTTTCGTGGTGGACTTTTGTGTTGGCATTCTGGCGGCGGCATTATGCACAGTGTACCTGTGCGGGCTGTTGGCTTGCCGAGACTCCTACCTGTTCCACTTTTCACATAGGGCAGTGAGGAGCATCTTGTGTGATATTCACTGGCACAGGAACAGAGCATAATGGGGACGACTTGTTGCCGTGAAGTTGGAACCGCGACTAACTAAAGAACACAATAACCCTAATGTGGTGATATATCGTCTTTCTGTCCAAATGGGAGGTCACATTCGGTGATATATTATCCTTTGGCACTACATCAGTTAATGTTTAAGGAGAAACCACTTGCCATCGGGCTGTCTGCCCAGTCTACCACTGCTTGTGACTGTGTACACTTTTCCCAGCAGTCCCACCATTTGTTGGAAGCATTTCAAGTCGACCTCTTTGGAAATAGATTACAGCATGGTCATCGCGTTCCGCATGTCCTGTCATGATTCAAATCGGGTCCCCTTTTAGTGGCATTTGCGACTTGGGAACTGGCAAACATCGCAAGGAGATCTGGCGGGAGAGTAGGGAGTCTGAAGTATCTAAGGAAAATTGTTTGGCCGAGAAGTCTGGGAGTCGTTGCAGAGTAGTGGCTAGACGCTTGCCTGCCGTCTTGGAGGCCATATTTTGATCCCCGTCGGGGTGCCTTAATTTTTTATAATTGACCAGAGAGTATATGTCAGCCTGGCCAAAATGGATACTGACCATATCAGGCACTGAGCGCCGACTGATCTAAAGAAGTATGTGTCTAGCACCATTGAAACCATACTGGAGGGCAAGAGGTATACAACGATACAAGTGGGAAGATAACATCAAGAGATGGACAAACATCAGTCTGACAGAATGTACAGTTAAGGTGAGAGACAGACAGTGTTGGAGATCCATTGCAGCCAACCTTCATTGTGGAGACGGCACCTGATTGATTGAGCACCATATGCCTTAATGGACTCGGGGACATTAATAGGGTTCATTGCTTGCATACAAGTAGGTCTAAATCGGGCGATGAATGTTAACAAACGATCACGTGGGTAACGAGAACGTGACAGTATCGTCGTGACAACTCTCCCGACCACGTGACAACTCTCCCGAGCACGTGGCAACTCTCCCGACCACGTGACAACTCTCCCGAGCACGTGGCAACTCTCCCGAGCACGTGACAACTCTCCCGAGCACGTGACAACTCTCCCGACCACGTGGCAACTCTCCCGAGCACGTGGCAACTCTCCCGACCACGTGACAACTCTCCCGAGCACGTGGCAACTCTCCCGAGCACGTGGCAACTCTCCCGAGCACGTGGCAACACACCCAACCACTTCGCCGCAGAAACAAATACAAATAAAGAAGTTAAGTTAATAATTCAAGCAGTCAATCGGGTGCCGTCTCCACAATAAAGGTTTGCTGCAATGGATCTCAGACACTGCATATCTCTCGCCATGATTATGTATTCTGCCAGACTGTTGTTCGTCCATCTCTTGATGTCATCTTACCACTTGTATTTGTATCGTTGTATACCTCTTTCTCGCTTGCCTTCAACCTTACCCTCCAGTATGATTGAAAAAAAATAAGAGTGATATGTCTTTTGTGTTACTTTTAACCTTGCGGAAATATTTCACTATCCTCTTTATTTTATCAACTCTCTTTTCATTCCCAGTTTTCCTAGAACCGCAGTATTTGATTGTGTTTGTTTCTATGAAATGCGACATATTCTTCTATATATCCACATATCCATGGCCTGTATTCGAATTGCTTCTTCATTGTTCAGGCTTCCGCGCCATATAGTAGTCTTTAATATACATAACAATTGACAGTTCTCATTTTTACGCGTTGCTAATCTCTCTAGTTGTTAATACTAATTTCATGTCGTTGAAAATAGTTATATAAAGTTAAAAAGTTAGCTGCATATTCCGTACATGATGTTGCAGTCAACCTCGGCATTGTTTTTACTGTTTGTGATTTCTTGGCTTTAAGTTTACGTTTAGTAGGATAGTTAAATAAAATAAGCTATTTAAGTTAATTCAAGAAAAAAAAATTGGCAGCGGTGGGATTTGAACCCACGCCTCCGAAGAGACTGGTGCCTTAAACCAGCGCCTTAGACCGCTCGGCCACGCTACCTTCGGAGTGCAGTATTGTTCAGACTGGCCGTTTGGTTACTTACACTAGCGTGGAAATCCGACTTCTGCGGGTGTATGTTGACCGGGTTAACCTTCCCGGGCAACATTCATTTGACACTGGTTTTTTCCCCCCTATATGAATGACTGAATTTAACATGCACAACTGATGAACGAAAGATGAGTGATTGACAGGGATGTAAAACCGGCCTGCTTGCCCAATTTGTGACCCTTTGAAAATAAAGTTCGTTCATTCGTTCCATTTGATCTGTACGTCATTGCTTGTTGTGGTATACTGTTTGTTGGGAACCCAGTTATATAGCCGAACCATTTAACTTAATGTTTTATTATGAAATTTAGCGCTGCTGTAATTTTCCTCATGTCTAATTGTCTCGCTTCTTGATACATTGAGTATTCTTTTCAGGAATCTCATTTCTGTTGCAGTTTTTCTTGTCTCTTTTTCTGTCATTGTCCAGGTTAAGCATTGGTAGCATAGAGTTTGTAGGGGGATTGTATTGTAGAATGCTTTTTGTTAAAACACGGTAAATTTATCTGTATCAATCGAGGTGAAGAAAAGAGTTCTAAAACATATATTGAGTCAGCCCTGATGTACGGAAGCAAATCATGGACAATTAGAAAAGTGACGAATTATGAGGAAGCTAAAAATATGTTGTTTTATAAAATAATGATGAGAACAACAAGTAAAAAGTAATTAAGATATCTTGAAATAAGTTAACTAGTTGACTCGCGTCAGAAGATGACAGTTCACATTCTTTGAGCATGTCATGAGAAGAGAACATTTATTTCTAGGAATCTGCTAGTAATATTAGAAATGAATAACTGAAAGTGAAATATGTGAATAGCGGATAAAGGAAATAATTATTATATTAACTAAACTAAACAGGCCGTCACTCACCATTTGCCGAGCACACCATGTGTATACAGAGCTGGCTCACACAATATGTAGCGAAAAAAAAACAAAAAACGTTTCTCCCTCGTTCAACCATCTTTAGTTATAATTGTGGTGGTTTAGTTTCTCTTCGCTTACAGTACATAAAATAAACTATATAATGGCAACTATAAAAATGGCAGCGGTGGGATTTGAACCCACGCCTCCGAAGAGACTGGTGCCTTAAACCAGCGCCTTAGACCGCTCGGCCACGCTACCTTCGGAGTATAAACATGTTCAAGCTGACCGTTTGGTCACTTAAACTAGGCTCGGAAAAGCGTATAAAACGATATGAAACAGTTCGCGTGGTAAATCACAAGGAAATGAATACAATTGATTAGAATTTATCTTCGTAAATCTAGGCGAGGGAAAGAGCTCGCAAGACATATATTGAGTCAGTCCTGATGTAATGAAGCAAATCATGGACAATTAGAAAAGTGAGGAATTATGAGGAAGCTGCATAGATGTGGTTTTATAGAAGAATTTCGAGAACCATCCATCCATCATGTGCCATGCCGGTAAGCGTGGGCGGTCATGTTCTTCCATCTCACTCGATCACCAGAGTCGTGGATCAGCTCCGTGTTCCTGTCTCGACCATGCCATGTGGCCTAGCCATCCAGGTATTTACTTCTCGGTCTCCCCCTTGGTCTCTTCCCTTCGATCTTGCCAGTTGTCACCAAGTTCTTCAAGTCATTTCTTCTCATAACATGCCCAAAATTTTTTGACTGTCTACATGTCGAGAACACTGAGTAAAAATTAATGATATCTTGAAAAGAGGTCAGCATGGCTGAATGGATAAGAACACTCGTTTTTAATATCCGATTTGCTGATGAGAGATAGCGGGTTCAACCCCTACACCGGTCAGTTGGACTAAAATGTTGACATCTCGTCCTTAGTCTGGGACGTAAATTACAAGTATCTCTGAAGTTGGAGTTGGCCCACCTGATGGCGAGGGACACTTTTAAAAGGAACAGCAAATCAACACACAAAAATCAGTCCAGTGTACTAGAAGTTGTAACCCGTGTGTGGACTACGCTTGAGTTTAAAGCAAGCGAATACAATTTTAAAAAACCGGGAAGGTTAACCCGGTCAACAAATGCCCGCAGCAGTCGGATGTGACGACCTAACGGCGCAAGAACGCAGCTCTGCTGTAAACAGGCACAACGCAGTCACGTCCGGAGAAAAAAAATCCGGATGAACGCAGAAGAAGAAGAAGAAGAAGAAGAAGAAGAAATTTAAAAAAATATTATTCTCATCTGGTCTCATCATGTTCCTCTTGTACCTTGTTGTGTCGAGGTGAAGTATAAACAGCGGGAGAATGTCCGCTTATGAGCTTCATGTGGTCCGTTTATACCTCTTAGTTTTTCTACCAGCAGTATGAAGATCTCCTGCCGGCTTACTAGGCCAGTCGCAGGTTTAAGACAACAATCTCACCATAGGGAGTCCATCCCCTATGGCAAGCTATGGTTAGCCCATGACCTCGCGGTCATGGTTTCCCGGTCTACACCACGTGGAGGTGGGTATCGACTTGTGTAGTCTGCGGGTCATCAGCTATCTACTAATTTTCACTTTTCACTAATGCTGGGAGAGGCTACCTGATCCTAACCCTGCTGGCTTTCAGGGCAAGGCGCAGTCCACACCTTGTAGACCAAAATATTATTTATTTATCTCATCATTAATATATTTATTTCATTTTCACTGGTTTAATTTGCCCCATCGTTCGAAAATTCTAATTCAGGTATCATGCCTTAGTGTAGCCACTGTAGTGAGACTAGTAAAGTAGTGCCTTCTCGGCGTTAATTTGTTTTATTGTTTTTGTTTGCTGATGAAGACTTGTGGACACAACGTCCTTTGTTTTTGGTAATCATGTTTTGTGAAGCTGTCCTACACTTTGTGTGTGAATGCGTGTTTAATATATATATATATATATATATATATATATATATATATATATATATATATATATATATATATATATATATATATATATATCTTATATATAAATTAGGATGTGCGTATGTATTTATGTATCTCTGTATGTCCTTCATTTGTTCGCGAACGGCCCATCCGATTGAGATGAAATTTTCTACACGCCTTCCTTTCATTCCAGAGCTGCCAACTGTGATATTTTTTTAGTGTGAAATCGCCTGCTTACCCAGTATTATTTCATTTTTCATTAAAATTTCATATATTTCAGGGGACCTAACTCTGTAAAAGTTATTTCAAGGGGCATAACTTTTCTGTATAACTTATAGTCATATTGTGGCATCGTTTTCAAAGATTTATAAACTCTTTGTCCATAGTTATGTACCGGCATATGAGTTATAATAAATAATGATACAATCTGTAAGGCATTTTCAAAGTTTTCATAAAAATAATGCACAATGCATAACATTGTAACTCATCTTTTTTTGCTTAAGAAGTTACTGTAGTCATGCAGGTGATTAGAAAGCGTTTTCATTAAAAATAATGGATGGTGTGTGGAAGGGAATTTTTTTAAGTTACTTTTTTTGTTGTATGAATTTAATGAGACGCTACCCGCCAGGAGCTGGGCGAAGCCACGCCGGGTCAGATAGATAGACAGACCCACCTTTTCGCTGCAGTTGTCTACTCCTCCTTTTCCTTCTTCTGCTGATGCTGCTGCCGCCGCTCCATTTACCCAAGTTAACTGTTGGGGGAAGATGTAAAGATCTTTCAAGTGCTCTTTCTAATGCTTTTTGTAAGTTGGTCTTCGTTTATCTAAGGTTGTTCTAACTACAACCAATAAATGATTAGACAGACAGGCAGACAGACAGACAGAGAGGGAGGGAGGGACAGACAGACAGACAGACAGACAGACAGACAGACAGATAGTCGGTAACGGGAACTTATATGACTACTTATATGAATTAAATGAGATGCTCCCCACCAAGGACTGGGCGATGCCGGGTCAGACAGACAGACAGACAGACAGTCGGTAACGGGAACGTGAGCTTATATGACTACTTATATGAATTAAATGAGATGCTCCCCACCAAGGACTGGGCGAAGCCGGGCCGGGTCAGCTAGTATCTTATATATAAATTAGGATCTCCGTCTGTCTGTCTGTCTGTCTGTATGTATGTATGTCCTTTATACGTTCGCGAACGGCCCATCCGATTGAGATGAAATTTTCTACACGCCTTCCTTTCATTCCAGCGCTGCCAACTGTCGTATTTTTTTTCTTCTTCCTCCACCTCCCTCCTCCCATTCCCAAAATACGTACGTAAATATATGATGATGATGATGAAAGAATCCCCGAACCAAAACGCTAGGGAAAGGGAAGAAAATGACGTGACTACACAGAATCGTCACACGGCAATCATCATCATCATCAAGTGCCGTGCCGGCTGGCGTAGGCGTTCAACTCTGCTGCTGATATATATGCCTCCATGCCACGGCAATATCAATAACAATTCATCTTTTTATGTGTAAGGAAGTTATCTACAGTCGTGTAGAAGGGAAGAACAATCAATGGAAGGACCGAAATCACAGAACCTAGACGAGTATGAATTCGGAATGGCGAACTCCCTCCTCCTCTCTTCTCCTCCTGCCTCTACCTCCTCCCCTCCTCCTCCCTCTAACTCCTCCCTCCACCCTCCTCCTCTTCCTCCTCCCTCCTCCTCTTCCTCCTCCCTCTACCTCCTCCCCCTCCTCTCTCTACCTCCTCCCCCTCCTCCCTCCTCTTCTCCCTCTTCCTTCTCCCTCTTCCTCTCTCCTCCTCCTCCATCCTCCTCCCTCCTACTCCCTCCGCCTCCTCCCTCCTCCTCCCTCTACCTCCTCCCTCCTCCCCCCTCTACCTCCTCCCTCCACCCTCCTCCTCTTCCTCCTCCCTCTACCTCCTCCCCCTCCTCCCTCTCCCTCCTCCTTCTCCCCCTCCCTTCTCCCTCCTCCTCCCTCTCCTCCTCCCTTCTCCTCATCCCTCCTACTCCCTTCTCCTCCTCCTCCCTCCTCCTCTCTCCTCCTCCCTCCTCCCTTTTCCTCCCTCTACCTCCTCCCTCTACCTCCTCCCTCCTCCTCCCTCCTCCTCCTTCCTCCACATCCCTCTTCCTCCTCCTCCCTCCTCCTCCTCCTCCTCCCCTCCTCCTTCTCCCTCCTCCTTCTACCTCTTCCTCCCTCCTCCTTCTCCCTCCACCTCCTCCCTCCTCCTCTCTCCTTATCCTCCCTCCTCCTCCCTCTCCCTTCTCCTCCTCCCCCACCTGCGTTCTCCTCCTCCCTCCTCCCTCCTCATCCGTCTCCCTCCTCCTCCCCCTCCCTCCTCCTCCCCCTCCCTCCTCCTCCTCCTTCACCCTCCTCCCTCCTCCTCCTCCACCTTCACCCTCCTCCTCCCTCCTCCTCCTCCCTCCTCCTCCCTCCTCATCCCTCTTCCTCCTCCTCCTCATCCCTCTTCCTCCTCCTCCTCCCTCCTCCTCCCTCCTCCTTCTCCCCTTTCCCCCCTCCTTCTCTTAATCCCTCCTCCTCCCTCCTCCTCCCTCCTATTTATCCCTACTCCTCCTCCTCCCTCCTCCTCCTCTCTCCGCCTATCTCTTCCTCCCTCCTCCTCCCTCCTCCACTCTCTTCCTCCTCCTCCCTCTTCCTCCTCCTCCTCCCTCCTCATCGCCCTCCTCTTCTTTCCTCCTTCGCCCTCCTCCTCCCTTCTCCTCCCTTCTCCTCCTCCCCCTCCCTCCTCCCCCTCATCCCTCCTCCTCCCTCCTCCTTCTTCCTCCCTTCTCCTCCCCCTCCTCCCCCTCCTCCTTCCTCCTCCTCCCTCTCCTCTTCATCCCTCCTCCTCCATTCTCCTCCTCCCTCCTCCTCCTCCTTCCTCCTCCCTTCACATTCCTCCTCCTCCCTCTTCCTCCTCATCCCTCCTCCTCCTCTCTCCTCCTCCCTCCTCCTCCTCACTCTACCTCCTCCCTCCTCCTCCCTTCACATTCCTCCTCCTCCCTCTTCCTCCTCCTCCCCCTCATCCTCTTCCCTCCTTCTCCTCCCTCCTCCTTCTCCCTCTTCCTCCTCCCTCTTCCTCCCTCCGCCTCCTCCCTCCTCCCACTCTCTCCTCCTCCTTCCTCCTCTCTCCTCCTTCTCCTCCCTCCTCCTTCTCCCTCTTCCTCCTCCCTCTTCCCCCCTCTTCCTGCTCCCTCCGCCTTCTCCCTCCACCTACTCTCTCCTCCTCCTCCCTCTCCCTCCTCCTCCCTCTCCTCCTCCTCCTCCCTCCTCCTCCTGTGTTCTCCTCCTCCCTCCTCCCTCTTCCTCCTCCCCCATCCTCCTCCACCCTACTCCTCCCTCCTCTTCCTAATCCCTCCTCCTCCCTCCTATTCCTCCTGTCTCCTGTCTCCTCCTCCCTCCTCCTCCCTCCTCTTCCCTCCTCCACCTCCCTCTTCCTCCTCCCTCCTCCATTTACCCAAGACAGACAGACAGATAGTCGGAAACGGGATCTTATGACTACTTATATGATTTAAATGAGATGCTCTCCACCATGGGCTGGGCCGGGTCAGACAGACAGACAGATAGATAGACAGACAGACAGGCAGACAGTCGGGAACGGGAACTTATATGACTACTTATATGAATTAAATGAGATGCTCCCCACCAGGAGTTGGGCGATGCCGGGCCGGGTCAGACAGACAGACATATAGATAGTCGGGAACGGGAACTTATATGACTACTTATATGAATTAAATGAGATGCTCCCCATCAGGGTCTGGGCGAAGCCGGGCCGGGTCAGACAGACAGACAGACAGATAGACAGACAGACAGACAGATAGTCGGTAACGGGAACGAGAACTTATATGACTACTTATATGAATTAAATGAGATGCTCCCCATCAGGGTCTGGGCGAAGCCGGGCCGGGTCAGACAGACAGACAGACAGATAGACAGACAGACAGACAGACAGACAGACAGACAGACAGACAGACAGATAGTCGGTAACGGGAACGATAACTTATATGACTACTTATATGAATTAAATGAGATGCTCCCCACCAGGGTCTGGGCGAAGCCGGGCCGGGTCAGCTAGTATATATATATATATATATATATAAGAGACTGTATGTGTGTGGTTGGGGATGTATTGGATGCGTTCGATAACGGTACATCCGATTGAGATGAAATTTTCTACACCTCTTCCTTTCATTCCTGTGCAACCGACTGTAATAGTTTCTTAGTGTAAAATCGGCTACTTACTTACTAAAATTTCATTTTGTAATTACATGACTCAACATAAGAAATATTCTATAAAGGGACATAACTTTTAGTAGCATTGCTATATCTTAAGTTAAGTCCCCTTACTATATGTACTCCGAACATAGAAGCCGGGCCGGGTCAGACAGACAGACAGACAGACAGACAGATAGATAGATGATAGATAGATAGATAGATAGATAGATAGATAGATAGATAGATAGATAGATAGATAGACAGATAGACAGTCGGGAACGGGAGCTTATATGACTACTTATATGAATTAAATGAGATGCTCCCCACCAGGATGGGCGAAGCCGGGTCAGACAGACAGACAAACAGACAGATAGACAGACAGATAGATAGATGGATAGATAGATAGATTGATAGATAGATAGATAGATAGATAGATAGATAGATAGATAGATAGATAGATAGATAGATAGTCGGGAACGGGAGCTTATATGACTACTTATATGAATTAAATGAGATGCTCCCCACCAGGATGGGCGAAGCCGGGCCGGGTCAGACAGACAGACAAACAGACAGATCGACGGGAACGGGAGCTTATATGACTACTTATATGAATTAAATGAGATGCTCCCCACCAGGAGCTGGGCGGAGCCGGGCCGGGTCAGATAGACAGACAGACAGACAGACAGATAGATAGATAGATAGATCCCCGCCAGGGCCTGGGCGAAGCCGGGCCGGGTCAGCTAGTATATATATATATATATATATATATATATATATATATATATATATATATAAATCAATCATGTGCCATGCCGGAAAGTGTTGGCGGTAATGGCTCGCCATTTCACTCGATCACCAGTGTCGTGGATCAGCTCAGTGTAACTGTCTCGTCCATGCTATGTGGCCAAGCCATCCAGGTATTTTCCTCTCGGTCTTCCTCTTGGTCTGTTCCCTTCGATCTTGCCAGTTGTCACCAAGTTCTCCAATCCATTTCTTCTCATAACATGTCCAAAAATTTTTTACTGTCTACGTCTAATTTCTCTAATCAGTTTACGATGTTCATTTTTCTCCTGTAGTACTTGGTCATTGGTTTTTCTGTCTGTCCATGGTATTCTTTGCATTTTCCTCAAAAACCACATCTCTGCAGCCATCAGATGTTTTTAAGCTTGACTGCTCATTGTCCAAGTTTCACATCCATACAAAAGAACAGGCTCTATGTATCCCCTCAACACTCTTTTTCTCGTTTCAATTGACATCTTTTTATTGGTCAGAATGTTTTTCATCTTGCTAAAGGCTACTTTCGCCATGGCGATTCTTGTTCTAATCTCTTCAAGGCATCTCCCATCAGATGTTATGACTGTTCCAAGATAATTGTACCGATTCACTTGTTGAAGAATATTCCCATTTACTTGTATATTACATTGTGGCACTTCTTCCTTCCTACTGTCGACCATAACCTGAGTCTTTTTACAATTTAATTCTAACCCCAGCTGTTCACAACAACCGCATCTACTAAATGCTGCAGATCCTGCGCATTGTCTGCAATCAATACTGTGTCATCTGCATATCTAATGTTATTGATGTTTCGTCCTCCAATGCTGATTCAATTTATATCCTCTACATTATTTATATATATATTATTTACATTGGAAATGGGAACGAAAATTCCATCATGTCAACGACCCCAACTGTCTTGTCTCGTATTATTAAATACAAATTATTGGCAGTGGTGGGATTTGAACCCACGCCTCCGAAGAGACTGGTGCCTTAAACCAGCGCCTTAGACCGCTCGGCCACGCTACCTTCACAAAGAGTCATAGTTCAGACAAAACCTTTTGTTATTTGAACTGGGGTGGAAAACCGTGCACAGGTCACGAAAGATGTTTCGGTTCTAGACATTGTTTTGTACAACGAGTGTATATCTACTTAAATATAGATCCGGAAATTCATCATCTTCATCACGAATGCAGCTTTACAGGACACAATTGCGGAAGACAAAGGGTGTTGCGGTGGCTAGACTTCATCTGCAAACATAGATGCAAGACACAACATATAAACACGGGGAAGACACTGCAATGGTAGACTTGATTGTAACGAGTGGAGGCCAGCGCGACTGAAGGGTTTCCCTTAGGGTTTCACAGTCTGGGATTCTGAGATAAGTAGCAACCCCCCACCCCCAATTAAAAAAAAAATCAAATTTTCACTGTTTTGAAATCATGTACATTTGTTTCGTCTATCCATTATTCTCATTCGGTTATTATGCACTGTAGTACAATGTTAATTTGTTGTGTGTTGCTGATGAAAGCTTGTCGCCACAACGCCCTTTTTAAATTTAATTTAATTTTATATTAAATTTAATTTTCAATTACAACGGTAATTGTGTGTTGTGAAGCTGTCCTATACGTGGTGTGTGTATGTGTTTAAAATTTTATTTACATTTTTAATGGGAACTCGCCGTCTCCGTGGCGATGGCGTTGCGGGCGCGATTCGTAATGCCGCTTACCCGAGTTCGAAACACCGCGACGACCGATTTGGCAGCAGACCGTGTCGTGCTGGTTTTAACGTGTTGTTATGGGAGCCAGAAAGCAATGGCAAACTACCGAACGTAAAGACTTGCCATGGCATCAACAATGGCAGTAAAGTGCTGGTGTTGACTGCGACGTCCTGTAAAGGATATGCAACTTAAAAAAATAAAATAAAAGGGAACTCGGGGGTTCCATCATGCCAATGTTCCAAACAGCTTAGTCCCGGAAGAAAATAAAACAAAAATTGGCAGCGGTGGGATTTGAACCCACGCCTCCGAAGAGACTGGTGCCTTAAACCAGCGCCTTAGACCGCTCGGCCACGCTACCTTCGTGTTTCATGTTGTTCAGTCAACACATTTAGTTACTTTACCAGACATGGTTTACATGACCACGAGCAGCATGACGATGGAGGTGATGGCAGTTACACAGGCTTTTATATGGCTGGAATCACAGCATTATACCAACGTGTGTGTACTAAGTGATTCAATGAGCATGATTCAGAAGGTCGAAGCTGGATCTGTACGTAGACAGTGGACTGAGTCGCTGCGGAAGTCTGTTGTCAGTAAAGTCACCTTCATCTTCGTCCCGGGACATGCGGGAGTCGAGGGAAATGAACGAGCTGACAAACTGGCTTTCTCTGCACGCCCTGTAGATGGCTAGCCCATAGATCGTGCCGATGTTATTAACTTCCTCAAAGATATGGCGAGAACAGAGGACTTTGACGTCAGTGAATCCACATCGCTGTCCAGGATGAAAGACTTGGGAGTAAGAATCGGCATGGCCAGACGCGAGAGGTACATCGGGAAAACAAGGCGCCTCGTCAACCAACACAGAACTGGCACCGGACGCTGATGCATATGCTGGGGGGGAGGGGGAGGATCTGAGCACCTATGGACATGTCCAGAGTGCAATGAAGATACCCCAACTGATAACTTCTTCTTCTTCTTCTTTTCGTTCATCCGGAGTGTTTTTTCAGATGTGAATGCGGTGTGTCTGTTATGCGCCCTTGGGCCGAAACCCGTAGGCCAACACATCGACTTTAGCGTGCATTTTTGACCAGGTAGCATTCCTGGGAGACTCACTTTTGTGGCGCCATCTGCAACCATGCTGGCCAAGGTGGAACGGTCGAAGACAACGGTCATCCCTGAAAGGAAGGCAGGGACAGTCCATAGCATTTTCCGCCATCCAAGTGAGACAGGACGACTTTAGCAAATCGCCCAAGATTAGCGGGAGAATATAAACTGGAATATTTTTGAAACCGAGAGGTCGAGGGCCAGGATTGTTTTTTAAAATAGTCATAGGTTGAGCGGGAGTGCATGACCGAATAAGCGACAATGCCATCCTCTATTGTTGACTAGCAGTTTCTCATGGAGAGGAGTGCCAAATGTATTGTACTTTGGGTTCAAGCTGTCAGATGGACAACAGGTGAACGTTGGGGGTAGCATAATTTATTAGTACAGGCGGCATTGGAAGTGACCTCGGCTGTCAGAATAGAACGCCCTACTCCAAATTTATGGTGGCGGGAAAAAGTAAATGAACTCAGGACCATGAACTTCAGAGACAATGTAGATTTGGGTTAATGATATGATGGTAGTACGCAAATTAAGCAGGGTACGCGAGGTACTGATTGGGTAGCCCTTCACAGGGAGAGAAGCATGGTCACGTGATTCAAGAAAGGCGCCAACTCGAAAGGTGATATATATTTTGGATCCAGTCAGTTGAGAGGGTGTGTAACGAGCAAGAGTGCGGTAGCAACAGGGTCGAGAGCTGGGCGACCGCCCAGCCCAGGAGGAAGTGTGAGTTTGGAACTCCAGCGATGGTGATGTATAAATCCCAGGCTGTTTAGTATCCAGGAAGATGGAGAGGCAGTATTAAAGACGGAAAGGATGCATATATCACGGTTTCGTCTGGACTGCCGAAGTAAAGTAGGATGGTCAAGGATCTGTGAACCATTTATTCCAGATAGATAAATCTGATGGAGTGGAACGCAAATTCCGAGGATCACAAAATGGCGTGCAAGCCATTTGAGAAGGACTGTTGGCTAAAGAAGAGCACTCAGTAGTTGCAGATGATGGCTAACGTCAGATAGGACAACCACTAGCCAGACTGCGATCGGAATCACACGGGAAACACTGCGATCGGAATCACACAGGAGACTAATGGCAAACATGATTGGAAAGGTCAAGTGGGATTCACGACAAACGAGAGGTTGAAGAAAGCAATCGTATTTCAGATATGAAACCCAGAAGGACAACGGGACGGCAGAAGAAGAATGCATTGCCTGGGTAAAAGGGAGTCGCCCAAGCATACCGGGCATACTTGACTAAACAGATATCCATCTGAACAAAATAATCCCTGGGTATATGGATTGATGGATCAATCTCGTGGATCAATGGGTGTTTGGGCTGAATACATGTACCACTGATAAGCCTACGGAGAGATAGTTATGAAACAAAGGCCGGTGTAATTCCTAGCTTTAGTTCTTCGCTTCATGCAGTTAGTAGGTGATTGTAGGTAGTATTTCCCTAACATCTGGTTGCATAGTTTATTATACTATCTATCTCTCTCTTGTGAGGTAATGCAGCATCGTATTATTACAGTTCAATATGCATTATGTGTCTGCAATGCAGGTACTGATTACTCTATGCGATTATGTTGTAGATTGTCACTCTGTTATTGTTCAAGAAGGAAATAAATATATTATTGAGTTGTCTTTTATTTCGACTTGTCAGTCTGGAGTAATATAAGTAGAGTAGCTTAGAGACCTTGTGAGGCTGTACATCTCTTCTATAACCTGATAACCCACACCACGAGACATTGATGGTGCAATAGTAATTAACTATTGTTCTCACGCGGAGACACGAACCCAATCTTTCCTATCCCTTACTCTCATCCTTTTTCTCCTTCTCTCTCTCTCTCTCTCTCTCTCTCTCTCTCTCTCTCTCTCTCTTCTTCCTCATTCTTTTCTTTCTCTTCTCTCTCTCTCCTCCCTCCCTCCCTCTCTCTTCTTCCCTTTTTTTTTCTCTTGATCACACAAGGTTGCTTCCATAGTTGCAGGGCCGACACATAACGCCCTGGATCTGGGCTCACCGAGGGAGATCGTCACGTCCTGCTCATGGCTGCTTTAAATCCTCACTTCAATATATTGGTCATTTCGTTTCCCCGGGTCATTCCCGCACAAACAAGACAGGTTTGCAGACGGCATCCACTCAGCGAGTTTTCGGACATGTGCTTGTCGTTGCGCCCATCAGAGCTTTTCCAAGCTCAACAGACATTCGGAAAACTACCCAGTCAGAGCTGTTCCGAACAAGAGCGGCATTCGGAAACTAGGTAGTCAGAGCTTTTCCTAGCACGAGAGACATTCGGACGAGACATTTCACTCGGACGTAATTGCGTAGTGTCAATTTTTAGTTTGCCACCCGTAGGACGACACTTCCGACTTCCAGCGGGCATTTTTTAATGAGGTTAGCCATCCTCTGGTTTCGAGGCACGTTGGACTGTTGTGATGTCGCTAACATCTCAGCTGGTCAAGATAGAACGACGAACGACATCGTGGTCGGCCCTCAAGGGAAGGCAGGGGCAGACCATGAGCATTCCCTCGCTATCCAAGGAGGCTTCCATAATTGCAGAGCCGGCACATATTGCTCTGTGACTGGGCTCACCCGAGGAGTTGCCACGTCCTGCTCATGGCTGCTTTAGTTCCTCACTTCCATGTGTTGGGCAACTCGTTTGCCACTGATCGCTCAAGCACACACCAGGGACGGTCAGACTGCAAGCGACACCCACGCTTTTGACTTCGGACCACGCAATAGGTTCGCTCGCCGTGCGTTCCATTTTGAGGCATTGAGACGTTCTTCCACTTTTGTCTACACTCTCTATGAGTTAGATACAGTTTTCGCAGCCACTTTCTTCGACTGGGGCACTTTTTGACTTTTTGTACTCGCTCACGAGGTAGGCTACTTGTGCTGCCGGATCAGCACCTTACCTTCGTGCAGCGGTGAACGAGAAACGGCCTGGCCTCTCATCCGGGAATCTCTCATATCCCCCAGCTGAGAGCCTTCGAACTTCTATCAGACCTGAGCATGTAGCTTGCTCAGTATCACGCCTTTATTTTTCGAGAGGTGGCTATCGGCCCGGCTCTCAGGTCCGAGGGTTTGTCGCTTAGAGGCGTTCAGCCACAGCCCTCGACAGGGAGCCTTTAGTGTTTTGTCCGGACCAAGAACTTCTGCCTTCGTGCGCCTGATTTAAATTTTGGACTGCTATCCTCAGTCTCACCTGCAGAGCAGCAGGTTGTGTCTCTCTTAGTCTGGTCCCTATCCCATATGCTGTCCGATATGTAGTTTTTCACCCATCGGCAAGCACATGGGGTCGATGGGACACGCAAGCTCCCCCACCACGGCAAGGTGGAGACACATCGGGGGAGCAACTGATAACTGATAACTGAACAGTTACTTTAATTAGAGCGGAAAACCGTGCACAGGTCACGAAATGTTTGATGAGATCGTAAACAAGAAAACAGATTATTCGGTTCTAGACTTTGTTCGGTACAACAGGTGTAAGTTATGTCTACTTAGATATAAATCCGGAAATTACATTATAGCTAATATAACGACTTTCTTCGTAATCCCGTGTATTAATGTGGGTAACGCAGCTGCGCGAGATTCTGTGGCGGATCGCGTCGTGTTGATTACTTACGGGGGTATGTGAGCCGGTCGCTCAGAAAGCAATGACAAACCTACTGAGCGTGATCTTGCCAAGAACATCAACAACAGCTGAAAATGCCGGTGCTGACTGCAACGTCCTGTAAGGGATATGCAACTTTAAAAAAGAATAACGAATTAGCGAAAGTAAATCAGACTAATATAAACATGTAATAATTAACATTATTCGTGACTTGCGGGATACTGAGCCGGCCGCTCAGAAAGCAATGGCAAACTACTGAGCGTAATCTTGCCAAGAGATCAACATACAGCTGAAAGATGCTGGTGTTGACAGCTAAGTCCTGTAAAGGATATGCTAAAAAAAAAAAAAATAATTAACAAGATGATCCAATATTCTGATGAGCAATGTGAAATGGCCAACCATGGCCGAATACCTTTGTCGGCAATACACCTTCTGATAAACATTAAAAGATCGCGGATGACTCATTCATTCTACTCTTCCAGCAGTTGCGCAATTTAAAAAATAAATGTTTCCGCTGGGGCTTGAACCCAGGACCTTCCGCGTGTTAGGCGGATGTGATAACCACTACACTACGGAAACGATGCGTTTTATCCTGCTAAATGTCTTCTTCTTCTCATTTGTCTTCTTCTTCGCCTTTGTTTTCTTTGACACCCCAAAAAACGTGGGCTGCTTCTATTACTACTATCCACTATTACTGCCACCATCTCTACTACTGCTTTGGTGCACTAATACTATTGCTACTACTACCATAACAACAACTACTACCTCCACGAACCTACTATTACTGCCGGTATTATTACATATAACTTATACTATACTATACTATACCGGTCTCTCTGGTCTAGAGGTTACACGATTTCTCCGTAATCTCGTATACTCTCGTAAGTAACGTGACGTTGCGCTTGAATTGGTAGCGGTTCTCTCCGCGTCGGTAACTTACGCGGTATTGAGCCTGTCGCCCAAAAAACAATGGCAAACTTCTGAGCGTATATTGCCAAGAAATCAACAATCAGCTGAAAGATGCTGATGTTGACAGCGATGTCCTGTAAAGGATGTGCGAAAAACTATTATTATACAGTACTGTACTGTACTGTACTGTGCTTGATACCACTGCTGCTACTCCATCCATCCATCATGTGCCATGCCGATAAGCGTGGGCTGTCATGTTCTGCCATCTCACCCGATCACCAGAGTCGTGCATCAGCTCCGTGATTCTGTCTCAACCATGCCACGTGGCCAAGCCATCCAGGTATTTACTTCTCGGTCTTCCCCTTGGTCTCTTCCCTTCGATCTTGTCATTTGTCACCAAGTTCTCCAAGTAATTTCTTCTCATAACATGCCCAGAAAATTTTGACTGTCTACGTCTAATGACTCTAATCCAATGTTTCCCAACCTTTTTTGTGCTATGCCCCACCTAACCCTTTCTAAAATTCGTATGCCCCCCTCCCCCCCCCCCCCCAAAAAAAAACAAAAAACAAAAAAAAACAAACATATACATAATTTTTAATATTCAAAAATTGAAATGTTCACTAAATGTTCACTAAAGAAACTTGAATGATGGGTTTTAGGAAGAAATCACTAGGAAATTATTGAGCAAACACAAGTAAATTTTCAAAACATATAACTGAGAACTGAAAAATTCAAGTACAAAATAATTTTAATGAAGGATTTTTCTATATTATTTTAATTATTAGTAATTATTTATTATTTAAATTTAGTAAGATCCTTGCGCTTGATGCCTGCTGCAAAGAGATTTTATGTCAGGTTCCAATTTAGTTAACTTCAGCCTCAAGTCTCCGCGTTTTGTTATATCCAGCCAATTTCTTTTTTTTTTTAAAGTAGCAATTCATTTATGGCACTAGATCCGCATTCAGCTAAATAGGAAGATGGAAATGGTAACGATAGATCTCTTGCAAATTTGGATATTTGATTTCGGTTTCCTCACAAAGCCATGCCATCGCTCCTTTTATATTAAATGAAGTTTTAATTGACTCATGATTTTGCATTTCTGCGAGTTCTTCTTGATACTGCATATTTGAAATATCAGACAAATCCACTAACTTTGGCTGCATCATCCAAGTTGGGAAATCAATTTGTTTCAAATCAGAAAATCGTTATTTTAAATCAGCCGATAAAATTTTCAGATGATCGACAATAACATATATAACGGCATCAGTCACTTCACATTTTTGGAGCTAATGAAACTTTACAAAATTTTTGTTGTAAAGATATGTCTGACATCATTCAATAAAGGTAATGAAACCAAATATCTTCGCTTTTGCATCGACAAGAGTTTTATTTGTTCCTTGAAGTTGTTTAATTAATATATTTAGTTTTTCAAAGATAAGGGCTAAATAATTCACAAATGCCTCACCATCGACCGTTAACATATTTTTCATTTCGGGTTTGTCACTTAAAACATCACTAAGAGTATCAAATAGTTCCATAAATCTTTTCATGCAGTTCCCTTTCGAGGGCCATCTTACTTCAGTGTGAAGTATGTCTCACATGGTCTTCATTTTGTTCTTCACAAAATAACTTGAAGAGTCGTTCACATTTGGCACTAGCTTTAACGGCATTGATACACTTTATAACTAAATTTAGTACTTCATTTAGAACAGGCGAAATGTTTTTAGCTACCAGGTTTTCCCTGTGAATAACACAATGCACAAGAAGCAATTCTGAATTCTCATCTTTCATCAGTTTTAAGCAACCATTTTCCTTCCCCATCATATTAGGAGCACCATCTGCAGCACAAGATGTTATATTTTTCATTGGTATATTATTGGACAATGAGCAGTCATTGGTATATTATTGGACAATGAGCAGTCAAGTTGAAAAACATCTGATGGCTGTAGAAATGTGGTTTCTGAGGAAAATGCAAAGAATACCATGGACAGACAGAAAAACCAATGACCAAGTACTACAGGAAACAAATGAAAATCGTAAATTGATTAGAGAAATAAGACGTAGACAGTAAAAAATTTTTGGACATGTTATGAGAAGAAATGAACTGGAGAAGTTGGTGACAACTGGCAAGATCGAAGGGAACAGACCAAGGGGAAGACCGAGAAGTAAATACCTGGATGACTTGGCTGCCATGTCTTAAGTCCTTCTTCTTTGTGTTTTGCCTTGTGGAAATGTTCTAATTTATGAAAGGAACTGGCTCATTAAAAACGGCGTAACGATAACTGTTTATGAATTCACTGACGAACGTGGAACTAAGTAAAACATCGGAGCTCAGTCAAATCTAACACCGCTTTATTACGAAGTTGACAGAATCAACATACAATTTTGTAGTGGACAATTAGTGTCCCGTTGTTGCCGGGAGGGCATCTAATTTAAGCGTGCACTAACCTTACGTACTGGGCACTTTCTATGTGGCATTGGCCACATGGCATGGTAGAGACAGGAACAATGAGCTGATCCACGACTCTGGTGATCGAGTGAAATGGCGAGTCATGACTGCCCACGCTTTCCGGCATGGCACATGATGGATGGATATTATTGACATCTAAGTAATTTTTTAGCTTTCTATATATATCTTTGGAGGTAGTGGTGCTTTCTAATGATTTACAGAACATCATTTCTTCAGCAAAACCACCTTTATCAATACATCTTATGTTAGTTATAAATACGGCCTCACTGTCTCTTAATGTTGATTCATCTATTTGCACCGAGAATTTTCTTGTTTTCAGCTTTTCAACAAGTTTTATTTCAATATCCTCACTCATTTCGTCTATTCTTCTGCTAACAGTATTGTTACTTTGTGGCATAGCTATAAAGTCTTTGTCATCTTTTTCCAGAACCGTTTTAAGAAATGCTGATATTGATGGTTTGATTAAATTCTCCCCTATAGTATGACTTTCCCAGATTTAGCGATGAGTAATGAAATTTGATAACTAGCCTCATGATTACGATTGATAGTTGCATTATGAGCAGTAAATAGAGACTTTAATGTTACTCTTTTTTCAAAATTGTTCTTTAAAGTTTGAAAGTAATTCAAATCTGAATTAATATGAGCATTATGTTTCGCCTTCAAATGTGCCTCAAGACGACCTCGTTTCATTGATTCGTTGGTCAAGCATTGTTGGCATAAAAGACAAAAAGGTGACCTTTCAACGTGGACAGCGGGTATGAAACCAAATTTTAAATATTCCTCCGAATACTGACAAATTGTTTTCTTGCTTGCACCACTCATTTCACTATGGGCTGAAATAAATAAATATAAGATCAATTAAAAACTAAAAAATATAATATGAACTGGAGTAAACATAGACTAAAAATGCACATTTAAATATGTATGGCACATTTACCCTACCACAAAAAAAAAAAAAAACATACTTTTTCACTTGACAAATTTTTCTGGAAAATGATGCTTCTAAAACTGAAATTAATAAAAATTACCATTTGAATTTACATACCATGTATATATCACTTATATTTATACAATGCATATATATTTTAAAACAAAGAGACTTTTACAATAATTTAACGGATGCTTATTTCAAATTAACACCAACGGTGAATGCTGAGCGTTACTGCGAAACACTGCAGAAACTGAGATCCCGGCACTAAGCATTTCGCACCATTCAGAACAAATCAAATAGCGCAAAATGCTTAGTGCCAGCCCAGTATAACCAGTAATTCGTCTCTAACGTCTAACAATGAAATCACAGCTACTAACATGACGGACAGATCTGACTTATACTGGACGTTTACCTAGCTCGAGTAGCGACTGAGAGTCGCCATACGGTTAAACTCTGGACGAGTCCATTTTCGAACTGCTCCCCTTAACAATAGAATTTCCCCCCTGAACAATCGAATTTACCCCTTGAACAATCGAATTGCCCCCCTGTGGGGCGTGGGCCCCACGTTGTGAAACACTGCTCTAATCAGTTTAGGATCTTCATTTGTTTCTTGAAGGTCTTGTTTATTGGTTTTTCTGTCTTTTTCTTCTTCTTCTTTCGTTCGCTTGAAATATGTCTATAACTGCAATGTTGTCTCTTGTATGAATTTAACTGTCTTTTTATTTCACTCAGCGGTTCATAGAGTTTATCTTATACTGTCGTCTCTCTAGGCCAGAAGTTTTGCCTAGACATGTTGTAATTTGGGCAGTCTTGGAGTATGTGCTCTGCTGTCTGCGACGCCAAACCACATGTGCACATGGCTGTTTCACCAATCTTGACTTCTGCATACATGTGGTGGCGTAATCTATTGTGTCCTGTTCTGAGGTGCAGAATAATGACTTGTTCTGGTCTGTCCATAATGTGGTAGTCATCTTGAGCAGGTTTTGGTGGCTTTCTGACGCGGGACATCTTGCTTATGATCGAGAGGTTTTCCGGAAGGTTGTTATGGGAGCGAGGTTCTGCAAAGGACATGCTTCTGAATGAATGAATGAATGAATGAATGAATGCTATTGGATGTTCTCTGTGTTAATTTGTTGTGTTCTTGTGTTTGCTGATGAAGGCTTGTCGCCACAACGCCCTTCGCTTTCGGTAATTGTGTTTTGTGAAGCTGATCCACGACTCTGGTGATCGAGTGAGATGGCAGAACATGACCGCCCACGCTTACCGGCATGGCACATGATGGATGGATGGATGGAAGCTGTCCTATACTTGGTGTGTGTATGTGTTTAAAATTTTATTTACATGGTTAATGGGAACTCGCCACGCTCCGTGGCGTTGCGGGCGCGATTCGTAATACCGCTTACCCGCGTTCGAAACCCAGCAGCGACCGATTTGGCAGCAGACCGTGTCGTGCTGGTTTTAACGTGGTGGTATGGGAGCCAGAAAGCAATGGCAAACTACCGAACGTAGAGACCTGCTAAGACATCAAGAATGGCAGTACAGTGCTGGTGTTGACTGCGACGTCCTGTAAAGGATATGCAACTTTAAACAAAAAAATAAAAGGGAACTCGGGGGTTCCATCGTACCAATGCTCCAAACAGCTTAGTCCCGGGAGAAAATAAAACAAAACTTGGCAGCGGTGGGATTTGAACCCACGCCTCCGAAGAGACTGGTGCCTTAAACCAGCGACTTAGACCGCTCGGCCACGCTACCTTCGTGGTGTTCAGTCAACACCTTTAGTTACTTTAATTAGAGCGGAAAACCGTGCACAGGTCACGAAATGTTTAATGATAATCGTAAACAAGAAAAAAGATTGTTCGGTTCTAGACGTTCGGTACAACAGGTGTAAGTTATGTCTACTGAGATATAGATCCGGAAATTACAATATAGCTAATATAACGACTTTCTTCGTAATCCCGTATGTTAACGTGGGTAACGCATCTGCGCGAGATTCGGTGGCGGATCGCGTCGCGTTGGTTACTTACGGCGGTATGTGAGCCTGTCGCTCAGAAAGCAATGCCAAACCTACTGAGCGTAATCTTGCCAAGAACATCAACAACAGCTGAAAATGCCGGTGTTGACTGCAGCGTCCTGTAAGTAAGGTTATATACAACTTTAAAATAAAAAAATAACGAATTAGAGAAAGTAAATCAGACTAATATAAACAAGTAATAATTAACATGATGATCCAAGATTCTGATGAGCAATGTGAAATGGCCAACCATGGCCGAATACCTTTGTGGGCATTACACTTGATGAGCAAATAGCACATCACATTTTCCGTGACAAAAGAGCTTCTGATAAACATTAAAAAAAAAAATGTTTCCGCTGGGGCTTGAACCCAGGACCTTCCGCGTGTTAGGCGGATGTGATAACCACTACACTACGGAAACGATTCTGATTGTTCTGCTAAATGTCTTCTTCTTCTTCTTTATCTCTTTGAAACCCCAAAAACTTGGGCTGCTACTATTACTACTATCCACTATTGCTGCCACCATCTCTACTACTGTTTTGGTGCACAAATACTATTGCTACTACTACCATAACAACAACTACTACCTCCACGAACCTATTATTACTGCCGGTATTATTACATACAACTTATACTATACTATACTATACTATACTATACTATACTATACTATACTATACTATACTATACTATACTATACTATACTATACTATACTATACTAAGACTATACTATACTATACTGTGCTGTGCTGTGCTGTGCTGTACTATGTCTATACTATACTATACTATACTATTAATATAACGACTTTCTTCGTAATCCCGTATATTAACGTGGGTAACGCAGCTGCGCGAGATTCGGTGGCGGATCGCGTAGCTTTGGTTACTTACGGGGGTGTGTGAGCCGGTCGCTCAGAAAACAATGACAAAGTCACAAACCTACTGAGCGTTGTCAAGAACATCAACAACAGCTATTTTGTGGGTGCACGTGTACACCTCGGAGGAGCAAATGGATCACCATGGTCTGGCAAGAATGAGACAGCGAGGAGTGACGAGGGGATCTGGCCGACGCTCGACGCTCAGAGGAAGGCGAGACGCACATATAATCAGATTGCTACTGGTACTATTGGTGTTGGAACTCTTCGCTGGCTGCTGAGGAAGGGGACGGGGCGCTTATGGGAATGCCCCGAATGCTGTGATGTCGGTTCCTCAATCAATCAATCAACCAATCAATCAATCAATCAATCAATCAACAGCTGAAAATACCGGTGTTGACTGCAACTTCCTTTAAGGGATATGCAACTTTGAAAAGATAACGAATTAGCGAAAGTAAATCAGACTAATATAAACATGTAATAATTAACAAGAAAAGATGATCCAAGATTGTGATGAGCAATGTGACATGACCAACCATGGCCGAATACCTTTGTCGGCAGTACACTTGATGAGCAAATGGCACATCACATTTCTGTGACTGAAAGAGCTTCTGATAAACATTAAAGATCACGGATGACTCATTCATTCTAATATTTCAGCAGTTGCGCAATTTAAAAAAAAAAATGTTTCCGCTGGGGCTTGAACCCAGGACCTTCCGCGTGTTAGGCGGATGTGATAACCACTACACTACGGAAACGATGCCGTTTGTTCTGCTAAATGTCTTCTTCTTCTCATTTGTCTTCTTCTTCTCCTTTGTTTTCTTTGAAACCCCAAAAATTTGGGCTGCTACTATTACTACTATCCACTATTGCTGCCACCACCTATACTATTGCTTTGGTGCACTAATACTGTTGCTACTAATAGCATAACAACAACAAGTACTTCCACAAACCTACTATTACTGCCGGTATTATTTTTCTGTCGGGGGCAAAAAGAAAAGAAAGTGTCTATTCGGACTCCAGCTCGGAATAAACTCTCCCAAAAGAAAATCCTAACCTGCACAGTTCGCGGCGACTGCACTAGCCAGGCGGCCTTAATTACTCGGGCTCAAAGACCCCGCTGCCATACACTACAAGGTACTATATTGGCAGTAAATGACAGTTTATTGTTACATATAACTATACTATACTAAGCCGGTCTCTCTGGTCTAGAGGTTACACGACTTTCTCCGTAATCTCGTATACTCTCGTAAGTAACGTGACGTTGCGCGAGAATTGGTAGCGGTTCTCTCCGGGTCGGTAACTTACGGGGTGTTGAGCTGGTCGCTCAGAAAGCAATGGCGAACTACTGAGCGTATATTGCCAAGAAATCAACAATCAGCTGAAAGATGCTGATGTTGACAGCGATGTCCTTTAAAGGATGGGCGAAAAATTATTATTATTAAACTATACTATGCTATGCTGTGCTGTGCTGTGCTGCGCTGTGTTGTGCTGTGCTATACAATATTGTACTTTACTGCACGGTACTGTCCTGTCCTGTGCTGTGCTGTGCTATACTACGCTACGCTATACTATGGTATAACTACTGATAACAGTAGCACTGATCAGTGATACTACCCACACCACAACTACTCCAAACCACTACTACTACTTACTAAGTAGATGAATACTGTCAGTGCCAGTGCTACTATCAATATTATTACTGT
Organism: Cepaea hortensis; assembly: GCA_963921405.1. NCBI lineage: Eukaryota > Metazoa > Mollusca > Gastropoda > Stylommatophora > Helicidae > Cepaea > Cepaea hortensis. The sequence continues at coordinate 71,042,364 of OY992888.1, read as the reverse complement.
TACCATCACTGCTACTACTGCTATGGTGCATTAGTATTACTAATACTACTATTGCTGATACCACTGCCGCTACTCCATCCATCCATCATGTGCCATGCCGATAAGCGTGGGCTGTCATGTTCTGCCCTCTCACCCGATCACCAGAGTCGTGGATCAACTCCGTGTTTCTATCTCGACCATGCCACGTGGCCAAGCCATCCAGGTGTTTACTTCTCGGTCTTTCCCTTGGTCTGTTCCCTTCGATCTTGTCATTTGTCACCAAGTTCTCCAAGTCATTTCTGCTCATAACATGCCCAGAAAATGTTGACTGTCTACGTCTAAGGACTCTAATCAGTTTAGGATCTTCATTTGTTTCTTGAAGGACTTATTCATTGGTGTTTCTGTCATTTTCTTCTTCTTCTTTCGTTCGCTTGAAATATGTCTATAACTGCAGTGTTGTCTCTTGTATGAATTTAACTGTCTTTTTATTTTCACTCAGCGGTCCGTAGAGTGTATCTTCCACTGTCGTCTCTCTAGGCCAGAAGGTTTGCCTAGATATTTTGTAATTTGGGCAGTCTTGGAGTATGTGCTCTGCTGTCTGCGACGCCAATCCATATGTGCACATGGCTGATTCACCAATCTTGAATTTTGTATACATGTGGTTGCGTAATCTATTGTGTCGTGTTCTGAGGCGCAGAATAATGACTTGTTCTGGTCTGTCCATAATGTGGTAGTCATCTTGAGCAAGGCAGCTGTCCTATACTTGATGTGTGTATGTGTTAAAAATGTTATTGACATGGTTAATGGGAACTCGCCGTGCTCCGTGGCGTTGCGGGCGCGATTCGTAATGCCGCTTACCCGCGTTCGAAACACAGCGGCGACCGATTTGGCAGCAGACCTTGTCACGCTGGTTTTAACGTGTTGGCATGGGAGCCAGAAAGCAATGGCAAACTACCGAACGTAGAGACTTGCCAAGACATCAACAACGGCAGTAAAGTGCTGGTGTCGAACTGCGACGTCCTGTAATGGATATGCAACTTTAAATGGGAACTCGGGTGTTCCATCGTACCAATGCTCCGAACAGCTTAGTTCCGGGAGAAAATACAAAAATTGGCAGCCTCCGAAGAGACTGGTGCCTTAAACCAGCGCCTTATACCGCTCGGCCACGCTACCCTCGCAATGTCATATTGTTCAGTCAACAGCTTTAGTTACTTGAATTAGAGCGGGAAACCGTGCACGGGTCACGAAAAGTTTAATGAGATCGTAAACAAGAAATAAGATTGTTCGGTTCTAGACGTTGTTCGGTACAACAGGTCTAAGTTATGTCTACTTAGATATAGATCTGGAAATTACAATATAGCTAATATAACGACTTTCTTCGTAATCCCTTATATTAACGTGGGTAACGCAGCTGCGCGAGATTCGGTGGCGGATTGCGTCGCTTTGGTTACTTACGGGTGTATGTGAGCCGGTCGCTCAGAAAGCAATGACAAAGTCACAAACCTACTGAGCGTTGCCAAGAACATCAACAACAGCTATTTTGTGGGAGCACGTGTACACCTCGGAGGAGCAAATGGATCACCATGGTCTGGCAAGAATGCGACAGCGAGGGGTGATGAGGGGATCTGGCCGAGGCTCGACGCTTAGAGGAAAGGCGAGACGCACATATAATCAGATTGCTACTGGTACTATTGGGGTTGGAACTCTTCGCTGGCTTCTGAGGATGGGGACGGAGCGCTTATGGGAATGCCCCGAATGCTGTGATGTCGGTTCCTAAATCAATCAATCAATCAATCAATCAATCAATCAATCAATCAATCAATCAATCAATCAATCAATCAATCAATAGCTGAAAATACCGGTGTTGAATGCAACGTCCTGTAATGGATATGCAACTTTTAAAAAACAACGTATTTGCGAAAGTAAATCAGACTAATATAAACATGTAATAATTAACAAGAAAAGATGCTCCAAGATTCTGATGAGCAATGTGACATGACCAACCATGGCCGAACACATTTGTCGGCATTACACTTGATGAGCAAATAGCACATCACATTTTCTGTGACAAAAGAGCTTCTGATAAACATTAAAGATCACGGATGACTCATTCATTCTAATATTTCAGCAGTTGCGCAATTAAAAAAAAAAATGTTTCCGCTGGGGCTTGAACCCAGGACCTTCCGCGTGTTAGGCGGATGTGATAACCACTACACTACGGAAACGATGCGGTTTATTCTGCTAAATGTCTTCTTCTTCTCCTTTATCTCTTTGAAACCCCACAAACTTGGGCTGCTACTATTACTACTATCCACTATTGCTGCCACCACCTATACTGCTGCTTTGGTGCACTAATAATGTTGCTACTACTACCATAACAACAACTACTACCTCCACGAACCTACTATTACTGCCGGTATTATTTTTCTGCCGGGGGCAAAAAGAAAATCCTAACCTGCACAGTTCGCGGCGACTGCACTAGCCAGGCGGCCTTAATTACTCGGGCTCAAAGACCCCGCTGCCATACACTACAAGGTACTATATTGGCAGTAAATGACAGTTTATTATTACATATAACTATACTATAATAAGCCGGTCTCTCTGGTCTAGAGGTTACACGATTTCTCAGTAATCTCGTATACTCTCGTAGGTAACGTGACGTTGCGCGGGGATTGGTAGCGGTTCGC
>OY992888.1:70999698-71037198 GCA_963921405.1 Cepaea hortensis | reverse complement strand
TGATAGAAAGAAAGAATGACATGGATCATCTCGTGTGTTGACTCCCTTCCGTGCCATGACACAAGACTGTAAAAAATATTCTCACACTGTCTTCCTCTATCTCTCTTTCAGTAAATCTTTCCGGTTGTCACAACTTGTTGCGTGTGGATTGGCTTTGCTTATTACCAGTGCCCCTCCCATCATGATAACCCACTCCGACTTCTGAGGTGCTTGTAATTTACGTCCACGATTTAAGGTCAAGAAGTCACAATTTTAGTCCAACTGACAGGTATAGGATAGGGGTTAAACCGGTTACATTGGCATCAACACACCGGAAGTTTACAAGCTAGCTTCTATCCATTCAGTCATGCTGGCCTCCTTCGTGTGCAATGGAAGTGATCCTTTGGATTTTCAGTGGTGGCTTCTCCCTCTAAGAATCCCCCGTGAACCTTTCTGAGACCCAAAGCGTTAAATATTTTACAGATTCCACCACAAATGAAGCGTCACTTCTTGTGAAGTTTTAATAAGCATTACCTCGGAGATTCCACCGTTACTCGGTGTCAATTTACTCCACCAACATTTTATGCACTTCGGCTGGCAGATTCTGAAAAATCTGGTGCTACTGAGCTCAAAGCCTGTACAACTTTCATGTGCCTGAAAGGGCGGTCACGCGTGCACGGAAATGATAAATTACAAAAGAAGTTGCCAGGAAATGGGAGGTTTGTGTCTGCCTTGAAGAAATTATGATTAACGCAAACATGTGTTGGCGTTGACGTAATGCAGCCGAGGAAAACGTGGAAGGGAGCAGCTCAAAAACAGTGGACTGGAAACGAACGTTACAAAAAAAAAAAAAAAACTTACACGAAGTGGAACTCCAGAATGGAGGTCAATGTAACCGAATGGGTAAGAGGGTCGTTCTTAAACTTCCGGTGTGCTGATGCTGAGGTAGCGGGTTTAGCTTCTACACTGGTCAGTTAGAATCAAATGTTGACTACTCGTCCTTTGGGACGTACATTACAAGTACTTCAGAAGCCGGAGTGGGTTCGCCTGATGGCGAGGGACATCGGTAATAAGGAAAGCTAATCCACACGCAAAAATCACTCTAGTGCGCCCGAAGTAGTAGCATGCGTATGGACTAAGCATGAGTTCAAAGTGCTGGCGTGGGGGTGGCTATTTAATTTCGCATCATTAGGAATCAGCGTCCGGCGGCTATTTGTGCCAGTTCTGTCACGTTTGACGAGATCCCTGCTGTCTCCGACGTGCCTTTAATGTCTTTAGTATTAGTTACATATTCTTTACAGGACGTTTGCAGTCAACACCAGCATTTGTTGTTGTTGTTGAAGACTTGATAAGTTTACCTTCAGTAGTTTGCCATTGATTTCTGATCGACCATTCCATCTCGTAAAAAAAAAGCGCAATGTGTGCTGCCAAATCGCGCGCAACTGTGTTTCGAACGTGGGTATACGGGATTACGAACCGCGTCTTTACTCTGTGCTGCGGAGACCAGCTTTTTGTGTCTGGTCTTGCCAATTATTACTTTTAAGTCGCTAACTCTAGGAAATGATGTAAATTAACTGGTATGAAAGTGTTTCGCTCTCGACATCTGGCTGTAACAATGTATAACACTGTCAGAGCCAGTAACGCTGAAAGAGTCAGTAACACTGAAAGAGTCAGTAACACTGAAAGAGTCAGTCACACTGAAGGAATCAGCATAAATAGATAATGAGTAAATTAACAAAAACAAGAAGTATGTGTTCCGGTCCCCAACATGGATGATAAGCGGTTGAGCTGTAAGGACTCTGGAGTGTTTACGCATTTTTCTTATGTTGGACTGGTAGTGTATGGTTCCGTCACCCTGATACTGAGTTTAATGCGTGGACCGACACTATGAGCTGTGAATTGTGTGTAGAGAGCTTTTACACCTGCCTGTGGTTGTTTGTAGCGTGAACTGCATGTTTAAAAAAAATGGCGACTGACTGTTCGCTGAACTAACTGAGTTGCCTTATGCAGTAATGTGTGGCTGCTGGTTTTCTAGTGACTGCCGCTTACACCGACGATGAACTGTATTTTTCGTGGCGAACTTTTCTGTTGGCACTCTGGTAGCGGGAATATGCATAGTATACCTGTGCTGGCTGTTGGGTTGTCGAGACTACTGTCTGTTCCACTTTTAATATGGGGTGGTGAGGAGCATTTTGTTTGATATTATTATTAACAGGCATAGGAACGGAGCATAATGGGGTTACCCTTCGCCGTGAAGTTGGAACCGCGACTAACTGACTAACTGAGAATATATATGAATGTACTCATTTATGTTATATTTTTAGGGACACCCTTCCATCCCTCCCTACTTTTCAGGAGTATTTAGAAAATGTGCGATCTGAGCGACAAGTTCAAAATCGAACACACGATATTCAGAGCCAGGGGCCTCTTGAAAAAAAAAAAAGTTGGCAGCGGTTGGATTTGAACACACGCCTCCGAAGAGGCTGGTGCCTTAAACCAGCGCCTTAGACCCCTCGGCCACGCTACCTGTATGACCAAGAATATGTAAGTGGTCTAACTGCAGTTGACTAACAGAATCCAAACCAACAGGTGGTGGATGGAGAGCAGCCGACAGTTTGTTGTTGGTTATGGTCTGCACTCTGCGGCGATAAGTAAATGATCACATCAGTAGACAATGGTTATGGCAAATGACTTATACAGTCACTGCCCAAAACGGAAAGCAACGGCAAACAGCCTTCTGCAAAACTTACCAAGAAACCTAGTAACCATGAATGACAATCATGGATGAGTATAATGCACGGGACAGGTACAATGAGCTGATCCACGACTCTGGTGATCGAGTGAGATAGCGAAACATGACCGCCCACGCTTATCGGCATCGCAAATAATTATGATAATACGCCAAGGAAGAGAAGAAGAGGGGGGCCAAAGAGAAGATGGGTGCAAGATGTGGCGGATGATCTCCAGATGGGTGTATTAGACGCGCGACATCTTGCTTATGACCGATAGATTTTCCAGAAGGAAAGGACTACTGAATGAATATGTTAATTTACTCATTTTTTTGTATACATTTAGGGATTACCTTTCGCCCCTTCATACTTTTCAGGAGTCTTCAGGGAAAAAAAAATGCATTTGTGGTTTGAACATCGTAGTCCAAAATTGAACTCACGATATTCAGTGCCTGTTGCCACTAAAAAAAAAAATAAAATAAAAACATTGGAAGCGGTGGGATTTGAACCAACCCTCCCAAAATGACACACTATTTAGTTTAGTTGATGTTATTCGCCCATCAAGAATGATGATGACCATTTATTCATCCTGTGGGGTTGAAAGTATGGAGCCGTGAGTTCTAAGATGGTTGATAAGGCCTATTTTGGCTCGAAATGTTCTTTGACAATGTGGGCAAAGAATGCTTGACGTTCCTGGAGGGGTATCTCCTGCAGTGGTTTTTCCGTCCAGCCTTTTCTTCACAGCTCTTGCAGTCCTGGTTGCCTCATATATGACTGCACCCTTGCGTAATGATGTACGCCACGAATTTCGGTCTTGGTAGCCGTCTCCCAGGTGTCATGATGAATTCCAAAGCCAAAAGCTTTCAGTGGGACTTTCAGTGTCTTTAAAGCGTTTCCTCTGGCCGCCTTGGGAGTGTTTACCACAACGCAGGTCGCCGTAAAAAAATTCGTTTAGTGAGCCTGTGATTTGGCATGCGAGTTAAGTGACCAGCTCAGCGAATCTGATTCTTCATAAGTAGAGTGTGGATACTGGGTATGGACGCTCATTCTAGGACTTCGGTGTCTGGAATCTTGTCTTGCCATTTCTTCTTCTTCGTTCATCCGGAGTTTTTTTTCGGATGTGATTGCGTTGTGCCTGTTTACAGCAGAGCTGCGTTCTTGCGCCGTTAGGCCGACACATCCGACTTCTGCGGGCATTTGTTGACCGGGTTAACCTTCCCGGGGGTTTCTTAGGACGTTTGACTCTCACTGTTGTGGTGTTATCTCCCATCCTAGCTGGCCCATATAGAACAGCCTAAGAGATCCTGGTCAACCCTCAAGGGAAGGCAGGGGCAGACCATGGGCATTCCCCGCCATCCAAGGAGGCTTCCATACTTGCAGAGCCAACACACAGCGCTCTGGTACTGGGCTCACCCAAGGAATCGTCACGTCCTGCACATGGCTGCTTAGCCTCACTTCCGTATATTGGGCCTTCCGTTCACCATAGGCTGTTCTACCGGAAACCAGAAGAATGCAGTGTGCAGATGACATCCACACAGTGAGCTTTCGATTCGGACTTTCCGCACAATGGATTTGCTATCCGAGCAATATTCCATTTCGTGCCACTAGGACACTTTTCCACCTTTTTTGAAAGCCCACACAGTGAGCTTTTGATTCGGACTTTCCACATAATGGATTTGCTATCCAAGTAATATTCCATTTCGTGCCACTAGGACACTTTTTCCACCTTTTTTGAAAGCCCACACAGTGAGCTTTTGGTTCGGACTTTCCACGTAATGGATCTCCTATCCAGCAATATTCCATTTCATGCCTCTGGGAGGCTTTTGTAACCGACATACCTGTGGTATGAAGTGTGGCAGTCTGAATACTTCTTCATACACCTTTAAATGTCAACCTGTATGCAGTTAAAGTAAGTTACGGTCAACTTGAGCTTGTTGATATCTCCATAGAGCTTGTCCTCAAATGAAGCAGGTGTGGGCCAAAATATCTTTCTCTGTTCTGCATATATTGGGCAATCCTGAAGCAAATGTTTTGCTGTCATTTTTCCAGTTCGACAATTACATTCATCGGTATCTCCTATCTTTAGTTTATTGAACAAGTGGTATTTCAGCCTGTTATGTCCTGTGCGGAGTCTGAAGATTGCTACTTGTTCTCTTCTGTCGAGTTTGTAATATGCATCATCCTTCTGGTGGCCTGGATTCTCTGATTCCCATTTGGTTCTATAGGTGCTTTTTATCAACCTCTTTGCCTCGTTATAGGTTATGTCTATGTCAGGCTGTGGTAGTCGTCCGCCCTCTTTTGCCAGTCTGTCAGCCTCTTCATTTCCAGGTATACTGCAATGTGATGGGATCCACTGTATTACAACTTTTTTGGATTTCTGGCATAGACCATGGAGTGCTGCTCTTAGGTCAGCTATTTCTGTGCTGTTTTTGCTCTTCAGTATTGAGACAGCTGACTTTGCATCTGTGAAGATAGCTATTTGCTTCTCTTTATTTTCCTCCATAAAGAGCATTTCTGCTGCAGTTTTCAGAGCCTCTACCTCCGCTTTGAAGTTACTTGAAAACTTTCCAGTTGCCACTGAATGTGTTTTTTTCACTCCATTTTTTAAATTTAGGAGAATTCCTCCTCCTCCATTCTCTATTGAATTTTTGGCTGATCCATCTGTATATGCATGGGTCCAATTGCTGCTTGGGTAATGTTCTTTTATGTAGTTTAGGGTTATTTCTCTTCTTTCGGTTTCATGCTGAGTGTTCTTTTTCTCAATACCAGGAATGTTTTCTATCATCTCAGGCAGTTGCTGCTGTCTCCAAGCTGGGAACTTGTCTGCATTGTAAATAGGTTTGACTGTTGATATGTTAAGTATGGGATCTGCCCTAATTTTTCGTTTTGCAGTTTCTACAAAGTTGCTACGCTTCAGTCGTCCCTTTCCAAAACCACTAAACCTTTTATACATAGGGTGGTCTGTCAATCTTCTAAATTTTTCTGCTTGTTGCTGGGCTCTGCTATCTCTTCTATCCTGCATTGGTTGTAAACAAGTGATCTGTTCAAGTTCATTAATAGGCGTTGTCTTCAGGCTTCCAGTTATGATTCGCATTCCTTGATTTTGGACTCTACTTATTTTGTTAAAGTTTGACTTAGCTGCTGTTGCCCAAGCTGCAATGCCATATTCCAGTACTGGCCTCACCCGTCCAGTATATAACTTCTTGAGAACTTTCTCATCTGCTCCCCACGTTGTACCAGCAAGCTTTTTCATGATTGCCATTCTTTGCCTTGCTCTTGTTCGATTTTTCTCAACCTGTGTTTTCCATGTCAGGCGACGATCAAAGGTGACTCCGAGATAGTTTGAATTTTCTTCATGGCGCAATATTTTTCCATTCAATACCAGCTTAGGTTGTTGAGTTTTATTTGAGAGGGAGAACACTGTGCATGTTGTTTTCTCCTCACTTATCTTCACTAGCCATGATTTTGACCAGTCCTCTAGCGCTAATAAGGCTTGCTGTATTCTGCTGTTAGCTGTACTAATATATTCTTCAGATGTCCATATGGCTAGGTCATCTGCAAAGGAGGATGTGTGTACTCTGGCTGGAAAATTTTCTGTGATGTCGTTTATATATGCTAGGAATAATGTTGGTGAAAGAACTCCTCCTTGGGGGACACCTTGCTCCAACAGCATCATTTTGCTGGTTTGTCCTTGTACTTTTGTCCTGGCAGTTCTGTTCTCAAGGTAGTGGCTGATCCATTTATACATTTTTCCACAAACATGCATGTTTTGCAGTTTTACTTTCAGTCCTTCCTTCCATACTTTATCAAATGCTTTTTCTAAATCTATCCAGACTGCTAGTGTGTGCTTTTTCTCTTGGAAGGCATCCTCTATTTCCTGAGCTATATAGGTTATTTGATCTTCAGTGGATCTGTACTTTCTGAATCTTGCTTGGTGTGGTGTTAAGAGTTTGTTTTCTTCCAGATGCCATGTTAGCCTGCCATTGATAATGCGTTCCATTAATTTTCCTACACAGCTAAGTAGACTGATAGGTCGATAGCCATTTGGTTCTTCCAGGTCTTTTCCTTTCTTTGGGATTGGTATTAGTATAGCTTCTTTCCATGCCTGTGGGACTATTCCCCTCTTCCAGCTGTAATTTAGGACTGCTAGTAGTTTCTTTTTTGCCTTAGTGCCTAGTCCTATTAGCATTTCATTTGTGATTCCATCCTTTCCTGGTGATTTCTTCTTTTTTAGGGTATTCATTGCCTGTTCCATTTCTTCCATTGTTAGATTTGCCATCATATATTCTGTTGCTGTCTCTGTATTTGTATGATGTATCTGTTTATCTTTGATTGCTTTCTTCTGTTCGGTTGTAATATCAATGTGGTTTGCATTTGCATAGTGTTCCATTAGTGCATTTGCAGCCTTTTTTCCTGTAAGCAAGGCATTTCCTTGTTTAATTGTTATTTGTTTGTTGCTAGGTCCTTCATTGTTCATGGCTTTCACTAGTTTCCATAGTTTGTTTCCATCCCTGTCAAAATTCAGGTTTTCTGTTTTTTCCCTCCAACAATCTCTTGTTGTTTGATTTACTGTTCTTTTATATTTTGCTGAGATGGCTTTGAGAGAGATGTTCGCTTCAATTGTTTGTTCTCTCTCTGCTGTCTTCCTGGCATCTTCAACTTTGTCCTCCAAACTTTGTAGTTCTTCAGTCCAGTATGGTTTGTAATTTTTCCTCGCTCCTCTTGGAATGGACTCGGTGGCTGCCTGTATTATCGCTCTGTTTAGACTTTCCACCATTTGCTTTATGTTGCCATATCGTGTATTTATGTTTTCACAATATTTGTCTGTTAGTATGGCAAATCTGTCCCAATCTGCTCGTTTGTAATTCCAGCGGGGCAAGGGCTTTTGCTCCTGTGGAACATACTCCATATTCATTACAAGCTTGATTGGTCTGTGGTCACTACCTGCTAATTGGTCCAGCACATGGCGATCAATTTTGTGGAGGATGTCTCCTGTGCAGAAAGCTAAGTCTGGAGTAGAAGTGGTAAGCCATCTTCTGGAGTAGAAGCTCGGTGTGTCATCCGCTTTGTTGAGTAGATGGAGATTTGAGTCTATTTCCCAGTCCTCCAATTCTTCTCCTCTTTTGTCAGTATCTGGGTATCCCCATCTTTCTGAACGGCTATTAAAGTCTCCGACAATAATGCAGTTTGTGTCAGTTATTTTCATGTTTGAGAGTGTAAGGTCCTTATCTGCTGGGCTATACAGATTGTAGATTCTTATTTTCACGTCCTTTATCATTATATCAACACCTATAATTTCCGTTTGGTTGTCAGAGATCACAGATACTTCGCTGCAAGGTATTGTATTTCGTGTAAGTATTAGAACTCCCCCTTTGTGTCCTTCACGGTCGAAACGTGTGGCCTGATATCCTCTGACTGAGAATTTGTGATTGGCGTTGAGGTGTGTCTCTTGAATGCATGCCACATCTTTTCTATCTTTATGAAGACGCTGTGTTAGGGAGTCTTTCTTCTTGTAAACTCCTTCGGCATTCCACTGTAGTATGTTGAGTGTCCGGGGTATTTGGTCAATAGCTCTTAACCTACTCCTCTGTGCCTTGACTCCACAGCACAGGGGAAGGTGACCACCAGTAGTCATGGGTGGACCCCCTCGAGGCAGGGGGCCCGGCACTATCGCCGCCTGATGGGACTTCACGGGATTAGCACCATAACGATTAATTTTGATTTGTGACATCATGAATTAAGTTACGTTGCACTGCTTTGTCAAGCCTGTGGCTCAGTACATCCGATTTCGACAAGCATTTATTCGGGATGCTTTCCCTAGCCTTTGACTGTCCCCAGTCTACCTACAAGGCAGCAGGTTTTACGTTGCACTGCTTTGTCAAGCCTGTGGCTCAGTACATCCGATTTCGACAAGCATTTATTCGGGATGCTTTCCCTAGCCTTTGACTGTCCCCAGTCTACCTACAAGGCAGCAGGTTTGTGTGTCTCTTCGTCTGGTCCCTCTCCCTTGACCTGTCCGACATGGGTGGCCCTACCAGTAGCTGTGCTACTGTCGGCATAGCTCTTGGGGTCATTGGGACGCACAAGCCCCTCTACCTCGTCACGGTGGACACACAGCAGAGGGGGTCTTGCCATTTAATCTTCAATAGCTTCATAAGGCAGACTGTGTGGAAGTTGTTTAATTTCCTAGTGTGTCGCTGATAAACAGTCCAGGTTTCACAAGCATATAGCAGTGTGGATAATACAACTGCTTTATAGACTTTCAGCTTTGTTTGCAGGCTTATTCCATTTATGTCCCATACATTCTTGTACAGTCTGCCAAAGGCCGCACTGGCCTTGGAGATTCTTGCATTCACTTCGTCATCAATTGTGGCAGCTTGTGACACAGTGCTGCCAAGATAGGTGAATTTGTCCACAACACTTAGTCTATGACCATTCACTTTGATATTCATCACGGCGTGATTAATCCCTGGAGGTGGCTGGTACATAACTACAGTCTTCTCCAAATTGATATTGAGCCCAAAGTTGGCATATGCATATGAGAAAGCTGAAACATTGTGTTGCATGTCTGCCTCTGAGTTGGCATATAGAGCTCAATCATCAGCAAACAGCAGTTCTCTGACGGCGTCGCTGTTAGTTTTGGTTTTAGCTTTCAGCCTTCTGAAATTGAACAGCTTTCCGTCCATGCCGTAGTTGATGTCTATTCCAATGTCATTGTTCTCGAAGGCATTCGTCAGCATAGCTGAAAACATGAGGCTGAACAGTGTTGGTTTCAGGACACATCCTTGCTTCACTCCATTGGTGACAGGAAAGGGCTCAAACAGTTAACCATTTTCCTGTACTCTTGCCTGCATACCACCATGAAATAACCACACTGTTTGGACACACTTTCGTGGATAGCCATATTTCGCCATAAACTTCCACAGTTCTTCTCCGCTGACTGTATCAAAGGCCTTGGTAAGGTCAATGAAAGTAGATAACATTTCGGAGTTCTTTTTCTGACATTTTTCTTGCAGCTCTCTTGCAGCGAAAATCATGCCAACAGTTCCTCGTTCTTTTCTGAAGCCACATTGACTCTCAGGAAGATGACCTTGGTCGAGATGGGTCGTGAGGCGATTGAGAAGAATCTTGTGGCATGGTCTCGTTTGTAAAGACTTGGTGAAGCTGCTTTATTAGGACCGGCCCATCTGTCTTGTATATCGCTGCTGGGATGGAGTCAGGACCAGGCGCCTTACAGCTGGAAAGTTGCTGGATGGCTTTGTTTACTTCCACTATGGTTGGCAAGTCATCAAGGGTATCATTAGTGGGGACGTGAGGAAGGCAGTTGATGGTTTCATCATCGAAGAAGGAGGTTGCATTTAAGATGTTGCTGAAATGCTCTGCCCAGCGTTGAAGGATTTATTTCTTATCGGTGACCAATGTACCCCCTATCTGCACTGAGGAGGGGAACTATGTCTGGTGATGTAGGACCATAGACTGCTTTCAGTGAGTCGTAGAAGTTTTTCATATCATGTCTGTCAGCAAAGCCTTGAATTCTATCAGCTTTATTCCAAGAAAAAGTAAGCATATGTTGCTTGCAAGAAACTCACCTCAACAAAAATATAGTCTTCAAAATCAGAGGATACCAGTGTTACCGATCTGACCGAAAGGACAGGCGAAAGGGTGGGATACTTCTCTTCTTCTTCAGCGTTCCGAGCCATTGAGGTTCTTTTCTGCAGATACAATCCGTCTCCATTCGTCTTTCTGGTTGACCTTCTCTTGCCAGTCGTTGATTCCAAGTGCTTGTAGGTCTGTATATATATTATCTCTCCACCGTCTTCTTTGTTTACCTCGGGGTCTACGGTCATTTATTTCCTGAGTGTAAGCGAGTTTTATTTCCCTATTATCTTCCATTCTTTCTATATGCCCCATCCATTGTAGTCAATGTGTTATCTCGTAACACCAAAATCACAATATACAAAACACTGATCAGACCAGTTGTGCTTTATGGCTCTGAAACCTGGAGTGGGATACTGACCCTTGTAAAAAATAACATCAATGCTTCCCAAACTGAAGTTTACATGGAACAGGTTGAGTATCAGACTCTTAAATTTAAGACAGGCAATACAGACCTACATCTGATCAATTACTACTGTCAAAGTGACCGGCCAAAGGCACTGGACACACTACCATTAAAAGAAAAAAATGATTGTGTGCCGATTTCAACGGCCACTCGCAGAGCTGGGGCTATGACCACATGGACCAGAGAGGAGAGAGACTGGAAGGCTGGCAGGATGAGAATAGATTCACCTTGATTAACAAGCCGTCCGACCCAATAACTTTCTACTCGAGATCATGGCACATTACAACTACACCTGACCTGGCTTTTCATTCACCAGACCTGGAGTGGAACATTACACGAATTGTTGGGAAAAAACTTGGTGGCAGTCTTTCTAACTGTAGAAAATGAGCTTGTAAGTGAAAGCAGCACCCTCTCGAGGTGGAACTACAAGAAAGCAGACTGGGCAATGTACATGCATCGCACCAGCATACTGGTTAGAAATCTGAACACTGAGAAAGACATAAATAAAGTAGTTGAAGAGTTTGGGAAATGCATACTACAGGCAGCACAAGAAACAGTACCAAGAGGAGCCCGTAAACATTATAAACCCTACTGGAGTAGTGAACTGGAACAGTTGCATAATGATATGGAAGTGTGTAGCAGAGGTCAAACCCAGCAAAGAACACCACAATAAATACCAGCACGCAAAAGCCAAATTTCAAAGGGCCAAGCTGCAGGCTAGAAGGAAAAGCTGGCAGGAGAAGACAGTCACTGAACTTTGAAAGAGACACAAGGAAGTTGTGGAAGCTAATAAAACAACTTAACGATGAGGCTACAGGAAGAAACTCAAAAATTGCACCATATAAAGACGGAAACATCTTAACAGGAAAGCAAGCAGCTGACCATTTTGCGGACTCATTCGCAAAAGATAACAATATCGAAATTAGTCCAGAGAAACAACAAGAGGCTCGAGAGAAATGGCAACATACAGGACAGAAGGAAATAGTACATGAAGTTCTGGAGGCAGCTATCACAATCAGCTAGCCATATCAAAACTGAAAATGAGAAAGTCACCAGGAGCTGATGGTATCTCCAATGAAATGGTCAGGAACAAAGGAGCAGGGGCCAAAACAAATCTGCTGCAGATCTTCATTAACAGCTGGACCTTAGGCAGTGTTCCACAAGCCTGGAGAGAAGCAATCATGATACTCCTCCTAAAATCAGTGAAAGATAGTTCCACTACCTCCATGTACAGACCAATTCGCCTCACCAACTGTCTCTGCAAAACAATAGATGTGTTGCGTATCCCTTACGGGACGTTGCAGTCAACACCAGCATTTTCAGCTGCTGTTGGTGTACTAGGCAAGTGTTACATTCAGTAGTTTGCCATTGCTTTCTGAACGACCGACCCCTATATCTTTTTCGAAAAAACAGCATCGCCGTGTTTCGAACCCGGGTATTCGGGCTCACAAACCGCGTTCGCAAGCCCTTAGCCACAGAGTCCGGAAAAAACAATAGAGCGCATCATCAATCACAGACTGCAGTGGTACATTGAAAGTGAAAACATATTTGTGCCACAGCAGGCTGGATTTAGGCAGTGCTACTCTACGGAAGATCAGACAACCTACCTCTCTCAAGAAATTGAGGATGCATACCAAGAGAAGAAGCTGGTGCTTGCGGCATGGATAGATCTGAAGAAAGCGTTTGACACTGTCTGGAATGAAGGTCTGATGAAGAAACTGAGAAACTAAAGTCAATAGAAAAATGTACAAATGGGTAATAGCATACTTGCACAACAGAAGAGCCCGAGTACAGATAGACGGACTAAAGAGCAAGAAAGTACTACTGCGTCACGGTGTTCCCCAGGGTGGAGTCTTGTCCCCCACAATTTTTCTTCATCAATGACCTTGTTGCTAATATACCGCATGGAATTACAGCGGCAATGTACGCCGATGACCTGGTTCTATGGAGCACAAATGAACATGCATCAGTGGCCACCAGATTACTACAAAGAGCTGTAGATGCATTTGTTGCATGGGCAAATAGATGGTGTGTCAGCATAAACACTGACAAGTGCAGCACCACCCTATTTACCCTCTCTCCAAAACAAAAGGCAGGGATCATCCAGATAAATGGAACACCCCTAAGAGAAGATAAAGAAACAACATACCTTGGAGTAACATTTGATGACAGGCTGACACGGAGAAAGCACACCAACAAAGCAGTAGCAAAAGCCAGAAGGAAAATAGCCATCCTGAGAAAACTAAGTGGTACCACATGGGGAGCCAGTGGGAAAATACTTAGCAAAGTTTATCAACAGAGAATACGACCAAACCTGGAATACGGGTCAACTGCGTGGTGTTCAGCATCAAAAACCACACTACAAGAGTTGGACAAGGTGCAAAATCAAACACTTAGAGTCACCACAGGAAGGATGAGATCAACCCCTATAGTGGAAATGGAGAAATTGGGGAGGACACAAGCACTGAGAGAGCTAAGAGATACAAAAACGCTATTACAAGCAGAAAAGTTCCTCAGCTTGCCAGGCAACATACGAAGAGCAGATTTGAAAACCTAGCTATGGGGCGGTTGAAAAGAGGTAGTTTTATTCACCAGGCCAAACGACTGTGCAGAGAAACCACCGATCTGCCCACAGTTGGTATCCTCCTGAAAACTATTCCAGAGCGAACTCCATGGAAAGGTGAGCATATACTATTACTACAAATCCAGACAAAAGTGAGAGGATTATTTGTCAAGGAAGAACAGAACAACTTAGAGCGCCGAACAGCCACTCTCAGCGTCCTTGACGAAGAATGCCCACAGGACCTCTGGATCCGAGTCTACACAGATGGGTCAGCACAAAATGCTGTTCGAAATGGAGGAGCGGGAGTGTACATAGAATACCCCAAAAATACTAGGGACACGGCCAAAGTACCAACAGCAAAGTACTGCCATAACTACGATGCTGAAATTGAGGCAATCAAGATAGCAAGAGAGAAATTATCAAATACCAGCCATAGTACTCAACCTGTGGTGCTATTGACAGATGCAAAATCAGTACTTGAGGCGTTCCTGTCTGGGAAATTGCCAATACTAAGGACACTACTTTCTGAACTTAACAGACAGCATAAGGTCACCATACAGTGGATACCATCCCACTGTGGAGTACCAGGAAACGACAGAACTGATCTATTGGTTAACGAAGGAGCAAAAGAAGAACAGCCTGATGTACCCTTTACATATAACCAAAAGAAAAGAATGATCAAATCAGTAGGAAAACCACCAAAACCTGCTCAAGACGACTACCACATTATGGACAGACCAGTACAAGTAATTTTTCTGCACCTCAGAACAGGACACAATAGATTATACAACCACATGTATACAAAATTCATGATTGGTGAATCAGCTATGTGAACATGTGGATTGGCGTCGCAGACAGCAGAGCACATACTCCAAGACTGCCCAAAATACAACATATCTAGGCAAACCTTCTGGCCTAGAGAGACGACAATTTAGGATAAACTCTATGGACCATTGAGTGAACTAAAAAGACAGTTAAATTTATACATTGCAGTTATAGACATATTTCAAGCGAACGAAAGAAGTAGAAGAAGATCAGCTTTGTTGCTCAGCCAGGAGTCCCGCATGTGCCGAAGTTTCTGCTGCACTACTCGCCGAATGTTATTGAAGGCATCTTTTTTATGTTGACTTCGGTTCATTTAAATACGCATTGAAGAGAAGATGTTTCTCGGCCAGCAGTTGGTTGATGTCCGCGGAATTTTCATCAAACCAGTCATTATGATTTCGGGGGGACTGGACCCAGGATTTCCATAGCAATGTTGTAAATTATGTCTTTTAGGGCTCTCCACTCTGTTTCACCATCCTGTTTAGCTTCAGCATTGGGCTGGAGGCGGTCTTCCAGCATATTTTCAAACGACAGCTGCATTTTTTTGTTTTTGTTTTTTAGGCAGGTGACATATAGTTTTTTTTTTTTTTTTTTTTAGCCCTTTTACCCATTGAAGACGCCGTGATGGTTTGATGTGTACGTTTATTTCTGATAGAATAAGACGATGTTCTGTCCAACATTCGGCACCATACATGGATGTTGTCACCTGAACGTCTTGTCTGTCACTCCTCCTGACGATGACATAGTCAATGATGTGCCAGTGTTTAGAGCGAGGGTGCATCCACGATGTCCTATTTCTCATGGGAAGACGGAAAATTGTGTTGATAATCAGGAGATCATGTTCGGCACATGTCTGAAGAAGGAGGAGGCCACCGCTGTTACAATTTCCGACTCCATGCTTTCCAATAATGCCACCCCACTCCTACACCGGACTGGCGTCTTTCCTCGCTTTTTCTTCCACTCCAGAAAAATGTGTAGCCGGCACCTACTTCACAGATTTGGCCTTCTTCTGCAAGTCGTGTCTCGCTCAAGGCTACAATGTCAATGTTGTACCTGCCCAGCTCTCCCCCAAGCAGTGCTGCTCGTCTCTATGGGCCCGACCCTATCAAGTAGGGTGCGTACATTCTAAGTTCCGATTGTCAAGGGAATATTGTTTTTTTTTTTTTTTTTTTTAAAGCTTTACTGGTTTTTGCTTTGTTTGTATATTGATCGCAGTAAAGGGTGCCCACCAGCCGTGGTTAGCTGGTTAGGTAATGATGGAGGAGACATTATTTAGGGCACCTTTTCTAGATCCTTCCTCATTCTATGGAGGTGAGCAGTGCTTTCCTAGAGGGGGCTGCTCTGTCACTCAGGTGGCTGCCGAATCCCACTGCTGCTCCGGTCAGTAGAAAATGACCATATGGCCTGAGCCGCCTGTGTGCAGGTCTGTGACTACGGCTGCCAGCGTTCTTACGCCTGCCACTTCGCCGCTCGCCCATCGCCACAGGGCTTGAAGGTGATATATGACGTTGGATGAAGAATGACTTGCGCGATGAATTGGATTAAAGTGAGGAAGAGTTGCGCAATTCGTCGACCTCACTCTCTCACCCGAGTCCATCTGAATCCAGTGGCACGACAAGTCGAGACGACTGGAGACGAATACAGGTGCAGTGGATGACCAGGGCGCTCTACGTGCCTTGCCGTGCTCATTACGTCCCACAACGCTGTGCAGATAAACGCCGTCTTTCCCGTTGAATCATCAATGACTTTTTCGGCGCAGTCTGCCGAATCCTGTCTTCGGATGCTGGGTAGGCATACCCTAGTTCACCGATTGGTTTGACACCAAATCGGTTACCCACGCCTGGTCACAGTTGTTGCCGGGGGGGGGGGGAGGGGAGGAGTGGCCGCTGTCGCATGCTGACAGCTACAAGGAGCCACAGGGTGAGCTGGGTGTCAGGCTTGGACCCTTGGGGGATGGGACTTGAAAAGGACACGACAGTCATCCTTACCAAAGGTACTACCAATGCATGCCATCCCAGACAATTTTAGTTGATAGTATGAAACTGACGGAATTGCAGTGAAACTGTAAGCATAAATTGAAACGGTTTATCCCGTTTGCTTGCTTAGAACTCGTGCGTAGTTCACAATGTGCTCATCATCATCTCATCTCAACATGTTCCTCTTGTACCTTGTGGTGTCGAGGTGAAGTATAAACAGTGGGAGAGTGCCCGTTTATGGGCTTCATGTATCGATAATCCCATGGACTCTGTTATTCCCTGTGTCTGTCGTTTACGTGGTCGACCTCTTCCTCTGCGTCCCTCTGGTCTGTACATCCTTGCTTGTTGTGGTATACTGTTAGTTGGTAACCTACTTGCATGGCAAAACCATTTGACTTGCTGCTTCCTAATAAAATCTAGTGAAGCTATAACCTCCACTTTAGTCCTGATTTCTTCATTTCTGATCTTATCTCTTCTTGATACATTGAGTATTCTTCTCAGGAATCTAATTTCTGTTGTTGTGATTTTTCTTTTCTCTTTTTCTGTCATTGTCTAGGTTTGGCATTGGTAACATAGAGTTGGTAGGAAAATTGTGTTGTAAAGTGCTTTCTTAGTAGTTATTGATACACGTTTGTTCTTTAGTGTTGGTGCCATTTGTCCAATGGGTTGGTGTCATATATTTTTGAAGGGAGTGGGAGATCACTGTAGTGCATGCCCCATCTCTAACAAAAGAAGTAGAGCCCCATCCTCTTCTATCTTCAAAAACCCCAGAATATGAACCTTGAGTTATCTGCAGGCCTCGTTCTATTAAGTATGTCTAGGAGATATAGATTATGGCCCTGGTGAGAATGGTAATTACTAACTGGGAATCTGCCCCTTCTCCAATGATTCTGATAGCTCTGGAGCCCCCTTTTATTGGTTATCAAATCTGAGGAAAGTCTGGAGAATTTTCTCAGCCTGATTTAGATGAAGAAAACATGGATATTGAGCAGTTGATAGATCTAGAGTCTTCTCTCCCCCATTTTAGTAAGTCATTATGAGTGGATTTATTGTTAAACAATCAAACACATAATCAATCACATTAGATTCTGACAACATGATGTACAAAGAAGTTGTTGACTCACAGATAGGTTTGAACTGATAAATTAACAGAAGGTCAATTCATGTTAATTCTTCTTCTTCTTTGCGTTCATCCGGAGTGATTTTTTCAGATGTGATTGCGGTGTGTCTGGTTAGGCACCCTCGGGTCGAAACCCTCAGGCCAACACATCCGACTTTTAGCGTGCATTTTTGACCAGGTTAGCAATCCTGGGAGACTCTCACTTTTGTGGTACCGTCCACATCTCAGCTGGTCTAGTTGGAACAGTCGAAGACTACACGGTCATCCCTCAAGTGAAGGCAGGGACAGTCCATAGCATTTTCCGCCATCCTGGGTGGCTTCCATAATTGCAGAGCCGGCACATAGGCTCTGGTGCTGGGTTTACCGAGGGAATCGTCACGTCCTGCTCATGGCTGTTTTAATTCCTCACTTCAATATATTGGGCATTTGGCTCGCCCTGGGCCGTTCCTGCACAAACCAGTCAGCTCTGCGGTTGGTTTCCACTAAGCGAGTTTTCGGACATGTGCTTGTCCCTGTACCCATCAGAGCTGTTCCAGGCACGGCGGACATTCGGAAAACTACCTAGTCAGAGCTGTTCCGAACAAGAGCGGCATTCGGAAACTAGGTAGTCAGAGCTGTTCCTAGCACGGGAGACATTCGGACGAGACATTTCACTCGGACGTAAATGCGTAGTGTCAATTTTTAGTTTGCCACCCGTAGGACGACACTTCCGACTTCCGGCGGGCATTTTTTAGTGAGGTTAGCCTTCCTCTGGTTTCGAGACACGTTAGACTGTTGTAATGTCACCCACATCTCAGCTGGTCAAGACAGAACGATCAACGATATCGTGGTCTGCCCTCAAGGGAAGGCAGGGGCAGACCATGGGCATTATCTCGCTATCCAAGGAGGCTTCCATAATTGCAGAGCCGGCACATATTGCTCTGAGACTGGGCTCACCCAAGGAGTTTCCACGTCCTGCTCATGGCTGCTTTAGTTCCTCACTTCCATGTGTTGGGCATCCCACTTGCCACTGATCGCTCAATCACACACCAGGAGCGGTCAGACTGCGAGTGACATCCACTCGGTAAGCTTTTGCTTGTGACTTCAGACCACGCAATAGGTTCGCTCGCCGTGCGTTCCATTTTGCGTTGATGAGACATTATTCCACTTTTGTCTACACTCTCTATGAGTTAGATACAGACAGTTTTCGTAACCCTTCGACTGGGGCACTTTTCTGACTTTTTTGTACTCGCTCACGAGGTAGGCTACATGTGCTGCCGGCTCAGCACCTTACCTTCGTGCAGCAGTGAACGGGAAACGGCCAGGCCCCTTCATCCGGGAATCTCTCATATCCCCCAGCTGGGAGCCTTCGAACATGTATCAGACCTGAGCATGTAGCTTGCTCAGTATCATGTTTCTATTTTCCGGTAGACGGGTATCAGCCTGGCTCTAAGATCCGAGGGTTTGTGGCTTAGAGGCGTTCAGCCACAGCCCTCGACAGGGAGCCTTAAGAGTTTTGTCCGGACCAAGAAATTCTGCCTTTGTGCACCTCATTTAAATTTTGACTGCTATCCTCAGTCTATGCCTGCAGAGCAGCAGGTTGTGTCTCTCTTAGTCTGGTCCCTATCCCATAAGCTGTCCGATATGTAATTTTTCACCCATCGGAAAGCAAATGGGGTCTATGGGACACGCAAGCTCCCCCACCACGTCAAGGTGGAGACACATCGGGGGAGAATTCATGTTAATCATTTATTGACTGGGCCTGAGCCTTCTGGTCAGTACATACATCTCCATTGTGATTTACACAAGATATTAGAAAAGTTGCATATTGGACCAGTGTCACACAGACCATCAATAAACAAGCAGCAATACATGAGATGTCAACAAGTGTGAAACATAGTAAACATTTTGATGTTGTACATATTAAGTGTGATGGTAATTCAACAATTAAATATCAGTTTCCTGAAATTGGATGTGGTGTATACCCATTAGAAAGGTAACCTGGTGACTGGAAGATTAGGTAAGCCAGGGTCCATTGACTGATGGATCCACTTCAGGTCTGCCCGTATAGCTCATCTGAAGGCCTCCCCATACTCTGCTCATGGCCAAGTCATCTTCCATCTCACTTGTGGTTCATCTCTTTCTCTCGGCTTCCCTCTGTCAGGTCTGATTTAGGTGGTTAGTTTGCTGATGTGTTGGGTGGTTGTTGGTATGTAGCCACCAAGAATCACTGATGAATATTCACATAAATATATACATTCCTACCAATACAATATTCTAGAAGTAGGTCGGAAGAAATCTAAATTCCTGAAGTAGGAACTAGTTCCCCTCCCCTCCTTTTTTCTCTAACCTAGTGTTGGGTTAATTTGGGGTAGTCAGACTGTGTTTTATCACACTGTGTACGCCTTGTATCAACTGGTTCCTGCTGTATGTAAGTTCTCATTTGACCTGGGGTCATTGAACGTGTACAGTAAGACAGTGACAAGAGTGAGAATGTGTCAAGATGCATGTAAATAAATGACATACATTTATAACATTTCTTCCACTCAATGGTGTTTATAATGTGTATAAATAATTCTCTGTGTTTTCCCAATTAACCAACTTCTTCTTCTTCTGTGTCTAATAACTCTCTCCCATTATCTGTTGTTGTGATGTTGAGTGTTGGGTTGTGTGGTGATGAGTGGTGTTGAGTGGTGTTGTGTTTTAAGTTATGTTGAGTAATGAGTTAAGGGAGAAAGGAAAGATTGGTTTCTCTTTCAGCTTTCTAGATTGTAAATAGGCATAGATAAGTCTGTTTTAGAACAAGGCACTTATTCTAGTACACGAACTGTCATTTCAGCTGTAGGTAGTGATAGCATCTTTAACAATGTTTCTGACAAAATGCACAAGATTGCTTTCGAATCATCACTTCTCACAATTGTTTAGAATAGAATGTAGTAGTATAATGCACTTCTTAAAGTTAATAATTATCTCTAAGAATATCAGAGATTGCAGTTTCATCGAAGAGAGTATTGGAGAGTCATTTTGCCCGGGAACGGCTCTGCGTCGTTAGAATCTACAGTCGAGCATTTTTACATTTCAGAGGTTTTAATTAATAATAATACATTTCAATTGACATTACAAACACGGGTTACCATTACTTGATACCTGATACATCGGGTTCTTAGTCTAATCTCGGGAATCACAAGCTTACCTCAGATCTATTCACCCCGCAATTCCATGTTTGAAAATTTGGTCACACCAGCTTCTCACATATTTTTATCAGGCTGGTTGCAGGAAAAAGTGCGGGCTTACCAGATCTGATGAAATATTAACATATGCAAATTCGGCGTTGGCGCGAAAGCGGGTCACATGTCTCCTCCCATCCAATGGGTTTCCGAGCTTTGTCTGATGAAATCTTTCTAAGAATCCACGTCATCTGTCACTTATGCAGTTCCAGTTTCGATGTTAAGTTTTAAGTCCTAGTCTCCGTTTGCGGTTGTGAAGTCAATTTCTTTTAATGTTGTTTCCTCTTCTTGCGGCATGTTTTGGTAAATGAATAATGGTGGTTAGCGTTATGCCACAGTTGGTTTGCCTTATTGCATCTGTTTTCGATCTTGTCTTCTGATTTGCCATTTGATGATATTATACTTCCTAGGTACTTGAAATTCTTTACTTGTTTCAAGGGATGTTCGTTGAGGTGAATCGTTGTTGTTTTATCTTCTTTAGCTATAGTCATTACCTCTGTTTTACTTGTGCTAATTTTCATGTTATGTTCCCTACACATTTCGTTTAGACTATTCATGTGGTCTTGTAATTCAGATTCTGAGTTTGCTATTAGTGCTTGGTCGTCCGCAAACAGGAGTTCTCTAATGGTTAGATGTGGAGATGGTTCTTCTTCTGTGTTCTCGTCATGCGGTATTCTTGCGGTCTCTGTTTGGCTGGTTTCTTTACATATGTTATCTATATATGTTATACACAAGAGAGGGGACAGGACACAACCTTGTCGTACTCCAGATCTTATGGTGAAGGGTTCTGAGTGTCCTCCAGTAGCTCTCACTATGCATTCACTGTTGTTGTATAAACTTCTACATAGGTTTGTTAGATGTGTACTCACTCTATATTGTTTAAGGATTTCCCACAGCTTGTTTCTATTTACTCTATCAAATGCCCTTTCTTGGTCGACAAAGGCTAAGTAGAGTGTTTCATTAAATTCGGTTGATTTTTCTATAAGTTGTCTAAGAGCAAAAATGGCATCTGTGTATCCTTTGTTTTTCTTAAATCCAAGTTGTGTTTCGCTTAGCTGGGGTTCTATAATAGTTCGTAGTCTTTTTTCAAGAATTTTGCAATGTGCTATTACTCCTAACTGTAGTTGCTACTGGACTGATTTGACGTGAGGGTTAGCTTTCCCTGTTTTACAATAGCTTAGACCAGTGGTTCTCAACCTTTTTTGGCCTGTGCCCTCCTTCACAATATTTTCAGAACGTCACCTCCCTCCCCACTTTCGTATTTCCTACCTAAAAATTTGGCCCGTACACCCTTTCACCATATTTTCAGAACGTCATCCCCCCCCCCCCCCCGTTCGTATTTCCTACCTAAAAATCCCCCCTCCCGCACCTACACAGTATACGTAATAATGGAAGCACATACTGAAACAAGTCTAGACGTCCACATAAAACGTGATTTGTGTGTCTACTTACTTTATAAAATGAATTTTAGAAGGGTGAGACGTACAGAACCGTAAAAGTATGAAGGGAAAAACAACATCAAGTAATCGGTTCTTGTATTAACGCGATCTTGAAATAATCTTCTTCCCATCACCCTGGAAACCCTAAAATTCTCCCTGGGGGGGGGGGGGGGGTGGTCGAATTCCCCATCGGTTGAGAACCACTGGCTTAGACGCTTATTAATCGTTCGCTAACAGAGGAAATGTCTGGCTACTTAATATTTACTCCTCCGTGCATCAGACCTAGAATATGTAAGGGCTTTAATGAAGAATCAAATTCGTTGGGCTGGTCATTTGACTTGCATGCCTGATCATAGGCTCCCTAAAATAATTTTATTTTACGCCGAGCTGCGCTATCAGGTAAACTCTCCCAAGGCGTCGAGAGTAAACGCTTTAAAAACACCGAAGATATCACTAAAAGCTTTTGGAATTCATCACGACACATTGGAGACTTTTGCCAAAGACCGAAATTCGTGGCCTACATCATTGCGCAAGGGTGTAGTCACTTGTGAAGAAAACAGGACTGCAAAAAACTCTGGAAAAAAAAAAAAAAAGGCTGGACACAAGAAAATCCCTGCACGAGATCATCCTCCTGGAACTTCAAGCATTCTTTGCCTACATTGTCAAGAACATTTCTATTCAAAATAGGCTTTACCAGCCATCTTATAACTCACGACTGCAAACTTCCAACCTCACTGGATGAAATGAATGGTCATCATCATTCTTGATGGACAAACACCATATAACCATATCCACACGCAAACATGAATCCAGTGCACTAGAAATAGTAGCACGTTATGGACTATGCTTGAGTTCAAAGCGAGCAAGGAAAAAAAGAAAAAAAAAATATACACGAGATTTTACACCATCTAGTTCGGTAAGGCGTCAGCCACAAGCATAGCAGAAGGCACGAACTCCGTAGCTCAAGCCATGAAACTAACCCTCTCCTCTTTTTCAATCCATAAAACTAACTTTCCTCTCTTCTCTTATTGAATTCCAGGGATGTAAGGAATAAATTTGCTCACTGGTCTGATCGATGCAGTTCGGAAACGAACACACGATTTTCACGGCGAGAGGCAAACACTATGCAAGCTAAAAAAAAAATTAAAAAATTGGCAGCGGTGGGATTTGAACCCACGCCTCCGAAGAGACTGGTGCCTTAAACCAGCGCCTTAGACCGCTCGGCCACGCTACCCTTACGTTTAATTATATGGAATTGGTAGAAGTGAAGTTTCTAAACCACTATTAGTCAAATTGAAAACAAAAGAAGAAGAATTGGTTAGTCTTACTAGATCACAGTCAAAATCGACAGTTTGGGCGTAGTGGCTAGAACCTTCGTCAACAGCACACACACACACACACTCACAAAAAAAAAAAAAAAACAGACACTGATACACTTCATGACATTTGCATTGTAGTGTAGTTGTCATGACAGCTTTTCTCGATCATGTGATGAGAAGAGAAGCATCGAAGAACATCGAGACGACTGGAAAGATCGAGGGGAAGAGAGGCAGATGAAGACCAAGAGATAAGATGCTGGATGGGTTGAGACGGTGGCATGGAGGATTATCGGCAGCAGAGCTGACCCAGAACACCAAAGACCGAGATCTGTGGAGAGACATGAACGCCTATGCCACATGGCACATGATGGTGATGATGATGATGATGATGATGATGATGATGATGATGATGATATGGTAGTGGAGATGTGGTTTCAGAGGAAATGCTGAGAATACCATGGACAGATAGAACAACCAATGAGCTAATACCATAAGAAGCAATGGTTCATGACCTGTGACTCAACACCAACAGTATAGTATTTCGTGATCCGCCAACTTAAACAACCTATGAAAAGTTTAAAAAGCGAAATCCAGCAAACAGTAACAAATATTATTTCTGTATCTTTTTCGTTTGCAAATTATTATTTCAAAGCTATTAAATTTGAAGCAAAATGCATTTGCCTGTATATTATTTCGCTCCAGCTTGTATTTCAACAGAAACATAGAACTCCGTACACAAAGTGATCGACTGGTGTACAAAGATGGGTAGTTCCATAAACCCAGATAAGGCTCAGTGTTATGGTGCTCTCTAGACAATTGGATCGTTAAGCTCGGCGTCCCAAGACTTGCAATACAAGTCGCGACAAGGCTATGTCATCTACAATGACTCTGTGCTAAGAGGTAAAAGAAGTGCCTAGGGATTCGTGGAGTTGGTGGACGGTGTTTGGTGCAGGAGAGCCTGGCATATGATACCATAAGATCTAGTCTGAAAGTGGAAGTGAGGTAATGTCACTGCGTCGTTCTGCTGGACGGAAGACAAATAACACACGCATGATGTAATTGTAATAGACTCACAAAGTATGGCGAGAAAGGTAAAGGGAGCATGCTTTAAAATAGTGAGCGAAATTTGAACCCAGGACGTGCTGGTGTGGCGGGAAACGAGCAGGCGGACAGTTTGGCTGGGTCTGCACCGCTTGATGGGGTATTGGTCCATGATAAGGCAGATGTGGTTGCGGGTCTTTGACATCGCGTATTTAGTGCAGAAGAACTAGTATATCATCAAGGCTTGAAGAGAATGGTGCTGCAGGGAGTGACAAGAGGACCTGGCCGACATTCGGGACTCCCAGGAAAGGCCAGACGGACATGTAATCAGACTGCTGCTGGTACCATTAGCATTGGAACTCTTCGTTGGCTGTTGCAGATGAGGTGTTGGAACACGTGTGGGATTGTCCCCTGTGCTGAGATGTCAGTTTTTGTTTCAGTTCAACTCAGAAACATAGAAAGGATGAAGTTAACTACAACCATTGCAAAAAAGCAAAGTAAACATACTTATCTTCCGTAAATTTACTTATCCTAGCCAAAACGTTCTCATATATACTACAAAAAGTAGTTTATTTTTTGGCCCCACAATTAGCGAGCAGACAGACGGAATTTAAAAAAAAAATGATGCTTTCTTTTCACATATGTCTTTCAGGGAATGAACGTCTGAAAATAAAGATTAATTACCTCACGCAGCGAACGCCATAAAACCTACAGGAAAAACCCGGTTTGGAGTAAAGTTTAAAAATATTTAGAAAGTTGTGTTTTCGTAATCTCTGGTGCCAAGAGAGTACGAGATCTACGCGCGCTGCTTTGGTGAGTACTTTCTGGAGTAGAATGGGTATCGGGTTTCTGGGCAGAATGGAGGAGCGGGGCTTGATTTATTGTTGTCTTTTATAGTTCGCTTTCTCAATAGTTTATTTGTTTGCCTCGTAATCTAGGTAGCTAGCTACCCCCTCCCTCCCTACCTACCTACCTACCTACCTACCTACCTACCTGTCTGCCTGCCTGCCTACCTACCCGCCTACTTACCAATTAACGAACCTACCTACCTACCTACCTACCTACCTATCTACCTACCTACATACCTGTTTACCTACCTATCTGCCTTTCTGTCTACCTATATGCCTTCTTGCCTAGCTACCATCCTAACATCCTACCTACCCACGTGTCAGCTTGTCTTATTGCCTTCCTGCTTGCCTACTGCCTACCAATATGCCAAACTACCTACCTACCTATCTACCTACCTACCTACCCACCTACTACTCTACCACGTCAAACTTAATACTCAATAGAGGAATTCTTACTATACGATTCTATTATTTTCAATTTTACTCCGATCTATTCACTAATAATTAGTAGAGGACTACAGTTGGGAAGATACATGATCGCCTACCCCTGTTATATACATGAAAAACTATAATAGATTTTCCGTGACCAATCTTCTCCTGAAATTAAAGCACCTTCTTCTGATTATGCACCTCATAGGTCTGTATGTCCGACTTCGGCATGTATAGGGTGTATTTTTAATGACTGTGCAGTGTTTGAAAATATTGCCGGTCCAAGTTTTGTATTTACCCTCTGTAAAGTTCATGCAACATAATAGGTAAATACAAAACCTGGACCGGCAATATTTTCAAACACTGCACAGTCATTAAAAATCAATCAATCAATCATGTGCCATGCCGGAAAGCGTGGGCGGTCATGACTGGCCATTTCACTCGATCACCAGAGTCGTGGATCAGCTCAGTGTTCCTGTCTCGTCCATGCCATGTGGCCAAGCCATCCAGGTATGTTCCTCTCGGTCTTCCTCTTGGTCTGTTCCCTTCGATCTTGCCAGTTGTCACTAAGTTCTCCAATCCATTTCTTCTCATAACATGTCCAAAAAATGTTGACTGTTTACGTCTAATTTTTCTAATCAATTTACGAGTTTCATTTGTCTCTTGTAGTACTTGGTCATTGGTTTTTCTATCTGTCCATGGTATTCTTTGCATTTTCCTCAGAAACCACATTTCTGCAGCCATCAGATGTTTTTCAGCTTGACTGCACATTGTCCAAGTTTCACATCCATACAAAAGAACAGGCTCTATGTATCCCCTCAACACTCTTTTTCTCGTTTCAATTGACATCTTTTTATTGGTAAGAATGTTTTTCATCTTGCTAAAGGCTACTTTCGCCATGGCGATTCTTGTTCTAATCTCTTCAAGGCATATCTCATCAGATATTATGACTTCATTATGGATGGTGGATGAAACTTTGAGGACAGCCGACAGATATTTGTTGGTTATGGTCTCAAGTTTCGCCACGACATGCAGAGGATCTCTTTCGAGAGACAATGGGTGCGGTCATCTGGCCAGTATGGTCATTGCCATAGAGGAAAGCAACGGCAAACTACCTCTTTAAAAGTGCCTAGTACATTATGATTCGCCTAAAGACAGATAATAAAAAATACACCCTGTATTTGTGTCAGGATCGCTTCCTCCTATCAGATCACATCTAAGACAACGGGCTCGATCTACCCATGGCCGCAGTTCCTTTCCTAACAATGTTGCCAAGGCGGCGTCCTTACAGTCTACCCTTTCCATTTTCCAACTGCCTTGGAATTTTTAACCTGCTCAACTTGCACACTATATCTCGCCTTTATCACAGAAGTCTCGGTATCCAGTCTCAAGGAGGCGTGTGATATCATTAGATACCAATGGAAGAATGCCCAGCCCTAAGTAAGGATCGAACCCGTTAGCTTCTTAACTTGAGGTGGAAACTTTTATGCCTCCCCCATTTTATCAATAAATCAATCGATCAGTCAATCAGGTTCCATCTTCACAATGAAGGTTGGATGCAATGGATCTCCAACACTGTCTGTCTCTCGCACTGACTGTACATTCTGTCAGGTTGCAGTTCGTCCATCTCTTGATGTTATCTTCCCACTTGTATCGTTGTCTACCTCTTGCCCGCTTGTCTTCAACCTTACCCTCCAGTATGGTTTTTATAAGAGTGCTATGTCTTTTACTTGTCTCTTGTTTATTTCTTTCAACAACTCTCTTTTCATTCCCAGTTTTTCTAGAACCTCTGTATTTTATTATTTTTGTTTCCATGAAATACGACATGTTCGTCTGTATATTCAAATCTCAAGGGCCTCTATTAGACTTTTTAGTTGCTTGTGTTCAATGCCCAGGCTTCCGCGTCATACAATAGTGTTGAATATACATAACATTTGACAATTGTCATTGTAATGCCTTGTTAATCTTTTTAGATGTTAATACTGATTTCATGCCGCTGAAAGCATTTTTGGCCATTACCGTTCTCTGTTTGATTTCTCTACCGTTTTAGAAACGTATTAAATGACCTTCGTTTTCCCAGGCAGGTCACGAGGAAACATGGTATCCGACAAGCTGGCATGTGACGGCTTTCATGAAAAAACTGGCGACATTTACGAGACCACGTGTTTGCCACGATACGCGTCTTCCGGTTTGTGTTTACCGGGAGCCCAGTAGAGATAGCAGATTTTCGCCTGTCATATGTTAGACTGTCTGTCTTGTTTGAATGTCCCTGTGTTTAGATTGTCTGTGTTGTAAATTTTCTGTTTAGTTAGATTGTCGGTCTTGTTAGATTGTCTGTGTTTTTAGATTGTATGTCTTGTTAGATTGTCTGTGTGTTTAGATTGTTATTCTTGTTAGATTGTCTGTGTTTTTAGATTATCTGTCTTGTTAGATTGTCTGTGTGTGTAGATTGTCAGTCTTGTTAGATTGTTTGTGTAAAAAGATTGTCTGTCTTGTTAGTAGATAGTCTGTATTGTTAGATTGTCCGTGTTTATAGATTGTCTGTCTTATGGAATTTCTGTTTTGTTAGTCATTATGTCTTGTTAGAAGTCTGGCCTGTTAGATTGTCTGTCTTGTAGGCTTCATGTGTTTGTTAGATTGTCTGTCTGGTTAGATTGTCTGCAGCGCCTGTGATGCAGGGGTTAGTGAAACGCAGGTTTTCGCACGCGATTTTGAACGTTCTGTGGTAATGTCGATGATATGAAGCGTTGGCGGTTAAGAAAACAGTGGCAAACTACTGAACTAACAATATCTAGTCATTTAAGCATTGAAGCCACAAACACTGAGTTGTACGATTTATTGCCAGGCATATTTCGTTCCATCTTGTCAAGTGTATACCGTAGAGTTATATATATATATATATCATAGAAAGAGTTGAGCTGAGCTAAGAACCGACATCACTGCACCCAGGACATTCCCATATGCGCTTCATCCCCTTGTTCAACAGCCAGCGAAGAGTCACACTACTAATCGTTCCCACCGCTATCTGATTGACAGTTCTCCTGGTTTTCCCTCTCAGTTTTGAGATTCTCCCAGAACCCTTGTGGATCCCCCACAATCTCATCCTTTACACATACGGGTTCTCAATCTGTTCCTCCACCTGGTCCCACAGGCGCACAAACACCCATCCCTTGTCCATAGGTAATGAACACCAAGAAGTGCACTCCCTGTCAGCCTATCAGCCTGTTCATTCCCCGACACTCCCGCATGGCCAGGGCAAAAAAAAAAACAACAAAACCCATACAATTCTTACAATCTGTGACCTCTGAAGCGAGGTGAGCCACTCCACACGAAACATCCTTTCTTCACCTTACTAAGCATACTCCTTGAGTCTGTGATGAATACAATGTGTGTTGGAGTGGTCTCATCTAACCAACGGAATGCTGCTGTGACTGCTTTCACCTACATTCTCATGCTGGAGGTAGTAGCCTCATATACCATACTCTCCTTTTTCAAGAAACGCCTATTAGCCTTCGCAGTGAAACCCTAACCGCTCCGTCTGTTTCTCACCACTGACCCATCGGTACAAACTCTGCGCGGCCCGCAACCCATTCTCTGCACTCAAGACCCAGTGTTACATTGTGCCAGTCCGTCATGTCTTCCGGTACTTCAACCCACTCTTTTTCACGATTAATGGTCTCCAGATCACATACCTAACGTGTATATATTTCTGCCTGTGATCAAAGAGAATAGATGAATCATATTTTGGCAGAAATACATAAACACAAAGTCTCTGATACTGTTTGAATGTAGAGCAACGTTATCCCCACTGTAATCACAGAACCATTGTGAAATCTTGCTGTCGGCATAACGCCGGTTGTAAATGCTTAATTGCCATGGCTTCGATGTATCTGAGTAATCGTTTATTGTTAACAGAGTACAGTATACCGAGCGCTTTTTCTTTCTTAACTTTATGATCGCAAGTTAACAGATGGTGAGAGATGGCCAAGTTTGGGCTTTTATAGTCTGTCGATAATATTTTTTTTTTTTTTTGCATATCCTTTACAGGACATCGCTGTCAACACCAGCATCTTTCAGCTGTCTGCTGATTTTTTGGCAAGATTACGCTCAGTAGTTTGCCATTGCTTTCTGAGCGGCCGGCTCAGTATCCCGCAAGTCACCAGCGGGGGTCGAACCGCTCCCAGTTCTCTCCCGCTACGAGACTCTGCGTGATAAACGGGATTACGGAGAAAGTGTTGTAACCCCTCGGCCAGAGAGACCGGCGTCGATAATATACCATATATAATTCTGCAATATGCACCCTACGAAACGCAGCCAAATATGCCAGACAATAAATCGTGCTACCTAATATTTGTGACTTCTGTGGTTAAATTCACGAAGGGAATACATTGTTTTCAATTGCCAATTAAATCATAAATAGCCAATACATGCTGGGGTTGATTGTAACATCCTATTAAAAAAAAAACATGCAATAACTTTTTAACCCCTCAAAAATGGAATAATGGAATCTCAGTGTCATCATGACGGGAACTATGGTTGGTGTGTGGGACGCCACCAGTCGCATCAGCGGGCACCGAAGTCCTCCTGATCGGGGCTTGACCCAGAGCGGGTGTAAGGTCTTTGCGGGTGCCTCTCTGTGGGGTCGCGAGAGTCTCAGGGGTCGGGTTGTTTGGGAATGCAGCCCAAAGCGGGTGGTAAACTCCATCTAAGGCTAAATACTGGCGTGAGTTTGATAGCGGACAAGTACCGTGAGGGAAAGTTGAAAAGAACTCTGAAGGGAGAGTTCAAGAGTACATGAAACTGGACAGACCAGAACAAGTCATTATTCTGCGCCTCAGAACAGGACACAACAGATTACGCAGACAGCAAAGCACGTACTCCAAGGCTGCCCAAATTATATGTCTAGGCAAACCTTCTGGCCTAGAGAGACGACAGTGGAAAATAAACTCGATGGACCGCTGAGTGAATTTAAAAAAGACAGTTAAATCCATACAAGAGATAACATTGCAGTTATAGACAATTTCAAGCGAACGAAAGAAGAATAAGAAGTACATGAAACCACCCAGAGGTAAACGGGTGGATCCACAACCCCCCCCCCCCCCCCCCCACGTGTCTCCACAGCTACTGGTGGTAGGGTCACTCATGTCGGACAGGTCAAGGGACAGGAACCAGACAAAGTGACACACACACGTGCTGCCTTACAGGAAGACTGGGGACAGGCAGTCAAAAGCTAGGGATAAGCAAAATCCATAACATTCAAGTCCGAATAAGGCGCACGATGCCACTACATTCTTGGTCCAGGCACATAGTCCAGGCTCTCAGCTGAGGGATATGGCTGAACGCCTTTCAATCAATATCCCCTGGTTGTGAGGGCCGGGCCGATACTCACCCACTGCAAAATGGAGGTGAGATACTGAGCCTGCAGATAACTTTTTTACGGCTCTCAGCCGAGGCATATGAGGGATCTTTCGGATGAAAGGGTCTGGCCGTTACTCGCTCTCTGCTGCATGGAGGTAAGATGCTGAGCCGGCAGCACATATAGCCTTCCTTGTGAGCGTTACAAAAGGTGGAAAAAGCATCCCAGTCGCACGGAATGGTTATGATGCAACTCTGTATTAAAAAACACATTGAGTGAGCGTAATCAAAGGTGGAGAAACGTCTCATTAACACGAAATGGAGCGCTTGGCTAGCGAATCCATTAGGTGGAAGTCCGAAGCGAAAGCTTGCCGAGTGGATGTCGACTCATTAACACGAAATGGAACTTTTTGGCTAGCGAATCCATTACGTGGAAGTCCGAAGCGAAAGCTTGCTGGGCGGATGTCGTCCGCAGACTGACCGTTCCTGGTTTGAGTGGGCAGCGGCCAGTGGCAAACGAGATTCCCAATACATGGAAGTGAGGAATTTAAGCAGGCATGAGCAGGACGTGGCGATTCCTTGGGTGAGCCCAGTGCCAGAGCGCAATGTGCCAGATCTGCAATTATGGAAGCCTCCTTGGATGGCGGGGAATGCCTATGGTCTGCCTCTGCCTTCCCCTGAGGGTTGACCGTGATGTCTTTCGCCGTTCTACCTTGACCAGCTGAGACTTGGGCGACACCACAACAGAATGTCACTCGAAACCTCCAGGAAGGCTACCCTGTCAAAAAACAAAAAAAAAAACAAAAAAAAGAAAACGCTCGCAGAAGTCGGATGTGACAGCCTAAAGGTTGCAAATAAATTTGCACAACGCAAAAACTTCCAAGTGAAATGTCCCTCGTGCCCGGAACAGCTCTGACTATCTAGTCTTCTGGGCACAGCGTCCAGCACACGTCCGAACCGAAAGCTCACCGAGTGGATGTTTGCAGACCAACCGTACTTGGTTTGTACGGGCAGCGACCTGTGGCGAACGAAATGTCGAATACATGAAAGTAAGGAATTAAAGCAGCCCCAAATGCAGGACGTGGCGATTCCTTGGGTGAGCCCGGTACCAGAGCGCTATGGATCGGCTCTGCAATTATGGAGGCCTCCTTGGATGGCGGTAAATGCCCATGGACTGCCCATGCCTTCCCTTGAGGGCTGACCGTGAAGTCTTCGACCGTTCTAACTTGACCAGCTGAGATGTGGACGGCACCACAACAGCGAGAGTCCCCCCCCCCCCCTATAGTCGGATGTGTTGGCCTAAGGGTTTTGTCCCAAGTGTGTATAACGTGGCACACCGCAATTACGTCTGAAAAAACAACACTCCGGATGAATGCAGAAGAAGAAGAAAGAACGATAGGAAGGATGGACACGGGGAAAGAAGGATGGAAGGAAGCATGAAGGAAAGGAAGGCGAGGAAGATAAAATAAAAGGGAAGAAAAGCGAACGGAAAAATATCAAAAAAATCTAAATTTTTTCTACACCGCAACGTAGAAGGCATGCGAAAAAAAAGACAAGAAACAGTGAAAGAGAAAACGAAGCACAAACATAGAAAGAATGAGAAAAGACAGAAAGAACGAATGCATGAAGGTAAGAATGAATGAAAGATAGCAATAAAGAAAGAAAGACCCCCACATACACGTATATCAATGGGGAAACATCAAATAAAGATATATATTTGCGAGATTTTGCAGAAATATTGATACGCCAGCCAGGTGAACTCTCGCACCTCGAAATGGCGTCCCTATCAAAATATAAGAGCTTATCCCAAAGGTATTAATTTTGTTTCGTTTTCTCAACCTCACCCTCAGTGTTTATATTTACCTATATCAGTTTTCACCTTCTGTCGGCTATGATCTTTATAAAGTTGTATTTGTAAACAAACAAACCAAAAAAATGATATCGCGCTTTCTAGGTAAATTAAAATAGACGAGTAACGAGAAACGAAACAGAAATATCAGTAAAGTAAGTAATACTGTTTACAGTATAGTGTATACTGGCATAAGTTTTGTTGTAATATGATATGAGTTGAGTTTAGTAAAGAACCGACATCACTGCACTCGGGGTATTTCCACACGTACTTCGTCCTCATCTACAACAACCAGCGAAGAACCCCAATGCAATACTAATGGTACCAGCAGAAGTCTGATTATGTGTCCGCGGGTCTTTGCTCGGAGTCCTGAGTGTCGGGCAGTGCCTCTGATCACTCCCTGCAGCACCATTATGTCCAGGCTGTGGTGATCTATCTGTCATTCTGCACGATACACACGATTCCAAAGTACCCCGACCACATCTGCCTTATCATGCATCAATACTCTACCCAGGGGTCCATCCATCCGTCATGTGCCATGCCGATAAGCGTGGGCGGTCATGTTTTGCCATCTCACTCGATCACCAGAGTCGTTGATCAGCTCATCGTTCTTGTTTCTACCATACAATGCGACCAAGCCATCCAGGTATTTACTTCTCGATCTTCCCCTTGGTCTCTTCCGTTAGATCTTGCTAGTTGCCACCAAGTTCTCCAATTCATTTCTTCTCATAACATGCCCAAACAATGTTGACTGTCTACGTCTAATGACTCTAATCAGTTTACGATTTTCATTTGTTTCTTGAAGGACTTCATTGATTTTTCTGTCTGTCCATGGTATTCTTTGCATTTTCCTCAGAAACCACATTTCCACAGCCATCAGATGTTTTTCAGCTTGACTGCTCATTGTCCACGCTTCACATCCATACAAAAGCATAGGATCTATGTAGCACCTCAACACTCTTTTTCTCGTTGTAAATGACATAATTTTAATTTTTATTCGTCAGTATGTTTTCCATCTTGCAAAAGGCTACCTTCGCCATGGCGATTCTTGTTCTAATCTCTTCAAGGTATCTTTCATGTGATGTTATAATTGTTCCGAGATAACTGTACCGATTCACTTGCTTAAGAATATTCCATTTACTTGTATATTACAATGTGGTATTTCCTTCTTCCCAGTGACGACCATAATCTGTGTCTTCATACAATTTAATTCTAACCCTAGTTGTTCACTGTGTGCAACAACTGCATCTACTAAATGTTGCACCAAGGAGTGCAGATTGTAAAATATGTTTTTAAAAAAGTAAAGGACCCTTTTATACGCCTTAATATCCACTGGGCATATGGTGCCAGACCCATATTTTTATAGACTTATCGGCATTCGATGGGTGATGTGGGCAGTACACTACCAACCGCCTTTACTTCCCAAGAATTTTCCTGGTATCCATTTCTATGTAAATTGTGAAATGTGCCAAATAAAAAAAAAGTGGAGTCGGGGCGTGCAAACAGTTGGATATGGATATATCCATCTATATATCCATACCCAGCTATTTGCAATGGATATATCCATCTATATATCCATATCCAGCTATTTGCAATGGACATATCCATCTATATATCCATATCCAGCTATTTGCACACTTCGGTTCCACGTTTTCTTATTTGGCATATTTCACTACTGAACTTCTGCGCCGCCTTCCTAACACTGACGGATTTGTGTTTTAATATTATTAGATGTTCTAATTTCATGTTTTCTTGAGATCTGTTTGTATTTATACATTCCTGATGAAAAATAATTTAATCGACATATCGTTCGTTCTGTTATAATATACTTAGTTTTATTTTTTATATTATTATTTCTTTGGATTTCTCACTCTCTCTCTTCCCCCCCCCCCCCCCATCTTATTTATGGTCACAATTGTGGAGTTCGCTGTAATGTATGTACACTCTGTGTTTAGCATATCTCACTTGTTCGCACGAGCTACACAAACTTAACTGTTTGCATTTCCTTTTGTTACATCCTACTACAACCATTGCTTCGCTTATCCAGCTGGTAAGTTAGCTGATTGGTTGCTTGGTCAGTTAGTTAATTGGTTTGTTAGTTGGTTGGTTAGTTAGTTGATTAATTCGGATTTTATATTATTTAGCTAGTTAGCTGGTTGGTTTGTTAGTTAGTTGGTCCGTCGGTTAGTTAGTTGCTTAATTAGTCTTTTTAATTGTTTAGTTAGTTAGTGAATTTGTTAGTTAATGAAATAAGTAATTAGTTAGTGAATTAATTAGTTAGTTATTTAGTTAGCTGATTATTTAGTTGGTTGGTTAGTTACTTGGTTTGTTGTTTGGTTAGTTAGTTGGTTAGTTTGTTAATTATTTATTTATTTAGTGAAAATAATTAGTTAGTGAATTAATTAGTTAGCTGTTTGGTTAGCTAATTAGTTGGTTAGTTAGTTGGCTAGTAATTGGTTAGGTACTTGGCTAGTTAGTTGGTTAGACAGTTTATTAGTTAGTTGGTTGGTTAGTTAAATGGTTAATTAGATTTAAAAAAATATTTAGTTAGTTAGTGAATTAATTAGTTAGTGAATTAATTAATTAGTTAGTCAATTAATTAGATAGTGGGTTAGTTAGTTGGTTTGTTGGTTAGTTGGTTATTTGGTTGGTTAGTTAGTTGGTTAATTACTTTGTTAGTTTTTTAGTTAGTGAATTAATTAGTTAGCGAAGTAATAAGTTAATTGGTTGGTTAGTTAGTTTGTTAGCTAGTTGGTTAGTTAGTTGGTTAATTAGTTTTTTTTAAAATTTTTTAGTTAGTTAGTGAAACAATTATTTAGTGAGTTAATTAGTTATTTGGTTAGTTGGTTGGTTAGTTAGCTGGTTAGCCAATTGGTTATTACTTAGTTAAATGGTGAATTAATTAGTTAGTTAGTGAATTAATTATTTAGTTGGTTAGTTAATTAGTTGGTTGGTTAATTAATTTATTAGCTAGTTGGTTGTTTAGTTAGTTGATTTATTAGTTGGTTAATTAGTTTGTTAATTATTTAGTTAGTTAGTGAAATAATTGATTAACGAGTTAATTAGTTAATTTGTTAGTTAGTTGGTTAGTTGGTTGATTAGTTAGTTGGTAATGTGGTTGGTTAGTTAGTTTGTTAACTGTTTTGTTAATTATTTAGTTAGTGAATTAATTAAGCGCGAAACGTTGATATTTATAACAAATCCACTGTCAAGTACATGTTTTTTTTTTTTTTAAATGTTGCATGTTCTTTGCAGGACGTTGCTACTAACCCCAACTACAGATTGATGTTCTAGGTAATTTAGCCTTAAGTAGTTTGCCACTGCTTTCTGAAGAAATCAACGTTCAAGTCTAACTGACCAGGGTTGGGGCTCAAACCCCTACGCCGTTGCCTTGAAACACAATCCTAATGACTCTTGCTCTGTCATCTAGCTGTTTTCCCGAGACAAGCCTAAATGTGACACTGCGCTGCCATCAGCGTAATGGAAGTTTAAGCTCAAAATCGTCTAGCTCCGCGGCCACGTAGACAGAAGAGTATTGAATATTTATTCAATGAAGAAAAAAAGAGACGAAATCTAACAAGAAATCAATATTGAAGAGGATTGGTATAAACTATATGGACCATTGAGTGAACCAATGAATAATAATAATAATAATAATAATAATAATAATAATAATAATAATAATAATAATAATAATAATAATAATTAGAAGAAGAAGAAGAAGAAGAAGAAGAAGAAGAAGAGAAGAAGAAGAAGAAGAAGAAGAAGAAGAAGAAGAAGAAGAAGAAGAAGAAGAAGAAGGGTTATAAAAACAAATAAAATTGAAGAAAATGAAATAGTTTGAGCACATAACCATAAATACTTATCTGGAAAAAAAAGAAAAAATAACCATAGAGGGAGGTGTAGAGGGGAAGGCGAGAAGAGGAACACGCACTGGTAGATGGATTGAAGATGTGATAAGACAATTAGACATGACAGCCACAAAGGTCCTGGCTTAAAATCAAGAGGCACTTCGAATGCCTGCTCTCCAAATGGCAAGTCGCTGGCTGGATAATGATGTTGTATTCCTTCATCTCCTTTGCAACTCACAACTGCCGACTATCTGTAACACATTTCTCATTGTTACACTAGACTGACGTAACAAATCTGAGGAGTAATAACAACAGATGTAAGAGAACTAGTCGCATATGAGAACAATCGTGCCACACCTGGCGCGAGCAGACTGCCAAACTTGCAAAACATCGGGCTAATTTGAAACAAACAGAAAACATGGGCGCCCTGAAAAGAGTTCTGGTATTATTTATCAGTTAGCAGCAGAAGTAAGATGGGTTTCGCAGAGCTGCCGTCCTTCTCTTGACGTGCCGTGAACCTGTTTTGAGTCTGCGTTGTGAAAACATTGTTCTTCGAGTTGTTGCGATGGTAGTGATAGAATGGAGAAAGGATTCGTAATTTGTGGTCTTTATTTTGCCGACATTATTTGGCCAACCAGGCAGCAGGCTAAGGAACCGACCTAGGAGGGGTGTGCAGTCTGATCTTATGGTCACTGAATTGTAATAATAATAATAATAGTTACTTAGCTGCATGCTTTATTTACACTCCGACCGACGTACCTACCAACTTAACTACCTACCTACCTAACGACCTACATATCTACCTAACCACATATCTACGTAATTAGTTACCTGCATACCTACATACCTTTCCTCCTTACCTAACTACCCACCTACCTACCTGACTGCCTACCTATCTATTTCTCTTTA
>OY992888.1:70992198-70994698 GCA_963921405.1 Cepaea hortensis | reverse complement strand
CTGACCCGGTCGTGAACAGTTTGTCGCAGAAGTCACACCGTCTTGAAACTTCCTACTCCGCTCATAGACTTGCTGGACTGACAGGCAGGCATCACCATACTGGACCTTCATTGGCTGATGAATTGCTGTAGGTGTTACACCCTTACTGATCTAAAAACAGATAACAGAACGCTGCTCCTCTTTGGTGCATGTCAAAAGTGGGACGGCCATCTTTACGACGTCACCATGTTCTTCTACACAGTGATGTCATGTGCTGAACACTCTTGACATCCTCAACAACAATATTGACAGGTTACAAGACAATGGCATGGTTATTGTAATTTCTATCACACTTTAAGGTTTTCATTTGAAGTCCCCCTCGTATATTTATCCTTCCTTTCTTCTTTTGTCTTTGCGTATTCTTTCTTTGTTACCTATATATTTCTCTCTCTCTCTTCTCTCTCTCTCTCTCTCTCTCTCTCTCTCTCTCTCTCTCTCTCTCTCTCTCTCTCTCTCTCTCTCTCTGTGGTTCTTGACTTGAGGACGTAAATTACAAGTACCTCTGAAGTCGGAGTGTGTTCGCCTGATGGAGAGGGACACTGTTAATAGGGAAAGCTAATCCACGAGCAAAATTCAGTCCACCACTACTATAAATAGTCTGTATGGACTACGCTTGAGTTCAAAGCGAGCGAGCGCAAAAAAAAACAACAACAACAACCCCGCCTCACTGACCATCATCGATATAACACCTTGGTAAAACCCGCCTCACTGACCATCATCGGTAAAGCCCGCCTCACTTACCATGATCGGTAAAACCCGCCTCATTTACCACTATCGGTATTACATCATTGATGAAACCCGCCTCACTTACCACCATCGGTATAATATCATTGGTAGACACGCCTCACTGACCACCATCGATGAAACACCATTAGTAGAACCCGCCCCACTGATCATCGGTGTAGCACCATTGATAAAACCCACTCACTGACCATGATCGGCAAAACTCGCCTCACTGACCATGATCGGTGTAACACAAGTGTTAATACCCGCCTCACCGACCACCATCGGTATAACACCATTGGCAAAACCCACCTCAGTGACCACCACCCGTACAACCCACCTCACCGACCATCATCGGTTAGACCCACCTCACTGACCATGATCAGTATAACACCATTGTAAAACCAGCCTCATTGACCACCTTCGGTATAACACCATTGGTAAAACCCACCCCACTGACCACCTTCAGTATAACACCATTGGTAAAACCCACCCCACTGACCACCTTCGGTATAACATCATTGGCAAAACCCATCTCAGTGACCACCACCCGTAAAACCCACCTCACTGACCATGATCGGTATAACACTATTGTAAAACCAGCCTCACTGACCACTATCGGTATAACATCATTGTAAAACCAGCCTCACTGACCACCACCGGTACAACATCATTGTACAACCCGCCTCACTGAACATTATCAGTGTAACATGATTGGTAAAACCCGCCTCACTGACCACCTTCGGTATAACATCATTGTACAACCCGCATCACTGACCATTATCAGTGTAACATCATTGGTAAAACCCGCCTCACTGACCACCTTCGGTATAACATCACTGGTAAAGCCCGCCTCACTGACCATGATCGGTATAACACTATTGTAAAACCAGCCTCACTGACCACTATCGGTATAACATCATTGTAAAACCAGCCTCACTGACCACCACCGGTACAACATCATTGTACAACCCGCCTCACTGACCATTATCAGTGTAACATGATTGGTAAAACCCGCCTCACTGACCACCTTCGGTATAACATCATTGTACAACCCGCCTCACTGACCATTATCAGTGTAACATCATTGGTAAAACCCGCCTCACTGACCACCTTCGGTATAACATCACTGGTAAAGCCCGCCTCACTGACCATGATCGGTATAACACTATTGTAAAACCAGCCTCACTGACCACTATCGGTATAACATCATTGTAAAACCAGCCTCACTGACCACCACCGGTACAACATCATTGTACAACCCGCCTCACTGAACATTATCAGTGTAACATGATTGGTAAAACCCGCCTCACTGACCACCTTCGGTATAACATCATTGTACAACCCGCCTCACTGACCATTATCAGTGTAACATCATCGGTAAAACCCACCTCACTGACCATGATCGGTATAACACTATTGTAAAACCAGCCTCACTGACCACCACCGGTACAACATCATTGTACAACCCGCCTCACTGACCATTATCAGTGTAACATCATTGGTAAAACCCGCCTCACTGACCACCTTCGGTATAACATCACTGGTAAAGCCCGCCTCACTGACCATTATCGGTGTAACATGATTGGTTAAACCCGCCTCACTGACTACCTTCGGTATAACATCACTGGTAAAGCCCGCCTCACTGACCACCATATATATAACACCATTTGTAAAACCTGCCTCACTGACCATCATTGGTGTAACACCATTGCCAAAATCCGCCTCACTGACAATG
>OY992888.1:70934698-70987198 GCA_963921405.1 Cepaea hortensis | reverse complement strand
AAGCTCCAGTTAGCAGCTTCCCCAGAATAAGCTTCATGGCAGATTCATTCCTCTTGAAGACAAGATTTGGTATGATATGGTACTGCATCTCACGGTTGATCAGGCTGTTAGTGAAGGCTGTCACTGGGTACTTCAATAATGACATACAGAATGTCCCATACATTGCAGCTACTCACTTAGCCAGATCAACTTCCCTACTGTTCAATCACATTCTTCAAGAATCACTGTGTGAGCATCCGGCTGGATATTTTCTAAGTTTTGTCTTAGATAAACAAACACTCCCAAGTTATCCCACAGTTCTCAATGAATGTAGTTCATAGAACAAGATTTGATGTTAGTCTCAGTTGATCCCTGACTGACTCAAGATCACTGTCCAGTTCACCACATTTGTAGTGCTTCAGATTGTGTCATGCTCCCATTTATGCATTCAGCTGTTGAGCTGAGAGAAAACTCTTCTTGATATTCCCACATTTTGATAGGGAGTCACATCTGGATCTAGGACTTCTGTTTAGTTGTCCCAGATGATATATGGATGGCCTCTCC
Organism: Cepaea hortensis; assembly: GCA_963921405.1. Classification (NCBI taxonomy): domain Eukaryota; kingdom Metazoa; phylum Mollusca; class Gastropoda; order Stylommatophora; family Helicidae; genus Cepaea; species Cepaea hortensis. The sequence continues at coordinate 70,986,655 of OY992888.1, read as the reverse complement.
ACCATACTGTTCTCTGTCGATGTCATAAGTCGGGATGCCCCACCGGCTAGATGAAAATCTTATTCACTGGCGAGCAACCCCAGATAGTCAGAAACTGACTAGGGACAAAATCTATATGGCTGAACTACAGATTAAGCCCTGAATATCCAACGTAAAGCTCTAAGTGGCTCGTTACAAAATTGAAATGAACTGAGCTGAATATTCGCCAAGGACTAGGAAAGAGAAGGTTAGCTAGGGTAGATTTTTAAGTCTGAATTAAAGTTTAAAGACAACTATCCTAGTACAGTTTTTTCTCCCTGACTGCTCCTTTCCTTGGTGTGTAAGTGAACCCCTACCAATGTACACAACAACACGTATGCACAATTGGAATTAAAATATAACGAGAGAACTATGAGTTACAAGACTACATCATTTATTTACTAATCATAGACATCTGATGGTCTTCAATATGGGGATGATGAAATCATATAACATATTGTGATGAGAAACATTACGTAACTTTACTTGTTACTTCATCTATCTGGAACTGTGGTCCAGATCCCCACTCTCCAGTAGACTAAAAAAAGAAACAGCTTGCCGGTATTCTGACGATCCTGTCAGTCCTGACACTCCTAGTCAGTAGTCTCTAGTCTTGAGATCTATAACATAGGTGCTCCTTGTGAGAGCTTGAAAGAAAGTCAAGAATGTGTTATATCAGTTCTACATCAGCGCAATCCTAATTAAAACATATCATAACACAAACATATACAATGACCAGTCTGGCCAAGTTTATCTTCCAGCTCTACTGTGTTCACCATCCTCCTTCTCCCTACTGTCTTTAGTCTGGGACGGGCTTTTCAAGTGTCTCACACGCCTGTAATGATTACATTTCTGCCGCCCCATGTCCATGTCGCTAATACAGAAATTCTGTGTCGTACAGCCGCTCCGTCCAATGTTAGTTTAGCAGCTCACAGGGTCGGTAAGGGTATTATAACAATGCCTGATCATCCGGGCTTGCAAGCCGTGACCAGTAGCTGTGCCAGGTTTCCATGCATTACCGTGGACGCACGCCCACCATACACTGAGAAAGTTTAGCACCATATACTAATTGTGGGTAATGTCTGTACCATTACACCTCTGCTTCCAACACAATCATTGGCCAATGTGCCAATGCGCAGACAATAGCATAACACTTCATATTGGTAGGTTTGCATATGGCAAATCAATATATCAAACATCCAATACACATAAACATATTGATTAAACTAGACATATTATGATACTTTAGCATCATAGCATAATGCACTAGTTAGTTTATGAAATTACACATACATACATCCAACATATCCGTAAACATTATATTACTTCAAGATGGACATCTAATGATACTCACATAATAGCATCAGGCATTATTAATGAGTACTAATATTGTATAGCTACAAAATGAGATATACAACAAGTCTAATTGAAGTTACCACTTAGTTACTGCTGTTGTAAGAATTAAATAAATAGTCAGTTTACTATATTCTGTACAACAAATGCACACACCAAAACGAGACTAGTCTAGTTTAGAAAGAGATGGCAAGCATCTGCTACGACACCTCAAGTATATCTAGACAAGACCTGCCTTCCATAAGTTTCTACTTCTCAGAAGAGTAACACTTAAAGCACAATGATATTGAACACAGAACTTAGAAAAAACACTCAAGTAACCTATGACAATGATAGTTCTTGCAATAACCTAGATCAGATATAGACTGAAAATCACTAACTAAGAAATAACTTTTGTAGTGAAATCTAACATAATAATCATGCATATGACTACAGAACATTGAGATAGTTCCTACCTGTTCTGAAGTCAGACTTAATCTAAAAGGAAAAGGTCTATCGTGGGTTTTTATACCTAGCCTAGCAGTAGACACTTATCTCCCAGGAATTCCATTCCTAAATTCTTCTTATCTCCTCCTGACGTTAATTGGAATTAACTCCAATTCTGTCCAGTCATAAAATTCTTTCTGCATGCACACTAGCCTTCACACCTGTGGGTCTGACAATTATTAGCCCACTGAGTCTTATCAGTGATTTCACACTTTGCGCCTCTAGTCTCTACCAGATGGGGTCAGCCATCGCGGTTGGGCGATTTCCTAGCTATTCTTATCAGGTGTCATGTCAAGGGAACAATTAGGTTCTCATGGTCAACAGCCAGTTTACAACTCTGTTGGTAATACAGGTTTGCTTGCGTCATGCCTGGTTGGTTTTAATTACTATTCAGTCCCCTGAGTCTGCCCTCCCGTCTGGCTGGATTGATAAGACTGTGAAACTGATCTGGGGGTGACCGGTAGTGGTGTCAAATTAACTTCCCAAATAGAAAGCCATTCCTGGTGGTTGTTTACTTGCAGGTTTTGCAAGCTTACGTCAAGACAGTATAGCCTTGAATATAGAGAAAACAGTTTTGTTCGTCTGTTGATCCTCTACATGGCCCATCAAAAGTGAACCGAAAATTGTTCTGGGAAGTAAAGGCTGCCAATTCGTGACAGTCGATATATAAAATGGCACAACATCTCTTTACATATGTTAAAAGATAATGTTATTATACATCAACAGACACAGATTGGGGATGGGAGGAAAAGGATGGGTGTGGTCCAAACACACCTCTCCTAGTTTGATGATGCAGTGTATTTCACTCTGATGTACTGTGGGTGATATGTGTTCCATTCACCCTTATCTGTGGTAATCACAAGACCATATGCTGAGACAGGGTAGCTTAACACAATTACAAGCATTCATGTGGTCTAAGTTTCACCATGTTTGAACCACAGTAGACCTGGGCACAAGGAGGACCAGACACAGTACAGCAATCATTGTGACATAGCAATATGGGGCAGGCATTGTGAAGGGAAATGGAAAATAGGCATTTACAACTGCAATATGCATTATGTATTAACTAATGGCATTTACCCAATTAGCAGACCAGACATCCATTCCTATGGCTGCGATGGTGGTGCATGAATGTCTTATTCAATATTCACCTACACAGCAATCCCAGACCTCACCCCTTCTCTCAGACAGACCTGTCTCACAGGTACATCATCTTCATCATCATCATGTGCTGTTTCCCCACTGAGTAATGTTCATGTCTACTACAGTCGGTAACAGAAACTCAATTGCATAGCAATGGTTCATATATGCACCAAGCACATATGTGGAAAAACATGTTTAGTCCTTGTAAGTTTGCATGAGCCATACATTATATTCAGCCAACTGAGACACAGGTTCACACACCTATGGTTCTCTTAGGAACTAGTTTATATGAACCATCCAACAGTAGAGGTAACAGTGTAATACTTCAAAGAGAAATTGTATTAATTCTCTTGAGCATATAACCAGGCATCACATGGACTTAGCAATTCTGGCGTGCCACACACAACCTGTTTACATATGGATATTGAAGCATCTTTCCTTCCACTAGATGTGAGAGGCTATTTATTAAATCACCAACTCACTCACTCCATCATTCTCAGCGTTTTACCAAGGAACTTGTACATGTTTACATCACTCATTCCCATTCAAACTGCCATTTGTTAACTCGCACGAGAGCAAAGGTACAGTTGAGTTAAGAATGAGTAATCCTAGGCATGAAGAATGCACAAGGGGTTTGGGTTTGCGAATCTGCATGAGTGTGTCATACATTCATCAAACATACGCAACCAGTCACAACAAGGGATTGATATGCATTTGGAGTATACAGCGTGAAAGACGTGTCAAGGTTGAAGATGCAGTGTTCAGAATTCTGGCGCACAGAAGTTAGGTTTTCCACTTTCACATTTTATTCATAAAATACTCATACATTCTTCTCATTCGTTTATCAGGCACAACTACAACATTAAAGTATGTTTTAAAGTGGTACCTGCTGTCCAGAGAACAATATATTATTGAATCTTTAAGGGCATTGTTGGGTCATCACATCACACTAGCGACCGCTCCTGGTGAGATCCCCGCTCAAACTAATTAGATTTTAAAATATGGCCCAGGAATAGCGTGGGCTCATTACTTATGAACCAATCAAAAGAAAAGTGCATACCGCCGCCTCCCCCAACTCGTTCTAGAACATACGATCTAATAATAGCCCTTATATTTGGGATGGTCCCCGTTAAGACTTAAAGTATCTTTATGAAATGTGTCGGACTGGGAATGGGGAATTCTGTTCCATCATGCTACATGGCCCCTCTCTTAAATCTTTCATAGGAATGACAGATGATTTTTCAGAAATCCACAGTTCCCAGATCCCTCAAGTGGGTTTTGTCAATTACCCCCTGTCTCCCTTTACCCTACTAGAGTAGTACATTTGGAACTCAGTGATTTTTCTCCTTAAGAAAAAATCTGCCCCAACATTGTATCTGTTGATGAATTTGGTGGCAAACGCAAAGACCATGAAGTTAGCCCTGCATTATGTTCCTTTAAGTCACTGGGAGCATAAGGAGTCCTGACTCCACTCATCTGTGAACTGCTCTTCTATTTACCTCTGACAGTGTTCCACTGCTGACATCCTTGCTATATTTCCTGTTGTGATAAATGATCTCTCTGAGTCACACCATTTCGTAATGTATGAATGGACCATAGAGATTCATTATGTGAAGTAATGGCCTTGCAATTAAGCCAACTTCTAGATGACGTTTAGAGAGAATGGTTGCATTCTATGGATCTCTCAACTGTTCATCTTATCAGAACTTCATTCTTCCCTTCGTCCTGGAGAATGACAATCCTGTGAGAGTGTATTTAACTGAACACTTTCTCCAACAGTAATCTTGGCATTTGGAACTGGGTTAAAATTTTTGATCATCACCGGAGCAATGACAATCACTTCCGGGTGAACTGTATAGCAGCCGCTGCAAAACTTAAGACTAAAATCTCTACTAGTGCAGATTTGGTTAGCGTTGGACACAGGGTCTACCTTTCCAATAAGTCTCTTGTGTTTGCAGATGGTAGCAATTTCCCATTATATTTCCTTGACTTATTTCCGTAGTCTTACCATAGATTTAGAGGTGCTTGTCGGTTGAGATTCTCTCATTCCGTTATGCCTCTATTTTGATGTGTTGTGAGAAGTGACAGCATTTTCTCTCCTTAGTTGCTAATTAAGCTGTTTCCAACGCAGCAACTGAGTTTGTAGATGCAGTTAGACTAACATCTACTACTACTAATATAGAATTCCAGGTGGAACTTCCAACTAGTTGTCTTCAGCCATGCTTTAGCGAAGTGCTTTTGAGTGACTGGGAAGTATCCGTTCTTTCTCTCCCACATGAGCAAAACGTTTACTTTGGCGAATATAAGGCGTTTCTTCTCATCCATAGAGAAGTCCGTCATTATCACAGCTACCGTTGAAGGGGTGTGATTATGTGGGTTACTTCCTATATCCCAATATTGACTGGAATTTTTGGAAGCAATTTTACTGACTTTGAGGATAGGACTGGCCAGGTCCTATGACTATACCTCGCATCTCAGTAATAATATAAGATTCCACATGCTAAATGCATTGTTCTTATTATATAAAGAGTCGACTGCTGGAGTGCAGGGATCTTTATCTTGAAAGGAGTCAGCTGTTTGAAACTGATCTTTCGTTAGTCCACTTTCGCAGACATTGTGTATAGAGTGTCAGCTGCTGGAGTTGCAGTGAGCTCTACCATATAAGAGTTAACTGTTTGGAGACAGTAATCCTTATTTACATTCCCACCTTCTTCCGGCAGAAAAGTCTTCCCATTGAGAATGAAAAAGGGGAATGACATCAGTTGTACTCAACTTTGTCCGTCCTTTAATCTCCACCATTTTAAAGGCAGAAACGCTTTCTCAACTGAGGATGAAATGACGTCCGACGTCGGAGACGGATCCTGTTTCATCTCTTCATGAAATTTTTCAGGTTGTCCACGTTATGCTCCTAGTCGTATGATACGCCAATGACATCAGGTTGGTTATCCATCGTTTCCTGGACACATACTTTGCGTACGCTCTCCACTTCCATATGGATGGCTAGGGGTCCAGTTATTTTGATGGCCTTCCTGGAGATTCCATGAGTTAACTCCTGGTGACGTGGATCCTAGTACACCAGAGAGATTACACCATCGAACAATAGACTAATGTCTTATAGACACCAGACTGTGGTCGGTTTTATATGACCGCCCATGACATCAGGTAGAATCTTCCCTTCATCTCGTCCATTACGTATCAAGTACGCTTAATAATACCACTACTTCAGAAATGGCAAGTGACGGAGTGGATAAGGATGTTTTCTCCTGGAGATTCAATTTTGCTCACGCGCAGTAGCTTGATCGGGGCCACTGACAGGGTTACACAACTGAAGAATAAACCCAGATGTCGAATCGACACTGGACATTAGCCGGTACGAATACTGACTATCACCGAGAGAGATTGTCAGTGAGGTGTCTTAATGGTTGCCCAAATTTTCCATCAGGGTTCACACTCTCTGCTCTCAGTGTTGCAAGCATGTTATGGGGAGAAGAGAATATAAGGAGTTGTTATTTTATGTGATGTGGTGACATTAAAAATGTTGTAGTTGCAACAATATTTCCCCTCTCTCACCCATGCCAGCAATTAATTTTGGGATGGAGTAGGCCCCATATTCATTTACTGGATCAAGTGTCTTAATTTCAGGGACAAAAATGAATTTTTCCCTGTACCAGCTGTCTCAGTTATATTGAAAATAATTTGTGTTCTCTGGTGTTTCAGGTACCTTAATTTTTGGATACATATATTGAATAACCAGCATGCACAAAATTATACAACAATATTGACAAGCTAATAAATCATATCATTCTGAGAAAAACAAATATCATGGATACAAGCAATTATGTTGACCCATAAGATATTTATACACCATCTTCAGTCTGATACATTGAATCCTAACTGATATATTAAAACAGTGATACATGCAATATTATCACTATTAATGAAATCAAACCTTCTAGAGATTTATTGTGGGTTTACATGTCTGGACAGTTGCCCTCATATAAGAGACAGGGTCCATTAAACAACACCATAAAACCTTCAAGAATTGGGTCTGATTTGCGAGAGGTCACCCCGGATTTTAATACCAACATAGAGATCCCAAAAGTGAGTCCTATGCAGGGTATGCCCAAGGTTTGTATCCTGACATCAGGGCAACAGGTATGTGAGCCCCTAGCAGGTTATTACCAGGGTTTAATCCGAGACGAGTGTTCTTTTTCCCAGGGTTTATATCCCGAAAAGAGCAAACCCAGTTATGTGACCAGGTTTTCCCAGGGTTTATATCCCGGAAAGAGCCTACCAGTTATGTGACAAATTATTAGATGATTGACAGAGGACCTAGTTTGTAGTGTTCTCTGGAGATATATCTTGAATAATAAATAACAAGATAAAGGATATGATTTAGCACGTTTTGTCTAGAGGTCACTCAAATGAGCTAATCATTCCCGCAATAGCCTGTTTTGGAGAACATTTTTCTTTGGCTCAAACCCCCACTGTGAGACCACTATGTATCTACACAGAAATTTATATAAGAAGTAACTAGTTCACCCAAGGCTAGAGAAGATCTGAACTATTAGCGCCTGTACAACTGAGGATCCCTCTCACTCAACATAATGTTGCCAGTGTGCTATTCGTCCGTCACATAGATCTTTCCCTATATTTTTTGTCATTTTGTGACCTATATCAGTTCAATTAGTCTTTAGGACTTTAGGACTCATTTATTTGTAGACAAACAAACTTCAACAACAACGGTACATCACATCTGTTGGACAAGACATCTACATGACAGTTTCCTGCCAAAAGTGGGACATACATTCACAAGGAATTGTTTACGCCACAATTGTACAAGATAGACATCATGTGATACTTGACAACATCTATACAGGACTTTTCACAATATGTATAACCAACCACAGCACTTAAGACAGTCACCAGAGACAACACTTGACAGCAACTGTACAAGAAATTCACTGGGGACATGTACTTAAAACTGATTCATTAAATACACAATTTATTGAGTTGGTGAGTAGAGTGGTGACCATTGCCTCATCTCCTGTCATGTCAACACTTCAATTATTGCATAGAAAATGCATAAAATATGTCACACATGCAGGTTGATAAACAAGATACAACACTTCTTATTTACTCCACCACCCAATAACTAATTCTCCGCTTCCTCCTCTCCAATATCTAACTACACCATCCCGTTACAGTATCGGTAACTATCATCATTTCCTGTCTCTTGGGAATTTAGGAAATCCTATCCATGGGCAACTCAAGGAAGAAACTACTGTTCTGGGTCTGTTGAATCCTTTTATCATCAGCATTGATGTTGGACAAGCTCCAGTTAGCAGCTTCCCCAGAATAAGCTTCATGGCAGATTCATTCCTCTTGAAGACAAGATTTGGTATGATATGGTACTGCATCTCACGGTTGATCAGGCTGTTAGTGAAGGCTGTCACTGGGTACTTCAATAATGACATACAGAATGTCCCATACATTGCAGCTACTCACTTAGCCAGATCAACTTCCCTACTGTTCAATCACATTCTTCAAGAATCACCGTGTGAGCATCCGGCTGGATATTTTCTCAGTTTTGTCTTAGATAAACAAACACTCCCAAGTTACCCCACAGTTCTCAATGAATGTAGTTCATAGAACAAGATTTGATGTTAGTCTCAGTTGATCCCTGACTGACTCAAGATCACTGTCCAGTTCACCACATTTGTAGTGCTTCAGATTGTGTCATGCTCCCATTTATGCATTCAGCTGTTGAGCTGAGAGAAAACTCTTCTTGATATTCCCACATTTTGATAGGGAGTCACATCTGGATCTAGGACTTCTGTTTAGTTGTCCCAGATGATATATGGATGGCCTCTCCACCATACTGTTCTCTGTCGATATATAAAATGGCACAACATCTCTTTACATATGTTAAAAGATAATGTTATTATACATCAACAGACACAGATTGGGGATGGGAGGAAAAGGATGGGTGTGGTCCAAACACACCTCTCCTAGTTTGATGATGCAGTGTATTTCACTCTGATGTACTGTGGGTGATATATGTTCCATTCACCCTTATCTGTGGTAATCACAAGACCATATGCTGAGACAGGGTAGCTTAGCACAATTACAAGCATTCATGTGGTCTAAGTTTCACCATGTTTGAACCACAGTAGACCTGGGCACAAGGAGGACCAGACACAGTACAGCAATCATTGTGACATAGCAATATGGGACAGGCATTGTGAAGGGAAATGGAAAATAGGCATTTACAACTGCAATATGCATTATGTATTAACTAATGGCATTTACCCAATTAGCAGACCAGACATCCATTCCTATGGCTGTGATGTTGGTGCATGAATGTCTTATTCCATATTCACCTACACAGCAATGCCAGACCTCACCCCTTCTCTCAGACAGACCTGTCTCACAGGTACATCATCTTCATCATCATCATGTGCTGTTTCCCCACTGAGTAATGTTCATGTCTACTACAGTCGGTAACAGAAACTCAATTGCATAGCAATGGTTCATATACGCACCAAGCACATATGTGGAAAAACATGTTTAGTCCTTGTAAGTTTGCATGAGCCATACATTATATTCAGCCAACTGAGACACAGGTTCACACACCTATGGTTCTCTTAGGAACTAGTTTATATGAACCATCCAACAGTAGAGGTAACAGTGTAATACTTCAAAGAGAAATTGTATTAATTCTCTTGAGCATATAACCAGGCATCACATGGACTTAGCAATTCTGGCGTGCCACACACAACCTGTTTACATATGGATATTGAAGCATCTTTCCTTCCACTAGATGTGAGAGGCATCACCAACTCACTCACTCCACCATTCTCAGCGTTTTACCAAGGAACTTGTACATGTTTACATCACTCATTCCCATTCAGACTGCCATTTGTTAACTCGCACGAGAGCAAAGGTACAGTTGAGTTAAGAATGAGTCATCCTAGGCATGAAGAATGCACAAGGGGTTTGGGTTTGCGAATCTGCATGAGTGTGTCATACATTCATCAAACATACGCAACCAGTCACAACAAGGGATTGATATGCATTTGGAGTATACAGCGTGAAAGACGTGTCAAGGTTGAAGATGCAGTGTTCAGAATTCTGGCGCACAGAAGTTAGGTTTTCCACTTTCACATTTTATTCATAAAATACTCATACATTCTTCTCATTCGTTTATCAGACACAACTACAACATTAAAGTATGTTTTAAAGTGGTACCTGCTGTCCAGAGAACAATATATTATTGAATCTTTAAGGGCATTGTTGGGTCATCACATCACACTAGCGACCGCTCCTGGTGAGATCCCCGCTCAAACTAATTAGATTTTAAAATATGGCCCAGGAATAGCGTGGGCTCATTACTTATGAACCAATCAAAAGACAAGTGCATACCGCCGCCTCCCCCAACTCGTTCTAGAACATACGATCTAATAATAGCCCTTATATTTGGGATGGTCCCCGTTAAGACTTAAAGTATCTTTATGAAATGTGTCGGACTGGGAATGGGGAATTCTGTTCCATCATGCTACATGGCCCCTCTCTTAAATCTTTCATAGGAATGACAGATGATTTTTCAGAAATCCACAGTTCCCAGATCCCTCAAGTGGGTTTTGTCAATTACTCCCCGTCTCCCTTTACCCTACTAGAGTAGTACATTTGGAACTCAGTGATTTTTCTCCTTAAGAAAAAATCTGCCCCAACATTGCATCTGTTGATGAATTTGGTGGCAAACGCAAAGACCATGAAGTTAGCCCTGCATTATGTTCCTTTAAGTCACTGGGAGCATAAGGAGTCCTGACTCCACTCATCTGTGAACTGCTCTTCTATTTACCTCTGACAGTGTTCCACTGCTGACATCCTTGCTATATTTCCTGTTGTGATAAATGATCTCTCTGAGTCACACCATTTCGTAATGTATGAATGGACCATAGAGATTCATTATGTGAAGTAATGGCCTTGCAATTAAGCCAACTTCTAGATGACGTTTAGAGAGAATGGTTGCATTCTATGGATCTTTCAACTGTTCATCTTATCAGAATTTCATTCTTCCCTTCGTCCTGGAGAATGACAATCCTGTGAGAGTGTATTTAACTGAACACTTTCTCCAACAGTATCTTGGCATTTGGAAATGGGTTAAAATTTTTGATCATCACCGGAGCAATGACAATCACTTCCGGGTGAACTGTATAGCAGCCGCTGCAAAACTTAAGACTAAAATCTCTACTAGTGCAGATTTGGTTAGCGTTGGACACAGGGTCTACCTTTCCAATAAGTCTCTTGTGCTTGCAGGTGGTAGCAATTTCCCATTATATTTCCTTGACTTATTTCCGTAGTCTTACCATAGATTTAGAGGTGCTTGTCGGTTGAGATTCTCTCATTCCGTTATGCCTCTATTTTGATGTGTTGTGAGAAGTGACAGCATTTTCTCTCCTTAGTTGCTAATTAAGCTGTTTCCAACGCAGCAACTGAGTTTGTAGATGCAGTTAGACTAACATCTACTACTACTAATATAGAATTCCAGGTGGAACTTCCAACTAGTTGTCTTCAGCCATGCTTTAGCGAAGTGCTTTTGAGTGACTGGGAAGTATCCGTTCTTTCTCTCCCACATGAGCAAAACGTTTACTTTGGCGAATATAAGGCGTTTCTTCTCATCCATAGAGAAGTCCGTCATTATCACAGCTACCGTTGAAGGGGTGTGATTATGTGGGTTACTTCCTATATCCCAATATTGACTGGAATTTTTGGAAGCAATTTTACTGACTTTGAGGATAGGACTGGCCAGGTCCTGTGAATATACCTCGCATCTCAGTAATAATATAAGATTCCACATGCTAAATGCATTGTTCTTATTATATAAAGAGTCGACTGCTGGAGTGCAGGGATCTTTATCTTGAAAGGAATCAGCTGTTTGAAACTGATCTTTCGTTAGTCCACTTTCGCAGACATTGTGTATAGAGTGTCAGCTGCTGGAGTTGCAGTGAGCTCTACCATATAAGAGTTAACTGTTTGGAGACAGTAATCCTTATTTACATTCCCACCTTCTTCCGGCAGAAAAGTCTTCCCATTGAGAATGAAAAAGGGGAATGACATCAGTTGTACTCAACTTTGTCCATCCTTTAATCTCCACCATTTTAAAGGCAGAAACGCTTTCTCAACTGAGGATGAATTGACGTCCGACGTCGGAGACGGATCCTGTTTTATCTCTTCATGAAATTTTTCAGGTTGTCCACGTTATGCTCCTAGTCGTATGATACGCCAATGACATCAGGTTGGTTATCCATCGTTTCCTGGACACATACTTTGCGTACGCTCTCCACTTCCATATGAATGGCTAGGGGTCCAGTTATTTTGATGGCCTTCCTGGAGATTCCATGAGTTAACTCCTGGTGACGTGGATCCTAGTACACCAGAGAGATTACACCATCGAACAATAGACTAATGTCTTATAGACACCAGACTGTGGTCGGTTTTATATGACCGCCCATGACATCAGGTAGAATCTTCCCTTCATCTCGTCCATTACGTATCAAGTACGCTTAATAATACCACTACTTCAGAAATGGCAAGTGACGGAGTGGATAAGGATGTTTTCTCCTGGAGATTCAATTGTGCTCACGCGCAGTAGCTTGATCAGGGCCACTGACAGTGTTACACAACTGAAGAATAAACCCAGATGTCGAATCGACACTGGACATTAGCCGGTACGAATACTGACTATCACCGAGAGAGATTGTCAGTGAGGTGTCTTAATGGTTGCCCAAATTTTCCATCAGGGTTCACACTCTCTGCTCTCAGTGTTGCAAGCATGTTATGGGGATAAGAGAATATAAGGAGTTGTTATTTTATGTGATGTGGTGACATTAAAAATGTTGTAGTTACAACAATATTTCCCCTCTCTCACCCATGCCAGCAATTAATTTTGGGATGGAGTAGGCCCCATATTCATTTACTGGATCAAGTGTCTTAATTTCAGGGACAAAAATGAATTTTTCCCTGTACCAGCTGTCTCAGTTATATTGAAAATAATTTGTGTTCTCTGGTGTTTCAGGTACCTTAATTTTTGGATACATATATTGAATAACCAGCATGCACAAAATTATACAACAATATTGACAAGCTAATAAATCATATCATTCTGAGAAAAACAAATATCATGGATACAAGCAATTATGTTGACCCATAAGATATTTATACACCATCTTCAGTCTGCTACATTGAATCCTAACTGATATATTAAAACAGTGATACATGCAATATTATCACTATTAATGAAATCAAACCTTCTAGAGATTTATTGTGGGTTTACATGTCTGGACAGTTGCCCTCATATAAGAGACAGGGTCCATTAAACAACACCATAAAACCTTCAAGAATTAGGTCTGATTTGCGAGAGGTCACCCCGGATTTTAATACCAACATAGAGATCCCAAAAGTGAGTCCTATGCAGGGTATGCCCAAGGTTTGTATCCTGACATCAGGGCAACAGGTATGTGAGCCCCTAGCAGGTTATTACCAGGGTTTAATCCGAGACGAGTGTTCTTTTTCCCAGGGTTTATATCCCGAAAAGAGCAAACCCAGTTATGTGACCAGGTTTTCCCAGGGTTTATATCCCGGAAAGAGCCTACCAGTTATGTGACAAATTATTAGATGATTGACAGAGGACCTAGTTTGTAGTGTTCTCTGGAGATATATCTTGAATAATAAATAACAAGATAAAGGATATGATTTAGCACGTTTTGTCTAGAGGTCACTCAAATGAGCTAATCATTCCCGCAATAGCCTGTTTTGGAGAACATTTTTCTTTGGCTCAAACCCCCACTGTGAGAACACTATGTATCTACACAGAAATTTATATAAGAAGTAACTAGTTCACCCAAGGCTAGAGAAGATCTGAACTATTAGCGCCTGTACAACTGAGGATCCCTCTCACTCAACATAATGTTGCCAGTGTGCTATTCGTCCGTCACATAGATCTTTCCCTATATTTTTTTGTCATTTTGTGACCTATATCAGTTCAATTAGTCTTTAGGACTTTAGGACTCATTTATTTGTAGACAAACAAACTTCAACAACAACGGTACATCACATCTGTTGGACAAGACATCTACATGACAGTTTCCTGCCAAAAGTGGGACATACATTCACAAGGAATTGTTTACGCCACAATTGTACAAGATAGACATCATGTGATACTTGACATCTATACAGGACTTTTCACAATATGTATAACCAACCACAGCACTTAAGACAGTCACCAGAGACAACACTTGACAGCAACTGTGCAAGAAATTCACTGGGGACATGTACTTAAAACTGATTCATTAAATACACAATTTATTGAGTTGGTGAGTAGAGTGGTGACCATTGCCTCATCTCCTGTCATGTCAACACTTCAATTATTGCATAGAAAATGCATAAAATATGTCACACATGCAGGTTGATAAACAAGATACAACACTTCTTATTTACTCCACCACCCAATAACTAATTCTCCGCTTCCTCCTCTCCAATATCTAACTACACCATCCCGTTACAGTATCGGTAACTATCATCATTTCCTGTCTCTTGGGAATTTAGGAAATCCTATCCATGGGCAACTCAAGGAAGAAACTACTGTTCTGGGTCTGTTGAATCCTTTTATCATCAGCATTGATGTTGGACAAGCTCCAGTTAGCAGCTTCCCCAGAATAAGCTTCATGGCAGATTCATTCCTCTTGAAGACAAGATTTGGTATGATATGGTACTGCATCTCACGGTTGATCAGGCTGTTAGTGAAGGCTGTCACTGGGTACTTCAATAATGACATACAGAATGTCCCATACATTGCAGCTACTCACTTAGCCAGATCAACTTCCCTACTGTTCAATCACATTCTTCAAGAATCACCGTGTGAGCATCCGGCTGGATATTTTCTAAGTTTTGTCTTAGATAAACAAACACTCCCAAGTTACCCCACAGTTCTCCATGAATGTAGTTCATAGAACAAGATTTGATGTTAGTCTCAGTTGATCCCTGACTGACTCAAGATCACTGTCCAGTTCACCACATTTGTAGTGCTTCAGATTGTGTCATGCTCCCATTTATGCATTCAGCTGTTGAGCTGAGAGAAAACTCTTCTTGATATTCCCACATTTTGATAGGGAGTCACATCTGGATCTAGGACTTCTGTTTAGTTGTCCCAGATGATATATGGATGGCCTCTCCACCATACTGTTCTCTGTCGATATATAAAATGGCACAACATCTCTTTACATATGTTAAAAGATAATGTTATTATACATCAACAGACACAGATTGGGGATGGGAGGAAAAGGATGGGTGTGGTCCAAACACACCTCTCCTAGTTTGATGATGCAGTGTATTTCACTCTGATGTACTGTGGGTGATATGTGTTCCATTCACCCTTATCTGTGGTAATCACAAGACCATATGCTGAGACAGGGTAGCTTAGCACAATTACAAGCATTCATGTGGTCTAAGTTTCACCATGTTTGAACCACAGTAGACCTGGGCACAAGGAGGACCAGACACAGTACAGCAATCATTGTGACATAGCAATATGGGACAGGCATTGTGAAGGGAAATGGAAAATAGGCATTTACAACTGCAATATGCATTATGTATTAACTAATGGCATTTACCCAATTAGCAGACCAGACATCCATTCCTATGGCTGTGATGTTGGTGCATGAATGTCTTATTCCATATTCACCTACACAGCAATGCCAGACCTCACCCCTTCTCTCAGACAGACCTGTCTCACAGGTACATCATCTTCATCATCATCATGTGCTGTTTCCCCACTGAGTAATGTTCATGTCTACTACAGTCGGTAACAGAAACTCAATTGCATAGCAATGGTTCATATATGCACCAAGCACATATGTGGAAAAACATGTTTAGTCCTTGTAAGTTTGCATGAGCCATACATTATATTCAGCTAACTGAGACACAGGTTCACACACCTATGGTTCTCTTAGGAACTAGTTTATATGAACCATCCAACAGTAGAGGTAACAGTGTAATACTTCAAAGAGAAATTGTATTAATTCTCTTGAGCAAATAACCAGGCATCACATGGACTTAGCAATTCTGGCGTGCCACACACAACCTGTTTACATATGGATATTGAAGCATCTTTCCTTCCACTAGATGTGAGAGGCTATTTATTAAATCACCAACTCACTCACTCCATCATTCTCAGCGTTTCACCAAGGAACTTGTACATGTTTACATCACTCATTTCCATTCAGACTGCCATTTGTTAACTCGCACGAGAGCAAAGGTACAGTTGAGTTAAGAATGAGTCATCCTAGGCATGAAGAATGCACAAGGGGTTTGGGTTTGCGAATCTGCATGAGTGTGTCATACATTCATCAAACATACTCAACCAGTCACAACAAGGGATTGATATGCATTTGGAGTATACAGCGTGAAAGACGTGTCAAGGTTGAAGATGCAGTGTTCAGAATTCTGGCGCACAGAAGTTAGGTTTTCCACTTTCACATTTTATTCATAAAATACTCATACATTCTTCTCATTCGTTTATCAGACACAACTACAACATTAAAGTATGTTTTAAAGTGGTACCTGCTGTCCAGAGAACAATATATTATTGAATCTTTAAGGGCATTGTTGGGTCATCACATCACACTAGCGACCGCTCCTGGTGAGATCCCCGCTCAAACTAATTAGATTTTAAAATATGGCCCAGGAATAGCGTGGGCTCATTACTTATGAACCAATCAAAAGACAAGTGCATACCGCCGCCTCCCCCAACTCGTTCTAGAACATACGATCTAATAATAGCCCTTATATTTGGGATGGTCCCCGTTAAGACTTAAAGTATCTTTATGAAATGTGTCGGACTGGGAATGGGGAATTCTGTTCCATCATGCTACATACACTAAAAAACTACGACAGTTGGTTGTACGGGAATGAAAAGAAAACATGTAGAAAATTTCATCTCAATGGGATGGACCGTTCGCGAACGCATAAAGAACGGACACACATACATACATACATTGTGTTTTATAGATATAGATACCCCCCCCCCCCCCCCACACACACACACACACACTCACACACATATATATATATATATACATCTTCACGTCATCTGTGTGGATTGCACGAACATTCTTGTCAACGCGAGGCGGCCAGCGTAGATAGATGCATTTTGACAAAAGATATTCCGTTGGAAAGATGGCAAATTATTAACTGTGCAGAGTGATAAATATTTAAACATAGATGCTATAATGGGCGCGGAATGTAAACATGCAATCACTGGCATTGCAATTGCTATGAATATTCCATAACAGTATTAAATGTTCATAGTTGGATGACAACTGCCATGCCCCGCAAATGAAATACCACAATATACAGCATGCCATCTTTATAATTTCAGTGTGAAATAGGATTGTCACCTCTAATAGTCGAAACCTACATAATCATAAGTAAAAATGGATGATAATGTTTAAAAAAGAACTAGAACAATGCACAAAGTCTAGTTAAAACGGAATTGACTAGTGTACTTACGTCTTATAAAGTCAGCCTGTACTTCAGTCCAGGACACCAATTTGAGAAGACACGAGGTATAGATTCGTAGCTCGTGGAGGGAAACATAATATCCAGTAATCGGTCCCTGTTCAACGCGATTTTGAAATAATCGGGGAATTTAACATAAAGAATGCTCTAAACTTCATTAAATCGGAGATACACCAACAAGAAAACGAAATTAACCGCAAACAGATCTCCAATAAAGTTCGGCAACTGAAAAACGTAGTGCCTAGCTTAAGCTTGAGTTTCAAGGCAAGATGTATCGCTTTCATTGCGTCATATCGTTGTGCCGCGTCTAGCGTTCGTTGTCTCGGGTGGCTGTGTGACGTGCACCAAGTCGGGATCTTCCCAGCCGACGCATGTTAGCGAGGCATGCGTTTCGAGAATGTAACCGCATCGTGAAGCCAGAGTCGTGGTTTGAGCAGGAGAAAGATTAAATGTGTACGACCGTTCGACAAAGTCTCGATAAGCTCTCTCTCTCTCTCTCTCTCTCTCTCTCTCTCTCTCTCTCTCTCTCTCTCTCTCTCTCTCTCTCTCTCTCTCTCTCTCTCTCTCTCTCTCTCTCGCTGAGTAGTGGGCCTGCAGTCAGTAAGCTGGCATAGCTTCCAGGCCAGTCCTGCCTGGCGCAGCTTGGAAGCTCGTCTGTAGGCGTCCAGTGAGTGATTTTGCATGTATCACCGGGTGGCGAGGGAGTGCGCTGAGCGATTGCTATTCTTGGCCAGCGTGTGAGTAATTAGTCCGTCTGCCCGATAGATATCTGGTTGATCCTTCCAGTAGTCATATGCTTGTCTCAAAGATTAAACCATGCATGTCTAAGTTCACACTGTCTCAAGGTGAAATCGCCAATAGCTCATTAAATCAGTCGAGGTTCCTTAGATGACACGATCCTACTTGGATAACTGTGGCAATTCTAGAGCTAATACCAGCTGGGATGTGGACGGCACCACAACAGTGAGAGTCCCCCAGGACGGCTAACCTGATTTAATAAACGTCCGCTAAAGTCGGTTGTGTTCGCCAAAGGGTGCATTACGAGACACGCCGCGATTACATCTGAAGAAAAAAAAAATAAATTTACTCCGGATGAACGCAGAAGAAGAAGAATATATCCTTGTGTATTTAGTGCACCTTTGAGGCTGTTATTCCAGTTTTTCCTTGTTGTTTCCTTGGCGCTATATCTATTTCTAGTTCTGTTATATGTTGTTATAGGTAGTTGACTGAGTTTGGTTTTCATAAGATGTCCAAAGAGGTCAATGTAGCCGAATGGGTCAAAACTCTGGCTCTGATACTTCCGGTGAGCTGACGGCGAGGCAGGGGAATCCTTCTCTACACCGGCCATTTGGACTAAACGTTGACATCTGGTTGAGAAAACACTGGGAAACTATTGAACGTAAATTTGCCTAGCAAATCAACCCGGGATTGGGGTTAATGCAAGAGGCACGCGAAATTGTGAAGATAACCAAACTACTTGGTTTGTTGTCCCTCGAAGAAATATACACAGGTGATGTAAAGAAAGAAATATACACAGGTGATGTAAAGAAAGAAATATACACAGGTGATGTAAAGAAAGAAATATACACAGGTGATGTAAAGAAAGAAATATACACAGGTGATGTAAAGAAAGAAATATACACAGGTGATGAAAAGAAAGAAATATACACAGGTGATGTAAAGAAAGAAATATACACATGTGATTAAAAGAAATAAATAATTATTGATTAAATGACAAATAAGAACGAAAGGCAAAGAAAAGGAAAGAAGCAGGACAAAAAACACCCAAAAGAAATGGATTCAAAGAAAGAAAGAAGGAAAGAAAGAAAGCCAGAAAAAAATAAGAAGAAAGAAAGAAAGAAAGAGAGAGAGAGAGAGAGAGAGAGAGAGAGAGAGAGAGAGAGAGAGAGAGGGAAAGAGACAGAGATAGAGGGAGAGAGAGAGGGAGAGACAGAGAGAGGGAGGGAGAGGAGAGAGAGAAATAAATAAAGAAAGAAATAACAAAAGAAAGAAACACAAGAAAAAGAAGACAGAACCAACTAGTATGAATAAAATACATACAGAAAGACGTATACAATTATGGTAAGAATGAAGGAATAATAATTGTATGAATGACATGGTAAGACGGACTACGAAATTGGAGGAATGAAAAAAAAAATAATATCACCGAAACCACTAGATAAATAGATGGACAAGAGGAAGAAGCGAAAACCAGGAAGAAAGAAAGAAAGAAAGAAAGTAAGAAAGAAAGAAAGAAAGACATAATTAACACTTATAATGAAAGCCTATTCTGTAACCTCTAAGTTCATTTTTATTGTTGCGCTCGCTCGTTTTGAACTCAAACGTAGTCCATACACGTGCTACTGGGAGTACTGCTTCTAGTGCGCTGGACTAATTCGCATGTGGATTAGCTTTCCATATTAACAGTGTCCCTTGCCATCAGGCGAACTCATTCCGACTTCAGAGCTATTTGTAATTTACGCCCTCAAGTCAAGGACGAGAAGTCAACATTTTAGTCCAACTGACCGGTGTAGGGGTTGAATCCCCTACCACGGCATCATAATACCGGCATCCCGGAAGCTTAAGAACGAGCACTCTTATCTATTCAACAAAGCGGATACTCTCTAAGTTCATTTAAAAAAAAGACAAAGAAATTGTTCTTTAAAATACCGAGACAAGCACACAACGAAACAAACCCTGACATTTAATTTCAAGAAGTCACACGAAGATGTAAACACAGTAAAAGTTTACATCGTAAAATACGAAGGGAAATGGAAACGAGGGCCACAGACACAGTTTCTTGTCTCCGAATGCCAGACAGTTAAAGCTGATAATGAGAAGCAGATGTTTTCTTTCGGAAATTTATTTCCGTGAACATTTTTCTTTTTCAAAATTGTCGGATGAATTGGTTGGTGGTTTGTTTCTTTGAATGATGTTTTCCCGCCTGCCTTCCTGTCTACTTATCTGCCTGCCTATCTGCATATATGCCTGCATGTCTGCCTGTCTTTCTATCTACCTATATACGTACATGCCTGCCTGTGTGTCTATCTACCTATATACCTGCCTGCATGTTAACCTATCTGCCTGCCTAGCTACTTATCTACCTGCTTTCCTGCCTGCCTATCTACTTACCTGCCTGTCTATCTTCCTATCTGCATGTCTTTCTTCCTGCCTGCCTATCTACTTTTCTGTCTGCCTGCATATCTACATATCTGCTGCCTACCTACCTATCTGCTGCCTACCTACCTACCTAAAGTCCTGTCTGGTCTGCCTACATGCATACTTACCTGCATACTACATGCTTTCCCGCCTGTTGATTTTCCTCCCAACGCCTATCTTCCTACTTGCCTGCCTGCCTACCTACCTACCTACTTACCTACCTACCTACCTACCTACCTTATTAACTACCGTACTGTCTACTCACCCACATACCTACCCACCCACCTACCTGTCCACCCACCCACCTTCCTATCCACCTACCTATCTACCTACCTACCAGCCCACCTACCTACCCGCCAACATACCTACCCACCCACCTTCCTACCCACCCACCTTCCTATCTACCTACATACCCACCCACCTACCCACCCACACACCCACCTTCCCATCTACCTACCCACATACCCACGTACCTACCCACCCACATACCTACCCACCAACCCACCTTCCTATCCAATACCTATCTACCTACCTACCCACCCACCCACCTACCTATATACTAACCCAATACCCATCCACCCACCTACCCACCCACCTACCTACCCACCCACCTTCCTAACTACTTACCTACCTACCCACACACCTACAGACCCACTACCTATCCACCCATCTACCTACCAACCTACCTACCCACCCACCTACCTACCCACCCACCCACCTACCTACCTACCAACCCAATACCCATCCACCCACCTACCCACCCACGTACCTACCCACCCACCCACCTTCCTAACTACTTACCTACCTACCCACACACCTACAGACCCACTACCTACCCACCCACCCACCCAAACAACCACCTACCTACCCACCCATCCAACCACCTACATAGAATGAATAGGCTGATTGGACAGAGCCAAGAGCCTCAACCAACGGATAAACACACCATCAACAGCTGTTAATTGAACCAAGATTACTATTGTGACAAGAAAGGAAACCAACCACTACACCACCATAGCTGACAGTGAAACTGGAAGCGCAGCAAGTCTAGAAGAGGAACGCACACAAACGCTAAAAGACGCCGGCGTTTTGTTTACATACAATGATAACAAGAACACCTCGACAGCCTAAAGTTATACGACCAAACAGTTCTGATGTTATCACTACCGCATACCACCCACCAACTAGCAAACACTAACAGAAACTGATGAAAACCTTCCCATCAACCATAAAATAAACCTACAGCTTCCGTTTGTCGCGATCCCGTTCGCAAAGAAAAGCCCCGACCAACACTGCTCACGCTTTCGCGGGTTCGTGAGCAGAAATGGCCAGAACATCAGACGTAGTCCCCGCGGCGGGAAACTACCAGAAGATGGTTGAAGTCCGTCAGTTGATAAAAGCGTTCGCGGTAGAAACAGTAAGCTCCCGACCGTTACAGAAGTGATTTTTCACATGTTTGTGTCGTCATGTGCTTTCTGAAACTATCTATCGGATGTTATCACATAATTGGTGTTTAAATTAGTTTGTGTAACAGAAGGGTTTTGAAAATATAAGTTGATGGTTTGGAAAGAATACGAAATACAAACAGTTAGGTCTATGTAGCCCCCGCGAATAGATGAGACATATTAAACACGGTCACCTTACAGCGGACTCCATAAGGGTGAAAATAAATCGCAGAGTGAAAATCTCCCAAACCAAGAGACAAAAAAATATATATAATAATAAAATAATAAAATAAAAATAAGTAGACGAACGTTCGTTGTTAAACTACCAGTGCGCTAATGGCGATGTAGACTGTTGAACCCCTACAACGGCATTAAGGTGGACTTAAACGTTGAAATATTGTTCAGAAACTATGGCAAACTACTTAACGTAAAAAAATAATTTGGAAAATTAACCCGGAGTTGATCGCAACTTGCTATAAAGGACATGCGACATTTGAGAATGTATGCCAAAAATGTCGTGACAATAATAACGGATTTTATACACAGAAGCCGCATACAATAGGTTGCACAATTTATTGCCTGGTATATTTCACCGCATCTCGTCAGCAGCATACTGCAGAGTTAATTATCATAGGACGTGAATAACTGATTTATAACTAGGAAATACATTATCTGTCTAAACGAAAACGAACTAATAAAATAACTTTTGTAGTAATTGTCGACGGTGGAATTGTTTTTCGAAGTCTGATTATTAGATTATGTTTGTCTAGTCGTTGCCACACAGCGCACAGTTTTTACTTATTGAATTAAAAATAGGAACTGTGTTGCTAATATATTAGAGATCTGTGTGTTAACTGTTTTGCGACACACAGCTCCGCATAAGGAAAACGAAAACATTAACGCATAGGACTAGAAGTTTAACAGTTCGTGTTTGAACGAAAGATTAACTATTACAGTAATTAATGGAAGTAGTCTCTGTTTTTCTTACAATTCTCACAAACAGTAGATTTATCTACAAAACAATAACCCCAATGAACATAATTTTCCGACAGAAAATTCAATACCTATTTATAATTTGAAGTTAAAGGGAATTCCTTCTCAAAACAATGGCATTTGGTTCGTCGGAGCGTTACCGCGGTGTTGGTAATAGGACATACACTGGGCGTCGCTGCATCTATTTTTCCAAGGTGGGACAACGTCTGCTTCTTTTCTCAGCGGTGCTCTTCCTTACTTTGGAGCTGTCGGAGTGCCGTAAAGGTAATGTGTGTATGTTTTTGTTATTATTATTACTATTATCACTGTTAATGTTACTGTTAATGCTATTGTTACTGTTAATATTACTGTTATTGTTATTGTTACTTTTATTGTTATTGCTATTGTTATTGTTACAGTTAGTGCTATTGATACTGTTATTGGTACTGTTAATGTTATTGTTACTGTTTTTGGTATTGTTACAATTATTGTTATTGTTACTGTTATTGTTACTGTTATTGTTACTGTTATAGCTACTGTTATTGTTACTGTTAATGTTATTATTAATGTTATTATTATTGTTACTGCTACTGTTATTTTTATTGCTATTGTAAATGTTATTGCTACTGTTATTGTTAATGTTACTGTCAATGTTATTGTTATCGTTACTGTTAATGTTATTGTTATTGCTAATGTTACTGTTTTTGTTACTGTTAAGGTTACTTGTATGGTTACTGTTATTGTTATTGTTAATGCTATCGTTATTGTTAATGTTATTGTGATTGTAAATGTTATTGTTACTGTTAATGTTATCGGTACTGTTAATGTTATTGTTATCGTTACTGTTAGTATTATTGGTACTGCTATTGCTATTGTTACTGTTATTGTTATGGTTATTTGTATGGTTACTGTTATTGTTTTTGTTAGTGTTATTGTTATAGTAAATATAGTTACTAAGTCCTGGGGATACTGAACGCAGTTTCACGATCTTGCATACTGGGCTTGAAATCTGCCGCGGGCGATTTATAATCAGGCTGCCTTGGTTGATTTTCACTATTAGAGGGGCGTCGATATGTTATAAAGTAATGGCAAACCTATGAACAGAAAATTGCTAAGAAAATCACGAACAGCCACAAACATGCTGGGGTTGACTGCTATGTCCCGTGAAAAAAGAGTTGTTATTGCTATTAGTTAGTTAGTCTTTCCTCTTGAGCCTAAGGCGGCGCATAGGGCAGAAGTCATGGCTCTCCATGTCTGGCGGTTCGCTGCTACCTGTTGTAGATCCTGGATGTTCACTTGGCCGGTGAATGAGCCTTCTCTAATGATGGTTCTACGCAGGGTCTCTCTTGGTCTTCCCCGTTTTCTTTTCCCTACTGGTGACCATAAGAGGGCTTGGTTGGGGAGTCTTGTCTTGTCCATTCTGAGTACATGGTCAATGTAGTTCCAACGGCGTCTTCTTATGAAATTGGATACTGTATCTTGCTTAGTCTCTTGTCTTATTTGTGAATTGGTTCTGAAATCTGTCCAGTGGATGTTTAGAATTCTTCTAAGACATTTGTTCTAAAAATTGTCTAATTTTTTAAATCTAAAGCTACCGTTGATTTCCAACTCTCACATCCATACGTTAGCATTGGAATCACATAAGAGTTGAAGATTTTAAGTTTCGTATGTTTGCTGAGTGTCTCTGACTTCCAAATTTTTGACAGTTTATTGAAGGCACCAGATGCCAGTGCGATTCTAGATAATATTTCTGTCGTTGAGTCCTCTGTAGATGTCATTTCGCTTCCTAGGTATGTGAAGCTACTGACTTTTTCAGGAACATGGTTGTTTAATTTGGTGTCGTCTGAACTGTTGGTAAGATCAATAGTTTTTGTTTTTGCAGTGTTAATTTGGAGACCAATTTGTCCTGAAACATTTAAGAGATGGTTTATTTTCTCTTGGGCATCTGGGTGTGTTGAACTCAAAAGCACTATGTCGTCGGCAAAGTCCAGGTCTTCTAGAATTTTGTCAACCGAATGGATACCCTTATTTGTGTTGTTTTTGCATGACCCAATCGATAGCTATTCCAAAGGGCATCGGTGACAAGACACAACCCTGTTTCACTCCTGTTTCCACTGAGAACCAGTCAGAGTTGCCTGATTCTGTTCTGACGCAGCAACGTGTCTCCTTGTAGAAATATTTTATGATGTTGATATATTTATCCGTATATTCGTAAATATATTATTAAATATTCTGAGGAGGACTTTTCCGTCTTTATTGCTATAACAATAATTATAATAATATCTAATAGTACAGCAGCTTTACTTTATTTTACCGTCGTCTGTTGATTTGGGAATAACGTGACGTGCAAACAGACAAACAATGCCCATCATCATCATCACCATAATGTGCGATGAAGATAAGCGTGGGCGATCATGTTTCGCCATCTCACACGATAACCAGAGTCATGGATCAGCTCTGCGCTCTTGTCACGACCATGCCATGTGGTCAAACCATCTAGGTATTTATTTCTGTTTTCCCCTTGTTCTTTCCCCCCCTGTCTTGCTAGTGTGCCCAAAAAATGTTGTCTGTCTACGTTTAATTTATCTAATCAGTTTACGGTTTTCTTTTGCTTATTGCAGGACTTGCTCATTGGTGTTTCTGTCTGTCCATGGTAATCTTTGCATTTTTCTCAGAAACCACATTTACACTGCCATTAGATGAAGTCGATCCACTCGACTTGTAATGCTGTAATGTGTAGGTGCTGGTTTTCTAGTGACTGCCGCTTCCATCGACGATGAACTGTATTTTCTGTGGAAGACTTGTTTTGACATTATGACGGCGTTATTATGCAGTGTACCGGCGCGGGCTGTTGGCTTGTCGAGACTCTTGTCTATTCCACTTTTCACATTGGGCAGAGAGAAGCATTTCGTGTGATATTCACTGACACAGGAATGGAGCATAATGGGGACGATCCGTTGAAGTTGGAACCGCGACTAACTAACTAGATGTTTTTCAGCTTGTCTGCTCATTGTCCACGCTTCACATCCATTCAAAAGTACATGTTCTATGTAGCACTTCAACGCTTGTGTTCTCGTTGCAACTGATATCTTTTATATACGCAAATGTTGGGTGGCGCGGTAAGTAACACGCCGTCCGCTTTTACTGCCCAAAACATTTCTTGACACCCATTTTAGGATGTACCGACTATACAGCCCGCGTCAATTAAAACACAAAGGTCCCCCTGGTCTTCGGAGAAGCGGCATGTGGTGAACGGGAGGGCCTGCCTTCCCCTGCGTGTTGACCGGGATGTCTTTGACCGTTCTAACTTGACCAGCTGGGATGTGGACGACACCACAACAGTGAAAGTAGGAAGTCCTTCGAAACACCCGGGAAGGTTAACTCGGTCAACAAACACTCGCAGAAGTCGGATGTGTCGGCCGAAAGGCGCAAATAAAGCGTCACAGCGCAAAACCGTCCGAGTGAGAGTGGAATGTCCTTCGAAACACCAGGGAAAGTTAACCCGGTCAACGAACGCCCGCAAAAGTCTGATGTGTCGGCCTAACACAAAAAAGACACAATGCAGTCACGTCCGAAATAACTCTCCGAATGATCGCAGAAGAGGAACTTTAAATAAAAAATATTGTCCCTATGCGGATTCGAACCTGTGTACACCAGGACAGCAGACGAGTCTAAAGTGTTTTAGAAGAAACGATCTACCAGTTGTCAGTTATTTTCCCTTGACAGCTGCTTGGATAATTTGTTTCGCCTCTTGCTGTCTAATCACGAACACAGACAAAATAAACAGCCGCAAAGCTGCGGATGTAGACAGCACTGCTTCGACTCGGACCACCAACGATTGGTGGGTTTTTGAAACAGAAACATTGTGAAATACGTCATTGAGTTGAGTGTTCGGTTGAATTGAGTTAAGTTGGCGTAGGTTGAGCTAATTTGAGTATAGTTTAGCTGAGCTTAGTTGAGTTGACGTAAGATTAGTTGAGTTGACGTGAGTTGAGTTGAGTTGAGATGAGTTGACTTGAGCTAATTTGAATTGACTTGAGAGAGACTCCGTGGCGAAGTGGTCCAGCCGACTGCCTCGCGCTCTGAAGGTTGTGGGTTCAATTCCGGTTCAGGAGTGCATTTTTTTTCTCTCGGAGACTCCTGGGGGTCGTCGCTGGAGCTACGGAGTTCGTGCCGAAAGAGACCGAGCCATATGGGATAACGCCCGGGGCAATGAAGTCGAGAGAATCGACTTCTAAAACGTTAAGATTTTGAGAAATGACTTGAGCTGACTTGAGTAGACTTGACTTGAGTTGAGCTGACTTGAGTAGACTTGAGTTGAGTTAAGAACCGACATCACAGCTCTCGGGACATTCCCATCCGTGCTCCGTCCTCATCTTCAACATCCGGCGGAGAGGTTCACTACTAATGGTACCAGTTACAGCCTTATTATGTGTCCTTCTGGCCTTTCCCGTAGTGTGACTGTCGGCCAGATCCCCTGGTAACTGCCTGCGGCACCATCCTCTCCATGCGATGAAGATTTATCTGTACACTAAACTCAATGTTTATGAAGTTTATAATAAGGCGAAACTAAAATATCCGTTTCGTCTCATTGGGGTGTATTCGGCACGCACGCACGCACGCACGCACTCACGCACGCGCGCTATCTCTCTCTCTCTCTCTCTCTCTCTCTCTCTCTCTCTCTCTCTCTCTCTCACACACACACACACACACACACAAACCGACACACACAAACCCACACACACACACATACACAGTTAGTAGCATGTCATTTTCAGGGTGTTGCAATCAACTCTTGTATTTACTGCCTATTTATGATTTACTGGGTAATGTTAGTTCAGTAGTTTGCCATTGCTCTCTGAACTGCCGAAGCCTCATACAATCAAAACAACCGCACATCAATCTAGTTCTCAATCGCTCGCTGCTGTTTTAGAACCCTTGACTCGGCAACGTTGCGACTACGGAATTCAGTTTTACTATCTATGAGTCTCCTTGGCGAAGTGTTCAAGCCGTTTACCTCGCGCTCCGAAGTTTGTGGGTTCGATTCCGGGCTACGTCTTTAGGTTCTCGAGTGTATTTGTCTCGGAGACTCCTGGGGGTCGTCGCTAGAGCTACAGAATTCGTGTTATGTGCGACGCTTTCAGCAGGACACCCCGCGGAAAGAGACCGAGATATATGGGATAAATCCCGGTGCAATGAAGTCGATCCTCTCGACTTTTAAGACTTTTTATCCACTAAACCTCAGGCGTGAGCTATTGGATATAAAGTAAGACAAACAAGTAAACTGAAGCGCTCCCAGGTCCATCCAGATTAAAACCCGTACCAAGAATTTTTCTGAAAAATAAAAGCCGTCGGCGTAATATTGACAACGGCACCCATCTAAATGGAAGCAGAAGAAGAAGCCGACCACGTAAACGATGGACAGAGGGAATAGCAAAGGTGACGGAAATCTCGATACACGAAGCCCATAAGCGGGCACTCCCCCGCTGTTTATTCTTCACCTCGACAGCGCAAGGTACAACAGGGACAAGATGAGATGAGACGAGACCCCTCGAGTGCTGTGTGGTCTATAGAAATATGGGACAAGCACCATGTACTTAACAAGATTCCAGGCGCGGTGAAGAGTCCTTAGCTTTTCACTGTTTAAAACTTTTTTTTTTTTTTCAAGCAAAAAAAAAAAAAAAAAAAAAAAAAAAAAAAAAAAAAAAAAAAAAACACCAGTTCTTAAAGCTAACGAGGAGCAGCTGGCCGAGTGGCTAGAATGTCGAATTCTCCATTTGGAGACCCGGGTTCGAATCCTCGGTAAGGTGTGGAATTTTTTCTGTCGGCGACAAAAAGAAAACTAGCCTGCACAGTTCGCGGCCACTGCACTAACCAGGCGGCCCTAATTCCACAGGCTCAAGACCCCCCCCCCCCCCCCCCCCATCCCCAGTGCCCTACACCGCAAGGTACCATCTGTGCAATAAATGGCAGTTTTAAAGTTAACACGACGTCGCAACGTTTTATTTAAAAACGTTGCATATTCTTTACGGGGCGTCGCAGTCACCCCAGCATTCTTTTTTGGCTGTTTGTGGTATCTTGGGAAGTTTACATTCAGTAGTTTGCCATTATGTTCTGAACCACCGACACCCATACCATTGCATGAAAACCAATTCAAGGTGGACTGCTGCCAAATCGTCCACAGTTGTATTTCAAACGCTGTATGCGGGATTACGAATTACGTCGCAGTTAGCCCCACCATCGTTTGATTGTGTGCGATATTCTAGGCAATTTTACTCTCCCCCCGTTGTTTGATTGTGTGTGATATTCTAGGCAATTTTACTCTCCCCCATTGTTTGATTGTGCATGATATTCTAGGCAATTTTACCCCCCCCCCGCATTGTTTGATTGTGTGTGATATTCTAGGCAATTTACCCCCCCCCCCCGGCATTGTTTGATTGTGTGTGATATTCTAGGCAATTTTACCACCCCCCCCCCCCCCGCATTGTTTGATTGTGTGTGATATTCTAGGCAATTTTACCACCCCCCCCCCCCCCCCCCGCATTGTTTGATTGTGTGTGATATTCTAGGCAATTTTACTCTCTCTTGTTTTGGAATTTCCTGAGTCTATGGCCTAGTGGTAGTGAAAGCATTTTCAAAAATCCATCATACCGGGTTCTTTTATTTATTTATTTATTTATTTTTTATTTTTTTTGCGCTCGCTCGCTTTCAACTCAAGCGTAGTCCATACACACTATTTTTATAGTAGTGATGGACTGAATTCTGTATGTGGGTTAGCTTTCCCTATTAACAGTGTCCCTCGCCATCAGGCGAACCCACTCCGACTTCATAGGTACTTGTAATTTACGTCCCCAAGTCAAGGACGACAGGTCAGCATTTTAGTCCAACTGTCCGGTGTAGGGGATGAACCGCTAACCTCGGCATCAGCACACCGGATGTTTAAGAACACTGTTCTTACCCATTCGGCCATGCGGACCTGCATACCGGGTTCGCTTTGGAAGTAGACAGCATTGCTTCGATTTTCACATTACTATGAGCGTCGGTCCTGAAGAAAACAATGCCAAAATACTAAACGTAAAATTACCCGATAAATAACAAACAGTCATTAGGGGTCAGGGCTGATTACGACGTCCTACAAAGGACAAGTAATTAAAAAAAAAAACAAAGTTTCCTATTGCTTTGTGAGCATCCATCGCTCAACACACTGTGATAATCAACGCAAAACGATCTGATTAAACATCGCCTGCGCAGACTTCGAAACCGATATGTCTGATTGGGAAGCTGCGTTTATTGCTATACTAGCTGACCAGGCCCGGCTTCGCCCAGGCCCTGGAGGGGATCTATCTATCTATCAGTCTGTCTGTCTGCTTGTTTGTCTGTCTGTCTGGCTGACCCGGCCTGGCTTCACCCAGTCCCTGGTGGGGAGCATCTCATTTAATTAATATAAGTAGTCATATAAGCTCTCCCGTTCCCGACTATCTGTTTGTCTGTCTATCTGTCTGTCTGTCTGTCCCGGCCCGGCTTCACCCAGTCCCTGGTAGGGAGCATGTCATTTAATTCATTCATATAAGTAGTCAAATAAGCTTCCGTTCCCGACTATCTGTCTATCTATCTGACCCGGCGTGGTTTCGCCCAGCTCCTGGCGCACAGTAACTTAAAAGAATGTCCTTCCACACACCATTCATTATTTTTAATGAAAACTGTTTTTAATCACCGACATGACAGTTGATAAGTTTTGTTAGCAGAAAAAGATAGGTTAAAATGTTATGCATAATGCATTATTTTTATGCAAACTTTAAAAATACCTTAAAGATTATATCATTATTTAATATAACTCATATGCCTAAAAATAACTATAGACAAAGAGTTTAACAATAGTGCAAGTAAGTCCAACAATATGACTATAAAGTATATAGAAATGTTATTAAAAGTTATGCCCCTTGAAATAACTTTTCTAGAGTGAAGTCCCCCTGCTATATAGACATTATATAATGAAAATGGAAAAGTAAATGTTATTAAATAAGTAGAAGATTTTACATTAAGAAATTATTATAGTCGGTTGCACAGGAATGAAAGGAAGACGTGTAGAAAATTTCATCTCAATCGGATGTACCGTTATCGAACGCATCCAAGACCCACAAACCCACAAACAAACATACACTCTGTTTTATAGATATAGATGAAGAGCAAATTCGATGGAGGATTCGTGCTTTAAGATGGCACTGTGTATGCTTGGGTGGCCAGGACAGTGCGCAAGACTAGTCTGGATCAAGAAACTGCACGTCAACAATAAACACGCATGAAAATGTGATGAAAATGAGCGATCTCGGTTTGACGGAGCGACCAGTAGTCTCATCAACTCATCTCTTCATGTTCCTCTTGTACCTTGCGGTGTCGAGGTGAAGTATAAACAGCGGGAGAGTGCCCGCGTATGTGCTTCATGTATCGATATTCCCATAGACTGTTATTCTCTCTGTCCATCGTACGTGCCCGTCTCCCTGGCGAAATCGTTAACGACATTCTCCGTAATCCCGTATATCCACGTGAGGAACACAGCTGCGCGAGATTCGACAGCGGATCGCGTCGCATTGGTTACTTACGAGGTATGTGAGCCGGTCGTTCAGAAAGCAATGGCAAACTACTGAGAGCAATATTGCCAAGAACATCAACAACAGCTGAAAGATGCTGGTGATGACTGCAACGTCTTGTAAGGGATATGCAACTTTAAAAAAATCGTTTACGTGGTCGGCCTCCTCCTCTGCTTCCATCTGGTCTGTACATGGTTGCTTGTTGCGGTATACTGTAAGTTGGTTATCTAGTTACATGGCCAAACCACTAGACCACTTTCTAATAGAATCTAGCGCTGCTGTATCCCCTATTTTAGTCCTGATTTCTTCATTTCTGATCTTATCTCTTCTTGATACATTGAGTATTCTTCTCAGGAATCTCATTTCTATTATTGTGATATTTCTCTTTCTCTGTCATTGTCCAGGTTTGGCACTGACAGCATAGAGCTGGTAGGAAGATTGTGTTGTAAAGTGCTTTCTTTGCAACTATTGATACTTGTTTGTTCTATAGTATTGGTGCCATTTGTCCAAAGAGTTGGTTTGCCTTATTGCATCTAGTTTCGATCTTCCTCAATCTATTGGTCATTACACCAATCTATACCTATCTTCCTCAATCTATTGTTCATTACACAAAACTATACGTAGCCTATCTTCCTCAATCTATTGTTCATTACACAAATCTATACGTATCTTCCTCAATCTATTGTTCATTACACAAATCTATACGTATCTTCCTCAATCTATTGTTCATTACACAAATCTATACATATCTTCCTCAATCTATTGTTCATTACACAAATCTATACATATCTTCCTCAATCTATTAGTCATTACACCAATCTATACGTATCTTCCTCACTCTGTTGTTCATTACACCAATCTATACGCATCTTCCTTAATCAGTTCTTTTCTACACACCGAGTCCAGGGTTAGAAATCAACAGCAGGCAATTTGGTAGCAGATCGTTTTGTGTTGATTGTGATAGCATGAGCGTCGACCGCCCAGAAAGCAATGCCAAACTATTGAGCGTACAATTAAATGCCTAGTAAATAACAAACGGCCAATGCATGATGGGGTTAACTTCAACCTCCTGCAAAGGACATGTAACTAACTTTAAAACCACAAACTATTATATTCTTCTAAAATTTATTCAGTTCCAACTTAGTCTGTCCAAGTCTATTCTAATTTTCCCCTCTGTATTTTATTTTTCAAAGCCGATAGCTACTAACAGAATGACTTTTTTACCATTACAATCATGGGACGCAGAGGTGTTTCCAAGGCAACAGGGCCGGGTTATATACTGGCCAAGACCTATTGACGCGTCCTCGTCGAGCGTCCTGGGCAACAGGTCCCTTCGGGGTCCTGGCTAAAGTCAGTAGGATCGCCGATTCCTCCGAAGTCGGAGAGTGTCTGTCTGTACGGCGAGGATCCACCAGTCTGCACACCAATAAGCCAGACATGGGACAACAGATACTCACGCAAACCTCAGGTCCGGTATGACATCACACTGATGTTGGACAACAGGATGCCTTCATCCGACTTACAGGACTTCGCGTTGGAGCTCAAGCCAACGAACACAAGCAAGCAAGCAATTACAATCATGAACGAACGAACTAACGGACGAACGAACGAGCACACGAACGTACAAACGAACGAATGAACAAACGAACGAACGAACAAATCAATAAACTTACGAGCGAACAAATCAATAAACTTACGAACGAACAAATCAATAAGCCTACGAACGAACAAATCAATAAACTTACGAACGAACAAATCAATAAACTTACGAACGAACAAATCAATAAACTTACGAGCGAACAAATCAATAAACTTTTCGATCGAACAAATCAATAAACTTATGAACGAACGAACTTTATTTTCAAAGGGTCACAAATTGGGCACGCACGCCCTTCTTACATTCGGCGCCGCCAAACACTCATCTTTCATACATCAATTATCTTTCATACATCAATTATCTTTCATACATCAATTATCTTTCATACATCAATTATCTTTCATACATCAATTATCTTTCATACATCAATTATCTTTCATACATCAATTATCTTTCATACATCAATTATCTTTCATACATCAATTATCTTTCATACATCAATTATCTTTCATACATCAATTATCTTTCATACATCAATTATCTTTCATACATCAATTATCTTTCATACATAAATTATCTTTCAGACTTCAATTATCTTTCATACATCAATTATCTTTCATACATCAATTATCTTTCATAAATCAATTATCTTTCATACATCAATTATCTTTCATACATCAATTATCTTTCATACATCAATTATCTTTCATACATCAATTATCTATTGTGCATGTTACATTCACACATGAAACAAAACATTCTCAAACAAACACTGTGAACATAAACAATGCATATTTAACATGTTATGAGACAGGCAGACAGACACACTCACGCACAAACACTCACACATGCATACACTCATGCGTACATACTTACATACACACATTCATATTTCCTAAATCATTTACGCAAATTCTGACAGTTATACACTACCTCAATAACACACAAATACACAATCCCTTGCATACACATATACCCATCTCTCTCTCTCTCTCTCTCTCTCTCTCTCTCTCTCTCTCTCTCTCTCTCTCTCTCTATTTCTCTCACGCCCATTTAGCCTCATACATACACAAAGCAAAGGAAACACACAACCCTTCCCACACGCATATAATAGACACATACACACCTTCATATACGCACATACACAAATATCCTCATATCTACACAATTACACGCATCCACACACACACACACACACACACACACACACACTCACACACACGCACACACACACACACACGCACACACACATACGCACAATCACAAACACACTAAAACACTTATGCATACGCCCTCTCTCTCTCTCTCTCTCTCTCTCTCTCTCTCTCTCTCGCTCTCGCTCTCTCTCTTTCGCTCTCTCTCGTTCACGCATATATATCCTCATTTACGCATAAAGCAAAGCACACACATACACCCCCCCCCACATACTCCCCCACATCTACTTGTATGTGCGTCACACACGCAAACACACACAAATACTCTCACAATCATACATCCCCACAATCAGACACCCACACACATCCTTCACAACACACACACACACACATTCACTCACAAACACACTAAAACATTCACTCATTCATCCTCTCTCTTCCCATCCCCCTTTCTCTATCCCTCTTTCTATCTCTCTAAATTTCTCTCTATATCCCTCTCTCTCATTCTCTCTCCCCCCTCTCTCTCTACATCTCTTTCCCCCATCTCTTCATCCTACCCTCTCCCCATCTCTATATCCCTCTCTCTATTCTTCTCTAGCTTGCCCCCTCTCTCCCTTCCCTCTATCCCTCTCTCTCCATGTCTCTCCTCTCTCTCCATCTCTCCCCCTCTCTATCCATCTCTCCCCTATCTATACCCCCTCTCTATATTCCCCCTCTCTATATCCCCCTCTCTATATGTCTCTCTCTCTTCCTCCCTCTTTCTATCCGTCTTTCTTTCTCTCTCACGGAGAGTTCTAGAAGCACGTTTACAAACGCCTCAAAAACTCGTGAAGTCCCGTTAACGTCCGAGTAAGAACATGTGCGAAAAGATCCGCGCTAGTTCCGGTGTCGATTTCCCAACTGGTGACGTTAAAGACAATCTTAGAACTGGCCACAATATACCCCACGCCATAACCAGCCGGGCTGGTCGGCCACACAACGGCACAACTCGTGCAACCAACGCCCAGGCATTCAGAATATATGTCAAAATGGCCGAACCCACCAGCCAATCGGAAGCCTTCGTCCTTGAAAAGCCCTGGCGTTGTTGAATATAGATCCTCGGCAATAACACGCAGTGCCGCCAAATGGTTCTCATTACCTCTGCCATAACAAATATCTTTAAGCATGGAGACGTGTTTCTTCGTAGCTTCAAAAAATTTACCGCTTTGATCTGCGAAATCCGAATCCACATCTGACATGCTCCTGCACCAGAGCACAGACTCACACGTTGTTGTTCGGAGTACCTCGTAGCGGCCGTAGTGAAACCGCCTCAAGCTCACCTTTGACCCTACCGATGGCGGACGGTAGTACATTCGGAAAAAAGCCAGCTGCATAACCAAATGAGCAAACGCGTCGGTGTTGATGTTGCTGCGCGAAAAAATATTACTCTCATAATTTTCAAACCGGCAAACGGCTGTGCGAATAGAACTGGCGATTTCTAGAAACTTCACTTTGGCTTCTTCCATAGCGGTGTCTAGTTTGTCATCAATGTCAAATATTAGGGCCTTAGACTCAACAGCCGTGCTACCTGGGTATGACATTGTCTGGATGCTGTCTAGTCTGTTCCTCGCTTGGGGGATGTCGGACATAAAACTCAACTGATCATCTTCAGCGTTTTCGTCATCTGAACCTTGGTCGTTTCCGACTTCGGCGGTGCTCCCAGTTACAGACATGAGAACATCGTCGTCCCACTTTTCAGCGTCCTCCATTATACGAAGATGAATGTAGTGCAGCAGAAAGGCTGCAGTTGTTCCGTCGATGATCGAAGTATTAACATTCATCGTGACCAACCCGTTTCTGTAGATGTAGAAGCTGAAAGACTTATCGTACCACCTGTTGCAGCCATCAGCAAAGATAGCTTCATGGAGCAGCTTGTCCATGCTCCCAACCCTCGTGTTATCCAGGCTTAAAGCAAACATCGACTGCTCGATCTCATTCAGGCAGGTCTGGTTGTGGGCACTCATCTCCATGAGGTGCAATCGAAGTTCCGACCAGGCGTTTCTATCAAGACTAGTCAAGATACCTAGTCCGAGACCAGCGTCGCATACTTCCGCATCTACTGAAGTGATTACACTTGCCAAACGACGTTTAATGCACTCAGAAGATGCCCTTTCGTTATCACTGTCCACCACTTCCACGCCAAACACTTGCCCTTTATAGAGAACTATGATATGCCTCGAGGTGTTTCCGCCTTCATTGACAGTTTTAAAGTTGTAGTAGATTTCATCACGAGGTATTCCCGGAAGCTTCACGGAAGAAAACAGCTTTCGGAACTGATGCATGCAGGCAGGTTTG
Organism: Cepaea hortensis; assembly: GCA_963921405.1. NCBI lineage: Eukaryota > Metazoa > Mollusca > Gastropoda > Stylommatophora > Helicidae > Cepaea > Cepaea hortensis. The sequence continues at coordinate 70,949,826 of OY992888.1, read as the reverse complement.
CCATCCCTGGCAACTGATATAGGCAGCAGGCGCTCATCTCGGATCAGTTCCCAGAACTCGACAGCTAGCTCGACAAGTATAGCCGCCCGAGTCAGCAGCGTGTTTGCTCTTTCCGGCCACAAGTCGTACATAAATGGCGCTACAATAGCAGTGTTGATCAGCGGAGCCTCGATTCTGGAGTAGCAATGGGAGTAGTTTGGTAGGAACTCCCTGATCCACGACGAGTTTACTAGGTCTCCTGAATTGATAATGTGCTCGTGATAGATCCGACCGTCTCCTTTAGCGAAGTCGTTGACGATTTTCTGTGTCACAGCAAATGTCTTTGGGCTGGCCAGAGGTTTCACAGCCTGTAGTAACCCGTTCAACGACTGTCCTAGATTCGGCAAGGGAATGTTAGGCAGGTAGGACTGTTGACTGAATGTCACTCTCCTGTTATGGGTTAGAGATCTGTAGATATTTCTCGCCTTGAGGTCTTGACTCAGCCAAGGCCACAACCATAAATCTTCTTGTGACAGTACCATTGGACTCCCACCCAAGCTCACCTTCCTTGATGAAGGCTGTCTCAAATATTTAACAGTGTAATTTTCCGAAGGTTTCAATGGACGCAAACTGCCCGCGAGGACAACAGAACGATCCTTGACCTGCTCTACTTTTCCTGACTTGGTACCCGGATCATGGCGTACATCCGTCTCGGAAGCTTCACCATCCAAGAATGCAAACTGAAGAAACGAATCGTACCCGTGAAACAAGTCGTCTTTATGATCTAAAGAATACATAACCGCTTCTTCGAGAACGTCCGCCGTGACTAATTGTTTGGAGAAGTCAAACTGTTGATGAAGTGTTCTAGTCTTTGACTTATCAGAGACCTCGTCCACAGCAAAGGCGACTTTCTTATCTACTTTCTGTGTGCCTTCTTCTGCAGGGACAGGCTTAATATTCACGCTCTCCACACTAGGGAAAGACTCCCGCTGTTCTTTGTTATGCTGCAGGATTGACAAGTCGAAGTCTAGAATAGACGTGTTTCGTCGGATTTCTGGGTTGAAGTATTTCAGAAACCCATCTAATTTGATGTCTCGGGTGCTGCTAAGCCTTCTGGTGCGCTGAAGCCTTCTATGACCCTTGTCTAGGTTATCAAAAGTGGACGTTTGTTCCTTAAAATGATCCATTTCGTTTATCTTCTTATCTGTACACTTATCTCTTACTTTATTTGAGCAAACTTACCAATCACAGTTTTATCTACTACACTAACATGTAGAAACAGGACAACTGTTTGTCGTGAAGAACCCTGTGCCGTTTCTCGCAGTATATTGCTTGGTTTCAATTTTGCGATATATTCCAAGAAAATGACTTCCGTTAATTGCCGGTGCTTTATAGTTCGAGGTAAGAATGCGAAAATCTGGCGGCGTGATCACGTCACCATAATCATTGTCATGCGCCGTGCAGGTCGGCGCATGCGATAATTTCTGTCCAAAACCAAATGAGACGCTATCGTCATTTGGAGGTGACAAGTTTGAATTCGGCAACTAAAGATTAAATTTTTTTATGTTGTCTAATGTGTCCTTTAAGCCACTATTATTAAATTTAAGAGAGTGCTGAAAAGATATTTAGAGCGTGTTTTGCTGTATGGCTGTGAATCTTGGAATGTAGATGAACGAATTAGGAAGAAATTGAAAGAAAAAAAAACAGAGTTGTTGTTACTGAGACGAATGTTGTGAATTCCTTGGACTACCAGAGTAACTAACAACGACTGCTTGAAAGAGGCTAATGAAACTAGAACATTATATTCAACAATAAGAAAGAAGCAAACACCTTTCTTTGGTCATGAAATGAGAAGAGAGGCTTTGGAGAACATCGTAACAACTGGAAAGATTGAGGGGAAGCGAGTCGAGGGCAGAACAAAAGAAATTATGTTGGATGGACTGAGACGGTGGCATGGAGGAATATCATCAGCAAATTTAATCAAGGACCGCGATCTGTGGAGAGACATGAACGCCTACGCCAGCTGGCAGGACACTTAATGTTGATGAATGTGTTCTCTAATCTCAACTTCTTTGTTCGACTTCTAGAGCGCAAATCAATCAATGCATGATAATTTATTTGTGAGCTGTTTCATGACTTCTGTTGTCTTGAGCTTAGGTGAGTCAAGAACCGACGTCACAGCACTATGGACATTCCCATATGTGCTCAATCCTCAGCTTCAACAGCCAGCGAAGAGTCCTATTATTAAAAGTCAAAAACAATCTGAATTCGCTCAGCATTGTATGTAACCGACGAACAGTGTGTCAGTGCGCCACTAAACGGCTCCCTCATCAATTAATAATCAATAATAAATTTTGATTCAATACCTGCAATCGTATACAGGGTGTAATAATTATTGTGCAGTGTTTGAAAATATTGCCGGTCCAAGTTTTGTATTTACCTATTATATTGCATGAACTTTACAGAGGGTGAATGCAAAACTTTGACGGGCAATATTTTCAAACACAGTCATTAAAAATACACCCTATATAAAGTCACCAGTGAAGAGAAACCACCAGATAACGTACTTGCAAGACTTCCCGCAGAAAACTGTGGCTCCTCCTTTAAGGATTGAGATCCACAGGTTGGGAATCACCGGGCAGAGAAAGACGATTACCACTTTATGGACAGACCAGAAGAAATAATTATTCTACGCCCCAGAACAGGACATAGTTTATTACGCTACCACATGTAAACACCATTCAAGAATGGCGAATCCGCCATGTGCACGTGTGGATTGGCGCCGTAAACCGCAGACCACATTCTCCAAAATGGAGGTCAGTATGGTCGAATGGTAAAGTGCGCTCGTTCTTAAACATCGGGTGTGCTGATGTTCAGGTTGGGAGTTCAACCCCTGAATTGGTCAGCAATGTTGACTTCTCGTTCTGGACTTGAGGACGTAAATTACAAGTACCTTTGAAGTAGGAGTGTGTTCGCTTGAGGGCGAGGGGCACTGGTAATCAATCAATCAATCAGGCGTCGTCTCCACAATAAAGGTTGGCTGAAATGGATCTCAAACACTGTCTGTCTCTCGCACTGACTGTACATTCTGTCAGGCTGATGTTCGCCCATTTCTTGATGTTATCTTCCCACTTGTATCGTTGTCTACCTCTTCATCGCTTGTCCTTAACTTTGCCTTCCAGTATGGTTTTTATAAGAATATTATGTCTTTTAACGTTGCCGAAATATTTCACTTGCCCCTTTTTTTATTTCTTTCATCAACTCTCTTTTCACTCCCAGTTTTTCTAAAACCTATGTATCTGACTAATTTTGTTTCCATGAAATACGACATGTTCTTCCGTATATCCACATCTCCGGGGCCTCTATTCATCTTTCTAGTTGCTTGTTCGATGACCAGGCTTCCGCGCCATACACTGGTAATAGTAATAGGGAAAGCTAATCCACATGCAAAATTCAGTCCAGAGATACAAGAAGTAATGTGTGTGGACCACGCTTGAGTTCAAATAAAAATGAAATTCTCCAAACTGCCCTACATACGACATATCTAGACAAATCTTCAAGAGGCACAATAGTGGAAGATAAACTCTATGGACCACCGAATGAACTAAACAGACAATGCAGTTTATACAAGAAACAACACTGCAGATACAGACAATCAATTTCAAGCGAACGAAAGAAGAAACAGAAGAAGAACCACGCCTAGAGAAAATATAGTCGGTTTAAAACGGTTTACATCTTTTCGCGTCACATTCCATCAATTGCCAACCTCTTCGGTATGGCCCGCCGACAGGTCTCGCCTAAACAAACTTATGGCTTGAATATCCAGGGGTCTTAACACTTCTGTACAACCGCATGCTTGATATAAACAACCCGTCGGAAGCGTGTGTTTTATGGTCGTTTGAAACCATCTGCAGACTTGCAGAAGTCTTGTCTCCATTACATGGGAAATGGGCTGATGTGTTGAGCTGAGAATCGCGGAGTACTGGGGTCCATGTAGGTTTGGGGTCGGAAAGTGATGGCACATGTTGGTGAAATGACCTGCAGATGGGGGTCCATTTGTAACCGTAACAATCGGAAAGGAAATGCTTCTTATTCTTCTACTCCTCCTTGTTCTTGTTTTTATTGGCCATCATCATCATCATCATCATCATCATCATCATCATCATCATCATCATCATCATCATCATCATCATCATCATCATCATCATCATCATCATAATCATCATCATCATCATCATCATCATCATCATCATCATCATCATCATCATCATCATCATCATCATTTTCTCCTTCTTCGTAATCATCTTCTTCGTCAGTGTTTTCTCCTCGTCCTCCCCATATTCATCCTCTTTCCACTCCCCTCCTCCTCCCCTCCACCTCCTCCCCTACTCCTTCTTCTTCTTCTTCTTCTTCTTCTGCTTCTTCTTCTTCTTCTTCTTCTTCTTCTTCTTCTTCTTCTTCTTCTTCTTCTTCTTCTTCTTCTTCTTCTTCTTCTTCTTCTTCTTCTTCTTCTTCTTCTTCTTCTTCTTCTTCTTCTTCTACTCCTCCTCCTCCTCCCCCTCCCCCTCCTCCTCCCCCTTCTTCTTCTTCTTCTTCTTCTTCTTCTTCTTCTTCTTCTTCTTCTTCTTCTTCTTCTTCTTCTTCTTCTTCTTCTTCTTCTTCTTCTTCTTCTTCTTCTTCTTCTTCTTCTTTCGTTTTCCTTCCTTTGCTCTTTCTATCCCTCCACACTCGCTCCTCCTATTCCCCTCCTCTTTCTCTTAACCCTAATCTTCCTCCTCCTCATCTCCTCACTTCTTCCTCCTCCTCTTTCTTAACCTTTTCAACCATCTTCTTCTCTTCCTTTTCTTCTTCTCACTCCTCATTCTCTTCCTTCCTATCCTCCACCCATTTCTATCTTCTAATCATCATCGTCTAATTCCACCTAGGCTGGCGCGGGCGATCATGTCTCGTTTCAATCCTCTGGTCCCATCAATCACATATATCGCCAGGGGGATACCATCATGAAGTGCCGCACTGCGTGACACGAACCCTGATGACGCATAGGCGTCTCTTCTCACAGCTGACGCAGTCATCAATCTTTTCCCTATTTATTCAGTTTATCCCGTCTCACGACACGGCTAAAGAATTATGGCCAACTCGTCCTAATATCTGTAATAGCTTTTGCCTGCTCTTAAGAATCATCTAGAACATTGCAATTATTCATTCATACTAATCATCTTGTGGTTACCGTTCATCTGCCAGACGCCATTCTACAGAAGAAAATATTACCCAGAATTCTATTTACCGGGTCAGCCGACTGACGTATGACCTCATCTTCAGAAAAGTCTTGATAAGGAGAGAGATGGATTCTGTACTCAGTTAGGCTTAGAAATCTGTCTTGTTATTCTTCAATTATTATGAATGGTTATTACAAATAAAAAGTGTATAAACACGTTAAAAAAAAGTCTTAAAGTTTTAAAAGTCGAGAGGATCGACTTAATTGCACCGGGTGTTACCCCATACGGCTTGGTCTCTTACCGCAGGACGGCCTGCCGAAAGCGCCACACAAAGCACGAACTCCGTAATTCCGGCAACAACGACCCCCGGGAGTCTCCGAGAAAACTGAACTCGTGAACAGAAATACGTAGCCCGGAATCGAACCCACAACCTTCGGAGCGCGAGGCAAACGGCTTGACCACTTCGCCACAGAGATTCATGGTGAATGGAACCAGTCTGAAATAAGTCAATATGTTTAAGTATTTGGGAATTTAATAACAGCAGATGGAAGATGTCTTCAGGAAGTTAAACATATAATAGCCCAAGCAAAGGCAGCATTCCACAAGAGGCCAATTTTCTATGCAATTTATCTTTGACAATGGAGGTATGGACAAGAGTTCTTTAGTGCTATATTGAGCCAATCTTGATGTACGGATGCGAATCAAGGACAATTAGCAGACATGTGAGAAATTATGTGGAAGCTAGGGAGATATGGGTGTGTAGAAGAATGATGAGAATACCGTGGACAGCTGACAGACAGACAGACAGACAGACAGACAGATAGACAGACAGACAGACATACACACAGACAGACATACACACAGACAGACAGACAGACATAATCATCCTGCTCCATTCATTGAGACATACACACACACACACACACTCACACACTCACACACACACACACACACACACTCACACACACACATACACACACAAATCACCATTTCTGCGTCGGAAATAGGTAGCTACTTTGCGACAATTAGATTATCCACAGAAAGCGCCGAAGGGTGCCGTTGTTCTGACTTCCCCCTGGTGTGTCGTAAAACGAATTTTCAAATGTGCTAATCTGATCTCTGGAGAGATACAGAACTAAAAAAAATATATATAATTGGAAACTTGACAGAAACCATCGAGTACAGTAAATAATGTCGGTCAAATCTTTTATAGATGGGAGAACGAAGATACAAGACTGTTGGCAACAAGCAAATGTAACAATAATATTGGAATTCATTTTTTGTTGTTGGTTTTGTTGTATGCTCGCTTTGAACGGGGGCATAGACTATACACTTTCTGCTACTACTAACACCACCACCGCCACTTCAACCGCCACCCCATCTTCTTCCTCCATAAAAAACAAAACAACAACAATAGCAGCAGCAGCAGCAACAACAACAACAACAACAACAACAACAACAACAACAACAACTACTACTACTACTACTACTACTACTACTACTACTACTACTACTACTACTACTACTACTACTACTACTACTACTACTACTACTACTGCTGCTGCTGCTGCTGCTACTACTACAACAACAACTACTACTACTACTACTACTACTACTACTACTACTACTACTACTACTACTACTACTACTACTACTACTACTACTACTACTACTACTACTACTACTACTACTACTACTACTACTACTACTACTACTACTACTACTACTACTACTACTACTACTACTACTACTACTACTACTGCTGCTGCTGCTACTGCTGCTGCTACTACTACTACAAGTAGTACTACCACTACTACCACTACTACCACTGCTACTACTGTGCTGCTGCTGCTGCTACTACTACATGTAGTACTACAACTACAAGTAGTACTACCACTACTACCACTACTACCACTGCTACTACTGTGCTGCTGCTGCTGCTACTACTACATGTAGTACTACAACTACAAGTAGTACTACCACTACTACCACTAATACTACTGCTGCTGCTGCTGCTGCAACTACTATACTACTACTAGTTGCCACGACAAGTGAGTACACTGTACTGATATTTGTATAAGGCTTAGCCAATACATCTGTTACTCATGTCACTCGCCATTTGAGAATCCACCCTGACTGTTGACGTACTTGTAATTTACGTTCCCAAATCAAGGGCGAGAAATCAACATGTCAGTCCAACTGTCCGGCGTGTGGAACGAACCGCTATCACCAAAAAAAGTTTAAGATTGAACGCATTAAACCTCTCATCTACGTTGACCTCTTGAGTTGAGTTTAATCTACTTATCTCACCCAAACCGCAGCTTGTGCTAAAGTTTCGTGCTATTAAACATTCAGGGTAGATTTGGACGCCAAAGACAATTAAAGTGGCATACAAAAGGAAAAGTATTTTACTCATTAATAAGGATTATCATGAGCACACTTCGGACAGGGCCATAGGTGCTTCCGAGCCTCTTAACATCTCCGCCAGGGTATTTATCGACTGGCCGTACCAGTTCTGTTTTTTTTTTTAAATTATTTGTTTCATTCAGAATGTTTATTCACTAAAAAGTTACAACAGCGACCATCTTGATATTGTCTGTAAGCGGGAAACATTCTGGGAAGGGGGACGACCCCCTCTGACGATCAGAAAACCTCTGCCGTGTTTGCTCTGCAGCAGAGTTTTTATCACTGTGGTGACATCATGCAGCCGCTTAATTAACGCCTCCAGATGTGGTGATATCTCGGGTGAATAGTCCTGTCTCCAGATGTGGTGATATCTCGGGTGAATAGTCCTGTCTCCAGATGTGGTGATATCTCGGGTGAATAGTCCTGTCTCCAGATGTGGTGATATCTCGGGTGAATAGTCCTGTCTCCAGATGTGGTGATATCTCGGGTGAATAGTCCTGTCTCCACTTATAGTGACACCACGGGTGAGTGGTCCTGCCTCTAAGTGTGGTGGTACCACGGTAGGTGGTCCTGCCTCTAAGTGTGGTGATACCACGGGTGTGTGGTCCCGTCTCCACTTGTGGTGATACCCCGGGTGAGTGGTCCTGCCTCCAGGTGTCGTGGCATCAAGGATGAGTATTTCTTCCTGCGATGCTTGGACATCCTACTGTCACAGCAAGCTTTCCAAGGGCAAAGGTGGATTACTTTCATCAGCACCTTTATTGAAGCCAAATTTGACAACGGTGAGAATAAAACTGTCACAAAATGCATTGAAACAAAATTGGCGCCGTTATGAGACTACAAAAACTAGAACATGTTGTGACAACTGGAAAGATTTGCGGAAACAGAGATAGAGGAAGACCAAACGAGAAGATACTTTTCAGTCTTGTCTGATGGTACGGAAGGGAGTCATTACACGAATTGATCCATGACTTCTGAGATCGTAATTTGTGGAGAAGCATGATCGCCCACGCCAGCCCGCATGACACTGAATGATGATGATGATGATGATGATGATGATGATGATATAATGCAGTTCTTGTTGCAGTCATCAGTACAGAAACTCTATCCTTAGAGCTTGACATTGCGATTCGTATTCCGGTTGTACCGTCAACTCAGACAGGGGAATTATTGGTGTTTTATGTTTGCGACAATGATGTTTCTCGCTTTTCATTCTTTACCTATGCAAGTCCCAGTTCTGTGTTGGTTAATCAAATGTCGTGTGTTATTGACAAAATGTTATGTCTGGCGACTCCCCGTCTCACTCTCATATCCCTCGCTACCATCTCCCTCACTCCCATTTCCCTCACTCTCACCTCTCTCACACCCATTTCCCTCAATCTCATCTCCCTCACACCCACCTCCCACACTGCAACCTCCCCCACTCCCATCTCCCTCACTCCCACCTCTCCAACTCCCATCTCTCTCATTCCCATCTCCTTCACTCCCATTTCCCTCAATCTCATCTCCCTCACACCCACCTCCCACACTGCAACCTCCCCCACTCCCATCTCCCTCACTCTCGCCTTCCTCACTCCCACCCTTCTCTCTCTCTCTCTCTCTCTCTCTCTCTCCTACCTCTCTCACACTCACCTCCCTCATTCCCAAATCCCTCACTACCATCTCCCTTACTCCCATCTCCCTCACTCCCATCTCCCTCATTCTCATCACCCTCACTGCCTTCTCCCTCGCTCCCACCTCCCTCACCCCCATCTCCCTCACTCTGGACAAGGAAGCAGAATCCCAGGTGTAATCAAAATCATCTGTCCTTCCAGCGTCTCTTAGAGTGCTGATGATGCCAGGCCCATCCATTGATCTCCCTACATCTATCATCGCCATGCACGCTAACCAATCGGCTCGCTCGTTGCTGTTTCTGCTTGACTGCCCCGCTATAGAGACGAAACTTCATCGTTCTGCGCCATTGCGATAGACGTGGGCGGTCATGTTTCGCCATCTCGGGAGATCACCAGAGTCGTGGATCAGCTCCGTGTTCTTGTCTCGACCATACCATGTGGCCAAGACGTCCAGGTATTTACTTCTATGCCTTCCCCTTGTTCTTTCCCCCTGAATCTTGCCAGTTGTCACCAAATTCTCCAATTTATTTCTTTTTATAACGAGTCCAAAATATTTTGACTGTCTACGTCTAATTTCTTTCATCTGCTTCGTGTAAGATTTGCTCATTAGTGTTTCTGTCTGTCCATGATATTCTTTGCATTTTTCTCAGAAACCACATTTCCACTACCATTAGATTGGTTATTTTTTCCAGCTTGTCTGCTCATTCGCCATCTCACACAGTCATCAGAGTAGTCCTGGATTAGCTCCGTATTCTCGTCTTGACCATTCTAAGTGGCCAAGCCATCTATATATTTATGTTTCTGCCTTCCCTTTGTTCTGTTCCCCTCAATCTTCTCATTTATCAATATGTTTTCCAGTTCTCATAACATAACATGCCCTAAAAAATCTTGACTGTCTACGGGTAATTTCTCTAACAAGTTTACAGTTTCTATGGACTTGAAAAGGCCGCGGGCAATCTGGAAGCAGATCACTTTGCGTTGATTTAGATTATATGAACTGCGTGTTCAGAAAATGGTGGCGACCGGTTGCTGAACTAACTAGTTTTGCATTATACAGTAATATGTGTGAAGCTGCTGGTTTTCTAGTGACTGCCGCTTCTATCAACGATGAACTGTAATTTTCGAGACGGCCTTTTGCGTTGGCATTCAGGCAGCGGCATTATGCATAGAATACTTGTGCGCTGTTGGTTTGTCGAGACTCCTGTCTGTTCCACTTTTCACATGGGGCAGTAAGAAGCATTTTGTGTGATATTCACTGGCACAGGAATGGAGCATTATGTGGCGACCCTTTGCCGTGAAGTTGGAACCGCGACTAACGACTAGATTATATGAGCGGTAACCGTTCAGAAAGCAGTGGCAAATTACTGAACACAAAACAGTAATTAAATAGTGGGGTGCATTGCTACGTCCAGTTAGAAAGTCATGGAACTAACTGTTATCATCATCATCGTCGTCATCATCATCATCTAACTAAATATTCACAGTCAGCGTATAATACAAATGGATGTTTCATTAATTGTTCTATATTAAGTTTTGTTTAGATAAACACATAGTAAACTTCTGTTAAATAAAGCACGTAAAAACTAAACAGTTACTGTCATTTTTTAGACAAGGCGTGCCCTAGTTACATACAAAAGTACAAGGGCGGCGCCATTGTGCGTCCTGGCACGATTACGCCACTGGGAGCAGGTGAACAGAAGGTAATTCTTGCATCTGTGAGCACCGGTGTTGCCCGTGCTGTATCTTAAGTTTAGGGTCATTCTTATCTCGTGGCCTCGTCTGTCCTCGGCTAGTCCTGGCAGTGCTGAAACTGTGTGTACTTGTTAATGGGGCTTGTGAAATAGGGGGATTCCTATTCATGTGTTACCTGTCTGTCTGTCTGCCTGTCTGTCTGCCTGTCTGCCTGCCTGCCTGCTTGCTTGTCTGCCTGCCTGCCTGCCTGCCTGCCTGTCTGTCTGTCTGTCTATCTGTCTGTCTGTCTGTCTGTCTGTCTGTCTGTCTGTCTGTCTGTCTGTCTGTCTGTCTGTCTGTCTGTCTGTCTGTCTATCTGTCTGTCTGTCTGTCTGTCTGTCTGTCTGTCTGTCTGACTGTCTTTCTTTTTTTTTTTTTTTTTTTTCGTTCATCCGGAGTGTTTTTTCAGATGTGATTGCGATGTGTCTGTTATGCGCCATTGGGCCGAAACCCGTAGGCCAACACATCGACTTTAGCGTGCATTTTTGACCAGGTAGCATTCCTGGGAGACTCTCACTTTTGTGGCGCCATCTGCAACCATGCTGGCCAAGGTGGAACGGTCGAAGACAACGGTCATCCCTCAAAGGAAGGCAGGGACAGTCCATAGCATTTTCCGCCATCCAAGGTTGCTTCCATAGTTGCAGGGCCGACACATAACGCCCTGGATCTGGGCTCACCGAGGGAGATCGTCACGTCCTGCTCATGGCTGCTTTAAATCCTCACTTCAATATATTGGTCATATCGTTTCCCCGGGTCATTCCCGCACAAACCAGACAGGTTTGCAGACGGCATCCACTCAGCGAGTTTTCGGACATGTGCTTGTCGTTGCGCCCATCAGAGCTTTTCCAGGCTCAACAGACATTCGGAAAACTACCCAGTCAGAGCTGTTCCGAACAAGAGCGGCATTCGGAAACTAGGTAGTCAGAGCTGTTCCTAGCACGAGAGACATTCGGAATAGACATTTCACTCGGACGTAATTGCGTAGTGTCAATTTTTAGTTTGCCACCCGTAGGACGACACTTCCGACTTCAGCGGGCATTTTTTAATGAGGTTAGCCATCCTCTGGTTTCGAGGCACGTTGGACTGTTGTGATGTCGCTAACATCTCAGCTGGTCAAGATAGAACGATGAACGACATCGTGGACGGCCCTCAAGGGAAGGCAGGGGCAGACCATGAGCATTCCCTTGCTATCCAAGGAGGCTTCCATAATTGCAGAGCCGGCACATATTGCTCTGTGACTGGGCTCACCCGGGGAGTTGCCACGTCCTGCTCATGGCTGCTTTAGTTCCTCACTTCCATGTGTTGGGCAACTCGTTTGCCACTGATCGCTCAAGCACACACCAGGGACGGTCAGACTGCAAGCGACACCCACGCTTTTGACTTCGGACCACGCAATAGGTTCGCTCGCCGTGCGTTCCATTTTGCGTCATTGAGACGTTCTTCCACTTTTGTCTACACTCTCTATGAGTTAGATACAGTTTTCGCAGCCACTTTCTTCGACTTGGGCACTTTTTTGACTTTTTGTACTCGCTCACGAGGTAGGGTACTTGTGCTGCCGGCTCAGCATCTTACCTTCGTGCAGCGGTGAACGAGAAACGGCCTGGCCTCTCATCCGGGAATCTCTCATATCCCCCAGCTGAGAGCCTTCGAACTTCTATCAGACCTGAGCATGTAGCTTGCTCAGTATCACGCCTTTATTTTTCGAAAGGTGGCTATCGGCCGGGCTCTCAGGTCCGAGGGTTTGTGGCTTAGAGGCGTTCAGCCACAGCCCTCGACAGGGAGCCTTTAGTGTTTTGTCCGGACCAAGAACTTCTGCCTTCGTGCGCCTGATTTAAATTTTAGACTGCTATCCTCAGTCTCACCTGCAGAGCAGCAGGTTGTGTCTCTCTTAGTCTGGTCCCTATCCCATATGCTGTCCGATATGTAGTTTTTCACCCATCGGCAAGCACATGGGGTCGATGGGACACGCAAGCTCCCCCACCACGGCAAGGTGGAGACACATCGGGGGAGGTCTGACTGTCTGATTCTCATTCTCTATATCACACACTCTCTATCACACACACTCACTACCAGACACTCTCTCTCACTCTCTTTCACCATCTCAGACTCTCTCTCTCTCTCTCTCTCTCTCTCTCTCTCTCTCTCTCTCTCTCTCTCTCTCTCTCTCTACCTTGACCACAAGTAGTCTGACTATGGAAGACATGGCAGTAAGTAAAGCAATAACATGGCTAGAGACACATACCTTCGCTCGGGCATGTTTCCTTAGTGACTCAATGATTATGTTCAGGAAAATAGAGATGGGGTGGGTCCGAAGACACTGGCTGTTGTTTGGAGCAGTCTCGGCTCGCAAAGATTAGTTTCATTTTCGTGCCAGGGCATGCGGGAGTGCAAGGAAATGAGCGGGCTGACAAGCTCGCAGGTAGGGCTACCGTGGAGGACGGACGAGCCATGGACCAGGCTGGTATACTGAATGCTCTACGAGAACTAAGACGTTTGCGAGAACCAAGTGATGACTGTGAATCTACAACCATGGTCAGACTGCGAGAACAGCAAGTTAAAAGATATGTGGCCAAACAAGAACACTACGCGGGAAGCCAAAGAAGATTAATAAACCAACACAGAACTGGTGTCGTGCGCGGCGGGATTTACTGAGGAGGGATCCGAGCACTTATGGACTGAATGGTTCGATGCGCAATGAGGATGATCTGTCGACTAACTAAAACAGAAAAAAGCAAGGAAGAAAAATACATGAAAACAAACAAAAGATGTTAATGCTGAAGGAAGGAATGAAATAGAAAGACAGAAGGACAAACAAAAAACTAGACAGAACAAAAGAAAGAAAGAAAGAAAGAAAGAAAACAGAAAGAAACATTGGATTGGCCGAATGTAAGACGGGCCTGCATGTCCAATTTATTACCCTTTGAAAATAATGTTCGTTTGTTCGTTATACCTATCTACTAAACTACCAATCTACCTACTAACCACCTAATCAAGAAACCAAGCAACCAACCTACATACCTACCTACCTACCTACATATTTACCTTCCAATCTACCCACCTACCTACCTATAAGTCTACCTAACTGTATACCCACCAATTAATCTACCCACCTTTCAACCAACCTACCTACCTGCCAATCTACCTACCTACAAATCTACCTATCTACCAGCCTACCAACCAACCACTCTACCTACATACCAACCTACCTTCCTACCTACCTACATACCTACCAATCTACATATCTACCAACATATCAAAATACCCACCTACCAACCAACCAACCTACCTACCTACCTATCTACCTACGTACCTACCAATCTACCTACCTACCTAAAGAAAGAATGGCATACAGACATCAGCCCAACGATTCAACTCGTCTATCCTCGTCATACATTTCCTTTTCAAAGAAGCTCGCCGACAGAAGCAGACCTGATAACTCTGGAACAGCTTACCCACGTGACCTTTCTCACGTCTGCAGCGAGCCTTCCCCGCCAACAGATTAATAACAGGCTTGCGCAGGTATGAGATGAGGTGTCTTAACCACTCGACAGGCATCTGGCAGCCACTTGTCCAACTGGCATTCACTGGCAGTGAGCGGAAATGCTCACAACACGCGCATTTTCCTGACCTCTTCCATGGTAGCTACAACAGAACATGGCCAACACAAGGGGGAATTCTCTGCCCCGGCAAAGTATTAACATGAACTGGATTAGTAGAGGTCATTACGGCTTAATGGATAAGAAAGCTCGCTCTTAATCTTCCGGTGTGCTGTTGCCGAGGTAGAAGGGTTCAATCCCAACACCGGTCAGTAGGATTAACATGTTGATTTCACGTTCTTGAGTTGGGGACGTAAATTACAAGTGCCTCAGAAGTCAGAGTGGTTTCGCCTGATGGCGAGGGACACTGGAAATAGGGAAAGCTAATCCACACGCAAAATATAAGTGCAGTGTGGACAAAGCGAGGGAACAACACACAAAGACACACACACACACACACACACACACACACACACACACACACACACACACACACTTGTAGATTTGGTACGGCCGTTAGAGTCGGACAGACAGGCAGACAGATGGACAAACATACGGATGTTAATGGTATTGATGATGTTGCTTCTCGCAATCGCGTTTCCATGTTTGCGCTCATCTGTCTGGAGCAGCCGTCGAATCTTTGCGAC
>OY992888.1:70909698-70929698 GCA_963921405.1 Cepaea hortensis | reverse complement strand
TTAGCAATATATTAAAACTCGGTGGAAAATCCTGTTTCAAATTAGCACATCCTTTAAACGCCAATACCATTTTCTAGTAATTTCCATCATTCCCGTATATAATTACAATTTTCCAGCGCCATTCCTCGGTAGTTTCCGGCTTATTTCGGAAAACAATAACGAGGTCAGCTGAATACGGGAAAAGACGAAGTGCCATATTTTCGGGAGAGTATCCAACCCCAAATGACTTATCTCGCTTAAGAAAGCCCAGACTACAGAACCATACAATTTTGCGATACAACAGTCTAGTGTAGGACACTTAAGATGTCCTCTCGAGTCCTATAATCGCCGCACGGGCTGGCAAGGACATAAGTCTCTATTTTCGGAGAAATTACTCCTTAAAAGCGAGCTTGTGGAAGTCTGGGCAATCATGGCTCCTTAATGGAGTTATTGATTCTGTTTTTGGTTGATTTGTTTTGGCTTCGAGCGGCTTGAAAAGAAAACGTGACAATATAATAAAGATTGGGGGTAACACGGAGGGATTATCTAACTTGTTGGAGGGAGAATTGGTGAAACAATTGCCTGGGGAATATGGAGTAACCTGTGCTTTGTCCTTGTCTTAACTGTCATTATCGATTATGAAATCCATACACCACACGAGATAATGCGACGATTAGTGTCAGTGATTGCTGGATAGGCGGTATCGAATAGCCGCGGTGGAATATAGGTTGGTTAGAGTGGTGTATAGGGGGTAACGGGTGTATGTTTGTATGTGGATGTAGGACGAATGGATGGATGGAACCACAGACAGATAGATAGATAGACAGACAGACGGACGGACCGACGGTGAACGGATGAATAGGTGAATGGATGGATAAATCGATCTATGGATAGATAGACAGAGAGAGAAACAGACAGACAAACAGACAGACAGACAGACGGACGGATAGACGGACGGACGGACAGACAGACAGGTGTGTGTGTGTGTGTGTGAGAGAGAGAGAGAGAGAGAGAGAGAGAGAGAGAACTAACTTTGTCTTGAAAGACTTAAGAATTGGGCTCGCAGGCCCGTCTTATCTCTCTGCTCTCATACATTATTCCATTTGTACATCACTTATGAAGCTAATCTTAGACAACAATGACAACAATAGAAACAATATGTTTTATAAATGCATGTAAAATGTGCAATAATAATTGAGAGAGAGAGAGAGAGAGAGAGAGAGAGAGAGAGAGAGAGAGAGAGAGAGAGAGACAGACAGACAGACAGACAGACAGACAGAAAGACAGAGAGGGGCAGGTAAATAGATGGATAACAGAATGTCAAACAAACAGACAGTAGCAGTGGATGATCATTTGTCATCATGCCTGCCAGTATTACTTATTTCGTCCAATTTATCAATAATTCCTCCATATTACACGACTTTCAAAAAGCCTTCGACAGTATCCACCGTCCATCACTTTGGAATCTACTTAACATCTATGGTTTTCCTACCAAATATACCAACGTCATAAAATCTTTCTACAAAGAGACACGTTGCTGCGTAAGAACAGAAACAGGCAACTCTGACTGGTTCTCAGTGGAAACAGGAGTGAAACAGGGTTGTGTCTTATCACCGATGCTCTTTGGAATAGCTATCGATTGGGTCATGCGCAAATGCAGAAACAACACAAATATGGGTATCCATTGGGTTGACAAAATTCTAGAAGACTTGGACTTTGCCGACGACATAGTGCTTTTGAGTTCAACACATCCGGATGGTCAAGAGAAAATAAACCACCTCCAAAATGTTTCAGGACAAATTGGTCTCCAAATTAACACCACAAAAACAAAGACTATTGATCTTACCAACAGTTCAGATGACACCAAATTGAACAGCTACGTTCTTGAAAAAGTCAACAGCTTCACATACCTAGGAAGCAAAATGACATCTACAGGGGACTCAACACCAGAAATATCATCTAGAATCGCACTGGCATCTGGTGCCTTCAATAAACTGTCAAACATCTGGAAGTCAAAGACACTCAGCAAACACACAAAACTTAAAATCTTCAACTCTTGTGTGATTCCAGTGTTAACGTATGGATGTGAAAGTTGGAAATCAACGGTAGCTTTAGATAAAAAATTAGATAATTTTGAGAACAAATGTTTTAGAAGACTTCTAAACATCCACTGGACAGACTTCAGAACCAATACGCAAATAAGACTAAGCAAGATAAAGTATCCAATTTCACAAGAAGACGCCGTTGGAACTACATCGGCCATGTACTCAGTGTCACTTGTCGTCCCGGGAGGAACGTGGAATCAACAAGCACACCTTTAATATCCTTCTACTATTGGAACTATTGAATGACTTTTGTCTACACTCCTCCCTTCTGTCTTCCATACACACACACACACTCTCTCTCTCTCTCTCTCTCTCTCTCTCTCTCTCTCTCTCTCTCCCTCTCTCCCTCTCTCTCTCTCTCAATCCTTCATAACATACCATGACAACAGTTTCCTCCAACAATTAATAACATGTTTATTGTTGAAAACTATGTCAGTTGTATGTATTGAATGTGTATATGTAGTTGGTCGTGTCTGCTAGTGTGAGTGCAAGATAGGACTCTGGAATTCGTATGTGCCGTATACTTTCTCGCCTCGTCAATACGGCCAAACCACAGGACATCAAACATAGAAATGGACAGATCTCACCCTGGATGCTCCGTTCTGCTTGAGTCTGGAGGTACATCCGTTATTTGAAAAAAAAAATCACCACTGTCTAGCACTGTCTATCAGTTTTTTGAATACATTTAAAACCGTTCTGGTGTTCTTCAATGTTTCTTTTAGTTGAGTACCCAATTAAATTATAGTTTAGCCTATTTCGCTCTGCGTGTATAACTTAAAGTTCTTTCACTGGGGTTCACAAAAACCTGTTACTTGCCATTCGTTATGTCAGCCCACGATTAGTGAATGGCTAGGTTGAATTTTCTCTAGTGACATACTTTCACTGCACCTGTGCTGTTAGGGTCTTTACTCTTTTCTGAACAGGTCAGGAGTATATATGAAACCTGGGGACATATATACAATCAGGTGAGATGAATCTGCTTCAAACTACTTCTTATGTGAGTGTCCTTCTCTAGCCATATTGAGAAGCCTCCGAAAGACACTCTGACATAAGATTGATGATTGCACTAAAGTTTAACCGATTAGATAAGCTAAGGAAATGCTACAAGTCAAGAACAAACGCCTATTTCCCTATGCTATACTATTACGCTAAGGTTAGATTACCTTATCACTTCTATGATCATCCATGAATTGAAATTTATATATAAGCACATATGCACTAATATCCCATTGCCTTAAACAATACGGGACTATAATTTCTTTCCACACACAGGATGCATAGATATCTCTGTCCAGGTTTGGAACACACACTAACTTCCAAACAAGTTTTCCACTCATTTATACCGAGTGTCCAATCCTCCGTTGTGTTTTGATCCACAATCAAATTTTGCCGTAAGTCCCCACATCAAACGTCTGTGAAGTCACGTATTCGTCAATTGCCCGCTCCGTTCCGCTCCTCCACTAGTTCCCTGTGTTCCCCTACGCTAGTACCTCCAAGCGTCCGAACCCTTTGATCGCCGTCTTCGTGCGTTTTCCCGTTCTCGAAGTCTCCCCGTCGTTCTGTCCTTTGAAGTCGATGGGCAATGACCGCTCACACTGTATCCTAGTTTTATACCAGTCGGTCAATGATCTTTAATTTATCCTCATCTCAGACTGAAGTACTCGATTGTTAACCCTCCTCCTACATTGCAATTAATCTTACTATTAAAGTTCATCATGGAATCATTAACTCACAGTATCCCGTGACAGCCGGTCTCTCTGGCTGTGGGGTTACAACACTTTCTCTCTGTAATCCCGTTTATCACGCAGAGTCTCGCAGCGGAGCGAGAACTGAGGTGGTTCGACCCCCGCTCGTGACTTGCGGATACTGAGCCGGCCGCTCAGAAAGCAATGGCAAACTACTGAGCGTAATCTTGCCAAGAGATCAACAGACAGCTGAAAGATGCTGCTGTTGACAGCTAAGTCCTGTAAAAGGATACGCAAAAACATTTATCCCGTGACACTCAGAATGGACAAGACAAGACTCCCCTACCAAGCCCTCATATGGTCACCAGTAGGGAAAAGAAAACGGGGAAGACCAAGAGAGACCCTGCGTAGAACCATCATTAGAGAAGGCTCATTCAACGGCCAAGTAAATATCCAAGATCTACAACAGGTAGCAGCGAACCGCCAAGCATGGAGAGTCAGGACTTCTGCCCTATGCGCCGCCTTTGGCTCAAGAGGAAAGACTAACTAACTAATTACATGGCGCATTTCCGTTTCCGGTTGTATTATCTGCTTTTCGTTCAACAACCGTCTTCGAATTGAGGAGCACTCCCCGTGTAAGAACCTTCCTTTGGCGCCTCAACTTTGCTCTTGTCTATGTAGTAAGGCAGTGTTGAGATAAGTATTGGGGGGGGGGGGGGGGGGGCGTTCGTTCGCTTTGAACTCAAGCGTAATCCACAAACGTGCTGCTGCATCTAGTCATACAACTTTATGGACACTAGCGTGGCCGAATGGATAAGAACGCTGCTCTTTAACTTCCGGTGTGCTGATTATGAGGTACAACCCCTACAAGCGAGATGGATTAAAACGTTGGCTTCTCTACCTTGGCTTCGGGACGTCAATTACAAGTACCTGAGAAGTCAGAGTAAGTTCACCTGATGGGAAGGGCACTGGTAATAGGGAAAGCTAACCCAAACGCAAAATATCAGCCTATTGCACTAGCAGCGGCAGGCCGTGTGTGGAATACGTTTGAGTTCAAAGCAAGATAAAAAAAACAAACAAACCCATAGCATTTCCTGCCTCGAGAAATGTTTATCTTGGTGCTGTCGTCATCGTCACAGTTTGCCTATAATAATTTTATTGTCTAGTTTGTTCGCTAACGTTTATTATCTAGCGTGTTCTTTAAATTTCATTATCTAGTGCGTTCTATAACTATTATTTTCTAGTGCGTTCTCTAACGTTTATTATCTAGTGTGTTCTCTAACTTTTATTATCTAGTACGTTCTCTAACGTCTTGTTCTTTCCTTTCCCCTTCTGTAATACCAATAACTTCTCTTTAATTTATTCCTTCTATAATAATTTTGTGTGAAACGAGACAATTTTAATTTCAAAAGCTTCATCTAGAGATGATAATTTAGTACCCATTGCTCCAGAATGTAAACTTCGCTGGCTTGAATCCAAAGTGGTTCTCAGCGAAAATTACAATAGCTAGACCCCAGAAAAACAATTCACAGTGTGAAGTTTACATTAAACTGCAAATTTTTTAAGAGACGAGAATAAAAATGGACAGGCTAAATTATTTTCCAGACGCTTTTAATGATCGCAACGAACGGAGTAAGCCAACTTCGCTATTTTATTGTTTTCGCAGAAACGATTCTGCCTTTTTACTTAAATAAGTTAATTAGGTCTGCGGAGAATATAGTGTGAGGACGCAATTATTGTTTTCATCCTGATTTTATTTTGCTCTTTACCAATATGGCGTAGAATGTGCTAAGTGCAAGAGTGCGATAGACACGGTTCGGTGCACCGATTGGCTGCCGGGAAAAGTGAGCAGCTGTAGAAGTGAACAGCAGTGCTCTGACTTATCCCGACGTACGGAAATTGCTGTCATAGGGGACATTAGTGGCCACCCATGATGATGTGGAAGGCGAGGTGAAACTACCACATTATGTTCCGAATAATAAATTTATTAGCAGATTACATATCTATCCGGCTCCGTGGCTAAAGGCTTGCGAACGAGGTTCGTGAGCCGGGTATCAGGCGCTCGAAGCTCAGCTGCGACCGATTTGTGCAGCAGACCGTGTCGCGTTGTGTTATAACGTGCTGGTATGGGAGCCAGTTGTTCAGAAAACAATGGCAAACTACTGAACGTAACACTTGCCTAGTACATCAACAGCAGCTGAAAAATGCTGGCGTTCACTGGAACGTCATGTAAGGGATACGCAACAATTTTATTATTATATCTAGATTGTAGGAATTTTTTGTTTGTTTATTTGTTCATTTGTTTTTTTTTTTGTTTTTATTTTTTTTGGCGCTCGCTCGCTTTGAACTCAAGCGTAGTCCATACACACTATTAAAGTAGTGATGGATTGAATTTTGCATGTGAATCAGCTTTCCCTATTAACAGTGTCCTTCACCATCAGGCGAACCCACTCCGACTTCAGAGGTACGTGTAATTTACGTCCCCAAGTCAAGGACGACAGGTCAACATGTTAGTCCAGCTGTCCGGTGTAGGGGTTGAACCGCTGACCTCGGCATCAGCACAACGGATGTTTAAGAACACGCGTTCTTACCCATTCGGCTATGCGGACCTGCGATTGGAGGAATGATATGCTAAACTTTATACGTGTCTTCAGACACAATAACACGAAATAGACGTTTTAGACATGCCAAAGTGGAAATCCAGGCGAAACTATCAGATTATGTCCCCGGGATGGTTAACCCGGTCAACAAATGCCCGCAGAAGTCGGATGTGTCGGCCTAACGGCGCAGGAACGCAGATTTGCTGTAAACAGGCACAACGCAATCACATCCGAAAAAAAAAACTCTGGATGAACGAAGAAGAAGATATTTTTTTTTTTTTTTTCTCCGCGTTTCCATCCTGGTTCAGGATATTGCGGTCAACATCAGCATCTTTCAGCTGTATGTTGATTCCTAGGCTAGATTACGCTCTTCAGCACGCCACGACTTTCAGATATTATGTCCAAGAGAATATATTTATGAGCATATTACATTGGGTGATGATGACGAAAGCTGCATTACTTTGTGTTACTTTATATTGTCTACACTGCCACAGCTCTACCGCAGTTCCACTAATTTTATTCGAATTTAGCTGGCGTAGTGGCAAGACACTCGCTTCCCAACTCGTTGGTCATGTGTTCAATCCCCAGCCGGGCGCATTCAGATTTTTAAGTGTTTACCCTGGTTCTATGGTCGACCAAATATAAAATCATCATCATCATCATCCAGTGCCTTGCCGGATGGCATGGGCGATCCTGTCTCTCCATAAATTGCGATCTCCGTCGGCCTATATCAATTCGTGTGTTGACTCCCTTCTGTACCATGCCACTAGACTGTCAAGAATGTTCTCAGGCAGTCTTCCTTTATCTTTCTTTCCATAAATCTTTCCGATTGTCACAACATGCTCCAGTTTTTTCTTCTCATCATGTGGCCAAAATATGATGACTGATTTTTTCTTGATGTTTGTGATGTTTAGCTTCCCTCAAAATTTCCAGATTGCTCATTTGGCCCTCCAATTAATTTTCAGCATTATCATGTAAAACCAGATCTCCAAGGCTGCTAGGGATACTTTTGCCTGGTTTACTAATTGTCCAGGATTGGCAGCCGTATGTTAAAATTGTTCTATGTAACATGCAAGAACTCCTTTTCTAACGTCGTAGGACAAGGACTTATTGCACAAAATGTTCTTTATTTGATAGAATGCAGTGTTTGCTTGTCCTGTCCTGTTCTTTATCTCTGTGATGCATCTTCCATACGATGTTATTCATATCTGAATTTCCTCACGTTCCCACAAAATAACGTTATTTACTTTAATTGCACATTTAGGCACAATCTGTTTCTTTGATATCACCATGATTTCTGTCTTTCTATTATTCAAGCTAAGGCCAGTTTTTTTCCCCACTTTCTACAAGGCGAAGGTGTTGCGGACGCAATCCGTAATCCTGCATAACACGTACAAAACTCAGCTACGGGCGATTTGGCAGTAGACTGCCTTGTGTTTTTTTTTAAAAAAGGAAATGCAAACTACTGAACGTAAACTTACCAAGAGATCATAAACAGCATACAAATGCTGGGGTTGACTGCAACGTCCTGTAACAGGATATTAAACTAACTAAAAAGAAACAACAGTGTCTACATAATTATACAATCAGAAACAGAAAGACCATATTCTACGACTTCCTTCAGTAAAACGGCGGAAACATCCATATGCCAACCGAGCCACGCAAGTCTAACCCCCTGGCGAGCTAGCTAATCGAAGGATCCGAGCGGGGTACCAGATGCCCTCAACAGCAGCCCAACATCCCAGGTTGCCAGCAGAGACACAGGCGGCATCTCTGGCTAAACTTAGAAACTATTACATTTCCCGGATACAGACCATTTTTCAATCCACTCAGCGGTTCTGAAGCTGTTTTTTTTTTCACCGAGTGGAGAAAACGTTTTTCTCGTGACACAGATTATGTTTAAATTTTATAATAATAAAGGAAGAGAAAAGAAGCATAATAACGAAGAAAAAGAAGAAGAAGAAGAAGAAGAAGAAGAAGAAGAAGAAGAAGAAGAAGAAGAAGAAGAAGAAGAAGAAGAAGAAGAAGAAAAGAAGAAGAAGAAGAAGAAGAAGAAGAAGAAGATTAAAAATTGACTTCGGTACGTAAATTACAAGTATCTCAGAAGTTGGAGTGGGCTCGCCACTGGTAATAATTAAAGCTAATTCACACGAAAAAACTCAGTCCAGTGAGTTAGAAGTAGTATATATATATCAATATGTATGGATTTCGCTTGAGTTCAATAGCGAGCGAACGAAAAAACAAACAAACAAACAAACAAACCTTGTTTTAAAGAATCATGATGAGAGGGTAACTGAAGGCGAATCATGCTAGAGGAAAACAACGTTAAATGTGAGTAGACAACATCATGAGATTGACCCGAAGACGCCTTTTTGAATGCATCGTTAACACGCATAACAGGAGATGTGGGAGACTCATTACAGCTGACCCTCAGTGCGCACCAGGGGAAAACAGCTACAGTACTGTGTATGGCATACTGCTAGTGCGCTTTCCTCGTGTCCTGATACCGGGAAACAAAAGGAAATATAAGATAAGAAAAAATAATTGTCTATTGAACAGCCTTAATTGAATATTATGGTTCACGAGAACTGCTGTTCTATAAAGGAAGAACAGACAGCTTGTTGCCTTCGGTAAACATATAAGCAGAGTAGTTAGTTAGGTAATTAGTCAACATTTGGACCCAACTGATTGGTCGACGAGTGGAGCGAACCCATTATGCGGCGATCAGAAGTGATGTGGAATTTTACGCGCGTTAAACCTCTCAGATACGCCGATCTCCACTTAAATACCAAACTCAGTTTTCCTGTGGATTCACAAACAGCCAACCAGACACAATCAATTTTAAAAGATTTACCTGCCTTTTCTATAAACTGTTTTAATCTATTGACAGCTTGATAGACTTCTGGGATCAATATCCCCCCCCCCCCCCATATACGGACTCTGTTAATCAAACAATAATGGTATTCATTAGCACTTACAGCACATAAATGTCATTGAGGGACGTCTATAGTACTCTCATAGAAGATATTGACTTCAGAGTTGGAAATGTTAAATGTTTGCATATAGTAATCATCATGCAACAAGTAAGTTAGTTAGTTAGTCAATCAGTCAGCCAGTTAGTTAGTTCGTTAGTTCGTTAATTATCTAGTTAGTTTGTTTGTTAGTTGGTTAGTTGGTTAGTTAGTTACATGGTTAGTTATTCAATTAGTTGGTGAGTTCGTTAGTTAATTCGTTATTTAGTTAGTTACTTCGTTATTTAGTTAGATAGTTCGTTCGTTAGTTAGCTAGTTCGTTCGTTAGTTAGCTAATTCGTTACTTATTTCGTTAGTTAATAAGTTAGTTAGTTATGACGTTAATTCATTCGTTAATTAGCTCGTTAGCCAGTTCATTATCAGTTAGTTCTTTAGTTAATTTGTTAGTTATTTCGTTAGTTAGTTAGTCAATTACTTAGTTAGTTAGATATAGATATAAAGTTTGTTAACAAGTTAGTTAGTTGTTAAATAACAGATCACCCTCATTCCACACGTAACTATTAGTCCATAAATGCCCAGATCCCTTCCTCAAAATCTCTCTCAAACTGTAGCGGTTGAGGACACCATTACTTAGTTGGTTAACTATTCTTCCGTTATCCCCAAGGTAATTACAAATTTAAAAGAACTCTTTCTGTTTGCACTAAGCTGGCTACAACCACCCAAGTGGTCCTCAAACTGCAAATGTCTTTTCCGCTAACCTTTCGATGGGACGACTTAATGAAATGAATACTGGATCGACTTAAGACAGCAGTAAACGAAAAAAAATCTTTATTGCTGAACAAATGATCGGATATAAAACCACCCCGATGCCTACCCAATCTGTAAAAGAACCACTGTCTCTGTACACCAAATCAAACTGTATTTAGCAATTCAAGTGTGAGTGCCAAACGATTTACATAGGTAGAACGGAAAGACAATTAGCAAACCGAGAAGATGAACATATACCAGATTGGCTGGCTCTGCAGAACTTGGTGGAGTATTGATACATGACAAGGCAGACGTGGTTGCGGCCTTGTGGGAGCACGTGCAAACCTCGGAGGAGCAAATGGATTACTATGGTCTGGCAAGAATGAGACAACGAGGAGTGACGAAGGGATCTGGCCGACGCTCAACGCTCAAAGGAAAGGCGAGACGGACTTATAATCAGATTGCTACTGGTACTATTAGTGTTGGAACCCTTTGCTGGCTGCTGAGGATGGAGACGGAGCACTTATGGGAATGCCCCGAATGCTGTGATGTCGATTCCTAAATCAATCAATCAATCAATCAATCTTCCAAGGTGGCATCAACAAGAGTAGATCATGGTGCTAATATATAATTTAAAGTGTGAAGAGAATAGCTCTCAAATTCAATCAATCAATCAATCAATCAATCAATCAATCAATCTCTTAGGTGGTATCAACAAGAGTAAATCGGTGTGCTAATATGCAATTTATAGAATGATGAAAATAGCTCTCAAACTCAATCAATCAATCAATCAATCAATCAATCAATCAATCAATCAATCACTCAGTCTCTTATTGTGGTATCAACAAAATAGATCGGTGTACTAATTAAAAAAATTAAGTTGCATGTCCTTCACAGGACGTAGCAGTCAACCCCAGCATTTTCCTGTTCATGATTCTA
Source organism: Cepaea hortensis (assembly GCA_963921405.1). Classification (NCBI taxonomy): domain Eukaryota; kingdom Metazoa; phylum Mollusca; class Gastropoda; order Stylommatophora; family Helicidae; genus Cepaea; species Cepaea hortensis. The sequence goes on along the minus strand of OY992888.1, from coordinate 70,918,671 downwards.
GGGCAAATTTTACGTTCAGTAGTTTGCCATTGCTTTCTGAACGACTGGCACCTATACCTTTTTCGAAAAAACCAGCACTGCTGTGTTTTGAACCCGGGTATACGGGCTCACAAAGCCCTTAGCCACAGATGCTATTTAAAATATGATATAAACAGTTCTCAAATTCAACCAACCAACCAACCAACCAATCAATCAATCAATCAATCAATCAATCAATCAATCAATCTTTTAGTGTGGTATCAACAAGAGTAGATCGGTGTGCTAAAATATAACCAAGTGGTTACTTGATTGATTCTTTGGCTTTTGGGTTGCATGGTTGACAAGTGGTTGCTTGGTTGATTGCTTGGCTGTTTGGTTGTATGGATCACAAATGGTTGCTTGTTGATTGTTCGGATGTTTGGTTGCATGGTTGACAAGTGGTTGCTTCGTTGATTGCTTGGCTGTGATGAGAATGGTTCTCAAATTCAATCACTCAATCAATCGATCGATACGTTTTACACCAATCTTCCAGTATATAGGGTTTCATCATTGTAGACACCCAGTAATGCTTGGGAACCGCTGAGTTAACTAAATGGAAACAATGGGAGACAATTACTGGGTAAAGTGCTGTTAAAATACGGATTCATTTCTCCTGTTTGTCTTTGGTAATGTGGAGATTCGCTTATCGTATGTACATAGCTGTGATCATTGAACGCAAGGCCTGTCTGTCTGCTCGTTCGTCTGTTCGTTTGTCTGTCCGCTTGCCTGTCTGCCTGTCTGTCTGCCTGACAGCCTGCTTGTCTGTCTGTCTCACAACCCTTCCTCTCTCCTTCCCTATTTCTATCCATCCATCCATCGACCCATTTCTCAATCCATCCATCTATCGATGTCTTCATGCATGCATGCATACATGCATGCATGCATCCATGCATCCATCCATCCGTCCATCCATTGATCCATTTCCCCATCCATCCAACTATCGATGCCTCCATCCATCAACCAATCCATCCATCCATCCACCCATTCATCCATTGATCCATTTCCACATCCATCCATCCATCCATCCATCGACTCATTTTCCTATACGTCCATCCATTCATGCATACATCGATCCATTTCCCTATCCACCCATCTATCGATGCCTTCATCCATTCATCCATCCATCCATCCATTGACCTATTTCCCCATCCATCCACCCATCCATCCATCAATCCATCCACCAATCCATCCATCCATCCATCCATTGACCTAATTCCCCATCCATCTATCGATGCCTTCATCCATCATTTCATCAATTCATCCATCCATCCATTGACCCATTTTCCATCTATCCATTTATCCATCCTTTCATCCATCCATCTACTGACCCATTTCCCCATAATTCCATGTATCGATGCCTTCTTCCATCCATCCATCCATCCATCCATCCATCCACCCATCCATCCATCCATCCATCCATCGACCCATTTTCCCATCCGTCCATCCACCCATGCATACATCCATCTATTCATCGATCCTTTTCCCTATCCACCCATCTACCGATGCCTTCATCCATTCATCTATCCATCCATCCATCCTTTGACCCATTTTCCATCTATCCATTCATCCATCCATTCATCCATCCATCTACTGATCCGTTTCCCCATCATTCCATCTATCGATGCCTTCTTCCATCCATCCATCCATCCATCCATCCATCCATCCATCCATCCATTCATCCATCCATCGACCCATTTTCCCATCCATCCATCCACCCATGCATACATCCATCTATTCATCGATCCTTTTCCCTATCCACCCATCTACCGATGACTTCATCCATTCATCCATCCATCCATCCATCCATTGACCCATTTCCCCATCCATCTATCGATGCCTTCATCCATCATTCCATCAATTCATCCATCCATCCATCCATCCATCTATCCATTGACCCATTTTCCCATCCATCCATCCATCCATCCATTGACCAATTTCCCATCTATCCATTCATCCACCCATTCATCCATTCATTCATCTATTGACCAATTTCCCCACCATTCCATCTATCGATGCCTTCATCCATCTATCTATCCATCAATCCATCTATCCATCAATCCATCTATCCATCCATCCATCAATTCATCCATCCATCCATCCTGTCACAAAACCACTGTCGTTAACGATAAGATGATAAACTAACAGAGAACCAGTCTGTATTCACAGCTGCAATTGTTTGTTACTAGTGGAGAAAAACTCAAGTCGGATCAAAGTAAACTACAAGTCTTTGAGAGTTCCCTAGGAACGAGAAATTTGTCGGCATTGTTTGATGACGACGTTGAGAGAAAAAGCCTGTTGTATTCGGAGTAGAAGGGGGAATAACTATTCTTGTGAAGTTAGGGACGGATTGTCTGTTGTTGACAGGAGAAATGAATTCTCTAGATCACAGGCGAGAGGGACTTTTGATGTACGGGAAAATAGTCCCGACAGGGAGGCAACCTGGTGTTTACCTCGAATGACGTCACAAGGACAAACCCCCGACTGTATGCAAAACAGAATTTGTTACCGTTAGTTTGCACAAGAGAGTTGGCCTAGGAGGAAGTGTCTCGACTCGCTCTGTTTTAGTTTAGAAAAGAATCTAGCGTGTTCGGCATCAATTAATGTTGAGGAACATGTGTCTTTTATGGCAGGCAGAGTTATTCGATGTAGGATAGAGCTGAGTGTTTATAAGGTATTTACAACAAATCGTTTAGATGTAAATAATGTAGAATAATCTGGTGTTTAATAGAACTAGAGCTTGAACATAGTGTTGTTGAGTTGTGGTTAGGTATTCAAGGAGTGTCGGCGACAGTGGGCAGTCGCATTGTTAAAACTAACTAGTGTGAGACGTCAATTAGCTCAGCTGGTTGGAAATAGTGAAGTGGGATGATATTCAGAAGGATTGAGGATGTTGGGGTATAGGGGAAATGTCCAATGGTGGGATCTTCCAGTAGGGGTCTACTGGGGTTCTGAACTTTACATTTTCATCTTTCCTTGTCTTTCCCTAATTCAGACCGATGTGATGAGCTCCTCTGCACCATGACAGAGTATGGTTCACTGTTATTTATCTGAGTGAGGTCGTCGGCCTACACTCATCTAATGGGAGTCAGTGTCCGGTTGCTCTCACCGGCGTGTTCTCTCTCTTTCACAGGTTCCCTCAGGTTACTCAAAGTACTCAAGTTACTCAGGTTACTCAAAGTACTCAAGTTACTCAGGTTACTGCTTACTAGAATGGAGGCCTTAGTGCAGGCAGAGTTATTCAGCAGCTTTTGCACTGGGCCCATGATGAATGGGGTCTGAAGGAACATGGCTCGGTTGAGCTGAAACATATACATATCCAACCGATGACTTCTTAGTGATGGGTATCATGGAAGTCAATAGTGAAATTATTTATCAAAACCACATGTGAGCAGAACACTAGAGATTGTTTTTCCACATCATTTGGAGAAGGAATAATCGTGAGATTAATGTTTCAAAACATCACACGTGAACAGAACAATAGTATTTGTTTTTCCACATCATATGGGAAAAGAACAATAGGGAGTATTTAGGAAATCAGTATATTCCTATGAGACCATGTACAATAACTGTGTAAGGGTGAAAGCTTTAGGACTCTTAGAACAAGAATCATGTTATGTCAAGGGACAGTGTTCCGGGTTTTCACAAGACAGGGATGTTTTAAGTCTCAGAACATTAGGGACATTTAATAACATGCTGTGTGATCGATCCAGGATCAGTATCTGACTATATCTGTGATTGGTGACCAATTATCTGGGTTATCAAAAAACCACCGGAGGAAGTCAACATCTAGCAGGAGGGACACATCGTTTGGTGAGGTCATTTTGTGCTGACTCTAATGATGTGGTGTAATCCTTACCGGGATGATAGGATCTGGCTCCTGAGATGTTCGGTCTGATTCTGCAGAGACACTAGAGTATACGACATACATTCTACACATACACTTCTCACATACCTACACTTTTCTTTATTAAATTAATCTGTTATTAATTTTTTGAAGCTAGAGTTGTTAAGTATGTTGTTTTGGGGAAGTGTGAGAGAGGGGGCATGAGCAAGTGGTGAAAGAGAGAGAGAGAGAGAGAGAGAGAGAGAGAGAGAACGAGGTATCGATTGACTGAGGGAGTGTGGTGGACGGAATCTGGTGGATTCTCCAGAATAATGACATGGGGTTAAATATAATGTGGGTGTTTATTCCCCTCACTCCAGGGACGACACAATAAAGTAAATCCACGACACATCCATCCATCCATCCATCCACCGATCTATCCATCTATTTATCCATCCATCTATCCATCCATCGATCTATCAATATATTTATCCATCCATCCATTTGTCCGTCCACTGTCTGCCTGTCTGTCTGCCTGTCTTTTTGTCTGTCCGTATGAGTTAATTTTTGTTTTTTCACATCTGTCTGTCAGTCAGCCCACACGCCTGTTATTATCCCTGTTTACTGTGAAACCCTTATCTGTAAACAACAACCCTTCCCCACCCCACCAAAAAAAAAAAAAAAAAATTTAAAATGTATAAAAGTACAGATTTCCAAAAATAGAACAACTGCCCCGCAGCAACACATCATCACCAAAATCGACAAGATCGGCAGAAATTAAATGCCACAGAAAATGAAGTTAATTGCTGGACTACACAAAAATAGTTCGTAAATGGTGACCCCTCAAGCCAGGATAATGATGTTGTTGATGTACTTTTACTTCTGCTTACTTAATCGACTTAAGTTAGCAGACATACGTTTAAAAAAAGGTCAATAAGTAACAGGAATTTTATTATAAAGTAAATGGAACACTATAATAAATATAAACAATAAATAATAGTTTCCGCCAATGTAGGCCGAGAGCAAGGAGGAATAGGTGGCCAATCTTACCCTCACTTTGGCAAGCGACTAGCCCAGGCGTCAAACCCGCTCCCGACCGTTCTCATGGCAATACGAGCGTACTTCGCTATCAACGCCGCTAACGCGCCCCTCATGGAAGAGTATGGACAACGGGAAGTCTCATTTCAGGACACGAACTGGCTTTTAAGCAATACCTCGTACACCAGAGCTCGAAATCCTGTCAATATCGAATCTTCAGGGTGTCCCAAAAATCTGCGTGTCTTCTAATTTCCGCAGTCAGCTGCGGCTGTTAGAGGGATCATAGCTATGGATAAGTCACGAAGGGTTATTAATTGATTCAAGGCTAAACAAAAAGCAGAGTTGGATCAAACAGGGTCAATAATCAAATGAATATGTATTATAATGTAAATTTCTGTTCACTGAGTTTTAAAATTGCCAAAGATACCACGAAACAAAACAAATAACGCGATGACAATAGTATGGCGATATACCGTCCTTCTATTCAAATAGGAAATCACATTTAGTGATATATTATCCTTCGGCATTGAATCAGTTAAGGTTTACAACGTGCAAGAGGGACTATTTATCGCTCTGATTGAGCATCAAATCTGTCTATCTTCCCCACTTCCTACTGCATGCCTACGCGTTTAACTTCTTGCATGCTGTTTTCTGCCTACGCAACTTCCTGGCTACATACTTATCTACCTACCTGCTTAACTTCCTGCATGCATGCTTACGCGCTGAATTTCCTGTCTGCCTGCCTGCCTGCCTGCCTGCCTGCCTGTCTACCTACCTACCTACCTACCTACTTACCAACCAACTTAATTACCTACCAACCTGCCTACCTACCGACCTTCCGACATACCTACCAACCTACCAACCAACAAACCTACCTACCTACTTACCTACCTACCTACCGACCGCCCAACCAACCAACCTAGCTACCTACCTACCTACCTACCTACTACCTACCTACCTACCTACCTATCTACCTAACTACCTACCTGCTTAACTTCCTGCATGCATGCTTACGCGATGAATTTCCTGCCTGCCTGCCTACCTACCTACCTACCTACCTACCTACTTACCAACCAACTTAATTACCTACCAACCTGCCTACCTACCGACCTTCCGACATACCTACCAACCAACCAACCAACCAACCTACCTACTTACCTACCTACCTACCGACCGACCAACCAACCAACCTACCTACCTACCTACCTACCTACTACCTACCTACCTACCTATGTACCTAACTACATATCGACCTACTAATCTACCTACCTACCTACCTAACTACCTACATACTGACCTACCTAACTACCGACCGACCTACCTACCTACCTACCAACTTACCTACCAACCCACCCGCCCACCCACCTATTTGCTTGTTTGCCCACTACCTGTCTGTCTATTCATTTATCTGTATATATGTGTATGTCTGTCTATCAAACTAACTGTCTTTAACTGTCTATCCGTCTATTTGTTTATCTTTCTATCTGTCATTCAATCTGTCTGTCCGTCGATCCGTCCGTCTGTCCGTCAGACAGTCTATGTGTTTATCTGTTGTTTACATCGTCTGTCCAGCTAGTTAAATAGCTAACTAATACCGCATATCCCCCCTCCCACTCCAAGGACACCTCTTCTCCCGTTATGAAAACAACACACTAAGACAACAAAAGAAAAAGAAAACAATACAGAATAACATACCGTACTCTCCTACAGTAGAGAGAAAAAAACCAATGAGCAAATCCCACAAGAGGCAAATGAAAACCATACACTAATGAGAGAAATTAGACGTAGACAGAGAAGCTTTTTTTGGGGGCAGGTTATGAGAAGAAATAAACTAGAGAACTGCGTGATAACTGGCAAGATTGAAGGGAAAAGAAGGCAGAGAAATAAATATCTGGATGGCTTGACCCCGTGGCATTGTCGGGACAAGAACACTGAGCTGATTCACGACTCTGGTGATCGTGTAAGATGGCGAAACATGACCGCCCAAGCTTATCTGCATGGCAAATGATGATGATGACCGTACTCCCAAGCCATTGCAACTCAAAGACAGACTTCATATTTAAGTTCAGAATGTCTCACCAACTTTTGGAACACCCCGTAGTTTCTTTTCTGAAATATCTTCTAACAACACCGCACTAGACTTGCTATATTTCTTCTGGTATTATTTCTTACATTTCCAGGCTGGCAATTAACATTTAAATTACGGAGATAATAACAGATAACTATTTCTGCGGTGGCACGAGTTAATAACATTGACTCTTTTTTTTCTGCGGTGATGATAAATGCAGATAATGGCGAGGCTTTGAAATTGGGGCGGATCACTTCTGCCAATTATTTGAATGTGTGCGTGTACGTCTTTGTGTGTGTACGTGAGTGCGTGAGTGTGTATAATCAATTAAGAGTGTTCTATTTTCAGTCTTGTTAACAATATGGAGGTCGGAGTGACTTAGATACCCTTATCTACCAAAAGAAAATCATCATAATCATTTAGTGGTTTTTGTAGAGGTCAAAAGATATCAAAAATAGTACTACATTTTGAATATTATACCGGCGAAATCCCTTTAACCATATGGATTGATAGGGGAATGAGGGTTCTTCAGCACAGAGCTCGTGGCGAGTGTACTTCGGTAACGAGAGGGGGACCAAGCTCAACCGGATAGATGCAAGCCGTTATCATGGTTTTCCCTCGCTAGCTTTGAACTCAAGCGGAGTCCATACACACTACTTCTAGTAGTGCTGGACTGAATTTTGCGTGTGGATTATCTTTCCATATTAACACTGTCCCTCGCCATCAGGCGAACCCAGTCTGACTTCAACGGTACTTGTTATTTAGGTCCCCTAGTCAAGGACGATAGGTCAATATTTTAGTCCAACTGTCCGGTGTAGATATTGGACCCCTTGCCTCGGCATCAGCACACCGGATGTTTAAAAACACGCGTTCTTATCTATTCGGCCACGCTGACCTACTTATCGGGGTTTAGACAAGCTGACTGTTACTGCATCAGGCTTACCAGATTCAGTGCCAAACAAAAAGTAAGTTTGGACCAAACAAAAATGGATGGCGGAAAATGGGAAGTATGGGTGTGTCATAGTTATGACTTAAACGTTGCTAATATGGTAGCAGATGTGTTCCATTATACATTAAATTAAAGGAGATTGCCTAGGGAAAATAATTGTATGTATATTATAATTGAGACAACATTTCGGCGATAATAAGCCCATGGCAGATGCAGGAAGTTGCTTAAGACGATTAATCATCCCATGGTGCTTCATCATAAAATCCTTTCATTATTGTGGTACAGGCGGGACGATCCACGTCGTTGCATCGGGTTCTACACCACATGGTGAGGTCAGCGTGGCCGAATGGACAAGACCTCTCTCGCTTAAACTTCAAGTGGGCTGATGCCGAGGTAGCGGGTTCAGGTTCAACCTTTACACTGGTCATTTTGACTAAAATGTTGACTTGGGGACATAAATTACAAGCACCTCAGATGTAGGAGTGGGTTCGCCTGATGGAGAGGGACATTGGTAATAGGGCAATTTAATCCACGTGCAAAACTCAGTCCAGTGTACATAGAAGTAGTAGCATGTCTTTGGACTACGTTTGAGTTCAAAGCGGGTGAACGCAACAAGAAACAATAAATCCCATATGGCTGGGTTTCTTTCCGCAGAGGGATCTGCAGAAAGCGTCGCACAAAGCACAAACTCCTTAGCTCCTGCGACGACTCCCAGGAGTCTCCGAGAAAACTGCACTCGTGAACCGAATGATGGAGCCCGGATCCGAACCCATAACCTTCGGATTGTAAGGCAGACGGCCCAATGAATCAACCAACTAACCAACCAACCAAACAACCAATGAATTAATCAATCATCCAACCAATTAATTACCCACCCAATAACTAACCAACCAACTTATCGACAAAACGACCACCCACCAGTCAGTCAACTAATCAACAGACCCAACAACCCAACCCAACAACCGAACCCAACAACACAACCAAACTCAACCAAACAGCCCAACCAAACAACCCAACCAAGCAACCCAACAACTCAACCAAACAACCCAACCAAGCAACTCAACCAAACAACCAAAC
>OY992888.1:70862198-70907198 GCA_963921405.1 Cepaea hortensis | reverse complement strand
CGGATTTTGCATCTGCCAATATCACCACAGGTTGTGTACCATGGTTGGTATTTTGTAATTTCTCTGTGGCTATCTTGATTGCCTCAGTTTCAGCATCATAGTTATGACAGTACTTTCCTGTTGGAACTCTGACCGTGTCCCTAGTATTATTTGGGTATTCTATGTACACTCCCACTCCTCCATTTCGAACAGCATTTTGTGCTGACCCATCTGTGTAGACTCGGATCCAGAGATCCTGTGGGTATTCGTCATCAAGGAAGCTGAGAGTGGCTGTTCTGCGCTGTACACTGTTCTGTTCTTCCTTGTCAAATATTCCTCTCATTTTTGTCTAGATTTGTAGCGATAGTCTATGTTCATCTTTCCACGGGGTTCGCTTTGGAATAGGTGTTAGGGGGATACCAACTATGGGAAGATCGATGGTTTCTCTGCAGAGTCGTTTGGCCTGGTGGATGAAACTACTTCTTTTCAACCGCGCCATAGCTAAGTTTTCAAATCGGTTCGTCATAGGGTGGCCTGGTAAGGTGATGAACTTTTCTGCTTGTATTAGTGTTTTTGTATCACTACGTTCTCTTAGAGCTTGTGTCCTCCCCATTTTCTCCATTGCTACTATAGGGGTTGATCTCATCCCTCCTGTGATGACTCTAAGAGCTTGATTTTGCACCTTGTCTAGCTCCTGTAATATAGTTTTGGATGCTGAACACCACGCAGTTGACCCGTATTTTAAGTGTGGTCGTATGCTCTGTTGATAGTTGTGGTTAGACCCTTACGAGGCATAAGGCCCGGCACTGCACCTGCCTGGGGATCCAGAGCAGGGCGAGCACCATAACATGTAGCAGTTGTCGACATAATTCACGGCGTTATTGCCTGGCAGCCTGATTTCTGTGGTGCGCCTCCTGGCTGGCTGTCTCCGTCTTCAGCACCTTTCTTTTGCAAGAGTAGACTATGGTCTTACTCGACACACAAACATAGGCCAAAGCAATACAGAAATAAGCATGTATTCTCTACTGTACTATGTACTGTACTTCGTAATGTACTCTGTACTGTACTCTGTACTGTACTATGTACTGTACTATGTACTGTACTCACTACTGTACTATGTACTGTATTCTGTAATGTCTCTGTACTGTACTATATACTGTACTATGTACTGTACTATGTACCGTACTATTTACTGTACTCTCAACTGTACTCTATACTGTACTCTGTACTATACACTGTACTGTACTCTTTAATGTACTGTGCTATCTTCTGTGTTGTACTCTGTAATATACTCTTTACTGACTGTGTACTGTACTCTGTACTGTACCAAATGTACTCTTTACTGAACTCTTCATTGTACGCTTTACTATACTCTCTACTATACTCTACTCTTTACGCCACTCTTTACTCTACACTTTATTTTACTCTTTATTGTACTCTCTAATATACTCTCTACTCCCCTCTTTACTCTATTCTCTAATGTACTATTTACTCTACTCTTTATTCTACACTTTATTGTACTCTCTAATGTTCTAATGCTCTTTACTCTACTCTCTACTCCAGCTGTTCGTAATCTCGTATACCCACGTACGAAACACAAATGCTCTAGATTCTGCAGCGGATCGCGTCGCGTTGGTTTCTTCAGGAAAGGTATGTGAGACGGTCGTTCAGAAAGCAACAGCAAACTATAGGACGTAAAACTTGCCAAGACATCAATAGCAGCTGAAAAATGCTGGTGTTGACTGCAATGTCCTGTAAAAAGGATATGAAAAAACCTCTCTACTCTACTCTCTACTGTACTCTTTACCTCAATCCTAAATGCCTCCCTGTAAAAATGACATGCCGTGATTAAAACCAGCCTAGACAAAGGGCAGATAATCAGCGACAAATCGGATCAATGTGCTATATTTATGTGAGTCGAATTTATGGCCGTTGACACTCGTTGATGTATTCCACATTTGTTCAGTTCGCCTCAAATGATACTAATCTGACACATTCTGTTGGGATCTGCCATGACTTTGTTTGTAAATGTGGTTTACAGGTAGGTTGTTGAATGTCGGGTCTCAGTGCTACCGTACAAGTCAAGGGGTGAAGACAGAGAGGCAGGCAGACAGGCAGGGAGGCAGACTGTCAGGCAGACAGGCACACAGGCACACATACAGGCAGGAGACAGACATGCAGATAGACAGGCAGCCAGACAGGCAGATAGACAGACAGACAGACAGACAGACAGACAGGCAGATAGACAGGCAACCAGACAGGCAGATAGACAGACATATAGGTAGACAGACAGGCAGACAGAAAGCAGACAGACAGACAGACAGGCCAGCAGATAGATAGACAGAGAGGGTGGCCAGCAGATAGATAGATAGTCAGACAGACAGACAGACAGACAGACAGACAGACATATAGATACATAGATAGTAAGAAAGGTAAGTAAGTAGGTACTTAGAGAGACAGACAGACAGACAGACAGACAGGCAGGCAGATAGATAGATAGATAGATAGATAGACAGACAGACAGACAGACAGACAGACAGACAGACAGACAGACAGACAGACAGACAGACAAACAGACGGACGGACGGACAGACGGACGGACGGACGGACAGGTAGGTAGGCAGGTATGTAGATAGATAGATAGATATATAGGTAGGTAGGTAGGTAGATAGATAGATAGGTAGTTAGGTAGGTAGGTAGATAGATAGATAGATAGATAGATAGATAGATAGATAGATAGACAAACAGATAGATAGATAGATAGATAGATAGATAGATAGATAGATAGATAGATAGATAGATAGATAGATGAGATAGAGAGGTAGATGTGCTAGGTAGGTAGATAGATAGCTAGGAGGGTAACTATATAGTAAAGTATATAGGTAAAAAATAGGTATTCTGGTAGATAAGTAGATAGAACAATAGGCATATAGGAAGGCAGGTAAGTACAGGCAACAAAGATACAAACAGAGAAACAGACAGACACCCCACTATGCTCATTTAAAATACACAACAATGAAGAGAATAAACCTCTGAAACTAACCGCCTCTGAAAGGTGATAACCAAATGTATGCATCAATGCAAAAACCAATGTCAGTATAATGTAGACGCCCACATAAAACAACCGAAACATACGCCCCTGGAGACATGGCACGAGTCTTGCGTTGATTGGAACTGAAGGAGAAGCACCTTGGCCAGGACAAACCCAGAACGTACTGGCATACCTGTTAGCTAAGTCTTCTCTGATATATGGTAAGGAGAATGGTACAGGATGTACTTCGTCGCACATATTTCCTCTTGTACCAATGGAGAGTCAATGAAAGCCTCTTTAATTTTCTGGTTCTTTCACTGGCACCCATTCATGCATTGTACGGACATCCAACGGGGCACTCCTTCTTAATTTTCACTCTTGGACCACCATCACTTCTCCATTGCATCCACTATCGGTGCCTTACCTTCCCCCCCCCCTCTCTCTCTCTCTCTCTCTCTCTCTCTCTCTCTCTCTCTCTCTCTCTCTCTCTCTCTCTCTCTCTTCGTGTACCACTTCCACTCATTTACCTGGGATCTTCAATGAACTGTTACCATTACCTACCCCGGTCCCCATGACCCACAGACACTCACGGTTGTCTATATAAGAGTTAGTTAGTTGCTTATCCTTTACAGGACGTCGCACTCAACACCAGCATCTTTTGCGGTTGTGGTCTCTTGGCAAGTTTACGTTCAGTAGTTTGTCATTGCTTTCTGAACGACCGGTACCCATACAATTTCGTAAAAAAAACCAACGCAAGGCGGTCTGCTGCCAAATCGCCCGCAACTGTTTTTCCCAACGCGGGTATGCGGCATTACGAACTGAATCTGTAACACCTTCGCCACAGATCCGGCCTATATAAGAGTATCAAGTTGAATTCAAATTAGTTTCACAGCCTGGCATTCTGAGATAAATAGCAAAAAAAACATGTTTCAAATATCCATTTTCTCTTCATTGTTCTCATTTTAATATCTGTTCACTATTCTCATCCCGTTCGTATGTCCTAATGTACGAGGAGAAATCAATAAGTAAGCCACAAATGGCTGTAAAAAAATAACTAAATATGATAACAACTTGAAACCAGTTTATTTTTATACATACAATGTCCCTTTATTTCTCAACATAATTTCCACCATCATTGATGCACTTATCCCATCATTTTATCAGTCCTCCCAAACCGGCAGGAATTAGTTTTTATGAGCAGACAACTCGGCAGGAATTAGCTTTTTGAGCAGACAACTCGGCAGGAATTAGCTGTCATGAGCAGACAACTCAGAAGAAATTGAGTGCAATGAGTAGACAAATCTCAAGTCATTGATTGCAAGAATTAGACATATAAGAGGAAATTGCTGCAAGATTTAGACAAATAAGAGGAAATTACCTGCACAGAAAGGACAAGATAGCAGTTCTGGGGTCAGCACGAAAATCTTCCCAACTTAACAACCAAACAACCACTTGTCAACCATGCAATCAATCAGCCAAGCAATCAACCAAGCAACCACTTGTTAGTTACTTAGTCAGTTAGTCGTGGTTCCATCTTCATGGCAACGGGTCGTCCCCATTATACTCCGTTCCTGTGCCAGTGAATATAACACAAAATGCTCTCCACTGTCCATTGTGGAAAGTAGAACAGACAGGAGTCTCGGCAATCCAACAGCCCGCACAGGTACACTGTGCATAATGCCGCCGCCAGAATGCCAACACAAAAGTCCACGAAAACCACAGTTCATCGTCGATGGAATCGGCAGTCACCAGAAAGACCTCATTGACCCGGGTTTTCTCACATGGCTCTGTCTCTATCCGCAGGGCGACCCGCCAAAAGCGTCGCATTAAGCACGAACTCTGTATCTCCACAAATCAGTCCATTCAGCAACAGCCGGTATCCATTGTTCCGAACATGCAGGTCACTGTACAAACAAAAGCGGACACGTATAAGCATTCCACGTGAATATCACAGCTCACAGAGTCGCGACACGCACTCACTCAGTAGCAGGGCGACGGAACCATATACTAACAGTCCAACATGAGGAAAATGCGAAATGCAAACCGCAGCCACAAAGATAAATACTCCAGAGGCCGTAGCGGTTCATTGCCTAACCGCCATGCTGGGGAACGGAAGTCCTTAAGCAACCACTTGTGAACAATGCAACCAAACAGCCAAGCAATCAACCAAGCAACCACTTGTCAACCATGCAAACAAACAGCCAAGCAATCAACAAAGCAACCACTTGTCAACCTTGCAACCAAACAGCCAAGCAATCAACAAAGCAACCACTTGTCAAACATGCAACCAAACAGCCAAGCAATCAACCAAGCAACCACTTGTCAACCATGCAATCAAACAGCCAAACAATCAACAAAGCAACCACTTGTCAACCATGCAACCCAAAGCCAAACAAACAACCATGTAACCACTTGCCAACCATGCAACCCAAAAGCCAAACAATAAACCAAGTAACCACTTGCCAACCATGCAACGCAAAAGCCAAATAATGAACCAAGTTACCACTTGCCAACCATGCAACGCAAAAGCCAAACAATCCACCAAGCAAGCAGTTGCCAACCATGCAACCAAACAGCCAAGCAATCAACCAAGCAACCACCTGCCAACCTAGCAACCAAACAGCCGAACAATCAACCAAGCAACCACCTGTCAACCATGCAATTAAACAAACAAACAATCAACCAAGCAACCATCTACCAACCAGTCAGTCAAGCAATCAATCAACCATCCAGTCAAGCAATGAATCAACCAACCAGTCAAGCAATCAATCAACCCAACAGTCAAGCAATCAATCAACCAACCAGTCAAGCAATCAATCAACCACATACAAACCACGGAACCAGCCAAACACCTAGTAACCATGCAACAAACCAACCAGCCGACCAGCCAAGTAATCAACCAAACAACCAGCCAATCAATTAACCAACCAACCAACTAACCAACCAAACAGCCAGCCTAACAATTAACCAACCAACCAACTAACCAATCAACCAACCAACCAACCAAACAACCAGCCAAACAATTAACCAACCAACCAACCGACAACCAACTAACCAAACAGCCAGCCAACTTGAGAATTAAGCATGACCTAACACCCCTTCCTTGTCATAGATTCAGAACTCACACCTCCCCAGACACCTGACTTTCATCGCCGTCTAACGTCATATCCGGTGTCTGAATTAACTTGTTACCGTACCGAAAGATCTTCACATAATGTGATTACTCCAACCGCGAGCTGGATAATCTGGTGTAAATGAACAGGAACCCTTACAACGTAAACAAGTAAAATAGTGGACCTTTTCCCACGCTCTGAGGGTGTTTGGGTATATAGTGTTGGTTCGATAATGTTTTAGACAAATGGGCACTTGATGAATGATGTGATCGATATATCACGCCGACGGCTTTTTCTTCCCAGAGTATTTCATGGTACACACTTAGGGCAGTTTCAACCTGGGATTAAAAACAAATCCGTGTCTCAAATGGGACTCGAACACAAGATCACATAATCCGCGGGTAAGAGAAGAGTTACAATATAACACACAGAAATACAGGGTGTATTATGTTTAATGACTGTGCAGTGTTTGAAAATATTGCCGGTCTAAGTTTTGTTACTGACGAGCTCAAACGAGAGCGAAACTCGAGTCTAGAGCTTCTAATCTGACGAAGCTTAAGGGTTTGTGCCGGAATACGATCAGCGTTGCCAGTAGTGGATTTTGCAAGTCAAAAGGTTTGGCCATGCAAGTAGGTTACCAGTCAGCAGCATACCACAACAAGCAATGATGTACAGACAGATGGAAACAGAGGAAGAGGCCGACCACACGTAGTGTGACTCTTCGCTGGCTGTTGAACGAGGGGAGGGAACGCGTATGGGAATGTCCTGAGTGCAGTGATGTCGGTTCTTAGCTCAACTCAACTCAACTCAACTCGAACTTGTCACTTTCAAATGACGATAGCGCCCCTCTCAAATACCAAGTTTGCTTCAGCAGACGGCCAAATAATTGCCCAACAAGAATGAACAAACGAACAAACTTTATTTTCAAAGGGTTCAGAATTGGGCACGCAGGCCTGTCTGACATTCTGTCCTTCTTATCTCTACCCTCATACATTATTTAGTTCATACTTCATTCATAAAGCTAATCTTAGACAACAACATACAAATATGTATTAAAACGCATGGCATATGTTCAATAATCAATAATACATGACTCACTAACACTAATTTTTGACATGACTATTATAATTACATAAGGTAGGTGTAACGTACACAGTTGTAGGAATGTTTATTATACTAGTTGTCCTTTGAGATAATAATTAATATTTGTTACAGTTTGCAGAAGCCCTAATGATTCATCTACATAGGCCAATTTTGTGCAGACAGAAAGACATGGTAGTCAATTTAAAATTACCATGGTAAACAATTGATATTACTGTGCGAAAAACTGTATATTTCAGCTTGATCGATGTATCTAGTTATTTTACTCTATGTTGTGTGACTTCTGCAGTATGTACCTAACGAGATGCAGCGAAATATGCCAGGCAATAAATCGTACATTCTATGGTTTGTGTCTTCGTTATTCAAATTACGGGAAAACATTGTTTTAATACTTAATATGTTTGGTTCTTTCCGTGTTTAGGGGGGCATGTAGTCTATACTGAGAAAGTAGTCAAACAGGTTGTGACTGTATGTATAGGGAATGGTGGACTCTTTGATTTCTTAAAGAGACATCACCAGCCAGGTCTTTCATCTACATGACTTTACTTCTCTTGGATTTGATCAGAATTCCCAAGCGGCTATGTTTACCACGTCTTGTTTGGCGCTCGCTCGCTTTGAACCCAAGCGTAGTCCACAAGCACTACTTCCGGTAGGGCTAGACATACTTTTGCGTGTGGATTAGCTTTCCCTAATAACAGTGACCCTCGCCGTCAAGCGAACCCACTCCGACTTCAGAGGTATGCCACACTATAAGTTTGGGAAACGTTGGAAACAATAGTTTAAAAGACACTGGGATAGACTTCATTGAAACGGGGTTGTTCCTATATGGCTCGGTCTCTTTCAGCAAAGCGACCTTCCAAAAGCTTAGCACAAAGCACGAACTCTATATCTCCAGCGACGATCCCCCGAGTCTCAGAGACAACATCTTGTGAACCGAACGACGTGGCCCATAGCCTTCGGAGCGCGAGACAAGCCGCGTTATCACGGTGAAATAAGATAGCTAGCCTGCTCAACAGAGGGCGAAAAACTGGAGGCCACGTGTACAAGGTGTGCACGTTAACAGTTATACGGTTGTTGGGATTTGCACAGAATAGACTGTAGGGTCGCTGTCCTGGCAAAGTTGTTAGGAAAGACAATCTACCCAGGGGTAGATGGAGACCGTGACCTTGGATGAAATCTGTGTAGAGGGAGTAAACCTGACACAGATACATGCCGAAGTCGGACACGCTGGCCTTTGAGGTGGATAACTGGGAGTGACGCACTCATATTGGAGGAGGAACTAAGGAGGAGGAGGAGGAGGAAAAAGTAGAAGAAGACGAAGAAAAAGAAGAAGAAGAAGAAGAAGAAGAAGAAGCAGAAGAAGAAGAAGAAGAAGAAGAAGAAGAAGAAGAAGAAGAAGAAGAAGAAGAAGAAGAAGAAGAAGAAGAAGAAGAAGAAGAAGAAGAAGAAGAAGACAAGAATCATAAGAAAGAAAAGAAGAAGAACCATATGAAAGAAAAGAAAAAGAAGAAGAAGAAGAGGATGAAGAAGAAGGAAAGAAAGAAAGAAAGAAAGAAAGAGAGAAAGACATTTCCAGACGGACAACATCAAAACACACTCTGACATCTGCCTGAAAACAGAAGAAAAACAACGGTTGATAGAGTGAGCACAGAATGAATAAATGAAAATATTTATGTCTTAAGTGGACTCCCGGGCGCAGTTTTCTCCAGTTACCCACCCTCACCCAAAATGGCACTTGTGGAGGATGCAGAAACCGTATCCAGTTTCCCCATTTTGCTTTCATTAGTCCCCCGGGAAAACAAAACAAATGGGGAATTTCCCGGCTGATAAGGGCCAGTCTGCGCCACTGAATCTGTCACAGAATCCTACGTATCTGTCGATCTATCTGCAGCGGTGTGATTTCCGTATGGGTCTAGCTGCCCTGCTTAATAAACATGTCGACAAACAAGGCATATCTGTGGATATCTGTGGATATCTGCGTGCCACGTCACAGGTTGTTGCTATTATTTCAATGCTTATCATCGACTAAACATAGTTCCCCGTGTAAAATTTAATATCTTTCTTTGTTTGTCTACGTGTCTGATTTTATGGTCGTTTTTGTCTAGCTAACTTGGTACCTGTCTACGATTTATTTGTCTGTCTTTATTCTTATTTTACCGTGCGATACGTGTAAAGCAAGTAAAGGATCCATTTACACGCGAAAGCAAAGGCCCACTCCGTATATGCAACCGATTGACTGTCGCCTTGCCGTCTTGACAGACGATAGTTTGTATAATGGAGTTATACCTCTAAATAGCACAAAGCCTGGGCTGAATTTAGAGACCATGTGTTGCTCATGCAGCATGATCCTTCTCTTGGTCTGCCTAGTTTACTGCAGAGGAAAGGTAATACCTACACATCCGGAGCAAGACAAGCTGCAGAGTCTGTTGGATCAGCAAAGCAATGCTCTAACCATCCCCCTGTCGGAGCTTCCATCCTAGACCAGTTGCCGAACAAGGCTTAGGGCCTGGTTTGCCCTGCTATGACATTTATCCTTTAGGTTGCATTTCCTCTCACTGCGGTGAGGCCCTCCCAATTGCGCTCCTCCGCCACACCAGAATGAGGCAGTTATCGTTTTTTTTTGGTCACGTTATGAGAAGACAATAAATGGAACAAGTTATGACAACTGGAAAGATTTGCGGAAAGAGAGACAGAGTAAAACAGCACGAGAAAATGCTTGACAGCCTTGCGCCATGACGCGGAAGGGAGTCAACACATGAGTTGATCCCTGCCATCGGAGATCGCAATATGTGGAGAAGCACAATCGCCCACGCCAGCTGGCAAGGCACTTGCTGATAATTTTTGCAACGTCTGTGATTTTTACTCGCATTTAAGAGAAATGTCCAGGGTTCCCAGTTACACAATCTAGCGACCCCATTCATTGCTCTCCAACTAAGACCGTATGTCAATATACTACATACGACTAAATGTATGTCCGTATATTACATACCATTACATATATGTTTGTATACTACATATGTTTGCATATCCTTTATAGGACATCGCTGTCAACATCAGCATCTTTCAGCTGATTGTTGATTTCTTGGCAAGATTACCCTCAGTAGTTTGCCATTACTTTCTGAGTGGCCAGCTCACATACCCCGTAAGTAAACGACGCGATTCGAACCACTGCTGATTCTCACCGTCGTCACGTTACCTACGAGAGTATACAAGATTACGGAGAAAAGTCGCTAACCTTTAGGCCATGAATCCGGCGTGTGTATACTACATACTACTATATGCATAACCGTATACTACATACCACTACATACCACTAAATAGCAAACAATTCATGAAAGAAGTCGGGCACCCTTCAGTTGTTACAGTAACGCCCCGCCCCATCGTGTCTTATTGACAAGAGGAGATAACTTCTACATTCCTGAAATCTCCTTAAGGGAGATAACTTGATAGTACTTGACTACAATTTTCGTTTCTGACAGCTCCCAATGGCTCTCCACTTGGGAAGACACTTGTCTTCAGAAGATTTGTACACAGACACTAGTACTTAACTCTTACAAGACCGGTATTTTTTTTCTTGCGCTCTGCGTGGAATTTCTATTCAGGCAAAATACGCGACATATGGAATTATTTTAGAATTCCATTTGAAAATGATTAATAAGCAAATTAAGCTATGTCTAGTTTAAGGCGCTATGGCGAAGGGGTAACAAAAACAATTGGCAGCATATTGTCTTACGTTGATTTCCATACAATGGTATGAGTGCCGGTCGTTCAGAAAGCAATAGCAAACTATTGAATGTACAACTTGCCTTGGAATCACAAACAGCCTAAAAGTGCTGGAGTTGACTGCCACGTACTGTAATAGATATGCAGCTAACTAACTTGTTTAAACCATTATTCTTACCCTCTTTGGACACCAATCGCCTTTAAATTAATATCTTATGTATGTAAAACTGTGGGCAACCGCTGTTTGTGGCTGAATCTGTCACAGGATTATTAATCTGAGCCAGGGATGGATCCTAAGATAATTTCTCTTTGATGTTGAACAAGATAAGAGTAATGGTATAATCGAAAGCCATTACCATCCTTAAAATCAAAGTTAAATGTCTGCACTTGATCTCGCCAAGGCCACCAGCAGAGGCGGTCATCCGCATGGCACACATGGACCTGGGGGTCAGGTAACGCGGCATTGGCTCCTGAGTGAACCGCGAGCCCTTATTATAAAGCAAAATACATCAATGGCTGACTGGGTCACGGGATTATCAATCTGAGCCAGGGATGGACCCTAATATAACTTCTCTTCTGAGGTTGATAGGGGTAGTGGTCATGTAAACGGGGAATGGAAATATACCTAGAAATGAAGATGCTGACAGACTGGTAAACGAGGGCAGACAATTACCTCCGATATGAATATAACCGGATATAGATAATGAGACAAGGAGGTTTATAAAAAGAACATCTGAGCATCCAAGCTTCTAGAAAGATAACGTATATTACCAATTTGACTTCACCCCTACACCGGTAAGTTGGACTGAAATATTGACTTCTCGTCCTTGAATTGGGGGACGTATATTACAAATACCTCTGAAGTCGGTGTGGGTTCGCCTAGGTAAGAGGGAAACTGGAAGTAGGGAAAGCCAATTAACACCCAAGATTCAGTCCTGTGCTACTGGAAATAGTGTGTATAGACGCTGGAGATATTTGTAATTTACATCCCCAAGTCAAGAATGAGAAGTCAACATTTTAGTCCAACTGACCGATGCAGGAATTGAATCCTCTACCTCGGCATCAACACGCCGGATGTGTAAGAAGTTGCATTCTTATCCATTCGGTAATGCTGACCTCCAACCATCAAGTGCCGATCGGTTTAAAATATGGCAGTAGCACCATATACTCAATTCGCATTGAAAACGTATCTTTTACTTTGCTTACTTAGTCAATTCAGATGCTTCTTTGGTATCCCAATTTACAAGATATTGTCCATATTTCTGACAGATTCCTGTAGGAATACATACGGACATGACGAACAGTGTGATCTTTGGACGCGACAAGGACAGTGTGAAGTCACCGAGTGGATGCTGGACAACTGCGAGCGGTCGTGCGGCCTTTGCATCGTTGGTAAGTTACACATTTGTTTATGTCCCTCACAGAGCGTCGCAATCAAACGCAGTATACATTGGCTTTTTGTGATTTTATAGACAGTTTTATGTACACTGGTTTGAGAAATGTCAGGGATGATATTACCAAAGAGCAATATGATGCCATCAATATTGGTGGTTATGACATACCAGAGATTCGATGTGCTGATGATACAGTATTGCTATCCACGTCACAGAATGGTATAGAAAAACTAACCCAAAAGAAAGGTGAATATCATAACTTATATCTTATTATAGCAAAAACAAAGATAATGCATACAGATAAAACTACTATGGAGAAGAAATATATGTTAATGAGGAAACATTGGAGGTGGTGGAAAATTTCTAATGTCTTGGGTCATTGTTTACCAACAATGGTGACACAATGAAAGAAATTAAAAGACAAATATCTGTTGCTCTTCAAAAACTAAAACAACTGAATAAATTGTGGCGTGGGACAGATAGAACTACAAACATTATATATTTAAGGGTATGCATCTTTCCCATTGCAACATACGCCTGTGAGACCTGGACACTTACTAAACAAGCCGAACAGCGCATAAATGTCTCTCAATATAAATGTTACAGACGGGTTCTAATAATACTAAAGACGATAAAACAAAGAAAATTTGAAATATTTTGGTCACTTGAAACGTCATGAAAGTTTGGAGAAAACTATAATGGAGGGGCATATGCCCGGGAAGAGAAGAAGAGGAAGACCAAAGAGAAGATGGGTGCGGGATGCGGCAGATAATCTCCAGATGGGTGTATCGGACGACGGACATCTTGTTTATGGCCGAGAAGTTTTCCAGAAGGTTGTTATGGGAGCGAGGTTCTGCAAAGGACATGCTACTGAATGAATGCATGTGTTTGCCATTAGAGGAAGATATAAAAACTCACGGAGAAGAGAAATAGAAACTGAAAGGAACGATATGTGAAGGCTACGGACAGACCTGCATGGGGTAAATAAAGAGAGCTTGGGGTATGCCCCAATTTGGGGATAGAGGGCAACATAATAAGAAGTTAGCCATTGCTTACAGAACTGCCGACGCTCATACCAGGCTGAAAATCAACGCAGGACAGCCTGTTTCTAAATCGCCCGCGGTTGATTTCGAACTCAGTTTCTCGGGATTTCTAAATTGCGCTCACTACCCCTAGGCCAGCAGACCGCCTTGCGTTGGTTTTCATACAATGGTATGGGTGCTGGTCGTTCAGAAAGCAATAGCAAACTACTGAACGTAAACTTGCCAAGAGATTACAAACAGCCAAAATTACTGAGGCTGACTGCGACGTCCTGAAAAGGATATGCAACAAACTTAACCAGTAGAGCACAGTCGCCGACTTTTGCTAAGTACCCATTCACATATTTCTAGAGAGTTATTTAGTTAGTCGACAGATCATCCTCATTGTACATCGAACCATTCAGTCCATAAGTGCTCGGATCCCCTCCTCAGCAAATCCCGCAGCGTGTAGCGGCTCACGACACCAGTTCTGTGTTGGTTTATCAATCTTCTTTGGCTTCCTGCGTAGTGTTCTTGTTTGGCCACCCCTCTTTTAACTTGCTGTTCTGACAGTCTGACCATGGTTGTAGATTCACAATCATCACTTGGTTCCTGAGGCAGGCGGGTATAACCATCAAGCTATGGGCTCTCTAGCAATCACTTGGTTGTGAGCAATCACTTGGTTGTGAGTAATCACTTGGTTGTGAGCAATCACTTGGTTGTGAGCAATCACTTGGTTGTGAGCAATCACTTGGTTGTGAGCAATGACTTGGTTCTGAGTAATCACTTGGTTGTGAGCAATCACTTGGTTGTGAGTAATCACTTGGTTGTGAGCAATCACTTGGTTGTGAGCAATCACTTGGTTGTGAGCAATCACTTGGTTGTGAGCAATGACTTAGTTCTGAGTAATCACTTGGTTATGAGCAATCACTTGGTTGTGAGCAATCACTTGGTTGTGAGTGTCACTTGTTTGCCCGGGAGGAATGTGGAATCAACAAGCACATCTTCAAACTTATTATCTGTTGGGATTATTGACTGACTTCTGTCTACACTCCTCCCTTCTGTCTTCCCTTCCATATATCTATTTCTTTCACTCTCTCGGTTATTCCCTCAACACATACTCCGACAACAGTTCCTTTCAACGATAAATAAAAGATTTATTAATTTAAAAAAAACTATGTCTGGTGTATGTATGGACTGTGTATATGTAGTTGGTATTGTCTGCTAGTGTGAATGCAAGATAGGACGGTAGACTTCGTATGTGCCGTAGTTCTTCTCGCCTTTTCTGTCGGCCAAAACACAGGACTGCACACACAGAAATGGAGTGATCTCACCACGAATGATCTCCTCCTGCTTGAGTCTGGACTTAATCCAATTCTTGAAGAAAACAACTGTTCAATGTCTTATCACCAGAAAATAATCCGATTTGGTAAGTCACTGAAGTTCATATATTTCCCGTTTTGGAAGGTATTATAATCCACCTCTGAATACACACCGCCACTATCCAACATTGTCTAGAGTTACTATGAATGTTCTACACCATGTCTATTGTTAATAAAGTTTAATGTTTCGGCACAGTGCAATTGCATGCAGTTTTAAGTATCCCTGCTTGCCACAGGTTAACGTCTTTTCCTTTTAAGGGTTTTAGTTGTATATTCGTTTGAGCATACAGTGTTCTGTATTTGACGTTAAGTTATCACTTCTTCATATTAAAACATGTCTATGTTCTTGTTGGTTCTAAGTAGGTACTTTATTTGCTCAAGTGCAGTAACCTTCATCTCTTCTCTGATTTCTATAGGGGGATTTGAACCTTATATATGCACTTATCCTACTGGAATCGAAATACACTAGCGAATAACACACTAATATCCCCCCTTCTTTAAACCATTAGGGACGTGTATTTCTTTCCCCACTCAGGAGCATATCTCATTCAGCCCAGTTTGGAACACACACTAACTAGCAACCCCAGTTGATAAAATTTATAACAAGTGTCCAATCCTCCGTTGATTGTTTGATCTACAATCAAATTTGCCGTATCCTGCCCATCAAACAGCGGAGAAATCACGTAGTGGTTAGTTGTTCGTTTCATTCGCTGTTACGCTGTTCCCTGAGTTTCCCCGTACGCGAATACTTCAAAGCAACTTCACTCGTTGATCTTTTTCTCCGGTCGTGTGTCCCCAGCGCGATCGTCCCGTTTCTCCGTGTCCGTTCCGATCGTCAGGCAATGACTCTGCGAACACCTGTATCCTATTTTCATATCTGTGTCGGTCAATGATCTTTAATTTTATTCCTCCTCTCAGAATGACGTACACAATGGTTAACCCTCCTCCTTTCTTGTATTTTAATATGTAAGTTATCAAGGAATCACTAAACTGCGGTTTTTTCCGTGACAGTGAGCAATCACTTGGTTGTGAGCAATCACTTGGTTCTGAGCAATCACATGTATCTGAGCAATCATTTGGTTCTGATCAATCACCTGGTTCTGAGCAATCATTTAGTAGTGAGTATCACTTGGTTCTGAGCATTCACTTGGCCCTGAGCAATCACTAAACCAAGTAATTGCTAGGGAGTCTCCACAACAAAGTGGGACACCGCCTGTTTTGCTCTCCGAAGGCTACGAGTTCGATTCCAGGCTATATAATTCGGTTCCCGAGTGCAGTTTTCTCGGAGACTCCTGGGGGTCGTCGCCGGAGCTACGGAGTTCGTGCTTTGTGTAACGCTTCCGGTAGGCCGTCCTGTGGAAAGAGACCGAGCCATATGGGATAAACCCCGGTGCGATGAAGTCGTTCCTCTTGTCTTTAAACGCCCATCAACCTCTTATAACAATAACAATAATAACAACAATAACAACAATAACGACAAGAACAAAATTAGCATCAACAATAATAATAACTTTAACAGCAATAACAGACACACGATTATAATAATAATACAAATAATAATAATACAAATAATAATAATAATAATAATAATAATAATAATAATAATAATAATAATAATAACAAGGCATCGTGGTTGAATGGGTGAGAGCGCTCGTTCTTAAACATCCGATGTGCTGATACCGAGGTACCGGGTTCAACCCTTGGACTAAAATGTTTACTTCTCGTCCTGGAATTGGATACGTACCTCAGAAGTCGGAGTGAGTTCCCCTGATGGAGAGGGGCTCTGGTAATAGGGAAAGCTAACCCACATGCAAAAACCAATCCAGTGCTGCTAAAAGTGGCGTGTAAAGACTACGCTTGAGTTCAAAGCGAGCGAGCGCAAAATAATAATAATAATGAACACAACAATAACAGCTACAATAACAAAACCAATAATAATAATAATAATAATAATAATAATAATAATAATAACAAAGACAATGAAAACAACACCAATAACGACAAACATAATAACAACAATACAATTAGTAACAACAATAATAGCAGTAGCCAATAACCGTAAGAATAACACCAGCAACAAAAACAACGTTTTAGGTGTGTACACAAAATCGATATCGCATCCCTTTCTTCATTGCCATTTCAAGTTATCCAGTTCATTACATCACACAAAAACTTCATAACCCTCCACCTGGATGTTTGAGACAGTATTTCATTACTACTCAGATAAGGACGAGAACTCAAAGTTCCAGAGAATCCTGGACGAGTTTTACGACTACCGTTCTCGGGAATTTCCGGAATACGCCACTTACGCTGGTTACCATGACTACGACGACGCGTTGGAGTCTTTCAAGCTTGCCGCTTTTGATAGGAGAAAGGTGAGAGGCCATGCATTTTACCAGTGTGCGTGTGTGTGTGTATCTGTGCGTGTTTTTGTACATTATGTATGCGTATGTCTATGTCTGTTTATACTTATGTGTAAATCTATGTGTTCATGTATGTCTGTGTGTGTGTGTATGTGTGTGTGTGTGTGTGTTTTGGTATGTATTTGCGTGTCTATGTGTATGTTTATGACATTTATGTGTTTGTGTTCTCACACGCACGTGTTTTAGACTGACAGACAGACAGATAGATTGTAGATTGATGGGTGGATGGATGGATGGATGGATGGATGGATGGATGGATGGAACAAAATACATATTGAAAGCTATAGTTACCAACCGGGATTCGAACCTGTCAACTCGAAATGACGACAGTGCCTCGCTGCAGGAACAAGACTACTTCAACGCATGACCAACTAGACACCCTGGAAAAAAAAAGTGTCTTCATTCGCTAGGTCTGTCATCCACATGAACCCACAACTATGGAATATGCGTCGAAGTACACGTTCCGGCATCGAGGTGCTATCGATGCCGTAGGTAACAGTTTTGAATCACGGTCGGTAACTAGAGCTTTTAATTTGTACTTTGTCTAGTACGTCCTGTATCTCTAATGTTTATTATACTAGTTGTCCTTTGAAGTAAATATTATTTTTGATGTTGGTGTTTATTTTCTTTTTAAGGAGGTATAGAGTCTGAGCTGAGATAGTGTTTAAATACCGTGTTTCCCAGAAAATAAGACCTACCCCTATAATAAGGTCTAGCACGATTTTTCCGGATGTTTGTAATATAAGACCTACCCCTAAAATAAGCCCTAATTAAGATCGTCAGTTAGAAAGAGTCTTGTTGCCGAATAGCCAGTCGGAGTACAGACGCCACTGGTGCGCACTTGATAATGAACGGATAAAATTTCGCATATCCTTTACAGGACATCGCTGTCAACAGCAGCATCTTTCAGCTGTCTGTTGATTTCTTGGCAAGATTACGCTCAGTAGTTTGCCATTGCTTTCTGAGCGGCCGGCTCAGTTATCCCGCAAGTCACCAGCGGGGGTTGAAGAGCTCCCAGTTCTCGCCTGCTACGAGACTCTGCGTGATAAACGGGAGTACGGAGAAAGTGTTGTAACCCCTCGGCCAGAGAGACCGGCAATGAACGGATATGCTTCATAATTCAATACGTCACTTGTATGAAATAAAGTTACCGAGGCACTACGTGCAGGCTACATGGACAAGAAATGTTCATTTAAGGAAAGTTTTATTGCTGGACATGAGAGACTGGGGTAAATGGTTCTACGGGAAATGGAGTCGCGAGAAATTCAAACCGGAATTCGGAATTTGGAGAGTTATGATGATGTTCCAGAAGATGATGACATGACTGTAATTGAATAAATGTAGACTTTTGTACATGAGTACATGTAGATTTGATGACATCCACCGAAAATAAGCCCTAGTGCATTTCTTGAAGCTAAAATTAATTTAAGACCCGGTCTTATTTTCGGGGAAACACGGTAGGTTGTGATTGTTTGGCTGTGAGGATGTGGGAAAGGCAATTAAGAAAGTCCATATCACAGGGATGCCCACTTGACACATGGCCTCGTTCAAATACCGAATAATCGTACAACACGCGCTTCGTTTCTCATTCCGGTAACTTTAACCTTTGACACCAAGTGCAGATGTCAACTGACCGGAGGGCAAGGACTTGAAAGATGGGAGATAAGAAGTGTTTTGGGTTTACAGTGGTGGAATGTGGGCAGTGAGTCGCGGCTGCTGTCGGTTTGAGACCGGGGAATGCCAGTAATTTGTCAGCAGAGCGATGGAAAGCATGGTGCATGGAATAGGAGATAGGGTTCTGTGATTTCTTTCTTTCTTTCTTTCTTTCTTTCTTTCTTTCTTTCTTTCTTTCTTTCTTTCTTTCTTTCTTTCTTTCTTTCTTTCTTTCTTTCTTTCTTTCTTTTCATTGCTGAAGGATAATATATAGCGACACGTGACCTCCCATTTGTACATAAGGATGATATATCGCCATACAAGGTCATCGTGCTATTTGTTTTGTTTCGTGGTATCTTCCGAAACTTCAATGCTCAATGAACAGAAATTTACATTGTAATAGTACTTGATCATTTGATTGTGAACCATGGTTGGTCCGAACCTAATTTTTGTGTGGCGCTGAATTAGTTAATCACACGGTGCCAACATATTCAGGTGTATTGATTTGCTTCAAATGCTTTCAATTATATCTTCAACAGAATGAAACAAATGGGTACATACATCGACTGAAAGCCCTGGACACAGGTCAACTGTCAAAGGTCAACAAACGGGAACTGAGAATTCTGCTGTCCTACCTCCAGACGTTTGTAGACGGGTACAAATGGCGGGAGTAAGTTGTGTTTCTATCATCTGGGTTTTGTTTTCCTCTGCTTCTTTCGGATACTAATTCTTCTTCCTTTTTCTTCTCTTTCTCCTCCTAATCCTGTTATTTCTCCCCACCCCCTTCTCCTCCTGTTCCTTCTCTTTCTCCTTTTCTTCCTGTTCCTTCTCCTCCTCTCCATTTCCTGTTATTCTTGTTGTTATTGTTCTTGTTACTCCGTTTCCTCTTCATCTTCTTGATGGGTGGGTGAACTGGGCAGATAACGTTAAATGTGTAGACAACATCAAGATATGGTCCGAAAGAAGCTGGCGGAGTCAAAGGAAAGAGATTGTTCGAGGGTTGAGTTGAGTTGAGTAGGGTTGTGTTATGTTGGGTTGAATTGAACTGTGTTGGGTTGTGTTGAGTTGGGTTGCGGTGAGTTGAGTTGGGTTGAGTTGTGTTGAGTTGTGTTTGGGTGTGTTGAGTTGCATTGAGTTGTGTTGGGTTGTGTTGGGTTGGATTGTGTTGAGTTGAGTTGCGTTGTGTTGATTTCTATTGAGTTGTATTGAGTTGAGTTATATTGGGTTGAGTTGTATTGAGTTGTGTTGGGTTGAGTTGTATTGAGTTGAGTTGTATTGAGTTGTGTTGGGTTGTGTTGAGTTGGGGTGGGTTGAACTGGGTTGAGTTGAGTTAAGTTCAGCTGAGTTGGGCTAGGTTGAGTTAGGTTGAATCGAGTTTTGTTGGGTTGAGTTGAGTTGAGCTGAACCGAGATGAATTGGGCTGGGCTGGGTTGGGATGAGTTGAGTTGGGTAGAGTTAAGTTGAGTTGAGTTGAATTGCGTTGAGCTGAATTTCATTGAGCTGAGTTGGGTTGAATTTAGCTGAGTTGATTTGAGTTGAGTTGAGTTCAGGAAAGACATCACAACATAGGGACATTCCCGGCGTTCTCAGCCTCATCTTCAACAGCCAGCGTAGAGTCCCAATTTGAGATTAACTGCAATAAACGTTAAGTACAATAAATAAACCCAAATGGAAATAAGCTTAACTGCACTACTGTCATCATTGGAGGCCAGATGATGTAGGAGATAACGGATTTAACCCGCACACAAATCATTCGGACTAAAATGTTGACTTCTCGGCCTTGACTTGTGGACTTAAATTACAAGTACCTCAGAAGTAGGAGTGGGTTCGCCTGATGGCGGGGGAAATTGGTAAGAGGGAAAGTTAGCCAACATGCACAAATCAGTCCAGTGTTGACTAAGCTTGAGTTCAAAGGGAACGAACACCAAATGTCATCATCCTGTGGCGTGTTCTGCGCAAAATGCCGCCCTATAACAGACCTTGGAACTTTCTCGACGTCATCAGACTTATGTCCTGCTTCTGTTGTGTTGTTTTTAGTGTGCATGTCCTTCGCGGGACTTTGTTATCAATCCCACTTACATTTTCTAAGCAGTTTTATTTTCAGTAGTTTGCCATTGCTTTCTGAACGAGATGTCAAATCTAAGCCCAACTTACTGATCGGTGTATAGGGTTTATTTAGCTACACACCGTTAGCGCACTGGAAGTTTAAAAGCTAGAGTGATTTTATCTTTTCGGCTACGTCGACTGATGTTGCCATGTGCAAATTATCTATCACATGATAATGGCACACGATAATAACAACTATATATATATATATATTTTTTTTTTAAAGTTGCATATCCCTTACAGGACGTTGCAGTTAACGCCAGCATTTTACAGCTGCTGGTGATGTTCTTGGCAAGATTACGCTCAGTAGTTTGTCATTACTTTCTGAGCGACCGGCTCACATACCCCGTAATTAACCAACGCGACGCAATCCGCTGCCGAATCTTGCGCAGCTGTAACAATTACATTGCCAATAAGAAATAAAGACGCGGTAACTTTCTTTCTTACATAATCCAGTGTAACGCTTCCAGCGCTGGAATGTCATCTTTTCCTCCTCACGACGGTTGACGGCAAATAGAAGAAGATGATGATAATGAACTACCTTCCTTTTCCCCTCTTAACAAAGTGTATTATATCTGATATAACGGTGAGCCGTACTCATGTAGAATCTGCATTACTGATGACAAACCCCTACCATTTCCATAGTATACCAGTGCGCTACCCCGAATGCTCCCACGGGCCCCATAATGATACCACAGCACTAAGTAAACACGCATACCATATTTTTCCTACCTACAGGAAAAAAGGTTACCCATAAACGTCCATTTCGTTTGCAGATAAAGGGGGCTCTGATCGAGAATTACTGTAATTTACAAAGTCCAGAGAAAGCCCAGCCAAATAATGATAGGCTGTCCAACGCTCACAGCTTTCCTATTTTCTTTTCTAACTAGAATGCCACACTGCGGGGGTAATTCTATTTTTGACCTTGAGTCTTTCTGTTTTGTAAGGGAATTCAAGTATTCAACGTATTTGGTGTCTTCTTTAAGTATTTCTGATTACAAATTCTTAACAGAATGCCTTAATAAGGGGTAATTATATTTTTGACCCTTGAGCCTTTCAATATTGACGAGGAATTCAAGTATTCATTTTAATGAGAATATTGTGACCGTGCAAAGCAATCAATTTACCAACTTAATAGCAATGTCTGGATTTCAACTTTCCATCCGTCCATCCATCCATCCATCCATCCATCCATCCATCCATCCATCCATCCATCCATCCATCCATCCATCCATCCATCCATCCATCCATCCACTCATCTATCCATCCACTCATCCATCCGTTAACTAATCCATCCATCCAGTAATACACCCATCCATTCATCTATCCATCCATCCATCCACCCATTCATCCATCCATTTATGCACGCATCCATCCATCTATGCACCCATCCATCCATCCATCCACTCATCCATCCATCAAGTCATACATCCTTTCACTCATCCATCCATCCACTAATCTATCTATCCACTTATCCATCCGTTAACTCATCCATCCATCCAGTAACACATCCATCCACTCATCTATCCATCAATTCATCCGTCCATGATCTCATCCATCCATCCATTCATCCACACAACCATTCATCCCCTTATCGATACATCCATCCATCCACTCATCCATCCATCCACCTATCCATCCATGCACTCATCCATCCACCCGCCCATCCATCCATCTGTCCACCCACTCATCCATCCATGCATCCACCCACCTGCCCACCGACCCATCCATCCATCCATCCATCCATCCATCCATCCATCCATCCATCCATCCATCCATCAATTTTTTCCATCTATCTATCCACCAAAACATATCCACCTTCATACCCACCCACGTAGCTGCCGGCCTACCTACCTACCTACCTACCTACCTACCTACCTACCTACCTACCTACCCACTCACCCACCCACCTACCTACCTACCTACCTACCCACTCACCCACCTACCTACCTACCTACCTACATACCTGTCTGCCTGCCTGACTGCCTGACTGCCTGCCTGCCTATCTGTCTCTCTGGCTGCTTGCTTGCCTCCCTGCGTGCCTACAATTCTTCCTGTCCTTCTCTATCCAAGTCTGAGCGCGCGCGCGCGCTAGTGAGTGTGTGTGTGTGTGTGCGCGCGTGCATGTTAAGATTCCACCATATTAGACAATATAATTGGGTCTCCACCCCCTCCCCCCCCAACTCCCTCCACTCTATCTAACTGTCAGTTTTTTGGCAACAGGATTTACTACCCAAGTCCTACACACCAGGTTCCAGCGAGTGATGCATTGTGGGCTTTGGCAGGCTATATTAAATCCCAGTTTATACATTTTGGCGCGACAACTCACAAACAAATTATGTGCAATACAGCCTCGTTTGTAAAAGCGCATTTCCATATGGCAAGAGAAAGGAAAAGTTTGGTTCGGAAAGAAAGGAGTGAGAAAGAGAGGATTTGACACATTTGTGATGCCATAGATTGGGAGAATAAAGTGACACTGGGTGTTTGTAAAGTCTCACTACACTGTATATGTAGAACAAATTTGAAAAATGAAGTACATGTCCTCAAAAATGTGCTAAAAATTCATTAAATTAGTCACCATAGTCACTTCTTTGGTCTAACGATGTTCTTTTGGGGAAACTGGAAAGTACCAATGAAGTATTTATTGTAACAGGTGTTGGAAATGCTAATCACGGTCTTCAAGACATGACTGCACACGTCTCTTCATATTGTCAAATACCTCCTGCAACGTGTCCGTTGTTATTTCTTGAAAGGTAATTCTGATGGCTTCTTTCAGGTCCTCAATTGTATGTACATTATTTTTGTAGACATTTCCTTTCAAGAAACCGTATAGATAATAATCTAAAGGAGTTACATCTGTAGAACGAGCAGGCCAAATCCACCTGATATTATGCTATTTGCGAAAATGCTCTCTCTCTCTCTCTCTCTCTCTCTCTCTCTCTCTCTCTCTCTCTCTCTCTCTCTCTCTCTCTCTCTCTCTCTCTCCCCCCCCACCAAAAAAAAAAAAAAAAAGCGCAACGATGCTCTACCTCAGTGGTAATCAACCTTTTTTGGCCCATGCACCCCTTCACCATATATTCAGAATGTCATTCCCCCCTTTCGTATTTCCTCCTTATAACCCCCCCCCCCCCCGCTCCTACACAGTATACGTAATAATGGAAGCTAAGTTTAATAACACATACTAGAACAAGTCTAGACGTCTACATAAAAAGTGATTTACGGGTCTACTTACGTTACAAAATGAATATCAAAAGGGCGAAAAGTACAGAACCGTAAAGTATGGAGGAAAAAACAATATCAAGTAATCGGTTCTTGTATTAACGCGATCTTGAAAAAATCTTAATCCCCCCCCCCCCCAACCTAAAAGTCCTCCCCCCCCCATGTTGTTTTTCTCATTGGGCTCTCATGCCGATCGCTCAGGCTTCGTAATGCTATTCCTGGTATCCTTTTGCCTACTCTCAATACCTCCCTTAATACTGTACAGCTACCCGAGTCCCATGAGCACTAATGTGAGAACCGCTATCCCCCACAACTTTTACCATCTCGTTCTAACGCTCGGATCCAAACTAAAATCACAAACATTAAAAGCAGCTAGGCCAGATGCCTACGGAGTGCTTTCTTTTTTGTCTGCGCTGAAGGTTCCATGATATACAGTTCAGCGCGTATGATGGGAGGAACAGAGAATTACCCTTCATCGCGGAAAGTCTTTATTTGTGTAATTAACTCTTCAGTTACCGCGCAGAGCTTAAAGTGGTTCATAAATCGTCCCAAATGACCACACTCCGCTTAGAGTGGTTCCAGTATTTCAGAGCATTCGAGTCCAGATTTAGAAAAAAATGCATGGCTCGTATTCCAATCCACTATTTCTGCAAATAATTTTTGGTAATCTGTCTTATTTTGAATAATGAAGACACAAATAATGGATTGCACGATTTTTTGTCTGGCTTATGTCTCTGCATCTCTGCAGATGTACATATTTCGCTGTACATACAGCAGAAATCACACAACATAAACTAAAGCAATACGATAAATCCTTCAAGCTGGAATAGACAACACACATATTCACACAGCAATTTGAATTGTCTATTTTAGTAATTTTAAATTAATTATCATGTCTGTTTGTTTGTATAATGTTGGCTTGTGTATATGAATGGCAATGACTTATGCCAGCTTTGAGATAATACGAAACGGATGTCCCTGTAATATTCCTATATTTTCGCCTCGCCTCGTTGCCTGCTAAGTGAGGAAAACTGGACACCTATTCCCCCGTGCACCCAGGCCTACAAAATGGTTGGCCATATCACGTCACAGTCCCACAGCAAGAAACAGAAACGGGACAAGTTTTTGTGAAAACTCTCCGGTAGGAACCCTATGGGTTGCAGCGAAATATACGAGGCAATACATGGCACAATCTGTTGTTTGTGTCTTCGTTATTCAAACTGTTGTCAAACTTGTCAAACACGACACAACACACTGTGCCAACGGCTTCGCGCGGAGGAGTGCGATTGGGAGGGTACAAGCCTTACCCTAGTGCGAGGAAATGCAACCTAAAGACTAAATGTCATGGCAGGGCAGACCAAGCCCTAATTCTTGGTCGGCAACTGGTCTAGGATGGGAGCTCCGACAGGCGGATAGTTAGAGCATTCTTTGCTGGTCTGGCAGCTTCTCCAGCTTGTCTTATTCCATATGTATTGGTGTTAACTTTCCTCTGGAGTAAACTAGGCAGGCTGAGAGAGAAATCACGCCGCATGGGCAACACGTCGTCTCTAAATTCAGCCCAGGCTGTGTTATAGAGAGGTGTAAATCCATTTTACAAACTGTCGTCTGTCAAGACGACAAGGTGCCAGTCAGTCAGTGTTCAGTCTGTTAAATTGATGCTCTTGTCTTGCAGGTACGGGGCCCTGAACTCCATCAACTTCCTAGAGGGCCTGGCCAAAGGCCCGCAGTGGCCGCTGTATGCTAGGCTGGAAACAGAGTACGACTTCCAGAGATATCTGAAGCGGTTGGCCTCGTTTCCTGACCAGGTATGATGATGTTGTTCGGGTTGTTGTTATAAATTTAGTGGTGATCTGTATTTTGTAGAGACATGTGTTTTGTGGTGATTGATGTTTTGTAGTGATCCTTGTTTTTGTTTTTGGGTGATTCTCAAGGCGAGTAGACCGAGTTCTTCACGTTTGTTTTACCGTATATGGGAAGTAAAAATTAGCAAAAATAGCAATACAGTAGCTTATCATAAATGCCGCAAGAAGCGACTAATGTGGGTTAATGCGAAACTTGCTACCTGATTCTGAAGACAACAAAAACAAATCAGCTGTGAACAAGTCTACACAGGACTTGGCATGAGTTGGTTGTAGGGCTATGCTCCACTGGAGGAAGAAGAGGGGCAGGAGGAAGAGTTGGAGAAGACGAAGAAGAAATGGACGAAGAAACAGACAAAAATAAGAAGAAGATGATGATGATGATGATGATGATGATGATGATGAAGAAAATGACAACGACGACGACGATGATGATGATAATGATGAAGAAGAAGAAGAAGAAGAAGAAGAAGAAGAAGAAGAAGAAGAAGAAGGAGAAGGAGAAGAAGAAGAAGAAGAAGGAGAATACATCACAATATATTGATTTATTTCTTTATTCACAAATAGATCAATGAGCAGATTTCATTGATGAAAAGAGCGATAACCCTAAACAGGTCAAGCCACATGGTATCAGTGGTAAGTTTATCTTCCCTTCTGTACTGAACGTGGCCATGTTTTCCTGTCATTGCAAATTTCTTCATTATTTATGATTGTGTTCTCGATAAGCTAATCATTGCTGTTGGTGTTGCTATCATTGCGAAGTTGGCTTTTCACTGCAAAGTTCTTTATTATTTATGCTTGTTTTCTTGGAAAGCTAATCATTGCTGTTGTTTTTGTTGCGAACATTGCAAATTTGGCTTGTCATTGCAAGGTTCTTTATTAGTTATGATTGTGTTCTTGAAAAGCTAAGTTGTTGCTATCAATGCAAAGTTGGCTTGTCATTGTAATGTTGTTCATTGTTTATAGTTGTGTTCTTGAAAAGCTAATCATTGCTATTGATTGATTGATTGATTGATTGATTGATTGATTGATTTAAGAATCGACATCACAGCATTCGGGCATTCCCATAAGTGCTCCGTCCCCATCCTCAGCAGCCAGCGAAGAGTTCCAACACTAATAATACCAGTAGCAATCTGATTATAAGTGCGTCTCGACTTTCCTTTGAGCGTTGAGCGTCGGCCAGATCCCTTCGTCACTCCTCGTTGTCTCATTCTTGCCAGACTATGGTAATCCATTTGCTCCTCCGAGGTGTGCACGTGCTCCCACAAGGCCGCAACCACGTCTGCCTTGTCATGTATCAATACTCCACCAAGTTCTGCAGAGCCAGCCAATCTGTCCGCCTGTTCATTTCCCAGCACACCGGCATGCCCCGGAGAAAAGATCCAGGCGATCCTTGTCACCCGTGATCTCCGAAGCGAAGCAAGCCACCCCGCACGAAGTCTGCCCGTCCTCACCCTCGTCAGCACGCTTTCTGAGTCAGTTACAATCACGATGTGTGTGTGTGTGTTGTATTCTCCATCCAGCGGAAAGCCGCAGTGACTGCCTCCACTTCCATTCTTAAGCTGGATGTTGTGGTGTCATATGCCAGGCTCTCCTGCCCCAAACATCGACCATTAGCTTTGGCTATGAACCCCCAGCCACTTCTTTCACCTCTTGACACCGAACCATCTGTGTAGATAATCACATCACTCGAGTGAGCATTGTCCTGAATTAGTTGTTGGATTTCCACTTCCGTGGCCGCTGCTGGCCACTCCCTGCACTCCCGGCTTAATGTGATTATAACTCTGCACAAGTCTGACTGCTCCGCTGGCACTCTGACCCACCCCTCTCCACGCCTAATGTTCTCATGGGAGCACACATGTCTGATCGTATCCTCCGCCTGAGCCATCCATCTGAGCCGTTCTTGCTATCATTGCAAAGTTGGCCTGTCATTATAAAGTTGTTTATTATTTATGATTGTGTTCTTGAAAACTTAATCATTGCTGTTGGATTTGCTATCATTGCAAAGTTGCCTTACAATTGCAAAGTTCTACATTATTTATAATTTGTGTTCTTGAAAAAGCTAATCATTGTTATTGTTGTTGCTATCATTGCAAAGTTCTACATTATTTATGACTGTGTTGTTGAAAAGCTAATCGTTGTTGTTGTTGTTGATATTTTTTGTGCGAATCCTGTATTAGTCTGGGTTGTAACTTTCAAGTCTGTTGCACTGAGGTTCTGATGACTGACGCCCATACCCAAGGTGTGCATATATCGGAGTGCGGTTACTGTAGAGACTCCTTTCGACATGGTAACAAAGTCCATCTTCAAGGGGACTTTGTTTTTGAAAGCTTGCTTTGAACCCAGGCGTAGTCCACATATGTGCTACTATTAATAGCAACTGCTACTACTAGGAAACGCACTGAACTTATTTGTGCGTGACGGTTAGCTTTCCCTATTTCCAGTGTCCCTCGACATCAGGTGAACCCACTTCTGTTTCTGAGGTACTTGTAATGGTCGTCCCAAGTCAAGGATGAGATGTTAGTAATTTATGTCCAAGTGACCGGCGTGTGAAACATACCCCTGGGATGTTAGTAATTTATGTCCAAGTGACCGGCGTGTGAAACATACCCCAGGACGGTTAGCCATTCAGCCACGCCGACTCCCTCTAAAGGGACGGTGCTTCAGCGGATTTCTTCCTCGTTGAAGCTCATAAACCAAGGTGCTTCAGCGGATTTCTTCCTCGTTGAAGCTCATAAACCAAAAGAGGTGTGCATGACCGGTACTGAAACTTCACATTTGCGGAGAGGCATAGCAGGATGTCACCAGGCTATGATTCAGCACAGGTCACACAGCCTGGCTGGGAGGCTCGACGTACGGAAGAACACACACACACCCACCCACCCTCGCATGCACGCACCCTCGCAAGCACACACACACACACACACACACACACACACACACACACACACACACACACACACACTCAGTTGAACGTTTCGACCGAAACCTTTATCAACGTGAAAAGAAAAATACAGACGACAAACAAAAAATAATACACAGATAACACAAAGGAAGGCGCCCGACTCGACTACCTCTGAACATATACGTATTTTCGGCTTCCGATCCAAATGGAGGATAGGCTGTTGAACTGTTAATTCCTTTGCAATGTTTTTGCTTCTGGCTACGGTTTGCTTAATGATTTCCCTCATGTTGGACTGATAGTGCATTGTTCTGCCGCTCAACTACTGAGTTGATTGCGTGGAGCGACACTGTGAGCTGTGGATTTCACGTGGAATGATTTTACATCAGTCTGCAGTTGTTTGTATTGTATTTTCAGAAAAATGGCGGCCGGCATGTTGCTGAACTAGCTGGTTTTGCCTTATGCAGTAATGTTTGTGCAACTGCTGGTTTTCTAGTGACTGCCGCTTCTTTCGACCATGAACTGTAATCTTAGTGGCGGATTATTGTGTTGGCATTCAGGCAACAACACCTTTATGCGTGTATGCATGAGCAGGCTGTTGGTTTGTCTGAACTGCTGTCAGTTCCACTTTTAACATGGGGCAGCGAGGGGCATTTTGCGTGATATTCACATGCAAAGGAACGGAGCATTATGGTGGTGACCATTTGCCGTAAAGTTGAAACAGAGACTAACAACACACAAAGATAAGTTTTCCTTTCTGCTAACTGCGGTCAATTGTTTTGTTTTCGTTGTCCAGTTAATAAAGACTTCTGACGAAATGTTCTACTCTGTGTGCGTGTGTGTGTGTGTGTGTGTGTGTGTGTGTGTGTGTGTGTGCGTGTGCGTGTGCGCGTGCGTCCGTCCGTGCGTCCGTGTGCATTCATCTAGCTTCGGACTTCCTTAGAGAAAAGTATTGTTCAGACCTCGCTCAACTGTCAGTCTCTCGATCTGTTATATCTTTTACCCTCATGGTGTTTTCTTTCAGTTTTCGCTTTCGGATACGATGTTGCATATTTTTCTTTTCCTACGGTTATTTTTATCAATTACTATTACCCTGTTCAACCTCAGAAAAGAAGTATAACTAGGGCCCACCCCTGCCTCAGATGAATAATCTTGTGACCTAATTAGGCACATTTCGGAAATTAATTATAAAGGAATTGTTATTCATATGTAGTATATGGACTATGCTGTAACTGCCAGTCTTATTTTGTGTTTGTATACTCCTGTAACCGGTCTCTGTGGTTAAGGGCTTGCGAACGCGGTTTGTGAGCCCGTATACACGGGTTCGAAACACGTATAGGGGCCGGTCGTTCAGAAAGCAATGGCAAACTAGTGAACGTAACACTTGCCTAGTACATCAACAGCAGCTGAAAATGCTGGTGTTGACTGCAACGTCCCGTAAGGGATACGCAACAAAAAAAAAAAAATACTCCTGTAACAGCTTGGCAGGCACCAACACTCATTATCGATAACCGATTGACAGAGATTCGGCATAGTTTAGTAATGTTTACTCAACAGATCTTTAGACATTTCATTGTGATCAGACTCCATCTAAAGTCCAGAGGGATTTCCCGACAGTATAATGATCTCTCCATGCCTTTATCCACAGAATCGGGTTCCGTCCATGCTTAATGAGTGGGATGTGGACATCTTCTTCTTCATGCGCTTCCAGAACTGGCTGGCCATGAAGAACTTCACCTCGACAATCAAGTAAGTGTGTGTCTTCTGTCCAATGAGCTTCTGTCCAAAGAGCGTCTGTCCAATGAGCTTCTGTCCAAGGAGCTTCTGTCAAATGAGCTTCTGTCCAATGAAGCATCTGTCCAGTGAGCTTCTGTCCAAGGAGCATCTGTCCAGTGAGCTTCTGTCCAATGGACTTCTGTCCAATGAGCTTCTGTCATATTAGCTTCTGTCCAATGAGCTTCTGTCATATTAGCTTCTGTCCATTGGGCTTCTGTCCAATGAGCTTCTGTCCAATTAGCGTCTGTCCAATTAGCTTCTGTCTAATGAGTTCTATTCAATGATCTTCTGTCCAATCAGCTTCTGTCCATTGAGCTTCTGTCCGATAATCTTCTGTCCAATGAGCTTCTGTCCAATGATATTCTGTCCAATGAGCTTCTGTCCAATGAGCTTCTATCCAAAGAGCTTCTGTTCTTACATTAAAGTGATGGAGTACTCATTGGTGAAGTGGTTAAGATGCCTGTCTTGCTGGCAGCCAAAGTCCAGCTCTTGGCCCTTAAGTGGTAGGGGCAACGGCGAGTCTCTGGCGCCGTAAAAATAGACTGCTCTGGATATGTATCCAGCTCTGTACATACATGTGCAGACACATGTTTACATAATACATATCTGTAGATGCTGAAGACAGATGCAACCAGAAAGGACTCACACCACAGCAATCAGGACGCCACGCAAACACGCTATGAAAAAAAAAAATAGAGAGCGAAAGAAGAAGAACGTCATAATGGATTTGAAAGGATAGTGTTGGAAAGAGTGGATCCTTCTGAGTCGAACCTGAAGCTAGGGAGTTTGTGCTGAATGCGAAGCTTTAAGCAGATACCTTTGGGGACATAGACCCAGCCTTAAGGGATAAAACCCCAGGGTACCAAAATATGTCCCAGGAAGTAAAGTCGGCTAGCAATGATAGCCTACAGACCACATCAGCCACCGAGTGCCAGTTGGTTTATACCAATATAGATTTAGCACCATATACTCATTGCGGATTAAGGCATGTCCTAGGATCCTTTACGGACGTACTATATGTCCCACATGGTGTATGTCCTATATTACGCAAGCCTTTTTGTGTAATGCGAGATGTGATGCTGCTTATAGGCCAGTCTGGCTTTCTAATTATTATGTAATGAATGAATCACACCACCCCCCCCCCCTCCCAAAAAAAAACCAAAAAAACAACAACATAAAACTAAAATAAACATTTAAAAAATAAAAAAAACAAAATTAAAAATAAATAAAAAAGCGAGAAGTAGATGGTAAGCTTTACTAGAACACGGTTACAAGTAACAAAATGGACACAAACAACAAACACAAACCGACACAACTACATGAAAAAGACTACATGAAAATATAGATAAAAAAGTTGCTTATCTACATCATTGTTGTAGACTAGATACGGCTTTCATTGGATCCGCGAGAATGAATCCAACAAAGTCAATGATTAATGGTTTAGTAATTAATTAATATTTAATTATAAAGTAATCTCGCTTAATATAACTCATAGATTAGCGCAGATCACATACTCCAAGACTGCCCCGATTAAGAAATATCTAGGTTAATTTTCTGGAGCAGAGAAACAACAGTGGAAGATAAACTCTATGGACCAGTGAGCGAACTAAAAAAAGACAGTGAAATTTAAACAAGAGACGACATTGCAGATATAGACATGAAGAAAAAGAAGAAGAAGAAGAAGAAGAAGAAGAAGAAGAAGAAGAAGAAGAAGAAGAAGAAGAAGAAGAAGAAGAAGATGAAGAACAAGAACAAGAACAAGAACAAGAACAAGAAGATCAAGAAGCTCAGAAAATTATTTAAACGGAACTATTGTCTAGATCAGTGTTTCCCAACCTTTTTTGTGCCATGCCCCACTTAAGCCTTTCTAAAATTCATATTGCCCCCCCCCCCCCCCGCCCCATGCCCCCCCCCCTCAACATATACATTATTTTTAATATTCAAAAATTGAAATGTTCACTAAAGAAACTTGAATGATAGGTTTTAGGAAGAAATCACTAGGTAATTATTGAGCAAACACAGTAAGTAAATTTTCAAAACATATAATGGAGAACTGAAATTCAAGTACAAAATAATTTTAATGAAAGATTTTTCTATATTATTTTAATTATTAGTAATTATTTATTATTTAAATTTAGTGAGATCCTTGCGATTGATGCTTGCCGCAAAGAGATCTTATGTCAGGTTCCAATTTAGTTAACTTCAGTCTCAAGTCTCCCCGTTTTGTTATATTCAGCCGATTTCTTCCATTTTCGAATTGCCCCCCTTAACAGTCAAATTGCCCCCCTGTGGGGCGTGGGCCACACGTTGGGAAACACTGGTCTAGATAGTTACATCAGAAATACATATGGATCTTGGACCAGCGCAAGCATGAGACAGATCATGGCGACGCTACCTACACAAATACATTCTTCCAAGAACCATGGACAAAAACAGACAACAGAAGAACGATAACTTCAAACTTCCGACGTTACTTCCTGGCAAATGTGGATCGGAATAACAAACAGGACACGCTGAATGGCTGTCCACCTGGGACAGGAAAATATATACAATTCTTTGAGAAGAAATTCTGCGCAATTTATTTATCCGTGTCAGGTTTAAGTGGGTAGTGTTTGGGTAATCACAATTTCAAAAACAGTGTCGGTGAATGCGGATAAATAAATACCTCTTAGAAAGAATGAGTGGATGGTTTATGGCACATTAAATACAATACTCTTCTTGAATTGAGTGCTCAAAGCTGGCTTCAGGAGACGAAAGTTGAAGGGAAACTGTGGCAGTAGCTAATCTAGTAGGAAACTGGTCGCAGAGGAGCAGAATGAGATGAAAGAAAGTGAGGTTGGGGAAGGAGGAGGAAAAGAAGAAGAAGAAGATGAAGAAGAAGAAGAAGAAGAAGAAGAAGAAGAAGAAGAACAACAACAACAACAACAACAACTACAACAGCAACCAACAACAGCAACAGCAACAGCAAAAACAACATCAAGAAGAAGAAGAAGAAGAAGAAGAAGAAGAAGAAGAAGAAGAAGAAGAAGAAGAAGAAGCACCACCGACAGCAGCAGCAGTAGCAGCAGCAGGAGAAGAAGAAGAAGAGGAAGAAGAAGAAGAAGAGGAAGAAGAAGAAGAAGAAGAAGAAGAAGAAGAAGAAGAAGAAGAAGAAGAAGAAGAAGAAGAAGAACTTAGTAGCTAATTAGTTAGTATTATGTTATTTAATTAACAGTTAGTTAACTAATGAGTTTGTTATCTAGTTAGTCAATTAGTTAGGTCCGTGATTGGTTGTTCTTTCGTTGGTTGGATTGTTAGCCTCGGTTCCAACCTCACGGCAACGGGTCACCCCATAAAAGCACCGTTCCTGTGACAGCGAAAACCACACATTGCTCCTCGCTGTCCAATGTGAAA
The DNA here is from genome assembly GCA_963921405.1 of Cepaea hortensis. Classification (NCBI taxonomy): domain Eukaryota; kingdom Metazoa; phylum Mollusca; class Gastropoda; order Stylommatophora; family Helicidae; genus Cepaea; species Cepaea hortensis. The sequence continues at coordinate 70,873,125 of OY992888.1, read as the reverse complement.
AGTGAAGCAGACAGCAGTTCCAACAAATCCATCAGCACGCACACGCATTTTGCATGCATCAGGCCGCTGCCAGAATGCCATCACAACAGTCTGCCACTAGAACTACAGTTCATCGCCGATGGAAGCAGTAGTCGCTAGAAAAACCAACGTCTGCACACGCATTACTGCATAATGCAAACCAGCCAGCTTGGCAAGAGGCCGCCAGTAATTTTTATCAAAATGAATTCACAACACAAATCACCACGGACAGACGAAAGATTCCACATGAAATCCTCAGCTATCAGTGTAGAACCAAGAACTGTAAGATGTGACCATCTAAAATGAAACAATAAGACTCATAACAGAATCATGTTTAGGAAACTAATAACATTGGCCACATAATATATTTCATAATGACTTAGAAGAATAGTAATGTTAGTTAGTTAGTCGCTCCGTTCCTGTGCCAGTGAATATCAAACAAAATGCTCGACAAGCCAACAGTTCGCACATGTATATTATGCAGAATGCCGCTGCCAGAATGCCAACATAAAAGTGCGCCACAAACAATACAGTTCATCGTCAATGGAAGATACCATCCATCCATCATGTGCCATGCCGATAAGCGTGGGCGGTCATGTTTTGCCATCTCACTTGATCACCAGATTCGTGGATCAGTTCCGTGTTCCTGTCTCGACCATGCCACGTGGCCAAGCCATCCAGGTATTTACTTCTCAGTCTTCCCCTTGGTCTCTTCCCTTCGATCTTGCCAGTTGTCACCACGTTCTCTAAGTAATTTCTTCTCATAACACCCCCACAAAATTTTGACTGTCTACGTCTAATGACTCTAAAGAGTTTACCATCTTCATTTGTTTCTTGAAGGACTTGTTCATTGGTTTTTCTGTCTGTCCAGGGTATTCTTTGCATTTTCCTCAGAAACCACATTTCCACAGCCATCAGATGTTTTTTTCAGCTTGACTGCTCATTGTCCACGCCTCACATCCATACTAAAGTACAGGTTCTATGTAGCACCTCAACACTCTTGTTCTCGTTTTAATTGATATCATTTTATTGGTAAGTATGTTTTTCACCTTTCAAAAGGCTACCTTTGCAATGGCAATTCTTGTTCTAATCTCTTTAAGGCATCTCCCATCAGATGTTATGACTGTTCCGAGATAACTGTACCGATTAAATTGCTTGAGAATATGCCCATTTACTCGTATATCACACTGTGGTATTTCTTTCTTTCCACTGACGACCATAATCTGTGTCTTCTTACTATTCAATTCTAACCCTCGTTGCTCACTGTGTGGAACAAACAACGGCATCTACTAAATGTTGCAGGTCCTGTTCATTGTCTGCAATCAAGACTGTATCATCTGCATATCTAATGCTATTGAGGTATCTTCCCCCAATGTTGATTCCTTCCATATCTTCTATATTTCTAAAAATATTTTCACTGTATAGAGAAAAAAGATCTGGAGACATTACACATTCCTGTCTCACACCTCTTTTAATACTGTGAGGGACCATTGTGTTACTGTGAGGGACCATTGAATTGGTCATTGACATTCTGCAAGCAGTGTTACTGTGAGGGACCATTGAATTGGTCATTGACATTCTGCAAGCAGTGTTACTGTGAGGGACCATTGAATTGGTCATTGACATTCTGCAAGCAGTGTTACTGTGAGGGACCATTGAATTGGTCATTGACATATTCTTTAAGCAGTGTTATTGTGCTATGCTTGATGGACCATGTGATTGGTCAGTGACTACTTAGGTTCATCGAAGTCACGAATACTTGGAGTCAAGTCCAGGAGGATTGTCTCCCAACCAGTGGTGTTAGAGAACTGTGTATTAACAGTGACTCCGGGAGAGTGATACAGAGGCAGTTGGTCCAGTGAGTGAGGTCCAGCAGTGACTCTATTTTTGTGGATCCACGCTTTGGGGACGGAGTGGTCTCCAAGGTTCTAGTCATCTCACTGGAAGGAAGCCGGGTGAGTGGCGGACCGACTGGACGGGACATCTGCATCCAATCTACTTCTCAACTCCATGATGACAACCATATCTCTGATTCTGTCTCTACTATATCCTCTATTTGTGTAAATTGATTATTCTATCAGGATGTTCATTTCAGTTCTATATTCTCAAGGGTAGAATAAACTTTATGTATGTTGACTTGCTCTTTGTATAATGATTGAGTTCACCTTGGGTAGTGAGAGTGAACCACACCCGAGGTGTCTCTGGCACTCCCGTGTATTCTAACCCCAGGGGTTGGACAGGCAGATACACATTTTTACTCTGTGGTTGATCTCATATTAGTTATTTATGTCTACAAGCCCCTCCAGATTCTAGACCCCCACTAACTACCTACTCCTGTTGAACAATGAACACTTAGGCATCGTCCGAGACCACACTTAATCATTATACAAAGAGCAAGTCAACTTACATAAAGTTTATTCTACCCTTGAGAATATAGAACTGAAATGAACATCATGATAGACTAATCTATTTACACAAATAGAGGATAGAGTAGAGACAGAATCAGAGATAATGTTCTCATCATGGAGTTGAGAAGTAGATTGGATGCAGATGTCCCGTCCAGTCGGTCCGCCACTCACCCGGCTTCCTTCCAGTGAGATGACTAGAACCTTGGAGACCACTCCGTCCCCAAAGCGTGGATCCACAAAAATAGAGTCACTGCTGGACCTCACTCACTGGACCAACTGCCTCTGTATCACTCTCCCGGAGTCACTGTTAATACACAGTTCTCTAACACCACTGGTTGGGAGACAATCCTCCTGGACTTGACTCCAAGTATTCGTGACTTCGATGAACCTAAGTAGTCACTGACCAATCAAATGGTCCATCAAGCATAGCACAATAACACTGCTTAAAGAATATGTCAATGACCAATTCAATGGTCCCTCACAGTAACACTGCTTGCAGAATGTCAATGACCAATTCAATGGTCCCTCACAGTAACACTGCTTGCAGAATGTCAATGACCAATTCAATGGTCCCTCACAGTAACACTGCTTGCAGAATGTCAATGACCAATTCAATGGTCCCTCACAGTAACAGTGCTTGAAGCATCAGATATGGCAACTGAAATGTCACTGAGTCCTACTCGAACACAGTTCATAATCTTCATACTGGGACAGTACATTATTAGAATCAGACATCTATTTCACGGAAAACAATTCAGGTTGGACTATAATCAATTGTCCCTTCCACCTGGTAACTTGCATTTATTTCCACGTTTAGGCAGAACCACCGTAATAATATACGGACAGGTGTTTCCTTTCTTTGAGCAGGCTTGCTCAAAATGCTGAAATGTTCCTGGCTGAAATAGAATATCTTCTAACGTAGACAACCATCACAAACCATCACGTCCCACACGTGCACATTCAGGGCACCTGGATTACTTGATGCAAACCTTCACACATGGTGAATCACATTGGGTACATGGTGTGGTGGAGTCTGGCGTGATAAGTACAGAATTGAACCCTTCGCTATGTCACACGAAGTGGTTTCCTGCCAACGACAATTATAGTTGACTGGTTCCTCAACAGGCAAACTCCTGAAAAGGAAGAGCGACCGGTGAGAGTATACTGGCCCAAACATTAGTCCACATGCATCCTACCAATGACTACTCAATCCTCAGTCATGCTACTTAGTTCTGCATATAACCAACGCATTATCTCTATATGGAGAGTAGTAAAGCATGGGTTCAGGAATGTCAGCTGGCCTCACAGAACAGCCCGTCAAACAGAGCAAGAAATCAGAATGACGAGTCTGATCGTAGGTCTCACCTATCCCTACTCATCTACCAGTCGTCGCTAACGTCAGTAGTGATAGTAGGCTGTTATCATAGTTCTAATTTAATCGAACTCAACAATAAGGTAAAGAGTCCCTGGACTCGTTCCTAACATCATCAATGTTCATTAAGAAACATAATACTGATCAATATACCATCCCTCGGGATATAGGAATAGTACATGATCACATCCAATATGTACACAAGCCTGTTTGCTGGTGGGACCACCTGCCCACGCCACAGCAAACTCTTCTTATCAGACTCTGCCTTAGAGTCAAGAAGCCTTCTTGAGAATACATGTTCCCCACATGTTCCAAGGGTGATGTTCCAGTTCCGCCCTCTCAAGTGGGTTAGCCTTGGTCGGACCGAACTTCATCGTTGGTCTGGTTTACCAACCTATACTTTCATAACTTGCTTTCACATCCCCCATATTCTATATGTCCCCTGTCTCATACAGCCTCCTTGCATCGTTCCATACTTCCAGCACCTTAGCATTCACTCGCACTAGCGCCAGTATGAAAGAAACAGGATAGCTTAGACAAGAAATCAGAACGCATGTTTATATCGCGACGGCACGCATTGTTATCACGCGTCGACCTATTCGGCGTTCGGAATTACTCCAGGAAGTATCACATGCCATGACCTAATATATATACACAATGTCACATCATATATATATATATATCACCAAAGCAGACTTACCTTACCACAGAAATCCGGTGTTCCACACAATTAATTCACTATTAAGTTACTACACAATAGTTACATCATTCCTGGTGGCACAGAATTACGTTCTTCCTTTACTTAGTAACTAAGCACAATTTTGTCTGAATCTCCACCTACCAACTTACCTGGTTTTCTAACCGTTCTTCTGGCTTCAGCAACTGACTGACATCAATCTAAGTTTCTATCAGGCACAAGTAACTAGGTTTTATTCTAACACAGCAACATAATAGATGCAACGATTTACAATATATGGTAAATATAATTTACATCCATATAGCCCCATCGCCTTCCTGCGTCCCCAACAGCTGATTCGAGAACACGCCGTAAACAAACACACGATTAGCCATCAACCGCGTTATCGATCGGTTTGCTAATTAGTATGCAAGGACATCCGCATAGGTAATGAGGTTAGAACAATGGCGTGTGGTACACACTTACAAAGTTAAATGATTTAAACAAATATGTACCTGAATGTCGAAAACCAGACTCCAGTCAGCTTCAGAACTGTTCAAGGGCTTCTCAGCTTCCTTTCCATAACAGTCAGCCGAATCATGGTTGAGGTGAGACGCCACACAAACTTGGCTCACAAGGCCTGCGTCTGCTCTCTCCGAGCAAAGTAGAAGTGAATTAAAGGTTTAGCCAATTTCCCCCTTCGTGCCAACTCAATGCGCACGAGAAGATAGTGCTTCTTGAGAAAAGACACTTTCTCGGGAAACCGTCATTCCCCGCCTAGAATTTCTAGATCTCTCTGCACGAGAATTTAGTGCGATACCCAGCCTCACGGGTCACTCAAATTCCGGTGTTTCGAGAAGATTCTAGATAGTAATTCCTCCATCGGCTTCCCTCAGTCTATTTTTAGCTGGGAAAGTCCCCCGATGACGCGCCAAAATAGTGCGGGATCTTTACGACCCAAGACAGATAAACGCGTTTCGTCACAGGCTGATATAGACCTACATCATTATTAATGCTGATGGCAGCGTTTTGTTTCTAATATATGTTTTTGACAAGTCTAAGGTCCCTAGAAAACCAGCAGTCACACATCACTGCATACGGCAACCCAGTTAGTAATGGAAGGCATGGTATCTGGAATATAAGACATGGGTAGACAAACTCAATGTTAAGTAAGGGCATAAGAGACACTCATGCATAAAAATGAAAGCATCGGGTTAAGGGAACTGTCTAAAGATCGAGAGTGTATGCAACTGTCTCTGATAAGAACTACGCTATACTGAACGCTCTCATGGTGACAGGATGAGTAAATGACTCAAAGGATGTATGTGACATTGCATTATTGACCTAACGGCATGAACAGCAAGTCAAACGAGGTGAAGCTCGTCTAAAGCTAGACGAAAGGCAAAGAAGAATACAGAACGAACGCAGAACAGGTGTGGTAAACCGCTATATGCTGAGGGAGAAAATGAGGAGGGGATTTGAGCACTTATGAACAAACAGTTCGATGTGCCATGAGGATGATTTGTTAATTAACAAAACTAACTAGCAAACAAACAAACAAACAAACAAACAAACAAACAAACAAACTAGCTAACTAACTAACTAACTAACTAACTAACTAACTAACCAACTTACTAACTAACTAACTGCCTAAATAACTAACTACCTAACTAACTAACTAACTAACTAAATAACTAACTAACTAACTAACTAACTAACTAACTAACTAACTAACTAACTAACTAACTAACTAACTAACTAACTATCTAACTAACTAACCAACCAACTAACTAACTAACTAACTAATTAATTCATTGACTGACTGACTGACTGACTGACTGAGTGACTAACTAACTAACTGATTAACTAACTAAATAACTAACTAACTCACTAACTCACTCACTAACACACTCACTCACTCACTCACTCACTCACTAAACTAAACTAAACTAACTAGCTAACTAACTAACTAACTAATTAACTAACTAACTAACTAACTAAACTAACTAATTGACTGACTGACTGACTGTCTGACTGTCTGACTGACTGACTAACACACTCACTCACACACTCACTCACACACTCACTCACTCACCCATCCACCCACCCACTCACTCACTCACTCACTCACTCACCCACCCACCCACCAACTAACTAACTAACTAACTAACAAATTAACTAACTAACTAACTAACTAACTAACTAACTAACTAACTAATTAACTAACTAACTAACTGACTGACTGATTGACTGAATGACTAACTAACTAACTATCTAACTAACTAACTAACTAACTAACTAACTAACTAACTAACTAACTAACTAACTAACTAACTAACTAACTAATTAACTAACTAACCGACTGACTGACTGACTGACTGACTGACTGTCTGTCTGACTGACTGACTGAATGACTGACTGACTGACTGAATGACTGACTGAATGACTGACTGACTGACTGACTGAATGACTAACTGACTTACTAATTGACTGACTGATTGACTGACTGACTGACACACTGACTGACTGACTTAATGACTGACTGACTGACTTACTGACTATCTAACTTGTTGCAAGATGATAATTATATGTAATAACCTAACGTTTTCAAATTCGACGTTAATATCTTCCAAGAGAGTACCCTAGACGCCCCTCATTTATGTGTCAGTGCTGTAAGTGCTAATGCATACCATTATTGTTCGATTAACAGAGTCCGTATATGGGAAAAAGCCAGAATATTGATTCCCCAAGTGAATCAAGCTGTCAATCGATTAAAGCAGTTTATGGAAAAGGTAAGTAAATCATCTTAAATTGATTGTGACTGGTTGTGTGTTTGTGAATCCTGCTGTTTATTCCGCTGTCGTCATTAGGAGGTGACAGGTTCGAATTCCGGTCGGTAACTATAGCTTTCAATTTTTATGTTGTCTAGTGCTTCCTCTAGTCTCTACTTCTTTCTTCTGCTTTTAAGAGCCATGGACATTACATGTATGTTTCTTTATGGACTGTCTAAGTGGCATCAAAGGGTTCCCCAATTGACATTTCTGTGTAATACGTGTACACTCTAGTTTGTACTTCTGTCTTCTGCAGAATGTCAGTCGGGCCTGCGTTTCCAATTCTTAACCCATTGAAAATAAAGTTCGTTCGTTCGTTCTGCTTCTGTGAGCGACAAACAATACATGTGCGTTTATTTATGAACTGTTTTAGTGGCCTCATAGGGTTCCCCATTTGATATTTCATAGAAGAATAGCCAACCAACATAGACTAGTGCCATCGATCTTGAGGGTGATAATGAGGAGGGGATCAGGGCGCTTAATGAATGAATAGGCTAATGTGCAATGAGGATAATCTGATGACTAACTACCTGACTAATATTGGAACTTTACACCTACGGAGAGTCATCCGGGCATGTTGTGAGAGAAAGTGAATTGGAGAACTTGGTGACAACTGGCGGAATCGGGGGGGGGGGGGGGGGGAGAGAGAGAGAGACCAAGGAGAAGACCAAGAAGTGGGTGCTGTATGGCTTGGCCACGTGGCGTGGTCGAGACAGAAACACGGAGCTGATCCATGACTCTGGTTATCGAGTGAGATGGCATGCCGATGACCGCCCACGCTTACCGGCATGGCACATGATGGATGGAGAGTCAGCAAGCTGAGGTGACGCCTGGCCTTGTGATCTTTTCTCCACGGGTCTTAGGTACACGAGGGGGCTCCTCTTTGGCGCATGTCAAAAGTGGGGAGGCCATCTTTAAACTGTCCTTATGACGTCAATGTGTTCGTCTGCACCGTGCTGCCACGTGCTTAACACTTTTGACATCCTTAACAACAATATTGACAGGCTACAAGACAATGACACCTTTATTGTAATTTCTATCACACCTTAAATGTTTTCACTTGAAGCCCCCTTGTGCTACATTGCCAACAGATTCACCACCCAATGCCTAGATTTGGTTTTGATAACGGATCAAAATCATTGCACGCTGATATCTCCATAAGTGTACCAGTCTCCTTACAAAGACCACACAAGGAGAATCTCAGCGCGGTGCCCGATCACCGGCGAGGATCCAGATTGGTGTATATCAGACACGATAAGACATGATATAAAAATTCTCTTTGTTGAAATCATCATGTAGTGGCTTGTAATCTGTACAACTTTGCTCCATTAGAAAAGGGTGGTAGGGAGTCTCCGTGGCGAAGTGCTTGCCTGCCTTGAGCTCAAAACATTGTAGGTTATTTCCGGGCAATGTCGTTTGGTTCACGAGTGCAATTTTCTTGGAGACTACTCGTGCTTTGTGCGACGCTTTCGGTAGGGCGGCCTGTGGAAAGAGACCGAGCCAAATGGGTAAAACCCCTTGCAATGAAGTCGACCCTCTTGAGTTTTAAACTTTTGTTTTAAAGCCTTGATGGCGTCTTTAATCCTGAAGAGTACGCTAAGCATGATTTGTATAAGTCTAACCTTGGCCTCATCATCATCAAGTACCGTGGCGGCTGGCGTAGGCGTTCATGGCTCTCCATAGATCTCGGTCTTTGGTTTTCTGGATCAACTCTGCTGCTGATATTCCTCCATGCCACCGTCTCAATCCATCCAGCATCATTTCTCTTGGTCTGCCTCTGCCTCTCTTCCCCTCGATCTTTCCAGTTGTTACGATGTTCTCCAATGCCTCTCTTCTCATCACGTGACCGAAGAAAGATGTTTGTCTCTGTCTTATTGTTGTATATAATGTTCTAGTTTCATTAGCCTGTTTCAGGCAGTCGTCGTTAGTTACTCTGGCAGTCCAAGGAATTCGCAACATTCGTCTCAGGAACCACATCTCTGTTGCTTCTAATTTCTTCTTAATTTGTTCATTTATATTCCAAGATTCACTGCTATACAGCAAAACTGGTTCTACATAGCATTTCAGCACTCTCTTTCTTACATTCAGTGATAGCGACTTATTGTATAAGATACTCTTCATTTTCTGAAATATGGCTTTTGCCTGCCCTATTCTGCTCCTAATCTCTGTTGTACATCTTCCATCTGATGTTATAAATGCCCCTAGGTATCTAAAATTATCCACTTGGTTAATATAAACCATTGATATTATTGATATTACCATTGTTACTGTTTTCTTGATATTCAAGGAGAGTCCTTTCCTTGCACTCTCTGTTACTACAACATCTAATAATTGTTGTAGGTCTGTTGAATTGTCCGCCACCAATACTGTGTCATCTGCATAGCGTATATTATTTATATTATAACCTCCAACTAGTATTCCTGGCATCTCTTTGATTTCTCTCATTATTACTTCGCTATACAGGGAGAAAAGATCTGGTGACAAGACACACCCTTGTCGTACTCGTAGCTTTATCTGTTCGTAACTACCCTCTTTATTTCCCATTTTAATTGCTGCTACTTGGTTCCAGTAAACATTCTTTATTATTCTTAAATCTTTTCCATCAATGTTGATATCTTCCAACATTTTAATCAGTTCATCATGTTTTGCTTTATCAAATGCCTTAGTATAATCTATGAAGCACAAATATATGTCTCTCTGTTTCTCTATTGACCTTTCTATTAGTGTCCGTAATGTATAAATTGCATTGTTTGTGCCCTTTCCTTCCACAAATCCATACTGTTCTTCACTAATTTCCATTTTTATTTTCTTTTTGGTTCCTCTCATTATGATTCTGAGTAGAAGCTTAGTGATATGGTTTATAAGGTTAATTGTACGAAAATCTTCACAATCAATTGCTCCTGGTCTTTTTGGTATAGCTATAAATACAGATCTCAGCATATCACTGGGTAAATATCCACTGCTGTAAATATCATTCAACATTTTGGTTAATATATCTACTCCAAATTTTCCCAATACTTCTAATTCTTCTATTGTGATTTCATCTGGCCCAGCTGTTTTTCCTTTCTTCATACGTTTCATAGCGTCAGCGACTTCTTCTTTCAGAATAGGTGGACCTTCTAAGTTACTATCTTCTGTGAATTCTTCCCTTTCTCCATCATATAATTCTCTTAAATACTCATTCCACCTCTTCATTATAGCACCTTCCTCTAATAATATCTTTCCTGTTTTTGATTTCAAACACCCTGTATTTATTCTTATATTTCTTCCTGTAAGCTCACTGATTTGTCTGTGCATATTTTTTGTATCTTTAATGGAATTTAATTCAATTCTTTTGCATTGCTCGTTTAACCAACTTTCTTTAGCCTTCCCACATTTATCTTTTATTTATTTATTTATCTTAGCGCATTCTTGTTTGTCATTTTTACTCTGTTTTCTTTTGTCCATCAGTTTTAAGATTTCTTCATTCATCCATTTTTTTTTAGCTATTTTGCCTCTCTCCGGTAATACTTCTTTGCTAGTTTGATGAATGGAGTCCCTTAACATTTTCCATTGTTCATTTATACTCTGTATTTTAGCTATTGCATTGTACCTATTTTTCACAGTCACTCTGTATTGTTCT